>CM076576.1:321439783-322039783 GCA_034641835.2 Pinus albicaulis | reverse complement strand
AAGCAAGGGCGACTAGATAATGCTGCCACACAGTAAAGGCCCCAATGGGGGGTCATAGAAACATGAGTACAAAGTGGGTACTCATGACGAAAATCAACACGAACATGGCCAAGTAAGGGGGCGATATGGTGCCCCAAGTACAAGTGGCGTAAGTGAGGAAATTCGATTTTGAGGAGCGGTGAAGTGACCCTTCGTGGAAAAAAAAATGTCCGGGTGAAGTATCAAATCACCAAAAACTAAGTAAAACCCATTTGAGAGCTCGGTGAGATCTATCCAGCGGTGCTGACGGTTCATCGAACGGGGCTACGGTGTGGTCGCAGCAGTCGAAAGAAGAAACAGGTGTTCTCTTTTAATGAGGCAGTTTTCCCTCCAAAATCATTCATTTGCTAGTGTTGCTGTGGTGAATGTGGAGAGGAGAGAAGGCCCTAAATGTTGCGGCGAACGTAGCAGACAAACCGACCGTTGGATTCGAGATCTGTCAGTTGGAGGCGAGAGGCCTAACCTTGCTCGTGCATTTTGATGGGTTACATTTGCAGTTGAGGGCCCAAAACCCCCAGAAATAGCTCCTCCTTCATCTCTATGGCCGGGTCGCACTTTTTGGGGCAAAAAGTACGACCCAGGACGCAGGTATTAGGGCAACAAGTGCGACCTGGTCCAGAAAATGGCAGAAAACTGCGACCTGGGAGATGAGGGGGGTTTGGTGCTGTTTGATGGCTGGGAGTTGGGTTGTGGTGTGTGGTTACGGTTTTCCCGATCTGTACCCTGACAAAAAGAATGTGGTTGTGCAGGTATGGCAGAGTTGCGGGTCAATTGGAGAGAGAGGGATCTGGGAACACTTTGGACAGAGATCCAGGCGGATCAGGGCATTCGTCGTGTATTGGCCAGATATAGGGGCATATGGTGCCCTCTCGGATGTGTGTAGGGGCAAGTGGTGCCCCCCAGAATGTATGGGGGGGCATATGGTGCCCCCGATTTTTGGATTTTGTTTGTAACATGCTATGGGCGTGTCGGATGTATATGTATGGGGGGGGGGCGTATGGTGCCCCCAGTTTTTGGAACATGCTATGGGCATGTCGTAAGTCTATGTATGGGGGGCGTATGGTGCCCCCAGTGATGTATGTAGGGGCAGGTGGTGCCCCCATTTTTTGAGTTTGTGTGACATGTTGTGGGCATGCCAAAATGTATTTATAAAAAGGGGAATCTAACCACATTTTAATGATGTAGTGTGCCATTTGTTCTGGTTATGGTTATGCAGTTTGAGAAAGGAAATGGAGTGTTACCAATCTCTTTTGGTACTGCATATAGGGATCAAATGGACTTTAAGTTTCCGAATTGGCATACCTAGTGTCACTATCCCAAAAGGAGGATTTGGAGATAATGAACTGAGGCTCTCGTAGAAAAGCTATAGGTTGGTCAATAATAATGTCTAAGAGACTGGGTTGCTGATGTAAGGTGAGGGAACAATAAGGGGTATCGTCCCGAGAGTGATCTGAAGTGATATGGGACTCTAGAAGTTCTTCTAAATGTGGAAGAATACGGGGTCTAGAGTCAACACGACCAGATACACTAGGAGAGTGGTGGAGAATGGCTTCTCTTGGTCTCTCAAATGTGGGTGCCCCCTTACCCAAACATTGGGTTTCGATGTAATGACCACAAGGTGGATGTGGTGTGAACGCATGGGTTCGATGTAAGGGGGAATAGATGAAGTCAGGGGTGGGAATTGCTTCCATAATTTCGTCATCGTGATAGAAGATGGGGTGACTAGTGGAAGAAGAACTACCTGACGTGGTGAAGCAGCCTGAATCATCATCATGAGAAGAGAGGTTCACATGCGCATCGTCACAATGGGTGACCGAAGAGTAAGTAGATAACGGATCTACCGATGTTGAGCCCAAGATGACCGCTGAAGGAAGGTCAAGTGAAACAACAGGGGAGGATTCAAATGGAACGTTCCCCAATGGTCTCATGGATGATGACAGGTACAAAATGGTGACTGAGGGCTCCGTTGGCTTAACAGCGGGCGGCGGAATGTGAATGTCCTCTGGTCCGATCGAAGCGGCCTTGAACTGGCGGTACAAGTCCAAGGAGGAACGGTACTCGTCAAGGCGGGGACAGAGGTGGGTGTAATGGCCGTGAAAATCGCACAAGGCACAAGGGTGGTTTGTGCGCAAGTGTTTGAGTTTTGGGAGGGAGTCGAGGATAGTGACATGTACTTCTGGGAGATCAGAGTCGGGGAATGTCTCGTTGACCAGAAGCTTGAGGTGGGGCAATTCAGGACACATGTGAGTGGCATGACCGACGACATCACACAAAGCGCATCGAATGGCGGGCTTTGGTGGTCGTGGGGGGGTAACGGATGTTGGGGGGGCCGGATCGTGATGGGTTGCCCCCCTTCGGGCTTTGTCTGTCTTCCCGGGAGCCGTCACAACAGGAGAAGGGTCCTGTGGAGGTGCTGGGGGCACAGTGGCTATGGAGGAAGTGAGGGGGATCGGTTGAACCGGTGTCAAAGCCATGTAAGGTTTAGGGTGACCAGGGGGGGTGGCGGCTGGGGGGTCAAGGTACCAAACCGGAATACCCAAGGTCAAGTTAGGGAGAGAGAGGGTGGCCATGACGGGGACAGAATATACTCCGGGAGGGGGAGCCAAGAAGGGGATCTGTCCAGCAGGGTAGTGACCAGGAGGTACGGCTCCAAGATGGTTAAGGCCGGGCGGGACCGAGCCTGGAGGATAAAGAGGTTCGAGGATACCAGCTGTAGGGGGAGGGCCGGAAGGAGGAGGTCCGGCTGGCGGAGATGAATGGCTAGGAGCGGGTTGCGGAGGGCGGGGGGGAGGGTGCGGACTAGCCGAGGCAGGCCGTTTATGGGCAGCCTGAGACGATTGCATCATGCAAATATTCGACAAGCTGGGATCCGTAATAGGAGGGGGGGAAAGGTGAGGAAAAGTACCAAGCAGGGTGGAATCTTTATAAACGCCGGGGGAGACACTGGTCAAGGAATCGACGGTTTGCTTGTTGGCTACAGAAGAGATGGTCGTCTCGGAGGAGGACTGAGACGACGGCTCATGATACGATAGCTGGTCAATGGTGACTATCTTCCCGTTATGTGGAAAAGCCATCTTGCGGAAGACCGCGGATGGGACAGACGCGCGGGTGTAGCCGCCCCCGTGGGAATGTTGTGGTCTGAAGGCGTACGACGGTCGACATCAACGCGAACGGTCTTAAAAGCGAGGTGATGGAACGATTACGAAAACGAGGCCAATAGGGTGGGAGGGCATGACGAGCACGCTCGAGGTGATCGTGAAGGAACGTCCCGGGGGATCCGAGTTGCTTCCAAACCGAAGCGGACATCACACAGGTGGATGCCCCCTCATCGATTATACACCGGGATACAGTGGCGTTCCGGATTTTGACTGGGATTTGGAAAGCAACGGAAGGAGGAAGAGGAGGGTGGTCCGATTGAGTGGCGTCGAAAACAATCATTTGGTCATCGGCAGGATCAACAGCGCCCACGGCAGATAGTAGAGCCTTCTTTTGAGAAGGGCACGACTGGAGGAGTTCCAGTGTGGAAATGGCAGCAGGGGATTGTGCCAAATCATCTACTATACTGTACGATTGAGCGGCTCGACCGGAAGCAACATTTCGGCGTAATGGACCCTTTGGAATCTTTGGGTGAACCTCAACTTTGGGTTGAGGGATGTGTAAGGGCCCCTTTGATGCAAAAGAGCTATGTCAATAAAAAGATGAGCTCGGGAGCGAGGAGCGAGCGAGGAGGCTTGGGGGTACTGGCGAGAGCCAGGGTTTGGTGAAGGTCGACGAGAAGGGACGGATCGGAAGCGCATCATAAGGAATTGCAAGTCGGAAGGAACCGGAAATTTACGAGGTGTGGGCACGCCAGGCCCGTCGGGGGGGTTGGGTAGCCACAGATGCGGCCCGAAGAGATCGATCGAACACGGTTTGAGCTGGGTGGTGGCCACATTAGGAGGAGCATGAGGGGAGGCGTGTTGTCCGCGCAATGTGGCTTGAGACTCCCACATCTGTCGCATCTGGGGTAAGAGAGGACAATCGTGAGTGTAGTGACGGTAAACACCGCAACACGAACAGGGCTTGTTTGTGCGAAGCGGCCTGTCCGGCCTGGGCGGGATGCCCTGAGGCTGGTTGCTAGTGTTAGGGTCCATACCAGAATTGGGTCCTCGGTTACCGGGGGCAGATGGGTTCTGTTTGCCTCGCCGCCTTCTTTGAGAAGAAGGGGGATTAATCGCACCCTGCTGTGCAAATACTTGCCCTGGAGGGGGTTGTATGTGCTGTTGCAGGTTGTGAGGAGGCAAGGGAGGCGGAAGCGCATATGCTGGAGGAGCTGGCGCACCAGGCTATGGATAAAAGTAAGGGTTGGGTTGGGCGACAGTGAGGTAAGCAGGAGGTTGGGCAAAAGGAGGAGGCATGCCGTATCCTGGATACATGTTGCCGGGAGGGGGAAGATTGCTTGAGGTGCTGGCCCCTCCCTGAGGGAGACCATGGCTCATAGGAGGGTGAGCAGACGGGTGGGAAAGAGATCCAACAATACCATCGGCGGAATGAGATGCCCCCGGGGCGTTAGCGCCACCGGACCTGGGGATGTCAGGCAGAACGGTATAAACATAACCCGATTGAGCGTAGATCAGGTCATATTTTAAAGCTATTTGGAGGGCGGCTTCTTCAGATTGAGGAAAGTGAGAGGCGACATCTTTGCCGATGGGAGACGGGAGGGTGCGAAGGAACCAGTCCATGTAAACCCGATCTTCAAAGGGAGGGGCTCGACATAAGCTCCGTCTTCGTCGCCATTCCTGAACATGGGCAGAAAGGCGTGTGGAAGAGGATTGCTTAAATGAAGTCAAGATCTCCGTACCAGTGTCGTATCGGAGAGGGAGCTGGAAGTACGACAAGAAGGCTTGGGCAAGAGTCTCGAATGTGGTATGGGAGGAAGTGGCCTGTTCGACATACCATTTAGAAGCTTCGCTGGTAAGCGTGCGTTGGAACAAACGAAGACGGATGGAATCATCGGTAATGGAATTGGAGGAACACCACATGTGGAAAGATCGGACGTGATTGGTTGGATCTTCGCCATTAAGGCCCTCGAACTTAGGGATATCAGAGGGTAGTTTGGTGGGCATAGCGGGCCAGGTAGTATTATGGTGAATTGGGTCGTTAATCAACTGATGGAAATCGGGGAGGCTGAGGCCTGCAATGTACGGCAACACAGGGGTGGCCGGAGTAGTGGTTGTGACGGTTCCGCTAGAAGTAGGGCCGGCATTGGGGCCGTGAGATCCGCTAGCATTAGGCCCTGATCCGGACATGGTGAAGGTAAAAGGGGGAGAACCGGAAGGAGAAGGGGGACCCGATGAATCAGGAGAGGAGACGGAGTGCGGACTCGAAGGTGGACTGGCTCGACGACGACGGTGCGGAGCAGGTCGATCAACCGGAAACTGAGGATGAAGGCGAAGAAGTCTCCCGGAAAGGCGCCTTGGGGGCGCAATGATGACAGGAAGAAGGAAACCGACAAGGGCAGAAAGGGACAGAATCAAGAAGGTCGAGGATAAGGTGCGGTCGCGATTGATTTTAGAGTCTTTGCCGACGGTATAAACGACGCAAATACACTTAAAATTAGGTGTTAATTGTGCGTTGATTTTAATTTTTAAACCCTTTCCGTTGTTTGAGAGCAAGAAAAAAGTGTGCTACGTAGCTGAAAATAAACCTACAGAGAACAGAAATAAAATGCTGAAATAACATAAAAATAACGGCTACGTATGCATCTACTTAACCCAAGAAGGTGGGTCTCTCAAAACTATGCTGGAAAGAAAGGGAAAAACTATGGAAACACACACAAAGGAAGCTCAACAGATCTAGGGTCAAAGGGGACAGAGATCTGGAGGATAAAGCTGCAGATAAGGGGTGCAGATCACAGCCAAGAGATAGAGGCAAGGTGGCTGGAAAAAGGGAAATCAGCAAAAAACCGGGGGGGGGC
This sequence comes from Pinus albicaulis, assembly GCA_034641835.2. Taxonomy (NCBI): domain Eukaryota; kingdom Viridiplantae; phylum Streptophyta; class Pinopsida; order Pinales; family Pinaceae; genus Pinus; species Pinus albicaulis. Next base: position 322,033,788 of record CM076576.1, on the reverse strand, counting down.
AAGGCAGAGGCCTTTAGAGGAGGTCCAAACAAAACGACAAGAGGTGATTTGAAAGGAAAAGAGGTTGATTTCAAAGGATCTGGAAGTGAGGTCACAGATCTGGAAAAAGAGGGGGCTGAAGCTCTGAAACCGACGGCTGAAACAGCTGAAACTCTTCCACAAAAAAGTGTGGAAATTGCTAAAGCCTAAGGGTGCAGGTTCCTGGGGTAAACGAATCGGATCTTGGTCGAGCGAGGTGAGACGGAAGGCAGAAAAACACGGCGAGAAGGCTGCCCGGCGAAAACCCGGAAAAAATTACGGAAAAAATGCGCACGGAAAAAAGGCGGTCGCGGTTGCGGCACGATGCGAGTTGAGGTCGCGAAACGAGCCCAAAAGGTGCGTCCGGTCGCCGGTTTTGGGCCAAAAAGGTCGACCCTCGTTCCATTTGTTTGACAGTTGCTATGAAAAATTTCCATCTAGGGTGCGGTACAGCCAGCACGCTTACTGCCTTGTGATAGGGTTGCTTGCGAGTTAGAAATTTTAGGTTTTAGGGTTTTATGTGAGAAAAATGACATGAAAAGAGAAAAAATAAGCAGCTAAAAAGGAATCCCTAGGGCCTGAAGTAGCTGGATATGCAGGAATATGAAAAACGACAGCGGTCGTAATTTAAAACCCGTGTGGAGTCGCCATTTGTTAGTATGAATTCTTCGTCGAAGTGTACGAAAAAGAACCACTTTAGCTACGCATAACTAATATCCCTAACAACAATAATGGCTGCAAAACATCTTCAGATCTGCAATTAGTAGTTAAAGTGCTGCAACAAACAGATCTATAAATGGAAAGATATTAAGCAGTAAAGTAAAGAGTTTGCTCCATGCATCCAACAGACAAGACAAGAACACGATTTTTGAATGAATTTTTATGTTACAGGGCACCTGGGAGGAAACAAGAAGGTGTATCCAGATCTCCTCAATGGGATGGGTTCTTTGTAGTCCTCAGCACTTCAGATCTAAGCTTTCTCTCTCTTGTAGATGTAGAAAACCCAATGTAGAAGGTAGAGCTCAATGGGAGCAACAATGGCAGAAAATGAGACCGAGTGTATAGATCCCGAGTGATCTAGTATGCAACAAAAGGTGAAGAATGAAGGGGAAAACCCTCCTATTTATAACAAAATATTGGGTCATTCTAGATCTTGGTGCATGATTAAAATAATGTTAACCAAATCTAGATCCACCTCTATGGAATATTTTATTGTTATTTGTTGGAGGGAAAGGGTGTTTGACTTGGGTCAAATCCCTTGATTAGTGAAAAATAAATAAATAAATGATTTATTTATCTTTTTAAGGGAGTGGTTGGGATATAATCAAATAAATAATGATTTATTTGATTAATGGTGGTTGATTTGGTCATATTTAACAAGGAATATTATTAAATAATTATTCCTAGAAAATAATAAGATAACTATAGGTTTATCTCATTAATTTCTTTGTTTTTGGGTTAAACATGACTGGGAATAATAATTAAATTATGGTTTAATTAATTATTCCTTTTGGGGTTTCCTAATTAACATAGTGAAAGCAGTTTTACTTGGGGTAAAACTGGTCTTACATGGTGTCCTTGGGTCCATCTAATGATGAAGAGTTAGATGACCAAAAAATGGTGTAACAACTTGTTTCTTCAAATTCAACCAATAATAAAATTTCTTCACAGTTTTCAATGTTTTCGGATATCTCAGGTGACCTAAATACAACTTAGCATGAAATTCCCACAAGTTAAGCTTCTTGAGCTTGATGTTGTCTAGAACATAGATCCTATCCCTAAATATCACCAAACCATCTGATGTGAGATGATAGTCCACATCATGATCACATGTATGTTGTTGTAAAATATGCCTAATCTCCCTATACCTATAGTCCTACTGACCTACCTGGAAGTTCTGATCCTATAAATATTTCCCATAAGAACTCATAGTTGTAATGTGATTTGTGTGTATATTCCTTCTAAGAGCATATGCAAACTTGATCTACTTTCCCTTAATGTACCTGATCTCAAAGTCAAACTCACTGACTGTTTCCAACCATCTAGATTTCCTGTCATGCAGATTCAGTTGATAAATTAAGTACCTAAATCCAATGTGATCGCTCATCAATACAAACCTCCTGCCAAGGAGATAGTGCCTCCACATATTTAATGCATGAATGATTGTTTCCAACTCAAGGTCATGTGTAACATAATTTTATGCTTGTTCTCATTCAATTTCCTTGATTCGTAACATACCACTTGTCCCTTCTACATAAGGACTACACCAAGCCCTCTCTTGCAAGTATCTATGCACACTACAAACTATTTATCCAGATCTGCAATCTTGATAACTAGAGAATCTTTCAACAGCTATAACTTATCAAAACTTGCTGCACATTCCTTTGTCCATTCAAATTTCTTACATATCATTTTCAATGATGTGATAGGATAAAAAATCTGCGAGAAGTTCCAAAACCTCCTGTAAAAACCTGCTAGCCCCATAAATGACCTTATATCATCCACATTACTATGATCTTCACATTCCATGATAGATTTTTTCTTTTTTGGGTCCACCACTATGCCTTCCTTGGAGACAACATGCCCCAAGTAATGTACCTTTGTCTGAAAGAAACTTCATTTTCTAAGCTTGGAATATAACTAATGCTCTCTTAGAAATCTCAACACTGCTACTAAATATTCGACACACTCTTCCTCATTCTTAGAATATATCAATATATCATCAATGGACACAATAAAAAACTTGTCTAGATAAGGACGCAACAAACTATTACATAAAAGTAGTTGGAGCATTAGTCAAACCAAGTGGAACTACAACAAACTCATATTGCCCATACTTGGTCCAAAAATATGTCTTTTAAATGTCCTCTTCTTTGATGTTTACCTGATGGTATCCTGATCTCAAATAAATATTCAAGAAAATTGTTTCTCCCTTACACTGAACAAACAAGTCATCAATCCTCGACAACAGATACCTATTCTTGATGGTTAACTTGTTCAAATACCTGTAATCAATGCATATGCTAAGAATATCATCCTTCTTCTTAAAAAAATAAAAATTGTACACCCCATGACGATACACTTGTCCTAATGTATATCTTGTTAAGTATTTCCTTCAATTGCACCGTCATCTCTACTAACTTTGGAGTGTTCATCCTGTAAGTTTCCTTCGAACCTGGTGCTGCCCCTGGTACCAACTCAACATAAAATTCCACTTCCCTGTGAGGCAGAAACTCTGAAATCTCTATGGAAAACACATGCTAAAACTATTGTAGAATCAGGTACCTACTCAATACCTCTCCATCCTCAACATCCTTACTTTTATCACTAGAAATATGTATTGAAAATAACATACACCCTTTCTTATGACTATGCTTTTCCTACATAATTGTGACCATTCTAACTAATGAATTTCTCTCCTTACCCTGTAAGATTCTTTGTTCCCCATTTCCATCCAAGAATTCAATAGCCTTATCATAATATTCCACCTCAGTCCTATGACGATATAACTAATCCATACCCAACAACATATTCTATGATCCCAATGGAAGTACATTAAAATGCACTAATTTAGGAATACCATTAAACTCAAATGCACAAGATGTTACCAAATTATGAACTCTTTTCTTTATACCTATAGCCAACTGTACTAACCAAGACTCTAATTGCACCTCTTTATTCAAACCACACTTATCTACCAAGTCATGGTTAGCATAACTATAATTAGATCAGGAATCAATCAAAATAGAAACAACTTTATTAAAAAGCTTACTGTCAATCTCGATAATATATGCCTGGTGATCCACCTACGTATTATCCAATGTTGAATATTTTTATGCAGGAAAATCCTCTTTGTGGACAAAGACGATCCCTCTAGCCCTAGGAAGGGTCTAGTAACAATAGGGAATAATCTAACGCCTACTTTCCTAGATTGAAAATGGACACAGATCGTATGTAGATGACCTACCTCGATCTGATGCCACTCCTCACTCCATTTCTTTGATCCTTTTCTCTTCTTAGTTAGATCCTCGGTGTTGTCGACATTTAGTTACCTGCGCAAGAGATAAAACAACAAAAAACGTTAAAGCACAACACATATTTCACATAAACAATCTATCCAGTTGATCAAGGAGTACTAGAAATAAAATCATACATCATAAACAAGAGTGGAAAGTAAGAATAATTTGTATCATATTAATATAAGAGGGGGGGTTACAACCTCCGCCTTGATGTCACAACTCTCCTTCAATGGGTCCAGATCCAGGCACGTCTCCAAAGCGCTCATTTCAACTTGATACGAAAAGGCCAAAGGTCTCAACTCTCCTTCAATTCCTATAGCAACAATTCTCTCTATTTTTTTCTTCTATCTCTGTTCTAACCAGAAGAGGTATGGGAGGATTTCCATTTTATAGTGAAGGGAGAGGGAACATGGATCCATTGAAGGTGGGGAAATGGTTTATCTCCTTGGGTGGTTCCTCTTCTGTAGGAACAAGAAGCCCAAAGGGAGAAGCTCGACCCTATACCCATGAAAAAACAACCAGCTCTCGAAACAACCAGCTCTCCTCCCACGAAGATTCCAGATCTCGAAGCTTCGTTTCCATTTTTAAAAAACTTCCAGAAGTGGATCAGTGTGGGTATGACCTCCATCTTAGGGACGATTGATGCTACCCCAGACTAAAAATGAGGCAACGACACGAGTGATACAAACAAAGGGCACGCCACTCCAAATTAACATGTTTTCAAGGAGCTACTCTAGGAATGGTCAATAGAGAGTTTGTTCAGTATATAAGAAATATCATGACACATTTTCATGATGTAAAATAGGCACACAGGTCACTCTTAAAGGTCCTCTAGGATTCGGTAACAAGGAGTACATGGACAATGAAAAATTACTATGTAACAAATTCCCCCTAAAGCATGAAGGCCGAACGAGAGTGAGGGGCGAAATTATTTACTAGTACGTGCCAAGACCAAGACGTCGTCGTTAGAAATTTTTTGAAAACATGCACATATATACATAACTGAAATCTCTGAGATAAACACATGACATGAGTTATGGACACAACCATCTGTAAAATAGATCATGAAACATGATCCGTGGTATGCTCACATCCATCCAGCAATAAAGAAGATCACAAGTACGGACTCAGGTATGGTCCCAGCCATCGAGATAAAAGAGTCATGTGTACAATCATGAATAATACATATTTCTTCGCAACCTGGACTTTATCAGACAAAACCCAGGGTCTTGTGCTCTGTCATGACCCAACCAAGTAAAAATTTAGGCATGTCAATGAGTGAGTTGAATTCAAACATTCAAGAAAGTCACCTGATTACTAGTAAATTATGTAAACTATTAACCTGCATGAGAGATACCACCAATAATGACAATGGCCTTCAAGGTACTAGTAATACAATTCACGAGATGCACATAAGGAGTTGACGCCGAACACTCGTGAAATCATCTGATCGAACGCCAATGATGTGAACCTATCATTGGATGAGAACAACATGCCATTAGGACATGCAGGCTCTAAAGTACTAAAAAGGGATGTCTAGATCAACTTCCCAGATAATGAGTTGAAGTTGACAAGAAGCGATCCATTCAAGGAGGGCCATAATGTGTCCCACATCATCGACATGAGACAAAGGAAATAATATAATGATGAAAGTGAACAGAGAGCTAGGTAATGAATAAGATGTAGAAGGAACTTCTCTTGAACATATCAGCCACACGACTCTGGAGCTTTGCACTATTTGACTCAAATGGAATCAGAGGTCATCTTGATGAAATTTGTAATTGAATGAGAGGAAAATAGATTTCCAAAACCCATGGAGGCAAGGTGATGAATGTAGGATGTACCCAACCTGACACGAAATAGAGGATGTGTGATCTTCAAGAGCGACATATTGCTAACACAACTGATAAATACCTCCATTTTCCCTCGCCATTTCTGGCGATTACACCAATTATTTTTTAATACAAGCTAGAAGGGGATAGCATATGCTTGTCATATAAGTTTTTCCTTCGGAGAAATCCATCCTAGTACATTTTACGAGCCCTGGGAAGGAGGAACTTGATGTCGTTATATTGACGGGTCCAATGTCATTAAATTTTAACGAGTCTGACAAAGGTCAAACTCAACACCTTTTCATGTTTAGAGAGTTTGAAAAGAGCCGAAAAGAAAACTCCAGATGGCCCTTTTCGTAAATAGTCTCTCAAACCCGAAAAGGTAGAAAACAATTCTGAGAGAATCTCTTAGTCGTGATTGACTAAGGTATTCCTTTTTAGTAAATATTTTATCGCAACCCGAAAAAGGCGTAAACGTATAATGGGTAAATGATGTTTCATGCACTTTAACAAGTTCAAAACGACAAGAACTCGGTAATATTTTCACGTTTAGAGTGTCAGAAAAGAGCTAAAAGATGACTCAAGGGGGTGAATTTTTCATTTATTTTTTAACCGAGTTCGAAAAAGTAACAAACTGGAACTCGTGTACATGTCATCCTTTGAATAAATTAACCCTGTCATTGCACAAGAATAAACCCATTATCTGTTTTCAAGGTAAAATTCATTAAAATATTTTAAAATATGATAAAAACCATAAAAGTGGCTTTGAACGCTTATAAAAATGAGGAAAGTAAATTTTTTTGCTTTTTACCTTCACAAGTTTTGGAAGAGTTTTTTACCCTTATTTACCTCACTTCTTCAGGAGCATATTGTGGGAGATCCAGGAGGCTAATCAACGAGCCATCAACACCAGGTAATAGCCGCACTCATTCTCTGCATTTTCATACATGTTTTAATATTTTTTACACAACATAAAATTTTTTGGAGAAGAGATTTAATCATGGAATCGCAATGGATCAGTGTGGGGACCCCATATCGGGATTGTGCCAGTGTTCTGTTTTTAAAACAGGAAAAGCGCCGATTAGCGTAACTATTTTTAAAACAATCACGTCGATCGCAGAGCGCAAAAAAAGATTAAAAAAATCAAAAAATCTCCATTAAGAAATGATTTTCAAGCATGAATATTGACAAGGCGCTGTGAAAATATTATGACAGGAAGGAAAATACCGAGAAATCATGGTGATTGAGTGGAAAGAGAGATATCATGATGAAGTATACAGAGCAGCTATGGAAAACCGAGATTGCATCGCTTCTTTGAGGAACTATGGGCTCCTAAAATTCTTTATGACCTCAGGCTTAAGAGCACAATCAAATTTATTGCAGTACTTGATAAGAATTTGGGATATAAGATGGGAGAGATTCATTTGTGGTGACCAAGAGCTTGAAATTGAAGTGGACAACATTTACTTCATCACTGGCCTGTCACGTAGAGGAGCACGGGCATGTGTTACTGGGACCCGAATCATGGGCGAAAGTATGGATATGCTCATAGGGAGGGCATGTTCATAGGTGACGAAATATTCAAGTGGGAAGATAGCGATAAAAATTGTGAACAATTTTCCACTCAAAGTAATATTATACACCATTACACATGTCGCCGGGCACAAGCACTGCATGAGGTTACCAAGTCTCAGTTTCAAACTTCTAGGGACTGTATGTCACCCACCATTTTTAACTGGGCAGAATATGTGGTGGAAAAAATGAAGAAACAACTTAGAAAGTGTAATAGTGGTCAATAGAAGAAGTTTGGGCATGGATCGATTTTGACAGCAATATTCTTGGAGCGGGTATCGCTATTCCAATTCTAGTGGGAAGAAATAGCTGCACCGACACCATGCGAGGCACGTCTGATGAGGTGGGTTGAGATGATACCTCGTGGAGGAGGTGGGAAACAGATGTCATACAAACCTACCTTTTTTGTATGGCTGAGGTTTCAGCTTATTGTCATGGAGGAATGGGCGTACTCCGAGACTGATTTCCAGGGTGATCCTGATCTATCGCTTCCAGAGGGAGAGCATTGAGACAACAGAGGTAAAACATGTTTTTTTTATCTTTTGCATGTTTATATATTTTTTGATTTATTTGTTCTAATATTGAAACTTATGTGCTGCATATGTCATACTAGAGAGACCAACTAGGATGTCCCCTATCGCCATAAGAGTGGCGAGAGAGTTTGAGGCTACTCCATACAAGGAGGGAGCAGATGCCGAATAAGAGATTGCTCAAAATCTGGATTCTTTGACTACTGAGATGACATAATACCCTTGTGTTCAGGACATTCCCCGTCATTACTAGAGGCATACCATAGGGGTGTCTGATCATATTCACCGATTACTGAATCAAGTCATTCGAGCAGTGGCCTGCTACTGCAACCACCGTGCTGATTAGTTTAGTTTTGATTTCTGTAGTTGTAGTCTTATTGAGACCTGCGAGTCTCGTTATCTACAAGAACATATATTTTTTTGGGTTATGATGTACTTGAAAACTCTTGCAAACCAAATCGACATATATATATGCTATATTTTACTATTTTTATACATGGTGTAATGATGATCATAGTTTTACAAATTTCACAAATGTCTATCTAGGACATAATTATCCAATGCATCTATTAATGTATTCATGTGTCATGGAATGTGCTAATATGTAATGTAATCAAAAATCATTTCTAAAATACAAACACGTAGATACATTCTCAAAATTAGAGGGCATTTGACGGAATATTCCCCATTGAGTTGTAGGACAACAAGTTGTGAATCCAAGTTTACAACCAATTCTCTAATGCCAAGAGTGATTGCTTCTGAAAAAATTTCAATGATGACACTGTATTCAGCAATATTTTTGGTTATACGACCTAAACATATACCTTGCAGATCTACTAACTCACCATTAGGGTCATAGATAACCCATGCCGCAGAAGATAAATTTCGAGTACTACGATAGGCACCATCAGCGAAACCGACATAAGGACTTAAATACATTTGAAAATCAAGTAAAACAAGATAAGCAAGAAAACCTCTTGTAAACACAGAACAAACCAAAATGTGCAAAAATGAAAAGCACACTAATGTAAAAAAGTAATTACACGAGAAAATCACGCATAATGCTTCTTAAGATAAAGCCCGTTTCGGGGCTTATCCAAAGGGTTATCTTCATAATCAATTAGCTCATAGGCCCCTTTTTGCAAACCACATTTTAGAATGTATGGCCCTTGCCACATTGGTTCGAATTTTCCTACCCCCAGTTTATCATGTGCTTTGCTATATAAAAGGACGAAGTCTCCTTCAGAGAAGGCACGTCGAGAAAAAATCTAATAAAAATGGGCTTTGACCCATTTCTTCTGAGCTTTAGTAAATAAAGCATCGAAGCGACAAGTTTCATCAAGCCTTTGCAGATACTGGAGATATTCCTCTTTTGGTGAGGTATTCGGAAGCAATTCAAAAACTAATTTGAGTGAAGGAATTTCACATTCAATCGAAAATGTTGCTTCAATTCCACATACTAACTAAAAAGGAGTGAATCCAGTAGAATTTTTAGTCGAGGTTCAGTAACCCCAAAAAGCTGAAAAAAACATGAGATGCCAGTTTGAATTGTGCATCCCAATAGTGTGTTGAAGCATAGTAACTAAGACTTTGTTGACTGCTTCAACTTGGCTGTTGGCCTGAGGGTAATATGGATTTGAGATGTTGTGATGCAAGCCCAACTAAGAGGTTAGCTCAACATCATCTAATGGTGAAAATGAGAGCCATGGTCTTCCGCTAGTAAATCTGGCAAGCATGACATTTACGGACAGCAAGAATGCAATATTTGAAAATAGAAGGCCAGAAATAACCACCACCAAGGATTTTCTGAGTTGTTGCATATCCAAAAATATGATTGCCACAGACCCTAGAGTGGCATTCGTTGAGCACTCTCTTAGCCTCTTTGAAATTCAAACAACGACAAAGAATCAAATCTACGCCGACATGGTATAAAGGATCCCCAATGATACGATATGTTTGAGAGTGATGTCAAATACGTCGACAACAAAATTTATTCAACTCATATCAAAAGGTTTGGATTTGGAGATACACGATGATATCACCGTACCATGGATCAATAGTGTTGATCATGAAGAGAGTGCCATCTGGAATGTGATCGTCAAGATCAAATGGGGCAGAAACAAAGGGAAGGGAGCATATCAATTCAATGAAAACCAATGCTTTTTTTTATTTGGAAGCAGTGAATTCCAAATCAAACTCCTGTAGAATGAAAATCCATTTAGAATATTCCCCCCAGTAACTAATGGGTAAAAATATAAGTCATGGGATTGAAATCGGAAATCACGGTAGTCGTGCGAAGGAGAATTAATGTCGAAAGCGCTAAACAACATGTATTGCAGCTAAGGCTAGTTTATCGACATGGGCATATCAAGTTTTTATATCCATAAGGTTATGGCTAAGGTAATAAATGACATGTTCAGTACCATCATCGTCATCCTGCACCAGCACCATAGCAATAGTACCAGAAGAAGCTGCTAAGTAAAGGAAATAGTCACGATGATGATTTGAGGGATGCAGTAAAGGAGTGTTGATAAGAACGTTCTTTAAAACATTGAAGAGTTTTGAGAAACTTAATCCCATAGGAATGGGATCCCTTGTTTAAGCAATCGTATAAAGCTCTTAGTGAGCTCCGCATAATTGGGAACAAAACGACAAAGGAAATTAGCTTTCCCTTGTAGACTCTGCAACTGAGATAAAGAGGAGGGAGGGGGTAAATTAACGATAGCCTGAAATTTCAAGGGATCGAGACAGATGCCTTCTTTACAGACGATAAACCCAAGGAGTCTGTCAAATTCAATGAAAAAGACACATTTATGCAGATTGAGGCGAATATTATAGTGTCGACAGTGTAGAAAAATCTCTTGAAGGTGCGCAATATGGTTCTAGATTTTAGCTGAATGAGCGGGAAGGTCATCTAGGTAAGGTTGAATGATATGTTTGATGTCATGGAAAGCATACGACATCGCGTGTTGAAAGGTATCACTGACATTTTCAGACCAAAAGGGAGCTTCTCTTAGGCAAAAGCTCCCCATGGACAAATGAAGGAAGTCATGTGTTGATCAGCCGACAGGATGTTAATCTGGTTATAGCCAAAAAAACCATCCATAAAATAAAATATCTCACTCCCAGCGCATTCATCAATGATCTGGTCAATGAACAGAGTAGGATAGTTATCTTTCAGGCAGGCCCGATTTATGTCTCGGTAATCGACATAGACACGAATAGTACCTTACTTTTTATTGAGAGGGACGATATTAGACACCTAATATGTCAAAGAAATTGAATATATGAATCCATCTTTAAGAAGTTTTTCAACTTCTCATTTTATGGCGACTACCTTTCTAGAATGCAAAGGATGAACTCGCTGATGAACAGGCTTCACATTAAGGTAAGTTGGTATTTTGTGCACCACTATACTCGGATCGATGCCAGGAATTTCCTCATAGGACCATGCAAAAACATCTAGAAATTCTTGAAAGAGACTAGTGTAAAGCTTGATCTCATATGGAATGAAAGCTACCTCGATGTGAATGTTCTCGACAATTCCTGGTTTCACAAAAATGTCGATAGGAATTGTTGCAGTGATGCTACCCATGTTCCCCTCAGAAAAGACCTCATGTGTTGACATGGGTGTCGGAAGTGGAAAATTCGGAGCATGGGGAGAAAATTTTTCAAGACATGACTGAATTACTCTAGGGCTCGAGAGAAACGAAGAACAATGATGGGTATCGTTCTAGGGTGTTTCCTCAAGAGACATGGTTTCCATGCTAATTTCATTGGAGGGAAACATCTCATTCAAGGGATATTAAGAATATGAAGAACCAATCCAAGGAGAATGGGAGTACCCGTCGAAATGAATTCTAGAAGTAGCATGTTTAGAATTAGGAGCCGAAGTTGAAATGATTTAACAATAATTGACTTTCATAGGGCTTAACAACATGACATCATTGAAAAAATAAATCTGATTAGGGGAAGGGACAATCCAATGATAAAATGAAGTACAGATAATATTGACCTGAGTAGTTGTTGAGGAGGTAAATCCCCTCTGCAGACAGAGGCGATCCCTACTAGCCCAGCAGGGGTCTAGCAACAATCAGAAATGTTACGACGCAAGTTCCTAGTTACGAATGAAAAGACTAAAGATAGAAGCCTACCTGGATTCCAATGCTACGATCTGAAGAAGAGAGCGTTCCCGTTCCTCAGCCTCGGCAGATCACGATCCTCCACGATCTCTGTGGATGGACACTTGCACATGTAAGAAACAAACAGATACAAGCATAAAATCCGGCATACGTAACTCAATATCAGTCAGAAAGGATATTACTCATATTAACATCATTGAAAACAGAGTGGAACCATAATTGTAATCATTCATTAAATAAAAATCGAAGAAAGATTACAACCAAAATTCTGACGTCGTGGTCTCCTTCGGATGGGTCTCCAGTCGTTCATGTCTCGCAAAGCTCGCCAGGGAAAGGGCAAACCTCTCATGAGTCTCTCGACAATAGTCTCCTTACTTGAGTCGGCCTTAAGGGAGGAAAGAGGGCTCTTACAGTACAAAGGCTCTTGGGAATTTGGAGATTCAAAGCTTAGGCACTTCAAGACTAGCTTGCCATGGAATTGAGCAGGCTTTTATAGATGGGGAAGGAGGGGGTTGGGATCCCTATTATTGTGGGATTGACCCTATCAACAAGGAAGGTTCTATGGGAGGTGGCAAAACCACTTCCCTTCCATAGAACTCCCGCAGCCAAACCTCCCAACTCAAGATAGGCAATGGTTTCTGAGTTTTTTGAGACTCAAATTCCACCATCTTTATTTAAAAAACACTCCTTAAATTGGTTGGCACGACTACTGCTCTGGGACAGAGCGCCAGTTGGCGCGGCCTCTTTGCAGGATTTTCCCCATTGGCGCGAGTTCTGAACTGTTTGCCCGTGCCAATGCAAAAAGGGATGTTTTTCATGATTTTTGCAAGGATATGTCTTTAGGGCAAATGAAGCTCATGCTTAGAGGAATGCATTGATGATGTTTTCAAGGCATGACAATGTTCACAGGTCACAAAATGTGTCCTCCATTGTGCGGGACGGGGAATGGTAGGGACGGTGACAAATTACTGTGTAACAGATGCCCCCTAAAGTATGAGGCCCGAGAGAGAGAGGGGTGAAATGCTTTACGAGAACATGTTCAACTGAAGGCCTGCCGTCGGAAAACCTGCGCAGAAAATACAACTGATATCTCAAGTACATGATGTATATGTGGTATGGGCGCAGCCATCCGAAACAGAGTACACTATAATCCGGATCCAGGGTATGGGCGTAGCCATCCAGCAAGGATCAAATAAATAGACTCAGGTATGGTCACAGCCATCCAATCAATGAGTCATATACATAATGATAATAATCCACAATCATAGCCTGGATTACAACAGACACAATCCAGGGTCTTGCGCTCCATCTCGACCCAAACAAAGTACAAGTCCGAGCATGTGAATATGTGAGTTGAAGTCGAACATGCAGGAACATTGTCTGATTACCAGCCAATGATGAAAGTTGTTAACAGACGCGAGAGGAACCACCAATAATGACAATGGCCCTAAAGGTACTACAGGTACAATATACGGTGTGTGAGTCAATGAGTTGGCGTCAAACACCCGCAAAATAACTCGATCGAAGGCCAATGATCAAAACCTCACGTCGAATGCGACGAACCTGCCATTGAGGTATGCAGGCTCCAAGGTACCATAAAGGAGTCTCTAAATCAGCTTCCTGGATAATGAGCTGATGTTGACAGGAAGTGACCTTGATCAAAGGTGGGCCATAATGATTCCCACATCATCGACATGAGACAGAGGAACATGATGTTTTGTTGTGAATCAGGATCGTATGAGAATCAGAGGAAGGTTGATATTTGCAGAGGCCAACTTCTCTTGAACATATAAATGGCACGACAGTGGACTTGGCAGTATTTGACATCAATAGATCAGAGGTCATGGTGAAAAGGCAACGAGCAGAGGAGAGGTCAAAAGGGATTATCCAAACCCACGGAGGCAAAGTGAAAAAATGAGATGAGATGTCCCCAACCCGACACGAATGCAGACAAGTGCCATGTTCAAGAGCGACATACTGCCGACGACAACGACGATGGTTCCATTTTTCCCCCACCATTTCTGGCGAGTACCCCAATTATTTTTAATAACAAGCTTGAAGGGGATATCATATGCTTGCAATATAAGTCCGCCCTTCGGGCGAATCCATCCTAGTGCATTTAACGAGTCCTAGGAAGGAGGAACTCGGAGAACGTCATTTCGACTGGATCCGATGTCATCAGGGTTTAACGAGTCTGACAAAGGGAGAACTCGGCGTCTTTTCATGTTTAGAGAGTTTGAAAAAACAGCAGAAAAGTAAACTCCATAGGTCCCTTTTCGTAAATAGTTCCTCAGATCCGAAAAGGTAGAAAACAATATCCGAGAAAACCTCCTAGTCGCGATAGGCTAGGGTATTCCTTTTTCGTAATCAATCCATCCCAGCCCGAAAAAGGGTTAAACGTATACTGGGTAGATGTCGATTCGTGTCCAATTTAACGAGATCAAAACGACAAGGGCCTCGACAATCTTTTCATGTTTAGAGAGTCAGAAAAGAGCTGAAAGATGACTCCAAAGTGACTTTTTCGTGTATTTACCGAGTCCGAAAAAGTAAAAAATACAACTCGTTTCCATCGTTAAAGTCGCAAAAACCTGCTGCTGCACATACCAAGCAAGCGTAAAATCCATTTTCGACATAACATATAAAAATATTCGATAAAAATGACTTTTTACAACTCATTTCATGTCAAAAGTTATAAATATGTCAAATTGGTAAAAATAAAATTACATTTACTATTTACCTTGGTAAAAAGCAACAGTGGTCCATTTGGAGCAGAAACTTCTGACGGTGATTGCGAAAAATCCAGTTGACCATTCAACTCCTCGTCTGTCACAGGTAAGAGGCGCTCCCTTGCTCTTCATTTTCATCCAAATTTTAATAGTTTTACCCTGTAAATCAGTCTTCTAGAGCCATTTTTGAAAATTTAGGGCCGGGCTCATTGGTGCGGGTATCGGGCACAGACCCGCGCCAATGAGCCCTTTTATACAAAGGGCCCGCACCACGTGGCGCGACTATTCACGAAACAGCCACGCCAGTGGCCGAACCTAAAATATGCCTAAAATTTCGACATTTAGACCAAATTGCATGGAATTCGAGACTCATCAGAGATCTAACTAAGGGTTCATGACCATATGAATGCAGGTAATCAATCAAAATGGAAATTGAATGGAAAGAACGAGAACATGGAGAAGAGGACGAAAAAGCCATGCAAAGTCAAGCTTGCATGAATGCACTTAGAAACTGTGGACTGAAAAAGTTCTTCCTCATACCGTGTCTACGAGCTCAGCCCGAGCTCCTCCAGTATTTAATCAGTATCTGGAATGAACATGAACAAGTGTTCAGGTTACGAGACCAGGTATTAGAGCTGGAGGTTTCCGATGTTTATTTTATCACTGGATTGTCCCACAGAGGTCCGATCCCGGTGTTGACTGGAAGCAAACCATCTGGGGAGAAGATGGAAGAAGTGATGGCACGAGTGTGCCAAGGAGCTCAAACGGGATCAGGCAACAAGAAGGTGGATATCCACACTATCCCTGATCTAGCATTGACAGTGGTCCTCCATACCATCACGCGGGCTACTGGGTCGCAGGCACTGCACGAGGCCACAAAGGCCCAACTCCTCTTGGCCTCAGAATGGATGAGTCCCCTGCTGTTCGACTGGGCAACAGCATTAACAATCAATATGAAAAGGCAGCTCACGAAATGCAAACAGTGTAAACTGAAACAGTTCGGTTATGGTTCCATCTTGGTATCGTTCATTCTGGAACGCTTACCAATCTTCCAGGGCCAAGGGGCCGCAGTAGCAGATCCGATACCATGAGAGCCAAGAATGGCTCGCTGGGTAGCATTGATGCCCAGAGCTAGAGGCGGCCAACAGATGTCCTGGAGGCCGAAATTCTTTAGGTGGTTACGGCGCCAGCTGATTTTCATGGAAGACTGGCCCTATGTAGGAACTAACTTTACCGGGGACCTAGATCTCCCACTACCAGAAGGAGACGACTGGGACGAGGAGTTGGGTAAGACCTCATGTTTTTTTATTTTATATTTATATGTTTTTTTGTTAATACACATTCATCCTAACACATTTTATATATGCATGCAGATGTGGGACCTGAGAGACCAGCTGGGATGTCTCCAATCTCACGGAGGACACAACTCGCCCCTGATCCTCAGGGAGAGGGCACCGGAGGAGAGGAGTTGATCCAGAATCTCGAGGGCATTGCCCACGGGATTCCAGACTATGCTCGGCTGGCAGACGTGCCGATGGCATACCAGCGCCACACGGTGGGAGTTCCGAGTCGGATCCACCGAATCCTGAGACGCTTAGTGCGTGCAGTCACGTGCTATCATGAGCACCATGCGGATTAGCTCTTAGGATTTATACCACACCTATTTTTTGAGAGACATATCGTCTCCGGATGTATTTAAGACGACTATGTATATTTTTGACTTTTATGTGACACACTCTATGTAAACATTTCGATATCTATATATATACATATCTATTTCTGGATGGATCTTTTACATGTGATGATGATTTATAAATTGCGCAAATGTCTGTCTAATACCAAATTTTCTACTGCATCTGTTAGTGTATTCAAATGCCTGGGTATATGATGATATGTAATGTAATCAAAATTCCTTTCCAGTAATCGAATACGCAGATACATACGTAAGATGGACGGGTTCCTTACCGAATAGTGCCCGTTCAGTTGTAACACCACAAGTTGCGAATCTAGATACACGAGAAATTCACGGATACCAAGGTTTACTGCCTCGGTTAATAATTCTAACACAGCACTATATTCCGCGATGTTGTTTGTGGTACGTCCTAGACACACTCCTTGCAGGTCAATCAACTCACCAGCAGGATTATAGATTACCCAGGCTGCTGAAGACAGATTTCTGGTACTGCGGGAGGCACCATCCATAAAACCAACAAATGGATGAAAAGACATCTGCACAACCAGGAAGACCCGATCAACAGAAATATGTTTACAAAGCACACCACAAAATACATGCACACAAATGAAAATCACACACCTATGTACACACACCACACCAAGAAATCACTTCAGGCATAGTACTTTTTAAGGTACAACCCATTTCTGGGCTGCGCCAGCGGAACTCCTTCATAATCTATAAGCTCGTAGGCCCCATTTTTCAAAACGCGCTTTACTATATAGGGCCCGTGCCACATAGGCTGGAGCTTACCGGCTCCAAGCTTATCATGTGCTTGATCGTACAGGAGGACGAGGTCTCCTTCGATAAAAGAACGGGGAGAAACAGATTGATCAAAATGAGTTTTGACCCTCTTCTTTTGTGCTTCGATAATCAAAGCAGCTAGACGATGGGTTTCATCTAACCGTTCCAGATACAGAAGACATTCTTCCTTGGCAGAAGTACCAGGTAGAAGCTCCACAGCTAATTTTAATGAAGGGATTTCGCATTCAACCGGCAGAGTGGCTTCCAGACCGTACACCAATTGAAATGGTGTGAATCCAGTTGCACTCTTAGCAGATGTTCGGTATGCCCAGAGAGCTGAGAACAGTTGGAGATGCCAATTGTTTTTATGAATACCAACTGTTCGCTGAAGCATAGTGACCAAAACTTTGTTCACTGCTTCAACCTGACCATTCGCTTGAGGGTAGTATGGTGTTGAGTTGTCGTGATGCAAGCCCAACGTTGAAGTCAGCTCTGCCATCATGTAGTCACGGAAATGAGTACCGTGATCAGTGACGATGGCTTGAGGAACCCCGACCCATGCAATAACGTGGTTGAATATAAATTTAGTAGCCGTTTTTCCGTCAGCAGCTAGTGTAGGCATCGCCTCAGCCCACTTAGTGAAGTAGTCGATGGCGACAATGATATATGCATGCCCCTCGGCCGAGTGAGGGTTACACGTCATAAAATCCATGCCCCATTTCACAAAAGGGCCGACGGTAATAACGAGATGCAATGGCAATGGCGGCGCGCACATCTTGCGCTGAAAAATCTGGCATGGATGACATTTACGGACTGCAGTGATACAGTCCTTGAATATGGAAGGCCAGAAATAACCTGCTCGCAGAATATTCTGGGCAGTAGCATACCCGGACATATGTCCGCCACAGGCGCCACTGTGGTAGTCAATTAAGACCTTCTCAGCCGCTTCCAAGGTTAGGCATCTTCGGAGCACCGAATCTACTCCAACGCGATATAAGGTATCTCCTACTATACGGTAGGGTTGGGACTGGTGCCGAATCCGACGGCGGGTAGCTTTATCCAACTTAGACCGAAATGTCGAGGTCTGAAGATACACTATTATGTCACTGTACCAAGCGTCACGAGTACTAATGAGGAAAAGCGTTTCGTCCGGTATATGGTCTTCAGAGTGTGAGGGAACAGAGTCTGTAGGGAGAGAACATATCAGATCCGCGAAGAGTAGTGATTTAGTTGACTTAGCAGTGGTAAACTCCTGCAGGATCACAATCCATTTGGAGTACTTTCCCCCCAGTAATTGTCTAGAAATAATATACGTCATAGGGTTGCATTCTGAAACCAATGTTATCGTGCGCAAAAGGATGTAATGGCGAAAGCATTGTACAGCGTGTACTGCTGCTAAAGCCAACTTCTCGACATGTGCATAACGTGTTTCTGGGTCGAGAAGGTTCCAAGACAGGTAATAAACAACATGTTCATCACCGTGATCGTCATCCTGCACCAAGACCATGGCTATGGTGCTAAATGCGGCAGCTAGATATAAAGTGAAGTCGCGGTGGTAGTCCGGAGGATGAAGCAACGGAGCATTGACTAGCAACGTCTTCAGCTTCTCAAAGGATTCCTGAGAAATTTCGTCCCAGTGAAATGGAACGTTCTGCTTTAACAAACGAGTGAATCCTTTGGCCACCTCCGCGTAATTCGGGATAAAGCGCCGAAGAAAATTCACTTTCCCTTGTAGACTCTGTAACTGATACAGGGAAGAGGGTGATGGGAGATTTACGATGGCCTCGACCTTTACGGGGTCAAGGCGAATTCCGTCTTTCGAGACTATGAATCCTAAAAGACGGCCAGCGTCAACGCAGAAGACGCATTTATGAGGATTGAGCCTGATATTGTAGCGTCTGCAACGAAGAAAGATCTGGTGGAGATGCTCAGGATGGTCCTCTCACTTACCCGAATGGGCTGGCAAGCCGTCCAGATAAGGCTGAACGATATGGCGAATGTCATGAAAAGCGTAGGACATCGCACGCTGAAACGTGGCTCCAGCGTTCTTTAAGCCGAACAGGAGTTTTTTGTACGTGAAAGTGCCCCACGGACAGATGAATGTGGTCTTATTTTGATCCTCAGGTGCAATATTGATTTGGCTATATCCTAAGAAACTGTCCATTAAGGAATAGATCTCACTCCCGGCACATTCGTCGATGATCTGGTCGATAAACGGAGTGGGATAATTATCCTTTGGACATGTGCGATTGATGTCGCGATAATCCACACATAATCAAATTGTACCCTGCTTTTTATCGACAGGGACAATGTTGGACACCCATTCTGTAAGGGGGATGGGATAAATAAAACCCGCGTTCAGAAGTTTTTCAACTTCTGCCTTGATAGCGGTGGCTTTCTGAGGATGCATGGGACGTAAGCGTTGGCGCACGAGTTTCGCGCCTGGATAGGTTGGAATCTCGTGCACTACAATACTAGGGTCAATCCCCGGCATTTCCTCGTAATACCATGCGAAAACATCTTTGAATTCTTTGAAAAGCTTAGTATAGACTTGAATCTCATCGGGAGAACAAGTCACACCCACATGAATATTCTCAAAAATCCCCGGTTTAATGGAGATGTTGATTGGAACAGTTTGAGTAATGTTACTCAGATTACCCTCCAAAAAAACCTCATGTGTCAAGATCGGTGTTTGAAGAGGAGGGGAAGGAACCTGAGTAGCATAACGCTCCAGACAATCAGTCATTGCCCCCAAGCTAGGCATAAACGAGGAGCGATGATGTCCATCGCCCCAAGGCAGCTCCTCGAGAGACATAGTTTCAATGATAGCCTCATCGGAAGGAAAAGTCTCTCTGAGAGGATCAGGTGAATCATCCTGACCAAGCCAGGGGGATTGGGAGTAGATGTCGAGAGCCATGCTCAAAGGAGCATGCTGAGGAGGTGGAGGATCCGATGCTGCAACAATCTCACAATAGCTGATCTCTACTGGTGTTAAAGGCATGGATTCTCCAAACTCATATACCTGCTCAGGTGTAGGAATAAGCCAGGGGTCATCAGACCTGGACAACATGTTGACTTGAGCGGTATGCGGTGGCGGTGCAGGAAATATACCCATGAGGACTGGGTCCTTGAAGAGACTAGGTCCTACACTGTCTGGGGGATTCGGAATTTGATCCACGTATGGCACATTGTTCTCAGAGTTAGAGGTGAAAAATGACAACTGATCCACTGTGACAATCTTGCCCTCGTGAGGGAACTTAATGAATCGAAAGACGGTGGACAACACGCAGAGCATGGCATGGGTCCAGCTGCGGCCAAGATGTATATTGTAGTTGAGTTTAACGTCAACCACTTCTACTTCTACGTTGACAGTTTTTCCCTGTTATGTGATCGTGAGACTCTCGAGAACGCTCAGGGGTTTAGATTCTCGACCATCAAATGCCTCAAGGGAATTGGGAGATGACGGCAAGGCTGGAGAGCCGATGGCCTTCCAGCAAGCGGAGGACATAACGCGGGTAGATACACCCTCATCTACGACGGCCCTATGAATGTTCAGACCGTTAATCCTGACTTGAATGACCAAAGCGATTTGATGTGGAAGTCGGGGAGTAAAATTCTCTAGATTGAAGGTGAGAAGGCTCGAGTCGGCGGGATCAATGCCCCCGATTGCAGAAAGTAATGCCTTCCGTTGTGAAGGAAAACTTTGAAGAACCTCAAGTGCAGACATAACACATGGCACCTGTGCCAGATCCTCAACAATACTGTAATGTTGAGCGACACGAGCGTTTGGATTATAAGAAGATCTTTGAAGAACACCCTTGGGAGGTGGCTTCACAACGGGTTCCAGAGAAGGCTTCTCGATTTCCAATGGACCGGAGACAAGTGGGGGAGGCGGCCCATCCGCAACTACCTTCCCGGGTGCCTGCCGCGATTCATTGTAATCCTTCGACCGCGTAGCGACAGAGATAGGTGCAACACTCTTCACCATGAAAACCTGAGACCCAAATGGTGCAGATGGTGATGCCTGTTCGACCATCTAGGTCTACTGAGATGGAAATGGCTCTTTCAAAACAGCCGGAGTCCCTTTAGGGCCTTTAAGAAGTTGACTAACCTCGGATCGTCGTGGACAATCCTTAGTATAATGGTCCCCTTCACAGATGAGGCAAGGGTACTTCGGTTTACACTGGGAGCCATCCTCAGTACGAGACTTAGATTCTAGTTTCGGGGCATCAGATTTAGATTTGCCTTTTCCCTTCTTCTTCCCCTTGGAGGATTTGTCTGCAGGATTGGCCTGAACGACATTCACCTCCGCAGTTTTACTAGAATCGGATGAGGCGGGATTGGCAGAGGTATTGTTGGAAGAATTAGCCTTCTGCTTCCCATTCGAAGACTTCTTCGAATTCTGAGAGACAGAACCAATGACACCATCCACCGCAGGGGTGGGCGGAGCCTTAGTGGTTCCGGGCCGTGGAGCATCATTCAAGATGTCATAAAGCGTGCCGGACTGTGAATAGACAAGATCCAGGTACTGGGCACGCGCGATGGCTTGTTCCTCTGTCACGCACGCTCCCATCGCGATATCCTGAGCGATTTTATTCACAAAGGAGGTGGTGAACCAGTGAGTCAATATCTGATCAGGTATGTGAAACTTAATCAGTCTACGATGGCGCCGCCACTCATGAATGTGATCTGAGATGTGAGTGGCTTTATCCTGCTTCAGGGAAGTCAGGAGGTGCGTCCCGGCTTCATACCGAACCGGTAACTGGAAATGCGTGAGGAAAGCCATGGCTAAAGAGTTGAAATCTTGAAAAATGCCCCAGGATAGCTCTATGTACCACTTAGCAGCAGCTCCAGTTAAAGTACGCTGGAAGAGGCGCAGGCGAATCGAATCGTCGACCCAAGAGTTAGACGAACACCAAAGGTGATACATCATCACATGCGCCTGGGGGTCCTCCCCAGCTTTCCCCTCAAACTTGGGACAGTCACCTGGTATCTTGGTGGGAACCGGAGGCCAATACGGATTATGTAAAATCGTATCATTGGTCAACTTTGAAACATCCGGAAGTTCCAAGGTAGCCAGGAACGACAATGGAGGATTAACTGCCATGTCAGGCCCAGGATGAGGTCCGGTACCCATACTCCACGATGGTTGTGAATATCCTTGCCCCCACGGGTTCTGTCCCGCAGGATTCTGACCGTAGGGGGCATAGGTCGTATAACCAGACTGATTTGGATGCTGGTAACCATAGTGTGGGGCTTGATAACCAGGGTACGGACCCTGATTATGCGTCGGCCCTGTATAAGCAGCGTTTGGATTTGGCTGCTGAGTGTAGGTAGAACCGGGTGGCGGAGGATAATACTGAGAGCCTCTGGGGTGGTTATAGTTCGGTTGAGACTGACCATAAGGATAATAACCACCCTGAGGATGAGTAGGCTGCTGAAAAGTGGAACCCTGCGGAGCTTGACACGTAGGGCGCAGTTGTTGATTTGGCTGCAGCATTGAATGAACGGGCTGCTGTGCAGGGTTGATGGAATGAGCGGGCTGCCCTGAATGAATAGGTTGACCCGACTGAGAGGGCTGACCTGAGTGAACAGGTTGACCTGGGTGCAAGGGTTGACCTGAATGACCAGGCTAACCCGGATAAACAGGCGGCGCCGGTTGCGCAGGCTGACCTGGTTGTAAGTGAGCCCCAGGTTGTACCGGATGGACCGGTTGGCCTAGAGCCTGTGTTCAATGTTACTTCTGTGCGCCTTAATTACAATTTACCCTGCACAATAGAGTAAAAAATATACAGAAAAAGTAGTATAACAGTATTTGGCTGCAATTTAATCTCAGATGGTTTCTTGAAACAAAATCTCTGTTTCGTTTTATTATTCTCTTTCTCTCTGTGTGATGGAAAATCAACCTTCAGAATGTATTTTTTTCTCCCTTTTGTATCACTGTATGAAAACAGTTTTCAGTTTGAAACTGTCAACAGTTATTATAGTTACATTCTTGACTTTTGTTCTTTTAATCTAAGAACGAATTTCAAATGCAAATTAAAAGAAAACTTTTAAGTGAAAACTACATAACTTTATTTACTATTATGCCCTAATGATGGAATTCCTAAAATAAAATAAAACAAGGTTCAATGACCTGTTAGCAATCAACTGTAACAGTTAGACAAACACATGTCCTTTTTGTTTACCCTAAGATGGATGCTCCTGCATCATAAACTCACGAGATTAATAAATCCTAAGATTTAATATTTTCAACTCAAGAGATTAATAAACCCAAGGGATATTAATATTATATAAAAAAGAACTAATAACCCAAGGGTTTAATATTATAAACCAAAGGAACTGGTGAACCCAAGGGATAAATATTAAAAACCTAAGAGATTAATATGGCCAAGGATCAGTATTAAAAACATAAGAGATTAATAAAGCCTACGAATTAATATTTTAAACACATAGGATTGATAAACTCATATTATTACTAATATTATAAACCCGAAGTGATCAATCAACCTTAGTGATTGTTCATATTATAAACCCAATGAATTAATAAATTAAAGGGATATTCAATTTCACCATCATTGAAACCAAAAAAATAACATTGAAATTAAAATTTATTTTTTGTTGTCTTTACATCAAAAAAGTCCACTACAAAAAATGGAAGTGAAACACTCCATCAAAATTCATTTATCAAATAGTCTCTTCCAAAACACAATGAGACTCACAACAAAAGGAACACCAATTCAATTCAACATGATAATGATCACAATACTTAACACTTTCCAACCAATCCCTTCTTGTTTTCCTCCCAACCTCCCTCCTTTGCACATGCAACACATATTTTACATTCATTTTCATTTCCTCTAGCACACGAAGTTACTCATCAATAAAAGCAGAATGGAAGCAATGTTTTCTATCGAACTTGTTCCAAAGATACGAACGAAAACTTATCGCTCTAGAAATATTGTTCACCACTTGATTATAATAGATGTCATCATTATTATCCATATTTGAATTTGAAAGGAAAAATGACAAAATCAAAATCGATACACACACATATAACATAACACCCCATTTTTATTATGGTTAAAAACTTAATCTTATACATGTCATGCTATAAAATAACCTAACACTACATGAACCAAATGATATTAAGAAAAAAAAAAAAAAAACTACAAATATAAATTTAATTAGCAATACATATTGTACACATCAAATGAGTGATATGACCCTTATTACAATAGTCAACAAGAATTCATAATTTTGTAAACTTAATGTTTAAAATCAAATATTTTTATTTAAATTAATGTTAATATATATATTAAATTTTTTCTAATATTAATATAAAATATAAATATGGTGTCCTTGAACCAAAATAAACCTAAAGTTATTTAACCCAATTTTCAATCCAAATATTTACATCGATGTTTAATGTTGATGTTCATATTAATGTGTAGACACAATATTTGTTTAATATTAATATTAAACATCATTAACTTTATAACTTTAATTAATGTACATACTAATTACCAATATTAATATCGGCAATTTTCGGTATGGTGGTGAAAGTTTTCATTACTATTGGATATCATTGGAAATTATAATTGGATATCATTTAAAATTAAACAATATTTTAGTTATGGGAGCATATTCATGGTTGTGTTATGAAATGTTATATAAGCTATGAAATCTAAGTTTTAAATTCTCAATTAATCAAACCAACAAAAACAAAAAATCTAAATAAAATTTTAAAAATCACATTCCAAAAATGTAAATTCCCAATTAATCAAACCAACAAAAAAACAAAAAACCTAAATAAAATTTTAAAAATCACATTCCAAAAGTGTATGGTCATTGAGGGCTCCTAATAGTTAGAAGCTTTTGAGTTGGTCATAATAAAAAAACCTTTATTTAGGTTGGACTAGTAAATTATATTTAGATTTATTTTATAAATTTAGATTTTGGAATCTTAAAATTTATGATTAATGATATAATTATTTTGTTGGATCTCTTTAGATTTTCAAGCTTTAAAATTTTATGTTTAATAATTTATTTGTATAATTAATGGTTTGATTTAATTTTATAAAAGAATGATGTGGAATATGTTAGGGAATGGAAGATTTTTCATTAATGTGTTTATGTGTATGCTAATTTCTTGTAAAATTCAAGGCTCTTCATAGTTAAAAGCTTATGAATTGGTATACTGTTATATAGGTTGTAATTTATTTTGAAATATATAATATTAAGTGAGATAATGAAATATTTATTTTTAAATGTTAAGTAATAATTTATATTATTTAATGTGTATTAAATTGAACATAATATTATTTGAATATAATGTTTGTGTTTTTAATTTAAATTTAAAAATATTATAATTTTTTGAAATATAAATTTTAAAATTTAAAATAAATATTTTACTAAAATAAATGACATAAACTAAGAAATTACAGTAAAACAATCTCATTATTAATAATCCCAACTAAATATCATATACTTTACCACCATGATTGTACACACGTTACAACTATGGCCATCCACACTTTCATAACGTAACTCAAAAATATTATTAGGTAGGGAATTCCAATACGGAATGGCATAACCGCCGCAGTTTCATAATGTTTGTTCCAATGGAGAGGACAAATATTTAAGACATTATTTTGGAGTATTCATCAAGTCTTTACATTTTTCGAAGATAATTAATTAACTGATATAATATTTGTTCACATGTTTCTGCACAAGGTGAGACTCCAAAGTATGTTGGAAACTTATCGTATGTACTTTTTCATGGCATTATCAGTTTGGATTTCAGAGATTTTACAGTCGAAATATATGGACTATCATGTTTTATGGGGTATTCTTCTTATTTCTAGATTTTGAAAATATTTCTGAATCCAATAAGGATAAACAACAATTTTCCCTTGCATTTTAAAACATTTGCAAAATTTCACTTCATGCATTTTGAGAAGAGTTTCACTTGATGCAAACTATAGTTGGTAAAGCCTTCTACGATTGAATGTTAACGTGTACTCATCTCCAATACCCCTGCCTGTTTTATGGCAAATATAAGCTTGAGAACAAGATCATCTTACAATTCCATGGCAAATATAAGCTTGAGAACAAGATCATCTTACAATTCCTTGAACTTATTATGGGAATACTCTCGTAAGTATGCTTGGATTGATTTCCTTGACACAAGCCTTTTAAAGTCTATGCTTCACCATGTTTAAAAATTGTTTTTTCACACCAATAATCTTAGTCAATCTCTCCAGCTACTATATGATTGCAAGTCTTGCAAGCACAGTGGCTTATTGGTTGATCAGGTTTAATAATTTTGATATATATTTCTAACATTTAGGTAGGCTGGCTTCTTTCATCTACAGAAAGCTTAATGTGAGTCAGTCAATTCATCATCAAAGACTCATGCATCATACCTTAAGTGTTTGTTATTGTCAGAGGGCAGAATAATATCTTATTAAAGGGCATTATTTGTATCCCAACATCGAATACAATGAATACAGAAGCTTGTCAATAGCATTACAATTTCCATGAGTAGAGACGATTTTTGGCGCTTCTAATAGAGAATTTTTTCCAAGGCATTAATGTAACAAGATATTCAAATGAATTTCAATAACAAATTTTCAAGTCAAGCATCTGTTGTGCAGGGTGTGTGGAGAAAGTGTGAGCGAGGAAGTTTGAGGAAGTTTGCTTTGTGTTCAAAATCTTGTATTTCTCACTGATATCCTTTGTTGCAATTGATTGCCCATATACGTAAGGCATTTTAAGTTTGAACTTTGAATATGGTAGTGGATGGTTATTAGAGTTCTCGGTTATTTTTTGTATTGTTAACTAAAATTAATTTGTTGTTAGACCGAGCTATTATGAAACTTTGTTTTGTGTAGTACTTCAAGAATTTCATAGGAGTGCTCAGGCTTTGCTTTCCGTTATACACATTTGTGGTATTACATGACTCAAATTGATAGGCTGAAGCTTTGCGGAGGTGTCGAGTGCTGAAACTATTGTGGAAATGAAGTATTCTTAAATAAGAACAAAATGCAGACCCACATAAAGAAGCAGGCAAAATGCTGCTATGCAGCTATAACCCATATTGTATATTTTCTTTAGAGTCTAATTATTTTAGTCATGAACCTATAGTATCTCCCCTTCATTTATAAGAAAATATAATGGTCCCTCATTAAAATATGAAACTATTAACTATTTGTATCACACAATCTTACTTTTGGCATTTAAGTCTTGCTTTGGGTTCTATGGTAGAACAATTTACTATCTTTTTCATGATGGTAGATAATGATTACTCGCCTCTTCACTTTTGTTTTGATTATTTTGGTGCTCAATTCATTCATTCTATAATCGAGAGAAAAATATATTTCCTTGTGATTGGCCTAGTATATGATTTTTTTATTGCTTAATGATGTTTTTATTCAATTAAACATGTGCCTCTCCAGCATATCCTTAGGTTGGTTTCACGAGTTGAGCCTTGAATTTGTTTTCCTTATAAATTGTGCTACATTGATTTTTATGATTTCTTTCATCTTTGTTCCACGCTTTTATGATTTCTTTTATCTTCGTTCCGTGCTTTTATATTGTTATTATGAAATTGTTTTCACCTCGCTTGGTCTTCCTCGGTGATTATGATATATCTCAAGGTAAGGCAAGAAGTAGTGTAGGCAAGCTTGCATTTATGAGATTAACGTTAATTTTATTCATCTAGGCAATGATATGACCAAGACTTTTGATAACATACTTTTGAACAAGAGTTTCTCATAGTGATGTTTCAATGTTCAATCCTGAAGATGAATTTTGTTGTATCATGAAATTATTGAATTATTATTGTGCCACATGAATCTGGTTACTTTCATCTTTATGTATATTATTTTTTAGGAGCTTGTTGAAAAATTTTCATACCCAAGTTAACTTTTTAGTTGAATTTCACAAAGTTTTGGCCTTAGTCTTTCACCCAAGTTTGAGTTTCAACGCTTAATTGAGTTTGTTAGGCATTTTGGATGATTAAAATAATTTGACCCAAAGTTAATTTTACTCAAGCTAATCTTCATCTTGAAAGAATACATATTAAGGATGAGAGACAAGCTAATAGATTTTAATAATGCATCATTTTTCACGAGGATTAAAATTTTGTAATAAAAAAATAAAAAATAAAATTCTATTTTGTTATTTAAAAAAATTGTTTTGCTGTGTCAAATCGTGATGCTTATATTTTGGAAGATGATGAACTCACCACCATTGTTTGAATGTGAATCCAAACTACTTAAATACCCGAAGTTAAATTAATTCACTCACTCCTAAGCTTAGTTTGACTGAAAATGGTGAGAATCTAACTTAGAAAATAATATTTTATTTTATGGGTGTAATATAGTTTGAGTTGTTATCCTCTTGTATTCTATAGATTTCACTAGATGACTGTGGATGTCCTACAAGCACCTAAAGATAGCATTATTTTCCCATCAGCTATCTTTAGAGGTCTCACTGCCTTCATCATCCTAAAATTGACTATTTTTCACTAAAACTTTCCTATCTTTATGCCTCCTCAAAAGTTCACCCTATTGCTTTAAAGAAACTCCATTTTTGGGCCTCATTCCCTCATTTATCCCTCCACTGACACCCCCATTCATCCCTTTTTCTTCTCCTCTAAAAACCCTCAAAAATTTCCCCTCATACATCATTCTCTCATAAAAACCCTTAAAACAATGCAAAAAATCCTTTTATATTGTTTTATCCTAACTTTTTAACCTATCCAGCCCTTTTAAAATATCATAAAAATAATTGTTTTATGTTAAAACCCGCCCTTTACAAATAAAATGCCTTAAGCCCTTTTTCTGCTTAAGCCCGGCCCCTTCTACCCATGTGACCCTAAACCCCCTACCCTCCGCTATTCTCCTAAACCCCTTTCCTTCCCGACCCTCGGTCTCCATTATCCCCACAGGACCCTTCCCTCTTCTATATTCTAAGCCCCTTCTTCTATAAATTACACCTCCACCCTTTTTTATATTTTTACCCCCAAACCTTATTAAACCCCTCAAACCTTTGAAGAGTATTAAGGCGGGCCCCTTTCACTTCACCCTGCCTTCTTTATTTCCTTCCTGACCAATCTCTGTCGTTGATCTTGAACCATAAGCCCTGATCCAACGGCCATCGGTCGCCCCCTCATCATCCCGTCTCCCAACTCGACCCTGCTACCAGACAAAACACACACGTCACCACACCTGGCCCCACCTTCCACTCAACCCCTCACCCCAATCATCGTCCGCCACCTGTCCACTAGGTCCTCGCTTCGTAAACCTACACATCGGTCCCCCATTCGTTCTGCACCGTTGATCTCACCTTTTGAGATCTAACAGTCCAGATCCATATCGCGTAGATTTTGGCGCCAAATTTTAATGGCCCCGACCCACACGAAATGGGTGGTATTTGCCAAGACATGTGGTGGCCAATTTGTGGTATCGCGTTGTCCCAGCTCAAAACCACTTACTGCCCATATCCTGTGTGAAAACCATAGTGGTTTTTAAAAACTTCTTTCCTCCTCTGCGTGCCAAAATTCAAATTTTCTTCCCCTCTGATTGATTTTCCCCATGGTTCCGCATACGGAGCCTCCCCCCTGTGTTTCTTCCTCCTTTTCAAATCACCCCTGATGCTCAGAAAACCCCAAATAATGTAGTTTAAACCCCTCCCGCAGGTTTTAAATTAACGTTATTTTGTGTTTTATACAAGTTTTTAGTAGCAGAAAAGGGCCCAAAATGCCCTCCCACAGTCAAGAAGTGACAAATTAAACCTCTGGACGACAATCCTAGAGGTGAAATTCATATAAAAAGAACCAAGGAAGCCTGCATAAATATTGACCCTTCGATGTGTCATGATCATAGATGGGTTATAAACCTTGTCTGCACACAAAGAATAGATACTATCAGAGAAGAAATGAAGAAAATGAAGAACAGAAGGATTAAAGGGATAAATTGAGAACAAAGCATAAAACAGAGGATTAGCCCTTTTAAGCAATGTTCAAAGATAAAAAGTCAAAGGTTTAAAGATGAAGGACAGATGGACAAAACAGTTATAAAGCGGAAACAAGAAAAAATACAGTGATATAGTTTATCAAAGATAAATCAAGGTTAAAGGCCTAATACAGAAGATTGATGAATAAAACAAAGTCATATTACACAAAGATAGTTTCGAATGACTCAACAAAGGAGCAATTACTTCTCCAAAGAAAAATTTGCCACCTACAACATTATTTCTTTCCATAAAGGCATCAGGCAATTATTGCAAAGTCAGAGATATTTTGAAGCAGCTCAACAGTTATTACAAAGTTATTACAAAGCCTTAAAAGTCAAATATTTCAGCTAAATTAACTTAGAATTTAAGACAGAAGTTATTATTCAGAGTAACTCTTTCAGAGATTTTTGCCTTGGGCCTTGCATGGTCTCAAAGGTCGAAAATCATTAACTTTGTAATAAATAACATTTAAACATCCTAGTTTAGCAGCACTGTAATGTTCCAAAATTTTCATGCAGATAATTGGAACATTAAATTTTTCTTATATCATCTAGGAGATGAATAAAATGGGTAAAAGGCCCATGAGTAGGAATAAGATCATTCATAGTGTGAAAAGGATCAATAGAGCAGCTTTATTTTGCACCTTCCACTGTGAAAAGGGGCAAATGCATGAGGACAAGGTCAAGGTTGACCAAGTCAACAACGTTGCCATAGGAGGAGTGGATCACTTTATGAGATAGCGCAGTGTGAATGAGGAAGAGGATATTTGGTGGAGAAAACCCTAATGGATGGGGCCCATGGAGAGAGAGCTTTCACTTGTTTAAAAGGAGGGCAAGGCAGCCATTGTTATTCATGCTTTAGATTATTCATTTCATGTCTATTCAGACATTGTGCATTCTTTGTTGTTTAGCAAGAATTGCCAGGGAATTCCTGTTTAGGATTCCTTCTCCTTCTTGAGAGGCCTCTTGAAGGATTGTTCTTCATTCTCCATATCTCTTGGCTCAAGGCCTAAGCTTCTCCTTTTAGTTGCTATGTTATTTCTGCTCAAGTATAACGCAGTGTTGCTGGGGT
Organism: Pinus albicaulis; assembly: GCA_034641835.2. Taxonomy (NCBI): domain Eukaryota; kingdom Viridiplantae; phylum Streptophyta; class Pinopsida; order Pinales; family Pinaceae; genus Pinus; species Pinus albicaulis. The sequence goes on along the minus strand of CM076576.1, from coordinate 322,002,379 downwards.
GTTGCAGTGGAGGACACCATACACCATTTCCTTGGCTCATCTGTCAGAGGAGGGAGCTTATATTCCTATGGGAAGTTATTGAGGGAGATCCAGGAGCATATTGCAGATAATTGGCATCAGGCCAAGTATTTCTCTTCACCAACAATGCAGTCCCTTCTATAGACTGCGTTATTCCTAAGTGTATTTGCAGTGGGGACTTGCTCCACATGTTTGGAGGGTGAGATCTTAAGTGAGAGTACTAGCCTTTCACTCTAGAGATCCTTTGGATGAGATTCAGCCATCTATTGTAGCATCATCAACTATCTACATCCATTTTCAGTTTTGAGTTGCTGCAACTACCTAGCAACTCCGACATTTTTGCAGATTTTCCATTTTGCTTGTATTTCAACCAATCCTTCTAAGGATTGTGTATTGTATGTTTTCATGGGTTGAGATATTGTCCCCCCTCCTTATTTGAGCTATCTATTTTCATATCTATATACTATTGACATTTTGCAGCAGTTCTCCTTCAAGGATTGTGCAGTTATAGCCAGGGCTTCTCTTGTATAGCAGTATTCCTCCATTTTCATGTATATGTTTTATTGGGGTTGCATTGCCTAGCTTGAGAGATCATTTCCTCAAGATCTTGTATACATTTGTGGCTACTATAATCTAATGTAATGGTTATGTGGATCTTTTGGCATTTTGGTATTCACTACTATTTCCCAGCTCATGTTTATGTATTGCTGATCTCCACATTGGTAATATCTTGAGATATTCCCAATAGTGTAGTTGTTCCAGATTTGGAGCATTACAGTGGTATCAGAGCATTATCTCTGTCTCAGCCTGTGAGTCTCAGCCAAAGAAGATCAATATGATGAAGAAGATGAGTTTACTCTCATCTATTTTCAGATCCAGAGGAGACATCTCCAAGGAGGTCAAGAAGATTGAAGAAAGAGAAGAGGAAGGACCATGCACTTCCTACTCTCACAAAGAAGGAGACCAGAAGCATGGAGAACACTTGGAATTTGAAATTCTAAGTAATTACCTTACTGAATACCAAGCTAAACCCAGAGCCTTCCAAGAGACTCTTGTTTTTCCACAATTCATTTAGCAGAGAGAAGAGAGAAGACCCCACAACTACGGGATGATGAGAGGCAATAGATTTCTATTGTCCACATTTGATGGATCACTCACATGTGAAATAGAGGTTTGGGTGAAGAAGCTAGAGGATTTCTTCCTGCTATATCCTATAGTAGACAAAGAGGTTGTAGAAGTTGCAACGCTGCACCTTGGAGGTGAAGCAAAGGATTGGTAGATCAGCCATCTAAGCCATACAAGGGTTTCTAATCTTGTTGAGTTTTCTCACAGATTGATAGAGATATTTGGCCAGAAGAGGGAGGAGCCCTCACCACAAGTTGATGAGGCATGTACCAACGCTGTTGAGACCATGGAGGAGCAGCCTTCATCTTCAGCAATTTGGGAGGCAAACACTTATGACTAGGAAACTCTTGCAGCCTTGCAAAGAGCTTCCACATTTCACCAAGGTATGATTGAAAATCCATCTCCTGTCCTTTCAAAAAACACTTTGGATGGGTCTATATCATTGCATGCAGTTGATCTAGAGTATAATAATAGCACTACACTAAGAAATGATGGAGAAATGAGGAATAATTCCTCATGTGAGCACTCAAAGGAAAGCTTCATTCAGGAAGCCATGAAGGAAGCAGTGAGAAGGACTAGACATTCTGAGATAAGAAACTCTTTCTCCTCTCTAGATGAAACTCTCTCAATGAGCATGCCACAGCTCAAAGAGAGACTTCTACTTGTAGCAGATCTAGGACCTCCTAGGTTTTGGAAGACCATGCATGAGGAGGAAATCTCAAGGAGAGATTTCAATGGAGGTACACTCCCACACATCTTGGAGTGCAAGATTCTTCAATAGTTTCAAGAGGTTCTTCCCTTCTCATAGGAACAGATAGAAGATGGAGGGCATCTTTGGATGGATAACATCTCTCATGACTATGTTGGACATTCCTTGAGCCATGCACATCATGATGGGAGGTTTTTTCCTACCACCTATTTGGATCCTCGTAGGGTCAAATTGATCATTGGGAAGATTTCATTTCAAGATCCCATGAAATGCAGGAGTTTGATTTGGGATGATGGTAGCCCTCATGGGAGGAGTACCAAGATGAAGGATGGAAGAAGGAATCCACAATTGGTTGAGTGGATGTGGATGGTGAGAAAGAAGTTGGTGAGCTACTTACAGATTTATGATACCGGGCAGTAGGAGGCTTGGCTGTGTTGGTTACTCTTAAAGGAGTTTGGCCATCACTTGGAAAACACTCTTTCCAAGGGGATGAGGATGGAGAAGATGTGGCAGGATGCTGGCATCATGGAGAAACAAAGAGTATGGATGCATAGTGATGATACAACATTCACTATGTCTTCATCACATTTCTTGTGTGATGAGAGCATGAGGAAGCAACAAGAAATTTTGTTGCTTGGATTTTTCTTTGGAGAGCAAGGGCAGATATGCTCTCATCTCTTGTATGATGTTGCGGGAGTAGGAGATGGCACTATCATGTGGCAAAGGGGATACTCCTTGACCCTTGATGATCAGGAATTACTTCCACCATGGGAAAGATTCCATATGTGTAGCAACATTATTGGAGGGTTGCCCATCTATGTTGAGGAAGCTAAGGGCAACAGTGTTGTGCCAACTGGAGATTATCTAGTACCTCATGCAGAGGAAGGAGGAGCTCTTGCTCCAGGTAGAGGGATTCTTGCATCCTTGCAAGGAAATCCCCAGGATCTCATGTATGGAGATCAAGGCACAACTCATGTTTTACATGTGACATTGTTGAGGAGGTGTGGAACCATGGAGACACAAGGAGGAGATAGGGAGGATGACCATCGTGATGTGATGAGGAGCCCACATCCCTGTCTATTTTATGATGTTGATGCACCTAATAAGGTGATTGGATTGCGTAGTGGAAGCATGGATAGACTTTTTCATCCATATATTCAGTCATCTCTTGTTGAGGATGTCCCATTGCATGGAGATATTTTGTCGGGGAGACCACTAGACCAGCAGAGGAGAAGGGATGCTTCACATGTTGAGGCACCATTCATTGATTTCAGAGGAGTGGAGTGCTCCCAAGATCATCTTGTTTGCATGATATTGACAGATCGACATATGAGGAGATGCATAGATCATGTGCAAATGAAGGAGTTAGCACAACCACCTCTTTTCTCTTTGAGGATGAGAGGAGACTCATTTTTGAGCCACTCCATTTGCATACACCAAACCTATGGTAAGGGCATTGTTCATTTGTATGATGATTTATATATACATCCCTTAAACATATATGTACAAGATGTTGCTCCAAGGAGAAGCATTCTTCTTTCTAGACCCCATGGTCTACTTGAGGCCATGAGCACTATTGGTGACCACTCCCTAGGAGGACTCAGGGAGGAAATGTATTTTGGAGGACCTACTCACCTTGCACCATATATCATTACCTTTCTCCATACATTTGAGGGGAGTAGGACAGCAAGAAAGTGGTTGAGAAGCCACACTTTTTTTCACACTCTTTTGCAGTTGAGGGTCAAACTGCATTGGTCCTTGTCCTTCTCCCTTGCCACATATGACAACAAGAATTGTTCTTATTATGGTTCATTATGTTGTTGTTTTTGAGAGCATGATTGGGGGAATGGCACATTGGTTGGATGTGTCCCTTGGGGGAGAGATCTCCCACATTATTTGCATTGCATATTCTAATGGGAGCATGAGAGCACATGTGGCCACTATAGAAAAACATTTGTTTCCATTTGAGGTGAGCCATATGATTGACTGGATGCCATATGATGGTGATCTCCAACTCATCACATATGAGATGATTTGGGACAACATGTTTCATAACGCTAGAGAAGAGGTCCTTGGAGGTCTAGTCTTCATCTTGCCACTTGAGGGCAACATTATTGCAGCCCAAGATCAGCATATACTCTACACTTATCCTAAGTGGAGAGGAGGACAGTGTGGGGTAGGCTATTTTTTCTACCAAGAGCATATTTTCAGCCCACCTATATTGTAGGAGCCAAAGGTGGAAGATGATTGCCAGGAGTTGCCATGCTGGGAGGTAACTCACTTTGTATGGATGATTTCTTAGGGGATGGAGGATCTACATGAGGAAGATGTTCCTCAACATATTTCAGACTCCATGCCTTGGGTGGAGATTCTTCAGTTCTATCCTTGCACTTGCTTGAGGACAAGTAATCTTTGAGAGGAGAGGACTGTAATGTTCCAAAATTTTCATGCAGATAATTGGAACATTAAATTTTGCTTATATCATCTAGGAGATGAATAAAATGGGTAAAAGGCCCATGAGTAGGAATAAGATCCTTCATAGTGTGAAAAGGATCAATGGAGCAGCTTTATTTTTCACCTTCCAGTGTGAAAAGGGGCAAATGCATGAGGACAAGGTCAAGGTTGACCAAGTCAACAATGCTGCCATAGGAGGAGTGGATCACTTTATGAGACAACACAGTGTGAATGAGGAAGAGAATATTTGGTGGAGAAAACCCTAATGGATGGGGCCCATGGAGACAAAGCTTTCACTTGTTTAAAAGGAGGGCAAGGAAGCCATTGTTATTCATGCTTTGGATTATTAATTTCATGTCTATTCAGACATTGTGCATTATTTGTTGTTAGCAAGAATTGTCGGGGAATTCCTTTTTAGGATTCCTTCTCCTTCTTGAGAGGCCTCTTGAAGGATTTTTATTCATTCTACATATATCTTGGCTCAAGGCCTAAGCTTTTCCTTTCAGTTACTGTGTTATTTTTGCTCAAGTATAACGCAGTGTTGCTAGGGTGTTGCAGTGGAGGACACCATACACCATTTCCTTGGCTCATCTGTCAGAGTAGGGAGCTTATATTCCTATGGGAGGTTAGTGAGGGAGATCCAGGAGCATATTGCAGATCATTGGCATCAGGCCAAGCATTTCTCTTCACCAAAAGCACAGTCCCTTCTCTAGATTGCGTTATCCCTGAGTATATCTGCAGTGGGGACTTGCTCCACATGTTTGGAGGGTGAGATCTTAGGTGAGAGGATAAGCCTTTCACTCTAGAGATATTGTGGATGATATTCAACCATCTATTGTAGCATCATCAGCTATCTACATCCATTTCCAATTTTGAGTTGCTACAGCTACCCAGCAACTCCGGCATTTCTGCAAATTTGCCATTTTACTTGTATTTCAACCAACCCTTCTGAGGATTGTGTATTGTATGTTTTTAGGGGTTGAGATCTTGTTCCCCCTCATTATTTGAGATATACATTGTCATATCTATATATTATTGACATTTTTCAGCAACTCTCCTTCAAGGATTATGTAGTCATAGCCAGGGCTTCTCTTGTATAGCAGTATTCCTCCATTTTCATGTACATGTTTTATTGGGGTTGCATTGCCTAGCTTGAGAGATCATTTCATCAAGATCTTGTATACATTTTTGGCTGCTATAATCTAATGTAATGGTTATGTGGATATTTTGACATTTTGGTATTCACTGCTATTTTCCAACTCATGTTTATGTATTGCTGATATCCACATTCGTAACATCTTGAGATATTCCCAATAGTGTAGCTGTTCCATATTTGGAACATTACAAGCACCTCCTCATTTTGCATATAAATATTGCATATGAGCCTCATTGTAAATTTTGTTCACTTGATGGTTATTGGACTGATTTTTGTTGTTGAGCTAATTGAGGAATGCTATACTGAGCTAAAGAAAGCTCTGAGTTGCATAGAGCCATTGTACCTGGAGTATTGTAACTGTTTTGATCATCAATAATACAAGCAAGTTCATAGGATCCTTGAGCTATATCAATGGTGAAGTTTTCCTAAATTGTTATTATTTCTCCTTATGTTTTCCATTATGTTCATCTTTCTCTGATAAAGAAGCATAAGTTTTAGATTAGGATCTGCTATTTCAGCACCCTATTTCTATATGTGTTCTTTATAGTCAAGTTTTCTTCTGCATAGATTTTATTGGAAGATTCTTAATTGCCTTCTAGTAAAATCTAGCTTGTTGTCTTGAGAATGATTCAATAGAGTGAAACCAAGGAAATTATGGGGAATCCATGTTCCTTTGAGTAAGACTTGAGATATTGTTTTTAAGACCTTTCTTTAAGGTATACTTATTAGATTCTAGAACCAGTGAGCTTTATTGTATGCCCTGCCCTCTGGACAATCTTGAAATGTTGCTTTGAAGAGTTTTTTAAGAGTTTATCAAAAGCAGATTAGATTATTTCTATTTGATCTTAGACCACTCTTAATGTTGTCTTACATGTTTTCTTTGTCTAAAAGTAGTTCTTTAATTACTGGATTGTTGTCTTAAAAGTTTTTTTATTAAAGTTTGTCCAAAGAGATTTTATGGTTTTCCCTGCCCCTTGGCTTGCTCCAAATAGTTACTTTGAAAGGCTTTTCTTGTCTAAGTAGAGCTAGAAGATTCTTAACTAACTATAGCTTTGTTGCCTTCACAAATTATTATTGTTTCATATCACAACCTAATATAAATAATCCACATGATATAGTTAGCTTTCCCTATGAAAGCCATTGCAGAGTTGATGAACAATTAAATCCTTTTATGATCCGGATTTATGCAGGAACGAAACATAATACAGAAATAACCATAAACATAGAAATACAATGGAAATAAGGCTTCATTTCATTAATATAAAATCACATAAATATGCTTACAAACATGATGGAAATAAAATAGCTAGGGTGCTGGTAGAAAATCTCTGAGAAGAGATGTGGTGACTACAGACCTCTGAACTGTATTACAATGAGGTTCGAGGGCCTATTTATTATGGAGAAACAATGGAGAATTCTAAACGTCCAAAAACCTAACCCTAGGAGATGAAGCGCCAAAACTGTGGGCCCCGTTTGGGTAAATTGGTGTTTCAAATTCCCAGGGATGTAACTTCAGCATATTATCTCTGTTTGGGGCTTCAAAATGGTTTTGGAAGTTTAGGACCTGAAAAACTACTAAAAATAGTAAGTTGTGAAAAAAAATGAAAGAGACAATGGTGGGGCTCCAAGTGGAATAGGCGGGTGGCCACCAATATCCACCTGGATCATTCCTCCCCCATTAGGAAGCAATAGTCCCCATTACGTTGAGTTCCTCCATAAGATGAGGAAACTTTTGTTGAACTTGGTCCCTGGTGAACCACTTGCCTTCGTGCAGGAGTTGGCCAACTTTAACAACCCGATACAGTTGGATCTTCTGTCAGCGAGTGTTCTTAATTTTCATGTCCATGATACAGTCTGTGGTGGCCTGTTCCATGAAGTCTGGGTTTAACTCTTTTGGTGTGAGTTCTTCTGCAATGTCAGAGGTGTCTAATATAGGTGGGAAGTAGGGACGAAGGCAGTCTACATTGAATATTGGGTGTAAACCAAGGAATGGTGGAATACTGAGCTCGAAGGCACTGTTCCCTATAGCCTTGGTGATGGTGTACATCCCATATCGGAGTGGGCGAATCTTGCGGTGGGGTCCAGTGAGGCGCTCCTTCTGCAAATGTAGCCACACTTTTTCGCCCACTTGGAAGTTGTGTGGCACCCGATGTTGATCATGTCATTGCTTGTACTTAGCATTGGCTCTATCCAATATGTCGTGAACCTGTTGGTGGATGTGCTAAATGCGCTCGATGAAGTTGTTTGCTTTGTCAGCTTCAAACTGGACATGAGACGAATCGTCTTGAGTAGCTACAAATGGCATGGCTACATCAACGGGACATAGTGGCTGGAATCCCAAGCCCACTTGAAAGGGGCTGTGGTTGGCTGAGCTGTGGAGAGCCCGATTATAACTGTGTTGTACATAGGGAAGGATCTGATCCCATGTGCGTGGATGCTTTGAATTGTACATGCATAAAATGTGTACAATCATCCTAGTGACAACCTTTTTCTGGCCATCAGTTTGGGGATGGAAATTTGTGGACTTGGTGAGCTTGGTGTCGAACATTGACCAGAGGCTGGACAAAAATGTGCTAACAAACTTGCTATCGCGATCTGATATGATAGACTGTGGGATCCCAAAGTGCACCCACACTCATTCAAAGAAGATTTTAGCAGTGGCTTCTGCTGTGATATTCTTCTTGCAGGCCGCCATAATGGCCATCTTTGAGAATCTGTCGACGACCACAAAAACATGGTCATTTCCATGCTTAGTAGAAGGAAGGCCTGACATGTAATCCATGGATATGGATTCCCAAGGTCGACTAGGCGTAGGTAGTAGAGTATAGAGCCCTTGCTTCTTTATGGTCGGTTTGGTAATGACACAAGCAGTGCAGGATCTGATGTACTTCCCAAAATCCTGTCGAAGTTTCAGCCAGTAGAAATACTTCTGCAGTACTGCCACTATTTTCTCAACCCCAAAATTCCCAGTAACTTAACTGTAGTGCACTTCCCATATCATCTTGGCACGCTCGCTTGAAGGAACACAAAGGTGTCCTAGATCACATAATAATGCATCTTGGAGGTGAAATTTTGGAACTTGCATACCCCCCAAGAGTGCCTTGTATGTGTCATTTTCCCTTGTAGATAAGCAGCCAATCAGAAGTCTCATACCCACAAGAGTTGAGAACGGTGGTTATGGCCACGATTGGTGGTTGGCTGAGGCAATCTGCAACATTATTGGTGCTACCCTTCTTGTATTTGATGTTCAAATGAAATTGTTGCAAACATGTAGACCACTTCTAATGGTGATCATTCTGCAACTTCCCTTGTGTCTGTATGAACTATAGGGGTCGGTGGTCAGTGTGGATGATTGTCTCCTTCCCCAAAATTTAAATCTTCCATTGTCGACAAGCTTGCACAATGGAATACATTTCTTTGTCATAAGTGGGATACTTTCGAATTGTGTCGGACAATGTCTCACTATGATATGCCACTAGATTCCCCTCTTGAGTAATAACTGCCCCAATAGCATAGTCAGAGGCATCTATCTCGATCTCAAATGGTTGTTGCAAGTCTGGTAATGTGAGCACTGGGGCAGAACAGAGGCGATGTTTCAATTCTACGAATGCCTTCTTTTGAGATTCCGACCAACAGAATTTTTCTTTCACTCCTCCCTTGGTGACTTGACTCAAGGGCCAAGTGATATGAGAGAATCCCAACACGAACCTGCGGTAGAAACTAGCAAGACCCAGAAAGTTATGAAGCTTTTTTAGGGTGGTTGGGGTTTGCCAATCCCAAATGAGTTGGATCTTGGCTGGATCCACATGCACCCCCCTTTCATCAATAATGTATCCTAGATATTGAACCTGGGTCATGCCAAAAGTGAAATTCTCCAAATTGGCACACAACTTGTGTTGTCGTAGTGTTTGGGGGACTTCTTGGATGTGGTGGAGGTGCTCCTCCCAATTCTGGCTGAAGATAGGAATGTCATCCAAGTATACCACTACAAATGAGTTGGTGAATGGATGCAAGATGTCATCCATCAACCTCATGAAGGTTGTGAGAGCGTTTGTCAATCCGAAAGGCATGACGAGTCATTTGAAAAGGCCCTCTTGGATTTGAAGGCAGTCTTCCACACATCAGAGGGTTCGATTGGTACCTAGTGATACCCAGACTTCAAGTCGATCTTGCTGAAATATTTTTCCCCTTTGAGTTGGTCTAGAATGTCATCAATCCATGGGATTGAGTACCTATTCCGGATAATGATCTTGTTCAATGCCCGATAATCAATACAGAGTCTCCAAGTCCCATCCTTCTTCTGTACCAACACGATCAGGCTCCCACAGGGTGATGAACTTGGCCGAATGTGACCTTTCTACAGCAGCTCCTGAATCTGCCTCTTGATTTCATCATTCTCTAGAACAGAGTGCCTATAGATCGGCCCATTGGGTAGCAGCGCACCTAGGGTCAGGTCAATGGGGTGCTTGACCTGACAGTGTAGAGGCACCCCTGTGGGTGAGGTGAAGATGTCCCCGTACTCCTCCACAACCTTGTCCATTTGTTGTTGTTGTGTAGAGGAACCATGTCTAGAGGTCGTGGCCACAATCTTCTTCTTGCCCTGGGGGCAAATCATCAGGAAATTTTTTTTCCTGGTTTGGGAAATGAGCTTACTGCATTATTTTGCAGTAACCAAAGAGATTGTGGGAGGCGGTGGTACCTTTGGTATCCTATACAATTTATTTCCCAAAGTAACAATAACAGCACGAGGCCGGGACTCATACACAACATATCACTTCCACAAGTATGGTTGGCCTAATAATACATCAGAAACATCAATAGGAGCAATTTCACACAATACCTCATCCGTGAAGGGCTTGATGCTATAGGGAAGGCGGCACTGCTGGCTGATGTGGAGATCCCGTCCTTGGTGAAGCCACCCAATGGTGTATGGTTGTGGGTGCGCTATGGTCGGAAAGCCCAACCGCTTCATGAAATCTGTTGAAATGAGGTTCTTTTGGCTCCCATTGTCAACAATGAACCGTAGTGGGGAACCCTTTACCCACATCTGGGAGTGGAAGAGACGCTCTGCCTCCTCTGGATCTTCTGGTTCCTCCTTCTAGATCTTTGTAGTGGCAATAATGGCATTGGGCTCTGCATCAATAATCTGCTTCCCTTTGTCATTCACCTTGTCAGGTTCTGATTTAGAGTCGGAGCATGCATCTAATTCAAAAGCCCTCATCTCGGCCACCAGCGACTACTTGGCCCGACACTTACTTGTGTTGTGAGTGAAGCTCTTATGGAACTCACACCACTTTCCCGTGTCCTTCTTTGGCTTCACGGTGTTGTTCTTTTCTTGTGTCTTTGGCAGGTTGTCTTGGGCCACAATGCCTTGGCTTTGTCCTTTGTTATGCAGTTTGGGGGCACTTTTCCCTTGCTTTTGATTCACAGATCCAAAGTCTTGCTTCTTCTGTTTGAATTTATACTCAATCTTGGCAGCATACCAGTATGTCATACCAAACAAGGAGATGTCAAGGAACTCCATTACCTCCTGAATGTATCTGTGCAGACAACCGTGATACTTTAGCACCAAATGTTTCTCTGAATCTGATACCCAACTTTGTGCGCAGGGTATGGAACAAATTTGTTAGCTCATGCACATCTTGATCCTTTTGTTGCCGCAACGTGGTCCATTGTATTTACTTGTCCTCATAGCTCCCCACAGGATAGTATTGTTCCTTGATGCCATCTCAGAAAGAATTCCAAGTAGGTATGGCTGAGAACAGAGAGGGTTCTATCTCATCCGTTTTCTCACAGTAGGTTTCCCACCAGTCCTTGACATCGGGGGTAGCTTTGAGGAGTGCACAAATAATCTTCTCCCAGTCGGAAAAATCATGAACCGAGAAATATCCTTCTAATAGATTCAACCATCTATCTACGGTATCTGCATTTATTTGACCCTCAAATATGGGAATGTGAAAGTTTACTTGTACCCTAAAGGGAGTCATGCCTCCAGAGTGGCTGCTGGATGCAGATGCGCCGCCGATGGGCAGTCGTTGAAGGATCTAGGCAAATTTATCCATCATCGCATTCCTTTGTTTTTCAAGGGCCTCCTCGAGCAATATTTTGATAGAATATCCTGCTCCCTCATCTTTCTTTTCATCCCCCATGGGCGTCCGTCGGGGTTTGCAAGGCTGATCTTGCAAAGGTTCCACCAGATCGAGCCCTAACTCCTTATAACTGACCTCATTGGGGACATGCAAAGAAGGATCGAGAAAAAGCAGACTGCTTTGATACCACTGATCCGGATTTATGCAGGAACGCAAAAAAATACATAAATAACCATAAACATAGAAATACAGTGGAAATAAGGCTTCATTGCATTAATATAAAATCACATAAATATGCTTACAAACATGATGTAAATAAAATAGCTAGGGTGCTAGTAGCGAATCTCTGAGAAGAGATGTGGTGACTACAGACCTCTGAATTGTATTACAATGAGGCTCGAGGGCCTATTTATTATGGAGAAACAATGGAGAATTCTAAACATCCAAAAACCTAACCCTAGGAGATGAAGCGCCAAAACTATGGGCCCAGTTTGGGTAAATTGGTGTTTCAACTTCCCAAGGACGTAACTTCGGCATACTATCTCCGTTTGGGGCTTCAAAACGGCTCTGGAAGTTCAAGACTTGAAAAACTGCTAAAAATAGTAAGTTGTGAAAAAAACTAAAAGAGACAATGGTGGGGCTCCAAGTGGAATAGGCGGGTGGCCACCAATATCCACCTAGATCATTTTATGACTCCATTGCCCAATGAATTTATGTCTTCTCATAGTCTACTTGTTCAGCTGAAACATTCTCTCAATCAGTCACACCATTGATCCTTCATTCTGTCAATTAATCCAACCAAAACCAAAACAAGTCCTTAGAACTTCATAACTAGCCTAAAATATTAAAAAAATAGCAAAAATATATATCAATTAAACACCTCAATAGAGAGATCCCTCTCTGAATCTAGGAAGGCTAGGTCCTAGGATTCCAAAGTAGTTCTCATGTGGCCCCTGCAGTGTTTGTTTTTGACATTCTTGCAAATCACAGGGAGCCAACATGAGTGAGCTTAATGGTTAAAAGCATGTGTGGGGTAGAGTATGTATGAGCTCGTAGGCTTAGTAGTCAAATCGCTTTGCAAAAGTAATTCCCTTATCCCACAAACAAGAAAGTCTCATACAACAATTTAGTGTCTAACTTGATAATAACCTTAAAATTAAATAATGATAATGATAATAATATAAATAAATTGTGTTGGCTATTATCTTTTAAAATTAATAATCACTTATACATTAGAACAATTTCCTTATAATGATCCACTCCAAATATTCCTTTTACTTTATATTTGAGAGATTGTTTAAGAAAATTAATTATTTTATTATATCTCATGATTTAAAATTTATCCTTTTTTATATATTAATTAGTTTTTTTAAACATAAAGTGGAAAATCATTTTAAGGAACTAAACAAGTTTGGCAAACAAAATCAACTAAGAATGTTGAAGAAATTGGGATAACAAAATTGTTCGAAACTCTTGATTTTATGAAGTACATAAATAACAAAGTGTAAGATGTTATATGTTATTGGGATGGAAATTTCATAATTATTTAAATACTTAAAATAAAATTTTATTATTTTGGGTGGTTGCTTCTTTTTTTTTTTTTTTTTTTTCTTAAATAATAGAAATATAATAAATAAAAAAGCCACTAAGCATTATTATAAAAAATATTGTGATTTGATTAATAAGAGGTGAATGTTTTATAAAAAAGGGTGATTAGAGTAGTCAAGAAAGAGCACATTTTTTCTTTTTTTGGAAAAAGTAGTGTGATTGGATTAGCCAAGTGGTATCATATATTTTATAAAAAAAAGTGTGATCAATGCACACAAAGAGGTTTATAGTAACTTAATGCAACCCCATCATAAATTTTCTTTTGATCACTTTTTGATGCTTCATGAATGTTTGCACAGTTAAGAGATGGTTTTTTCAATATCCAAATATTAAATGATTGTAATATTTTAAATTTGGATTGGATATATTTCTAAAGAATTATTTATGAAGATGGAATATAAGTAGTTAACTCATAATTAGGTTATGTGGTCAAGTACATTTTTTTTCAATTGCTTATATTTTATAAAGTCATACAATCACTTGTTTTTGTCAATTGTTTGTATTGGCAAAATATTATTAGCTAGTTATGAATGTGATTGTAAGGACATAATTAATATCATTTACATTCAATTGGATATTTTAATAGATTTTATTCTATCGAATATGAATTCTTTCATGTTTACAAAAATTTAATTCAACTTTGTATTATTGTTACACTAGGAGGATGCATAGGTTAGAGTAGGGTTGCCTTTGCATAAAAAATTAATAATGCACTTACCATTTAGAAAAATCTAAATGAGAAAGTCTCCTTTAGAGGAGAAATATATCTAATTGGTTGTAAATAGGCCAACACACTTGTGGTTGTGGTTATGGTGCTCAAGTGTACCAATCCACTGGTGCTTAGGAGGAGGGGTCGGTGCCTCTAAGCTATGGTCACAGGAACAAAAACATGGTTAGCACATTAGTGAACACATGCTATAAAATATAGAACACACTAAATCTTGGTATAGTATGCATATATAGAGAGAAAACACAACTAAACTAAACATAAAAACAAGAACTCAAAAAGATTCAAACATAAAAATAATGCAAACGGTGGAATCAAATTCCCCTCTTATTGCTCATTGTTAGGAAGAAAGATACTACATTACATTCTTGCCAAAGGACCTTTAGAACTATGGATTTATGAGACCCAGTGCAAGGATGTTTTTACCCTTTAGATGTTGTCGCAAGGTCTCTCTTTCTACTCCAAAGGATTGAAGTTGTTGGATGGCCAACAACTGAATACTCTCTCTACTGCTGCTTTGGATTACACACTTCTGGATTCCTCATGGTAAATTTGACCAGCTTAACAATCTGCTCTCATTTTACTCATCTCTTGGTGGCCATTTATAGGTGAATTCAAATTACCCCTCCCTCTCTTGGTACATTGGTGGATGGTGACCCAAGAGACAGGGTTGATTGCTTTGTGTGCTCTCTTGTGGTCCCAAGGTCACTTAGGCAGTTGTCCTTTGGCGGCCTCAAGTGTAGGATCACTTCCTGAAGTGTGTCAAGTGGTCCCAGAAAGTGACTTCTGCCACTCCCAATACCGCATAGATTTTTTAGGGAAATTTGCACACACCATGTGTGTATCAAAGGAAAATGTGTGCAAAGGTGCATTTCGCCTGTGTTCTTGGTGCGCAATTTGATTTTTTCCTCTTGACCTTAGAGATTTTTTAAAATTTTCAGATCCTCTAATGTGCCTCAGCCCTATAATTCCTTCTGCCTAAAATTTAATAATGTCATCTTTGCTTATCCGATTTTCTAGTGATAACAATTGCCCCCTAATGTGTGAGGTCTAAGAAGAACTGTATAGCAGAAATACATTATAGTTTATTTTCTGTGTACTATGTGGAAAGAGAGAGAGAGAGAGAGAGACCCACATACAATTGAAGGTTGGAAACCCCTTATAATGGGTAGAAGAGTAACCATGTTCTGTGGGAACCCTACAAGAAATAGTATGATACAATAAATATAATTTTTATATGAGGCAGGCATGTCCCATGCCCGTGATGCTTTGGATAGCTAAACAAATCTATATGACAGATAAAGGTTCTCTATGTGTCACTGGTATGGTAGCGATCCACTGATTTGGTTGATGACGACGATTCCTCATGCCCTCTGGGGAATTTTTTCTTTGAAAATAGGTGGAATGTGGTGCCCACATGTGTAATCTTGGTGTGGCATATAAATGATCATGGTACGCATGGGTGTATGACTGGAACTTCTCATGCAAGCATTGCTGACAGAGATGTTTATAATGGCACGGGTCTTCAAAAAATTTGTGCAAAGTGAAATGGTTGTAAAGTACGAAACCATATTGACATGAAAGCTTTGTTGTAGTCGAACTTCAGGAGGATCGATGACATCTATGGGAAATGATGATTCCCATAGTGCCACCTGAGAATGCCCCTATTGTGGTGAGGAACCATCCAAGGTACTGCTTCCTTTTTAGAGAATGTGATTTGAAGTCAACAAAAAGGAAGCCTCAATCGAACGAGAGAGCTACTGATGCAAGGGACAAGGTTCCTGGATTTGATAGGTTTAACATAGGCATGATGGTGAGGGGTGACTGAAAACTGATGATGGAGATTCAATGGCCCAAGTTTGGAGCATAGAAAAGAAGCTTGGCGGCAGTCATAACTATTTTTTATGAGGGAATCCATGAAGTCCTTATGACGTCCACGGTGGGTATATGTTGGTTATGAATGTCGTGGTGGCTTTGCGTGAGGGGTGTGATGCTTCGATCAAGGGTGACTAGGGACTTCTGCCATGGGAGAAAAAATGGATGGATGAGTGGGGGAATGTTCGTCATTTGAGGTATTTGTACACTTACCAAAAGAATGAAACAATGGGATTGGATTGTACAAAACAGAGAGACAGGTGCCCCAAAAAATGAAAGTTCTCGCTCACCGATGATGTGAGGAGGGTGTTTTTGCTGAGGGCGAGGGCCCCATTGGTTGGTCTCTTGTGTGAGGGTGATGAAGTGGATGGAGAATATCATAGTTATTCTATGTTGATAGGGGATGGTAGGCTAAATGTGAGACATGGTGGTGTGCTTTTGATCTGCTTGCAAAAAATGGTAGTCTGGGAAAGGGGTTTTATTTCGATGTGGTAAAACTTGACTTGATTCATGGTGGATGAATGGGCATGAAGTGCTTCCTGGACTAAAGTGGTATGGCCATGGCGTCATTATTTTTTGATGTGCAGTCTACTTTGAGTGACGGATGCCATGGGGGGGGGGGGGGGGGGAGGCCTCTACTGGCCATCATGATGTTTTTATCATGTGCAAGGTGCGGAGATGATAAACATGGTCAGGTGTTTGGAACCTATGGTTAATTTCTTGTGGAGAAATGATGTTAGGATATGTAGACTCTACCATGTTGAGGGTAGAATGATACCTGCTCTAGAACCTTTAGTACATGGGATGATGGATGTCTTGTACAATACCTACAACAAAATAACCCAAGTGAAAGCATCTTATCATTTGAATATTATTGAAAACATGTGCTGAATGAATAGAAGATAAGAGAGGGCATACCTGTCGGCACTGAAAAAATAATTTTTCAGAGGTGTGAATGTGTGGAGCCTAATTTGGGCGTTATGAGGTGTTGATCACTGTGTTGCTTTTGGTTCTACAATTGGGCCCTATGAGCTCTTGTTATGGTCCTCCAAACAATATTAAAATGGAAACATATATGCCAATATGGCTCATTTCAGCTCATTTGTGACCTTTGAGTGTTTGAGAGTTGTGAGAGGTCAGAGGCTTGTTGACTACATAAATCAATCTTGCGGACAAGATCGATCTCCCTAGTACCAAAAGGTAATATAGCAACAAACAGCCAAGCAAACCTATCTTTCTCTAGACATATGCGATTTACAAAAGAATACTATAAAGGTGTTAAGGTCTTACCATAGATCCAATGCTTGTTCAAAGTAGTTGTTCTTCGGTCACTTGAAGGAGTTATCTTTAAAGACCTGTAGTCACAAAAAAGAAAACATTAAATAGCACCTGTATAGTAAATATTATAAATCATGCCTATCATGGTGATCAAGGAATCCATGAAATAAACAGTTAATTAACAGCTTATTGAGAAAAATGAATTCATTTGTATTAACTTTGAATGAAGGAAAACCTTACAACCTTAGCCTTGATGTTGAACGGCCCTTCCTAGGGTCCGAAGCATGAATATCCTCTACTCTGACAAGCCTTGCACTCTTCCAACCGAGACAGATAAGGTATGTGATCTTTCCTCACAAAATCTCAGTTAAATGAGTCTGAATCCCAACAGCACTTTACCTCAAACAATTCTAAAGCTTCAACTCCCCTTGAAGCTACCCAAGGCCTCTTTTTATTTTGCAAAAGAGGAGGTTACAGTTCCAATTATGAATGGATAAAGTCCTCCTTCAAAGGGATAAGCTCCTCACATCAAGGGGTTAGCTCATTAAGGCAAGGGATACATGAACCTCAAAAGAGTGGTTCTGCCACTGCAAGATTCCTTCCAGAGGCTGCTAGAAATTACTGAAAGTGAGCTTTTTGAGTTTACTTGTGCCTTTTTAATATTTTACAGGGGTTCTCACCCTTAACACAGAAAAATTGCATTCAGGTACGCAAGAGTCATAAACTTTAGGTGCGGGACCACAGGCAAGACAAAGAGAAAGTGCGATACCAGAGTTTTAGAGATTTTTGAGAACTTTTCTCTTATTTTTAAGGCTTGACATGAGGAACTGATGTGTTATACTTGCAAAGGAGGAAGCATGAGTGATGATGAGCTCATACAGATAGCAGAATGTCAAGATGACAATTTTTAGTGTAACAGATTTCCCCCTAAAGTGCAAAGTCTGTAATAGATGAAGATAGAGTCTATCATGTATGAAGAGTGAAGTACTTTATCATTTCAAAGATCATCCTGTGGACACCCCAGTTGGAACTTGTAAAAACTTTCAATGCAAAAAATATATATATATGTAGATATATCATCGCTGAGGTAGGCATTCCCATACTCGAATCAAAACTAACTAGAAAACTGATTTAAATTGTTCTGATACAGAAATAATTTTCAATACATCAATAGTATAGACATGTGTAGACATAGTATGGACGCAACCATCTGTTTATGAATAGTCCACTGTATAAATGAATAGCAAAATTCCTCGCAGCCTGGATGGTAGAAACTAGATCCAGGGTATTTATTTTTGCTTCTCGAACTAGTACGATCCTATCCATGTGAATGTATGTGTCGAAGTCGAACATGGTAGAAACCACTTGATTACCAGTCAATAATGTGAACTGTTAACAAGTGTGAGAGAAACCACCAGTAATGTCAATGGTTCTCAAAGTACTCAGTACAATCCATGAAATGTGAATGAATGAGCTGAAGTCAAAAATGTCACGGAGTCATTCAATCGAAGTTCAATGATGCAACCTGTCATCGAAGGTAAGAAACCTGCCATTAAGGCATGCAGATTCCAAGGTACTGACGATTTCTAGATCAACTTCCTAGATAAGGAGCTGTCGTCAATAGAAAGTGATCTGTCGTAGGAAAATCCACAACACGAAATCATAGATCAAGTTTTGAAGAAATATATTGGCAAGGACTGACTCAAGGATGGTCAAAATGGAAGACAAATATTTTGCAGATGAATGGTTTGTTTGAACTATCCTCTTGAACACATAACGACACTGCAAATGGCTTGGTGACAATTGACCCAATGCTAATACCCAGAAACTGGTTGAATACTTTCAAAATGGTTTGATTAACTGTTAGGAAAAGGATTTCCCAACCTAGGTGAACAAAAGTGTCATGTTCAAGAGTGGTTAACGACTTTTCGAATAATCAAAATACAACAAACAAGTTCATTTTTCTCTCTTTTCCCCCACCATTTCTGGCAAGTACCTCTTTATTTTTGACAAGCTTGAGAGGATAACATTTGCTTGTTTATAAGCTCATCCTTCGGATGAGTCCAACTTAGTTTAAAATTCAAACCCTAAGAAGGAGTGGTTTGTTCCTGCTTAAAATTGAACAGGTCCTTTACTGTTACATTTTAACGAGTCCAGTATAGGAGAAACTCGGTGTTTTTCAATTTTTGGGAGTCAGAAGAAAAAACTTAAGAAAACTCCATGGGTGTACTTTTTCGTAAATTTAGTCTCTTGAGCCCGAAAAAGGATAAAATAATGCGGGAGAGAACTCTATTGACCGTAATTAGTCAACGTATACCTTTTTCGTAAATAGTCCATTTCATTCCATAAAAGGGGTAAACTTATACTGAAGGGACGATCATTCATTTACTTTAATGAGTTCTAATAGTCAAGTACTCGGTGATCTTTTCATTTTTAGAGAGTCTGAAAAGGGCTTAAAAGAGGACTCCAAGGTTTCTCTTTTTTCATAATTTTCAAGAGTTCGAAAAAGTGATAAAAGTATACTCAGTAGTTTCGCTTTTTTTGTAAATTTTAACTAGTTTGGAAAAGTGATAAAAATGTACTTGTATGGCTGACTTTAAATTTAATTAACGGGCAGGAAAAGACTGAAAGAACTCAACATTTTCATGTGTTTTACGAGAATGAAAGATAGCAAAATAATCTTGAGATTTTCATGAGTTTAATGAGTCTTGAAAATAACCAAAATTGACTCAAGATAGGTTTCATTTTTACAAAAGCTTGAAACAAAGAAAAACTATGCTTTAGAGTGGTTTCACTTTTACACAAGCTTGAAACAGAGAGAAAACTATGCTTGATGCCCCCTAAGCGTAACTGCTAGAGTGCATGCCCCCCCAGCTTCATTTCATTCAACTAAGTACATTGCTAGTAATTAATAGTTGGATGGAATGAAGGTTCATTTACGAGATCATATGAAATACCCGACCTAAAATTGTAAGAAAATTAAGCAAAAAAACTGAAATAACTAACCTAAATATATGACTTAACATTTACGAAATCTAGTCAAAGACTCAACTCAATTAGGGGAGGATTTGTTTCATTTTTTAACGAGCTTGACACAGGAAAATAACTATGCTCATGGCAACGTGTTTCATTTTTTAACGAGGTTGACACAGTAAAAGGAACTTTCCTCATACCTGATTCATTTTTTTACGAGGTTGACTCAGTAATAGGAACCATCCTTAGAAACTACTTATTTCTAATCTATTAATCAACTCTCTACAATCTACCTACTGATTCATTTTTTAATGAGGTTAACACAGGAAAATAACTGTCCTCATACCTGATTCATTTTTTAACGAGGTTGACTTAGTAATAAGAACTATCCTCAGAAACTAACTGATTCATTTTTTAATGAGGTTGACACATTAAAAGGAACTTTCCTCACACTCACTGATTCATTTTTTAACAAGTTTGACATAGTAAAAGGAACTCTCCTCACGGGCCACTGATTCATTTTTTAACGAGGTTGACACAGTAAAAGGAACTATCCTCAGACTCAATAATTCATTTTTAATGAGGTTGACACAGTAAAAGGAACTTTCTTTGGAAACTTGATCATGGCTTCCAACTGGAAGAAACACATGTCAATGGACACACCTTGATCATGGCTTCCAAGAGGTCTTCATTAGAAGGAAGAATAGTTCTCTGGAAGGAACACATGGCAAGGGACTCAAAAGGGATAATAAAATCATGTTCAAATAATCCCATAGAGTTTTCCATGTCAATTACTAGATCTAAGTGAAAGGAAGATGAGCAAACACTAAGAGGCTCACTTACATTGGTAATTGAAAACATGGGACTAGCTTCCACATAATTAGCCCGTGGTGGGGTAGATACCACTTTAGAATCGAGAAAATTTAGGGGTGTCATATTATTGGTAGTCGAAACAAGACTAGGGAATGAAAGCTGGTCTACAGTCACAATATTTCCATTGTGAGGGAAAGACATCACACGAAATAGTGTCGATACTACAGCTTTCATTGCATAGACATAGTCTTGCCCAAGGAGTAAATTGAAATCCAAGGGGCCTCGAACTACCATAAGATCAATATAGATAGTTTTACCTTCCAAAGTAATAGAAAAATTAGGAAGGATCCCTAAAGGTTCACTAATGGTTCTGTTAAAATCTTTCATAATCTGCATAATAGGCACAAGATGAGGGGAACCTAAAGCTTTCCAAGCAGTTGA
This sequence comes from Pinus albicaulis, assembly GCA_034641835.2. Lineage (NCBI taxonomy): Eukaryota > Viridiplantae > Streptophyta > Pinopsida > Pinales > Pinaceae > Pinus > Pinus albicaulis. The sequence goes on along the minus strand of CM076576.1, from coordinate 321,981,113 downwards.
GGATAAAATACTAACAGAAGCACCATCATCTACCTGTGTGCGGTGTATGTCCCTACCACCAAACTTCACAATGATTTGGAAATGTATGGAGGAAGGAAGACGAGGTTCTGTCAGTCTATTCCAATCAAAGGAAAAGACCTCAGTACTTGGAGGGGGTTCTGTAGAAATAGGTGAAATGCCCCCTAGCATAGAAGAATCTGATGTAACAAGAAGAACCTGAGGGGTATGAATTTCACTCTCTACAGGGAGAATGGGATCGACCGAATTTGAAATCAAATTGACCACTTGATCAACTAATGGATCATCAACCTGAGTGATATGAGTTTCACTCTCCAATGGAAGAGTGGGATCGAATGTACTTGAAATTAGATCAATCACTCCGTCAATTGACGGTAGGTTGGGAGAAAGTTTACGGTAACCAGTTGGAAATTCTTGCTGTGGAACAGTAAGGTTTTCCAATAATTTTGAGGCTTCATCCATGTGAGGGAAAATGTGAGTTTGATGACTCCCTTTGCATAACTTATAGGGAAACCTAACTTTACCCTTTTTCTCAGGAACCTGACTATCACTAGTTGATGGATCAACGGAAAGTTGATGAGATTTTTCTGACCATGCCTCTAAGACCTTTGGAATACCGGGACAATTGATAAGGAAGTGGTCACCCTTACAAATCCTGCAAGGGTATTTGGGTTTACGATGCATGTTGGAGGTTTCCTCAACACTAATAACATTTACAACCATGGTTGGTTGGTTGAATTCTTCCTTATCTTGCTTCTTCTTCTTCTTCTTCTTCTTCCCTTTCTTCTTCTTCTTAGCCACCTGGTTACTAGTGTCAAGGCTTTTACCAAGTGAAGAGGAAGAAATGGAGGAAGAAATATTAGGAAAAGAAGGTAAAGGGTCAACAGAAGGTTGGTGATGTTGAGATGGTGAACTCTATTAAGGTGAAGCATTCGGTTGAGGTCGAACAATTGGAGTATTCGGGGCCAACGAAGTTGAAAATAACCATATCGATAAACCTATTGTAAATCCAGGTAATGACAAAGTAGCCATATAAGGAGGACCAACATTTCCAAAGTAAGGAAAAGTACTAGGATTCTCATTAAGAGGGGTTCGTTGGTTGGTAAATTCTGGAATAGTTTCCATTATATTCAACTTCAGTGAATTTTATTAACAATTTAAAACTAAAATTGACAATTCACAATTCACACCTAACAATTAAAATTCACAATTCACACCTATGGTCTCTAAAAGTAAAAACAAACAAATTAACCCGCTCTATAAAATCTAGGAGTCAAACCACACACAAACAGTAGATTCCCGCACTAAAAACACTAGTTGGTGATGAAATCCAACATCGTAGAATTTTAATGTAGAAATGGCGGTTGGAACAGTTAGCCCAACAACCTGCTTAATGAAACAGACTAGCACAATTTTTTTCACAAAACCATATCGAGTGAAAATAACCGCCCAGAGAGTCCAAGTGAGTATAGTCGACGTCTGCTCCAGGTACAGTGAGATCTTTCCTTCACCGTCACCTTAGGAAATAATCTTAAGCTTATGGACACTAAGGTTACCAACAGTAACAAATACAACTGAGGGAACAATCTACGATCTGATTCCACGTGCAAGGGCAGAGTAACAAAGCTCAATCCCCTTGAAGGCTCCTCGACATGGTCAATCTGAGGTTTACTGACAAGTGACCCCAGGGTCCTCGACAATGGTTAATCTGAGGTTTACCGTTTGTAATGCGCGTAGATCTTCTATCTTTCCAAATGAAACAAAATTGATTGTCTCAAAGGTTCAGACATGATCTCGTGATTTACTCCTTTAAGAGAAGCTTCCCATAATGTACCAGTTACAATTGGATTTATTTCCTACCACAAGATTTATCTACTTGTTTGTTTTAGTTGCTTTGGAAAGTTAACTACAACCTATTCCAAAGCACTAATCCTGAGCTAGATTGGTGGAAAGAGCCCTAAAAATGTAAAAATTACTAGATGAATTTTAATTAAGCGCTGTGTTATTTAGGCTATTATTACTCAAAAGGGTAAATGGATATGAAACCAATGGTGTTATGACCCGAACCAAAACTGAATGCAATCGAATATGATAATGTAATATTTTCAATTCGATGAATCCTAACTAAAGTAAGGAGAGAGTTTCCATTCACTTCCAACAATGCAAAAAAATGATCACTAAGAGAAAATATAACAAATTCTCTAATGCACTAATTTCATCAACAAAAACTAATGCAAATAAATTCCAAAATAGTTTTTTTTATTTTTGTGTTTTTAAAACAAGCATAAAAGCATCTAAATTCAAATCAAAGAAAACTGATCTAAATCTACGATTGATTTTTCAGAATGTAAACTATGCAGTTGTAATCTATGCACAGTTTACTCATATTCTGAAAATGAGAATTCTAATTATGTAAATGTGATCTATGTAAGAGAATTCTCAAACACAAGATGATTCTAATGTAATCTAAGAACCAATCAAGTGCAAGTAAAGAAAATTGGGTGAGAGTTCCAAAGATCAAAAAATAAAAACACTCAAAGGTGATTAACACTCATACACAATTTAGGGAAATTATTTTGCAAAAACAAAAGCAAAAAGATGCAAAATTGTGAAAATACTAAGACAAACCTCCAAGTAATTACCAAAGGAAATCAAATTAATAATTTCTCAAAAAAGAGACTGAAAACACCCAATTAACTTAACGTATATTGATGAGATGAAAAATTTGTTGAAAGAAACTCATAAACAAGGCTTTTTGACAGAAAAATAAAGATTTGGGTAGATGCTAAGAATCCTAAATTAAATCTAAACTCAAACTAGAAGGAGAAATCTTAAGTTTTTCAAAAATTTGACAGGGTCCGCAAGCTCTAGAGCAAATAGGTGCGGTCCCGCACTAGTTAATCAAGGAAAGTGCAGAGATGCCCGCACTGTATGTGAAGCCAAAGTGCGATCCCCTGAAAACTTCAAGAAAAACAAAAAAGTTCTCAAAACTTTTCAAAGCAAAGTTAACCTAAGCTACCTAGGCAAGTATCCATCAATCAAAAACCAGAAAAAATCATTTTCTCAAGTCAAAACAAAGGAAAGCCAAAAATCAAAAATCATTCCCCAGTGGAGTCGCCAATTTGTTGACCAGATAAATCAATCTTGCGGACAAGATCGATCTCCCTAGTACCAAAAGGTAATCTAGCAACAAATAGCCAAACAAACCTATATTTTTCTAAACATATGTGATTTACAAAAGAATACTATAAAGGTGTTAAGGTCTTACCGTAGATCCAATGCTTTTTTGAAGTAGTTGTCCTTTGGTCACTTGAAGGAGTTATCTTTAAAGACCTGCAGTCACAAACAAGCAAACATTAAATAGCACCTATATAGTAAATATTATAAATCATGCCTATCATGGTGATCAAGGAATCCATGAAATAAATAGTTAATTAACAACTTATTGAGAAAAATGAATTCATTTGTATTAACTTTGAATGAAGGAAAACCTTACAACCTTAGCCTTGATGTTGAGCAGGCCTTCTCGGGGTCCGAAGCAGGAATCTCCTCTACTCTGACAAGCATTGCACTCTTCCAACCGAGACAAATAGAGGTATGTGATCTTTCCTCACAAAAATTCAGTTAAATGAGTCTGAATCCCAACAACACTTTACCTCAAACAATTCTAAAGCTTCAACTCCCCTTGAAGCTACCCAAGGCCTCTTTTTATAGTGCAAAAGAGGAGGTTACGGTTCCAATTATGAATGGATAAATTCCTCCTTCAAAGGGATAAGATCCTCACATCAAGGGGTTAGCTCCTTAAGGCAAGGGATAAATGAACCTCAAAAGAGCAGTTCTGCCACCGCAAGATTCCTTCCAGAGCCTTCTAGAAATTACTGAAAGTGAGATTTTTGATTTTACTTGCGCCTTTTTAATATTTTACAGGGGTCCGCACCCTTAACATAGAAAAAGTGCGTTCAAGTACACAGGATTCATGAACATTATGCGGGACCGCATGCAAGACAAAGAGAAAGTGCGATACCAGAGTTTTAGAGATTTTTGAGAACTTTTCTCTTATTTTTAAGGCTTGACATGAGGAACTGATGTGTTATACTTGCAAAGGAGGAAGTATGAGTGAAGATGAGCTATTAAAAATAGAAGAATGTCAATATGACAATTTTCAGTGTGACAAGGTTGTTGCTAAGATTTTCTTGCCATTACTATCAGCCTGTGCACCGGGACTCATGTTACTTGAGCCAGGTATGCCCCATAACATTGTGCATTTAATTTTTTTAGCATGACTAGGTTAGTGTCCGTACAAACATAGGAAAAAAATTTCCTTGACTGCGCAGGCGATCAAGGCAAAAACACAAAATTTGCACACACAACTGAGGTTTTGTGCATAAATGTTGCTCTTGTAAATGATTTATGCGCGCGACCTCCATGCCTATATGAGAAACAAGCATGCGGTCAGCGTGCCTATCTGAGAAATGGGTTCGCAAAAATGCCAAAGAAGTTTTTGAAATTTTTTTGGGAAATTTTCCAAATTTTTGGTGCTTTTGATGTCACTGATGTGTGTCTGTTTGGTGACAGGATGTTGTGGAGAGAGGGACTAGCCCGATATTTGGGTAACTATGGCACAAAATTCCAATGCCCTCTAGTAGTTGGCAATATGGTTTCTTCTCTAGTTTCTCGAGAATGACCTCCTGCGATGGCACGATCATCTACTCTGTTACCTGGTCCGCCACTGGAATAGGTGACAAAGAGTTATGGTTCTGAGGGGGAATGACTTGACTATTTGTCCGAAGATGGATATATACTTTGTGATAAGACTACTACCTTAGGATGAGGTGCTTCCATACCTGCTACCTCTAGGGAGGGTTGACCTCCAACGATTTGTCGAGATTCACTGTGGCGGGGCGCCTCTCACGAAGGGGTGCATCTTAATTGAGTAAGTGACTGATTTGGCCAAGTGATGTGCTCTGGCCACGATTTTTTGGCTGACGTAGTAATCATCACCACATAGGGCGTCAGGGCCGCAACTAGGTGTCCTGCACTAGCTGAGGGCTGGGCATTTCTTTGACTTTTGTCGTCACTATTATGAAGGGATGAGGGCTCAGTTCTCAAATATCCATGATATATTTATTTATGCCAACATCCTCTGCAGCATCATGTATGAGAGAGTGATGCTTCTTTGACCTATGGTGGTTGTGCCTATGGGGGGTCCTTGGGACCCTCACATGAGGAGGTGGGCTCCTATTATGCCTCGCGGTGGGGGAGGCCAGGTAGGGCATTACTGGAATGCCACTACCAAGGCTTGGTTAGAGGCCAACCCTCAGATGTTCCTCCCTTACCCGTACGTTGGGATGGACTTTCGAGGAGACCCGAACATGGGTCTTCTTGCTGGATATGTATGGGGGCCATCAGGTATGATATTTGTGTTTTATTTTGCATTTTTTGAGTATTTATTGTTTATATGTTTATTATGGTGACACTGACATAATTTTTGTTACTCTTGCAGATGTTGGCGAGGTTGGGCATCCTATCACATGGTTGGTAGGACATCATCCACCCTGAAGAGTTCGAGGGGCTCCGGTCCAGGCCATGGGGCAGGGAGGAGGTCCGGAGCAGCCCCGAGGGTGGAGGTCTAGATGGCGGGGATGACCCATCTAGAGAGGGTAGCAGCTCTGCTGCTACAGAGTGTGCTGCGATGATTTCTCACGTCGAGATGGCAGAGGATTTTATGGAAGCGATGACAGAGAAGATGGTTGCTCTAGAGGTCCGGGCTGCAGATTTGGAGGATACATGGGGCTGTGTGGACTATCTTACCTAGGGTATGCCTCCCTGTGGGTTTATGGATGATCTCGATGACATATGGTTAGAGACATTAATGGCTCGAGAGAGGGGCTATCGGCTGACTTTGCACCAAGTGGTGGCGTCAGTCTTGACAACTACCCAGTGTTAGTACCGAGAGCAGCTGTGGGTCCAAGTTACCAACTTGGAGGGGGCAGACCTAGAGGCTTCTTGTGCACCAGTAAAGTACCTGTTATGAGGATGCTTCCCTTTTTTTTTCAACTTGCACATATGTATTTTTTGGTTGACTTATGGGTCAGATACATGACTCCTCATTTGTACTTAGACATACATTTTTTGATATATATATATATATATATATGAGAGATATTTTTTGCAGCTCTATATGGTGTGTCTACTGTTGATATGTGTCTATGGATAATGCGTTGTGCTAATGGATATCTATGTTTTTTATGTTTTTTGTTTTTATGTATGATGGTTTATCTGAGATGCATTATATTTTAGGATATCGTTAGCTATGCGATATGCTGTCTAGTTTTGATTTTTTTGCACATGTGCAAATGTAGTGTGATCAAATTGACGACTTAATCTTTTTGCATGCAAATATTTTCTAAACAGATGCAAATCTCGTACCTCAAATTATTAGTTTAACTGCAACACCACTAACTAGGTATCCAAGTAGATATGCAAGTGGTGAATGCCTTGATTGAAGGCATCACACATGAGCCCAATGACGACATCATATTCTGCCCGATTGTTTGTCGTTGAACTGATGAAGACTCCATTGGTGAAGAATGGTGATCAGTCAGGGTGGTAGATGACCCAGGCGGTTGCTGATAAACTTTGAGACCATCGCAATGCTCCATCACTGAATCCAAAGTAATGGTTGTGTTGAAAATCCATTTGTGACACTACATCATTTTTTTAACAAGTTTTTGATCAAAAAATAAAGTTTCGGTGCATGTACGTTGAGTCTAGGGCTGAGCCCTCTTGGCCCTTATGGGTAGAATTTCTTGAGGTAAAGACCATTGATGGGTTTGCTCAGGCATGTTTCATCTAGCTCTGTCAAGATGTATGCCCCCTTTAGGAGACAATGTTTTATAATGTAGGGTCCTTTCCATAAGGTTTCAAACTATCCTCAACCTAGGGCTTCTTTTGTGACATCGTAGCGGAGAATTAACTCTCCCTTGGTAAATGAACGAGGATTGATGTTGCGATCGAACGATGCTTTCACCCGGTTCTTATGGGCCTTGTTGTGATGGAACGATTATCGTCGACTTCCATCAACGAACTCTAGTTGTACTAAGCGTTGCTCTAGAGGCTGGGTGTCAACAAGGAGTTTGTTGGCGGCGTGTAAATTAGGGATTTTGACCCTGTACACTAGGTGGAAGGGTGTGAACCCTGTTGATGTTTTCACTACCATGCGGTATGCCCATGGGCAGAAAAAATCATGTGGTTCTAGTATTTTTTGTGGTTATTGACCATATGTTGTAACATTGTTTTGAGTACTTTATTCACAGCCTGTACATGTCCATTGGATTGGGGGTAGTATGGTAATGAGAATTCATGTGTGAATCTGAGATGGTGAGATAGGTCCTAGAAAACTTCACTTTCAAAGTGTTTCCAGTGGTCAGAGACTAACTCCTTGGGTACGCCAAACTAGGAAATGACATGGTTCAACAGAAATCATGCACCGGTTTCTACGGTGTTGTTGTATGTGGGCATAGCCTCTGCCCACTTAGTGAAATAATCAACATCTATAATAACGTATTTCTTATTGCTTGATGATGCTGGGTTGCAAGTCATGAAGACGATCCCCCATTTATAAAAGGGACCAACAACGATGACAGGGTGCAGGGGAGCACGAGGGGATCTTGCCTTATAAGCGAAGTGTTGACATCTCTCGCACCTCTTGACTACTGATATGAAATTGCGAAATAAGGTGGGCCAAAAATATCCTTCCTGTAGGAATTTTTGGGTGGTGGCCATTCTAGAGAGGTGGCCACCACAAGCTCCATTGTGGCAGTCACTAAGGGCTTTCTTTGCTTTGTTGTGGGTGAGACATCGACGTAAGATCATGTCGATGCTTTTTCGGTATAAGACATCTCCCATAGGGAGGTATTAGGGGGCCTAGTGGCGAATGTGCCGATGGTCATCATGAGTGACATGGGGTCTGAAATTTTGGGTTCATAAAATGAGGAGGATATCTCTGTACCTAGGGTCGTCGGTTGCTATGAGGAAGAGATATTCGTCTGGTAGAGAATCGTTGACTAGTGATCCTTTGGTATGACTTGGGTGTAATGAACTCTTCAAATATTAATGCCTTCTTTCTCTTGGGGGAGTGAAACTGTAAGTTGTATTCTTGGAGAATGACTATCTAGTGGGTGTATCTGTGGTTCATTAAATGACATGTGAGCAGATATTTCATGGGGTTAATATCTACCACGACTGTTGTGGTCTTTAAGATGATGTAGTGGCGAAGATTTTGGACTGCATGAATTAGTGCTAGGGCAGTATTTTCTTCAGTATCATATGTTAATATAGGGCCTAATAAGGTTTTGACAATGTAATAGATTACGTGCTCCTTCCCATCTCAACCCTCTTGGATCATACTCTGACCAAAGAGGTCTTGGATGTTGATAGATATAGGATGTAGTCTGGAGGAATGATCAGTAGTGCTAAAGACAATGTGTCTTTCAGCGCGTCAAACGCTTATTGGGCTTGGTCATCCCATTTGAACGGGATGTCCTGATGAAGGAGACAAAGGAATCCTTGAGCGCAAGTGGCATAATCTGGGACAAAACGTCTCAGAAATTTGGCCTTTCCTTGCAAGCATTGTAGTTTCCTAAGGGTTCGAGGTGGAGGTACATCTTTGATGGCTTGGACCTTGAGGGGGTCCAATCTAACTCCTTTCTAGGACACGATAAAACCTAAAAGTATTCTTGATGTGATGCAGAAGACGCACTTGAGGGTTTTTAAGCATAGGTTTTAGTGTAGACATCATTGGAATACCAGTTGCAGATCCTCGAGGTGGTACTGATCGCATCTTGGATCAGACGGTGAGGTCATCCAAGTAGGCAAGGATAAGGTGTGCCAAGTCATGAAATATATAATTCATGGCCCTCTGGAAGTTGGCTCCAGTGTTCTTTAGGCCAAATGGCATTACCCTGTATACGAATGTGCCCCGTGGGGTAGTGAACACGGTATTGTATTGGTCAGTGTGACGGATTTGAATTTGATTATACCCAGGAAGCCATCCATGAAGGAGAGGGCCTCGTGACCTGCACAAACATCGATGAATGGGGTAGGGTAATTTTCCTTGGGACATGCTTTTTTCAAATCACGAAAATCGGTACAAATGCGTATGGTGCCCTATTTTTTCATGATGGGAACAACGTTGGAAACTCAAGACATGTAACCAATGGGGTAGATAAACCTGACTTTGTGAAGCTTGTCTATTTCTAGTTTTATTGCTTCTTCCTTGGATGGGTGCAATTGACGTTGTTTCTGGCATATTGGTGGTACGTCATGCCAAGTGTCAATATGGTGCTCTACAATAGTGGGACTAAGCCTAGGCATCTTCGAGTAGTCCCACACGAAGATATCTCGATACTCTTGCAGTAAGTGGGTGTAAGAGGTTATCTCTTATGGTGAACATGCTGCCCCCAGTGATATTTCTTCAAATTTTTCAGGATTTCGAGAGACATTCACCTTGATGGTAGGAAAAATGTTTGATATGTTCCCTTCCTCAAACGCATTGGGCGCCAGAATGGGATTGTTGAACCAATCTAATTTCCCTTATGGAAGGAAATATTTTTATTCAATTGTATAAATCTCTTGTTTTCCTATCTTGTCATGGCTGAACTTTTTTCAGGGAGAAAAAATGAGTGGTGATTCATTGCATGCCATGGATAATCTGGCTCTATCATGGCCTCAAGGATATCCTCATCTGAGTGGAACAAGGATCCTAAGGGGGATTGTGTCTGCCAAAGGCTATGAGGAAGTGGTTTGGTCCTAATGGAGATGGTTTACAGACATGAAAATGATTCCATTGTCGATGTGGTGGAACTGGACGCGGTTAATAAGGTGCATATAGATTGGGTTTGTACAATCGTTGGTACAACTACTCTCGTAGTTGCAGATGACTCGACACCTATGACAGATGAGCAGACAACCCGAGTCCTGGTTCCAATACATGATGATATGAATTATATATGGTGTATCATGTCGTCGACACTTGGTGGGGGAGGAATTTCTATTATGGGAGCTTGTGTGAGAGCAAGGCTAGATTCCTCATTAGGTTGAGAACTTTCCAGGAGTTGCAAGTTGTGCTTGGTGCAAAGGTGCCTGAATGTTTCCATTAATGGGCATGCCTCTAGTTTGTGGTTATGGCCGGTGAAAATAGTGCACGGTACCACTATGCCAACTAGGTAAATTGTGTGGGAACCAACACTACTCTTCATACCTGAAGTGGATGCTTAGAAGGGATCAGCCATAGGGGAGAGGCTCCTTTGGTGCCATTTCTGAGATTTTGGCTTGGGTATGTCTAACTCTTTTGAGGAGTGTATACTTAATGCTGCTCTCACCGCTCGAAGCTTGGGGAGGTGTTCACATTTCATAATATGGTGAAAATGTGAGCAGATTCGACAATAGACGTGTGTAATTTTCTCTTGGTTAGAGAGGTGCCTCTAAGGGAACCTCTCAGAATGATGGAGAGGATGAGCGGAGGGCACCTAAGATATGATGCATGAGTCTTTGATGATGAATTGATTATATATTTTCTTTAGAGTCTCATTATTTTAGTCGTGAACCTATAGTATCTCCCCTTCATTTATAAGAAAATATAAATGGTCCCTCATTAAAATATGAAACTATTCATTTATAAGAAAATATATAAATGGTCCTTCATTAAAATATGAAACTATTAACTATTTGTATCACATAATTTTACTTTTAGCATTCAAGTCTTGCTTTGGGTTCTATGGTAGAACAATTTACTATCTTTTTCATGATGGTAGATAATGATTACTCGCCTCTTCACTTTGGTTTTGATTATTTTGGTGCTCAATTCATTCATTCTATAATCGAGAGAAAAATATATTTCCTTGTGATTGGCCTAGTATATGATTTTTTTATTGCTTAATGATGCTTTTATTCAATTAAACATGTGCCTCTCCAGCATATCCTTAGGTTGGTTTCACGAGTTGAGCCTTGAATTTGTTTTCCTTATAAAGTGTGCTACATTGATTTTTATGATTTCTTTCATCTTTGTTCCACGCTTTTATGATTTCTTTTATCTTCGTTCCGTGCTTTTATATTGTTATTATGAAATTGTTTTCACCTCGCTTGTCTTCCTCGGTGATTAAGATATATCTCAAGATAAGGCAAGAAGTGGTGTAGGCAAGCTTTCATTTATGGAAGGCATAAAGTGTTATGATATTAACGTTAACTGTATTCATCTCGACAATGACATGACCAAGAATTTTGATAACATACTTTTGAAGAAGATTTTATCATAGTGATATTTCAATCTTCAATCTTGAAGATGAATTTTTTGTATCATGAAATTGTTGAATTATTATTGTGCCACATGAATCTGCTTGCTTTCATCTTTATGTATATTATTTTATAAGGGCTTCTTGAAAATTTTTCATGCCCAAGTTAACTTTATATCTGAATTTCACAGGGTTTTGACCTTAGCCTTTCACCCAAGTTTGAGTTTCAACACTTAATTGAGTTTGTTAAGCATTTTGGATTATTAAAATAATTCAACCCAGAGTTAATTTTACGCAAGCTAATCTGCATCTTGAAAGAATACATATTGAGGATGAGAGACAAGCTGATAGATTTTAATAATGCATCATTTTTCACGAGGATTAAAAATTTGTAAAAAAATGTTTTTGTGTCAAATCGTGATGCTTATATTTTGGAAGATGATGAACTCACCACCATTGTTTGAATGTGAATCCAAACCACCTAATAACCGAAGTGAAATTAATTCACTCACTTGCAAGCTTAGTTTGATTGAAAATGGTGTTATTCTAACTTAAAAAATAATATTTTATTTTATGGATGTAATACAGTTAAAGTGACTTAATGGTTAAGAGCATGTGTGGGGTAGAGTATGTATGAGTTCTTAGAATTGGCACTCACTTGTTTCACAATAAAAAATATCTTATACACTAATTTAATATCTGACTTGATAGTAACCTTAAAACTAGCAATTGCATCACATGTTGCAAAAGAAGCGATGTAATGCAATAGCATAGCAAAGAGTAGACTAGAAGAAATAAGTTGTTGCAGATAAGGAGCCATTGTAAAGGAATGAAAGGCAATTTTTGCTTCCATGGAAGGAGGTCATGAAGGTTTCGAAGATATTGATGATAAGAGTTATCAACAAGAAAATTTTGTTATAGATATTGAAATAGGCAATTGTGGGTGAAAACATATATATAAACCAACATAATATGTTCACATATATTAAAAAATTGTCATAGATATTGAAATAGGAAATTGGAGTTGAAAATCCTTTGGTGATTAATCATCCTCTGAAACAAGCATGAAATGAGCATGTAATTCAAATAAGATATTTTAAATACATTCAAGTACAATATATCTAACATAGTGTAAATAAAGAATTTTTATTAACAAAAATAGAGTTTACTCCAAGTTCATCCACATATCGGAGCACTAATTTCATGTTTGTCAACAATTTTATATTGTATATGAATAACAATAGTGTTGGTATACAAGAAAGTGACTGTATTTCTAATATGGAGACATTTTTTGAAGGAGATATTGTTCTTTATGTTATGGTTTATTTTCTTAACTCCAAACTTGGTTTATTCTTTCTCTATATACATAAGAAACAAAAAATACAAAGTAATTTCACAATTTTAAGTTATAGTTTTATATTTTATAATTACAAATCTAGTTTCTTATTAAACTATTTTACACGCATCTATTTATTAAAATAAATTATATTGTGAATATGTTTTCTCCTACTATTTGATTACAAAATTATTATATTCCCTACTAAGTAAAACAAATTTATTAATAAAGAATTGAATTCCAAATTAAAATATTGCTCAAGCTAGAACTACTATAATATATAGAACTGATTTTTTGCTATATAAATTATTTGTTTTATATGTCTTTGAATTTCCATTACCTATTATCTTCAAACCCCATGGGGATTTATTGAACATGGGAGCCAACTTTAGGTAAATGAACATTCACATTGTCAACTTGGAAATAAAAAATTATAATCCTAAAATTCTCTTACCTAATCATATTTTCAAATATATAATTGAGTTCCATTTATTAAAAACAAATGCAATATTAAGAACCTCCTAGAGTTATAAAAGGTAAATTTCCACGACGGAGATCACTCGCAAAGGCCATCGAAAAACGCAATATATCATGACAAATCTTACAATTGTTCGATGGGTTTAATAACCAATACCTTCAACATTTATTTGCCAGGACGTGCCAGCTTTTCCTTGGTAGTAACAAGAATAAATATCTTGCCATATGCGGGTTGTATATTATATGTTAACATTAAAGTTTGATGCCGACGGAATAAAACATTAAACCTTTTAAATAAAACCATATAATGTGACAAGAAATCACATGGTGTATGGTAAGTTGTAACTATATGTTAATTAAGTTTAGAACCTTAATAAGGAGTGTTGTGGGTTTGTAATGTAGAATTATGATAAGTGAATTTAGTATTGTATAGTAAGTGTAACCATGGATTATGAGTTCAACTATGGTGTAGGAGGTAATTTTATTTATTTATTTTGGTGTGTATATGTGTTACATCATAACATATATCTATTTTGAATTTTTAGTGTCTCTGGACACCATGCATCTAATAGGATCCATTTCAACTGAGAATGTCAATAGATCACTGTGTGAATGATAACTTGTGACATCCCTGGCCATTTTCTTTGATTGTGGATCAGGTTATAAACTAGAATACACTCTCTCCTCAGAAGACTCTACAACATATATTGTATGAAGGGAAAGGTTATGATAAAACTTGTAAAAGAACCCCTTAGGGTTATGTCAACTTACTCTATTGTTAATCACATAGTGCCAATTTTGTAAAACTATAATCTACTGTAACGACTAAGTGGGTTTTTTCTTTTGTAAGTTTTGCTTGAATTGAAAAGTAAAAAAATTATAAAAGCTAAAATTATGTATTGAAAAACTTTGTTTAAAATTTCAAAATAAAAATTTGAGTAAGTTTGACCGCATATAATATGAAATTTTTTTATGATTATAAGTAAAAAACATGTAATATTTTTTAGCTACAATTAAGTAATTAAAGATATGTATATAGTTTTTTTTTAATATAATAAATTTGATATTCATTAACAAACAAAAAAAATCTGAAAGAGCATGCATGTAGTTACAAACTGCTATGTAGTTAGAAACTATTACAATTAAGTAATTAAAGGTAAATTTAGTATTATTTAAGAAATGAGAATTATGAACATTCATCATTATATTATTTCTCAAGATAGATCATGTCCTCTTAAATAATTTAATAAACTATATTCCACATGAATACCATGGGTCAATACCATGGGCTGTTTTTATAGTTTATTATTTTATTATTATTGTTTTTAATTGTATTTTGACCTAGTTAAAATGTTCATTACATTATGTCAATCTTTTTATTTAATTTACTTTTATTTTTAATTTTATGTAATTTGACATAGCCAAAATGTTAAACATGACATTAGAACATTTCTATTATACACCTAAAATAAATCTAACTTATTAAAAAGAAAAAAAAACTAACATTATATATATATATATATATATATATATATATATATATATATATATATATATATATATATATATATATATATAACTATTTTCTTGTGGATCTAATGGCCTAAAACATTTAAATCGTCTAACATTTGATCTAATGGCTCAGACATGGACACATTGGCAGCTAGGGAAGATGTTTTAAAATAAGGTCAATACCATGGATACTTTTTGTAGTTTATTATGATTTTATTATTTTTTATTTTTATTGTATTTTGACCTAGTTAAAATGTGACACATTGACAACTAGGAAAGTTGTTGTTAAATAAAAACGCCTTACGACGTAATTAAATAATAATAATAATAATAATAATATATAAATTGTGTTGATTATTATTTTTAAAATTAATAATCACTTATATATTAGAACAATTTCCTTATAATGATCCACTCCCAATATTCCTTTTACTTTATATTTGAGAAATTGTTTAAACGAATTAATTATTTTATTATATCTCATGATTTAAAATTTATCTTTTTTTTTATATATTAATTAGTTTTTTTTAAAGCATAAAGTGGCAGATCATTTTAAGGAACTAAACGAGTTTGGCGAACAAAATCAACTAAGAATATTGAAGAAATTGTGATAACAAAATTGTTTGAAACTCTTGATTTTATGAAGTACATAAATAACAAAGTGTAAGACGTTACATGTTATTGGGATGGAAATCTCATAACTATGCAAATACTTAAAATAAAATTTTATTTATTTTAGGTGGTTTTTGTTTTTAATTAAATAATAGAAATAAAATAAATAGAAAAGCCACTAATGATTATTATAAAAAGAGTGTGATTTGATTAATAAGAGGAGAATGTTTTATAAAAAAAAAGGGTGATTAGAGTAGTCAAGAAAGAGCATAATTTTTTTTAGAATAAGGAATTTTTATTGGAGTAGACTAGAGTTATCAAGTTTTCTGGTAAAAGTAGTGTGATTAGATTAACCAAGAGGTATCATATATTGTATAAAAAAATGTGTGATCAATGTACACGAAGAGGTTCATAGTAAATTAGTGAAACCCAATTATAAAGTTCTTTTTATCACTTTTTGATGCTTCATGAATATTTGCACAATTAAGAGGTGGGTTTTTCAACATTTTCATATTAAATGATTGTAATATTTTAAATTTGGTTTGGATATATTTCTAAATAATTATTTATGAAGATGGAATATAAGTAGTTAACTCATAACTAGGTCATGTACATTTTTTTCCAGTTGCTTATATTTTATAAAGTCATACAATCATTTGTTTATGTTAATTGTTTGTATTGGTAAAATATTATTAGCTAGTTATGAATGTGATTGTAAGGACATAATTAATAGCATTTACATTCAATTGGATATTTTAATAGATTTTATTCTATGTAATATGAATTCTTTCATGTTTACAAAAGTTTAATTCAACTTTGTATTATTGTTATACTAGGATGAGGCATAGGTTAGAGTAGGGTTGCCTTTGCATAACAAATTAATAATGCATTTACCATTTAGAAAAATATAAATGAGAAAGTCTCCTTTAGAGGAGAAATTAATTTAATTGGTTGTAACTAGGCCAACACACTTGTGGTTGTGGTTTTGGTGCACAAGTGTACCAATCCACTGGTGCCTAGGAGGAGTGGCTGCTGCCTCCAAGCTATGGTCATAGGAAGAAAAATATGGTTATCACGTTAGTGAACTCATGTTATAAAATATATAACACACTAAATCTTGATATAGTATGCATATATAGAGAGAAAACACAACTAAACTAAACATAAAAACAAAAACTCAAAAAGAGTCAAATGTAACAATAATGCAAATGGTGGAATCAAACTCCCCTCTTATTGCTCACTGTTAGGACGAAAGATACTACATTACATTCTTGCCAAAGGACCCTTAGAAATTTGGAGTTATAAGACCAAGTACAAGGATGTTTTTACCCTTTAGTTGTTGTCGTAAGGTCTCTTTCTCTACTCAAAATGATTGAAGTTGTTGGATGGCCAACAACCAAATACTCTCTCTATTGCTGCTCTGGATTGCACACTATTGGATTCCTCATGGGAAATTTTGCCAACATAACAAATGTGCTCTCATTTTTCTCATCTCTTGGTGGCCATTTATAGGTGAATTCAAATTATCCTTCCATCTCTTGGTACATTGGTGGATGATGACCCAAGAGACAAGGTTGATTCCTTTGTGTGCTCCCTTGTGGTCCGAAGGTGGCTTAGGAGGATGTCCCTAGGCAGCCTCAAGTGTAGGATCATTTCGTGAAGTGTGTCAAGTGGTCTCGGGAAGTGACTTCCGCCACTCCCAAGACCACACAGATTTTTGAGGGAAATCCGCGCACACTAGTGTGCCTATCGAAGGAAAATGCGCATAAAGGTGCATTTCACCTGTGTTCTTGGTGCGCAATTTGATTTTTCCCTCTTGACCTTAGAGATTTTTTAAAATTTTCAGATCCTCTAATGTGCCTCAGCCCCGTAAATCCTTATGCCTCACATTTAATAATGTCATATTTGCTTATCCGATTTTCTAGTGATAACAATTTCCCTCTAATGTATGAGGTCTAGGAAGAACTCTATAACCGAAATACATTATAGTTTCTTTTCTGTGTACTGTGTGGAGAGATAGAAAGATCCACGTATAGCTAAAGGTCGAAAACCCCTTACAATGGGTAGAAGAGTAACCATGTTCTGTGGGAACCCTGCAAGAAATAGCATGATACAATAAATACAATTTTTCTACGAGGCGGGCATGTCCCATGCTCATAATTCTTTTGCTAGCTAAACAAATCTATATGATAGATAAAGCTTCTCTATGTGTCACTGGTATGGTAGTGATCTGCTGATTTGGTTGACAACGACGATTCCTCACGCCCTTTGGGACATTTTTTCTTTGAAAATAGGTGGAATGTGGTGCCCAAATGTCTAATCTTGGTATGGCATATAAATTCCCATTGTACACATGGGTGTATGACTGGGACCTTCTCGTGCAAGAATTTCTAACAGAGATGCTTATAATGGCATAGGTCTTCGATGAATTTGTGCAAAGTAAAATGGTTGTAAATTATGATACCATCTTGATATGAAAGCTTTGTTGTAGTCAAACGCCAGGAGGATCGGTGACATCTATGGGAAATGATGATTCCCACAGTCCCACCTAAGAATGCCCCTATTGTGGTGAGGAGCCATCCAAGGTACTGCTTCCTTTTTGGAGAATGTGATTTGAAGTCGACAAAAAGGAAGCCTCAACCGAACGAGAGAGTTACTGATGCAAGGGACTAGGTTCTCGGATTTTATAGGTTTAACATAGGCATGATGGTGAGGGGTGACTGAAAACTGATAATGGATATTGAGTGGCCTAAGGTTGAAGCATAAAAAATCAGCTTGGCTACAATCATAACTATTTTTTATGAGGGAATCCCTAGAGTCGGTAGGACGTCCAGGGTGGGTATATGTTTGTTATGAATGTCGTGGTGGCTTTGCATGAGGGGTGTGATGCTCCGACCAAGGGTGAATAGGGACTGCTGCCATGGGAGAAAAAATGGATGGATGAGTGGGGGAATTTTTGTTGTTTGAGGTATTTGTACACTTACCAAAAGAATGAAACAATGGGATTGGATCGTACAAAACACAGAGACGGGTGCCCCAAAACATGAAAGTGCTCGCTCACCGATGATATGAGGAGGGTGTTTTTGCTGAGGGTGGGGGCCCCATTGTTTGGTCTCTTGTGTGAGGGTGATGAAGCGGATGGAGAATATCATAGATGGGCTATGTTGATGGAGGGATGGTAGAACAAATGTGAGACACAGTGGTGCACTTTCGATCTGCTTGCAAAAAATGGTAATATGGGAAAGGGGGTTTTTTTTTATATGGTAAAAATTGAGTTGATGCATGGTGGATGAATGGCCATGAAGTGCTTCCCGGACTGAAGTAGTATGGCCATGGCGTCGTTATTTTTTGATGTGCGTTCTACTTTGAGTGGCAGATGCCATGGGGGGGGGAGGCTCTACCGACCAACAAGGATGTTTATCATGTGCAAGGTGGGGAGATGATAAACATGGTCAGGTGTTTGAAACCTATGGTTAATTTCATGTGGAGAAATGATGTTAGGATATGTAGACTCTACCATGTTGAGGGTATAAGGATACCTGCTCTAGAACCTTTAATACATGGGATGATGGATGGTTTTTACAATACCTGCAACAAAATACCCCAAGTGAAAGCATCTTATAATTCAAATATTATTTAAAAAATGTGCCGAATGAACATAAGATAAGAGAGGGCATACCTGTTGGCACTGAAAATTTATTTTTTCGGAGGTGTGAATGTGTGGAGCATCCTTTGGGCGTTATGAGGTGTTGATCACTGTGTTTTTTTTGTTCTGCAATTGGGCCCTATGAGCTCTCATTATGGTCCTCCAAACAATTTGAAAAGGGTGACATATAGGCCAATTTAGCTCATTTCAACTCATTTGCGACATTTGAGTGTTTGAGAGTTGTGAGAGGTCAGAGGTTGTTGTTGATATTTCCTTGCCATTGCGGTTAGCCTGTGCACTAAGACTCATGCTACTTGAGCTAGATAGGCCCCATAACGTCGTGCATTTAATTTTTTTAGCATGACTAGGTCAGGGTCCGTACAAATGCAGGCAATTTTTTTCCTTGGCAACGCGGGCGATCAAGGCACATGCACGAAATTTGTTCACGCAACTAAGGTTTTGCATGTAAATTTCATGGTTGTAAATGATTTGTGTGCATAGACTCTACTCATGTATGAAAAATAGGTGTGCAGTAAATGAGCATATTTGAGAAACAAGCGCACAAAAAGGCCAAAGCAGTTTTTGAAATTTTTTTGGGAAATTTTTCAATGTTTTGGTGCTCTTGATTTAACTGATGTGTGATTGTTTAGTGACAGGATGTTGTGGAGAGAGAGGGACTGGCCCGACCTCTAATTAGCTATGGCACAAAATGCCAATGCCCACTAGTAGTTGGCGATATGGGGTCTTCTCTAGTTTCTTGAGAATGACCTCCTACGATCGCAGGATCGGCTACTCCGTTACCTGTTCAGCTGCTGGAACAAGCGACACAGAGTTATGGTGTTGAGGGTGAATGACATGACTATCCGTCCGGAGACAAATATATACTTCGTGACAGGGCTACTACCTTAGGGTGAGGCACTTCCATACCCGCTACCTCCAGGGAGGGTCGACCTCCGATCATTTTCCGAGATTCACTATGGTGGGGCACCTCTCATGAAGGGGTGCATATTTATTGAGTCAATGACTAATTTGGCTGAGCGATGTGCTTTGGCCATGATTGTTCGGCTGACGTGGTAATCATCACCACATAGAGCGTCGGGGCCTTAACTAGGTGTCCTGTAACAGCTGAGGGCCAGGCATTTCTTCGACTTTTCTCGTCACCATTATGAATGGATTATGGCTTAGTTATTAAAGGTCCATGATGGATCTAAGTTATTTACTTACGCAAAAATCCTCTGTAGCATCATGTATGAGAGGGTATTTTTGCTTCGACCTATGGTGGTTGTGCCTACGGGGGGTCCTCGGGACCCTTGCATGAGGAGGTGGGCTCTTGTTATGCCTCGTGGTGGGGGAGGCCAGATAGGGTGTTATTGGAACGCCACTACTGAGGCTTGGTTTGAGGCGAACCCTCAAATTTTCCTCCCCTATCTGTACGTCGGGATGGACTTTCGAGGAGACCCGAATATGGGTCTTCCTTCTGGATATGTATGGGGGCCATCAGGTATGATATTTGTGTTTTATTCTGCATTTGTTGAGTATTTATTGTTTATATGTTTATTATGGTGACATTGACATAGTTTTTTTTAATATTGCAGATGTTGGCGAGGTTGGGCGTCATATTGCACAGTTGGTAGGAAATCATCCACCTCGGAGAGTTCGAGGGGCTCCGGTCTAGGCCGTGAGGTAGGGAGGAGGTCTAGAGTAGCCCGAGGGTGGAGCTCTAGGTGGCGGGGCCAGCCTGTCCAGAGAGGGTAGCATTTCGACTACTATAGAGTGTGTTGCGGCTATTGCTCGCGTCGAGATAGTGGAGGCGTGTATGGAAGCGATGATAGAGCAGATGGCCGCTCTAGAGGTCTGGGCTGCAGATGTGGAGGATGCATGGGGCCATGTGGATTATCTTACCTAGGGTATGCCTACCTGTGGGTTTGTGGATCATCTCAATGACATATGGTTAGAGAAACTAATGGCCTGAGAGAGGGCCTATCGGCCGACTTTGCACCAGGTGGCAGCCTCAGTCTTGACAGTTGCCCCAGTGCTAGTACCAAGAGTAGCCGTGGGTCCAGGTACCCAACCTGGAGGGGCTCAAAACTAGAGGCTTCTTTTACGCAGGGAAATTACCCATTATGATGATGCTTCCCTTATTTTTTTTCAACTTGCACATATGTATTTTTTGATTGACTTATGGGTCAGATACATGACTCCTTATTTGTACTCAGACATACATTTTTTTATATATATATATATATATATATATATATATATATATATATATATATATATGAGAGATATTTTTGCATCTCTATATGGTGTGTCTACTATTGATATGTGTTTATGGATAATGCGTTGTGCTGATGGATATCTATGTTTTTTATGTTTTTTTGTTTTTATGTATGATGGTTTATCTGAGATGCATTCCAGTTTAGGATATGGTTAGCTATGTGATCTACTGTCTAGTTTTTATTTCTTTTCACATGTGTGAATTTAATGTGATCAAATTGACATCTTAATATTTTTTACACAAATATTTTTTAAGTAGATGCGAATCTCGTACCTCAATCTCTTGGTTTAACTGCGACAATACTAATTGGGAATCCAGGCAGATATGCAAGTGATGAATGCCTTGATTGAAGGCGTCGCACATGAGCCTGTTACACAAAATTTTGTCACTGTCCCTAAAATCCCCATCCCGCACATTGGAGTTTCATTTATGTGACTTCTGAATAGTGTCATGCCTTGAAAATAACATCATTGCATCCCTTTTGTTGAAGGAAACATTCTTCCTGTTGACATTTCCCTTAGCAGAGCAGTAAAAATCCCTGTTTTTGCCTTGGTGTGAGTAGCCAGTTCTGCCCTCGCACCGAAATGGAAGATTAACACTAGGGCCCGCGGCGCCTGGTGCTTTGTCCTAGTGTAATTTCCACGCCAATATATTCATGAAATGTTTTTTAAAATTAGAGGCGGAGGTTCCATTCCAACCACCTCCGAGATGAGTCATTGGGAGTGGTTGAAGTGAAACAACCACAGGCCTCCTCCTTTAGCTAGTAGTTTCCACCTCCCTTGGAACACTCCTAAAGGATAGGCCTCCCTTCCACCTTTTTAGGGATCCCAACCTCCTCTTTTCCCTTTATATAAACAAGCCTTCTCCCTTTATGAAAACTAGCTGAAAAAAAGAGAATTATACAGCTAAAGAGATGAAGACATTATAGTTGAATAACTGAGTTATTGAGAAGGTAGAACAAGGAGAAATCCGTCAAGAGGTCCCTTATCCCATCTGAATTCCTTGACAAGCTTTGGGACATGCTTCACTCGAGCCCCGTTGGAGGAAACCACAACGTCGGAGCATGGTTGTATCTCTTCCTTCTACCTATTAATACAAGTGACTATTGTCGGGTTCCCATCTTGTGTTTTGTATCGAATGCAATATGCTAATATTCTCCGACTGATTAGTAGCTTTTGGATGAAATTAGTATGTGTTATGTGGTTATCGCTTTCTAATCTCTGTGCAGGTGCCCAAACGTGATAAGCAGAAGGGTTGTGACTTGCCTTCAATCAAGAGCGGGAAGTTCTCATCATCACTACGAGTGTCAACGACAGCTTTGGACCACATCCTCTTCTCATTCAAATGTCTAGGAACCTACACTCTAGCATGATTCCTTGTTACTAGACCCACCCTAGGGCTAGAGGGATCATCTCTGTCCACAGAGAGGATTTACCTACATAGCGACCATACTGGGGATCAATGTGAGTTTGTCTTTGCTATTGTTGGGTCATTTTTTGGTTTTTGGTCTTGTTGTTTACTTTTCTGGTTGTTTAATTGTGTTTCAAACCCTTGTTCAACCCTAGAGTGTCAAGCTTGACCTCTGCTCTGTTGATTTTTTCCCTTTTTCCTTGGTTAACTGGCTTGGCATGGTTTTTCCCTTAACATCCATGCCAATTGGCTCATGTTGCTTTTGTAGCACTCGCGTCATCGCCTGTTTGGTGTTGAATACCATCTCATAGTCGCGCCAACCCCTGTGAGTTTTTTGGGTGTGATATTTTCATGATTTTTTGGTCACTTGCCTTTGTTTCTGGGTTCTTCTTAAGAGTAATTGAGGTGTTTTTGAATGTATTTGATTGCTTGAGGCTTGTTTTCCTCAGTTGTTTGTCCATTTCTCATTAGTGTAGCTTGAGGTCTTAGGGTTTCTGAGTGCCTTGATGCTCTGAGCCTTCTATTTGGAGATTGAATTTCTTGATAAGTTGTCGAATTCGTTCCCTATTAATTGCTCTTGGTCTCTTTGATCCTGTTGAGTAAATTCATTGGTTGAATGGTCATTACCTTTCTCGTTTTGATTTTTCTTCCTCATACTCCAAGCACTAATTACATTGCTTGTATGGGTCATTTTCGAGATTTCTCTTTGATTTGAAAAGTTTGTATCATTGGTTTGAGTGTTGTTGTGTTTGTTTTATGTTGGAGGAGTCATTCCGTTTCAAATTTTTCATTCGCTCTCTCAAGATAGTGTTTAGTTTTGTTTTTCATATCATTTAGTGCATTGTTTGCTCTATTGCATTGAAAAAAAAAATATTGCATTCTTTTTGCTTTGAAAATGAAACGTTCCTTTGCTTAGTTTGCATTGTATAGGCTAGGAAAGAGTTTTATTTTCTGCAGATTTCATTAGATGCATTAGTGGATGTTTTCTCATGATTTCATTATTTGCTACTGCTTGAAAGTTTTCTTTCCTTCTCGTAGATATCTTTCATTGAATGAAAATGGTATCCTTCTGCATGAAGTTTTTCATTTAGGAAGATTTCAGATCTGACATACATTAAGGCCTGGAAATTTAAACTTAATCCAAGATCAACGTTAAAATTTATTTCAATTAACCTAAGGCAACATTGGAACCTAACGAAATATTCTAGTGGTCTAAGTTAGAGACATGTTCTGGAGTCTTAAAACCTAGTAGTTGTCGTTCGCCATCTGGCTTCAAACAGCGCTAGTACAGACTTGCACTCCCCGTACCGTCAAGTATATAAAGGGAGACCCCTTTAGGTTGCAATCATTTTCTCCATAGGAAGCCAAGTCTGCTGCCCTGTAACCGTGATACACCAAACACAGCATTCGGGGAGAATACCTGCACATACGTCAAGTCCTTGGTCATTTCTCTTTCATTTGATCACCAAGGTGTATATGGAAACCTCTTGCTTAGATTACTTGAGTAGTCATTTTTTATCTTTACTTACTCTTTAAATTTGAAAAGATCATTGAGCACTTGTCCTTTTGCACTCGTTCAAAATTGAAAGTGACTAGAGTCATCTTTTTCCTGTTTCTTGACTCTTAAAACGTGAAACATCAAAGTTTGGTTTTAGTGTTTTAAAATAAAATACCCACGATTACACACTCGTTACATAGTTTCATTACTTGGCTTGTTTTCTTTGCCTTGGTTTTTTAAGTCTTTGCTCTGATCTCTTTTTCCTTGTTGTTGTGAAGCAGTCACGGTGGTGGAACCACCGGTTTCATCGTCCTCACCCCCTTCTAAAGGTAGTCGTTTACCGGATAGTTCATTTGAAACTCCTCAATCCTCTAGGTCTACCAAGCTTCAGTAGCCTATTCTCCCATCAATATTACCCCTTGCTACTCGATCTCCCACTGACGAGCCAGTTGAGTTCAATTGGCCTCCCTCGGGTGCTTGGTCTGGTTTTGGGGACGAGGAAGAATTTCCTCCTCTTACATCGAGATCATCATTTTTAGCTGTTGTTATACCTCCTAGTCTCTGTAGTATTTTTGAAGATCTTACGGAGGAGTCAGACATGGAAAAATCAGGTCCTATTGTTAGTGATGGAATTCCCGTTTCTACAAAAGACTATCAAATTTTTCCTGAAAACACCCCTCATGTGTCTGCTCAATCTTCACCATCGGTGTCACTTCCAATCGAATATAGGTCTTTGGGTCATATTATTGTTGGTGTTGCATCCGTGGCAACATCTACTCCATCCAGGAGTCCAGTCCTCCCATCATTCGAACTGTCACCGATGACACCTGCTTTGTCGCTTGCAGTTACAACTGTCCCAGTTCAACCTACTGTCTATGCGACTGCGTCTGCGCCGGTCACTCACACACCAGCATCTTCAACTAAGATACCTGGTGGCCTCACTTTTGAAGAGTATCTATTAGGTATTCATCAACAGAACTCTTATTTTTCTTAGCAGCCTCATGCTCCTGTTAATCCGCCACACCATTATGACGAATACGGTAATCATGTTTATTTTTCCTAGCTTACTGCTCATCACTATGATGATTTTGGTACCTCCATATATGTGTTTCATACTCCCCATCATTATTATGAGCGTGGTGTTCCTGTTTATGACCCTTATGAAATTGTTCCTGAAATTGGAATGACTTATCAGGTGCAACCTCCTGGCCCACAAGGACAACCCTTGCAGGGACAACCTTCGATTTAGTTAGGGCTTGCATTTGATCCTCAGGGATAACCTTACGGTCCACAAGGCCAACCTCTACAAGGTTAGCCTATGGTCCAACAAGGACAACCCCAAGGGCCTTCTAGTCAACCTTTATATCAACCAGGACCTTCTTATGGTCCTGGGGGGCAAATCTATTCATCGCAGGGACAACCTTTTGTACAACAAGCTGGATCATATACCCAAACTGGACTGAACGTTGCACAACAAGGACAACCCTCTGGCCTCCTCTGGGACAACCTGGTTCATCGCAACCTTCAGGGCAACCTGGTCAGCAAGGGAAACCTGGTGGCTCTCAGCATCCAGGCAAACCTCCTCCACAGGGGAAACCTGCTCAACCAATCCAATAACTTTCTCACTCTGCTCAATAGCAATTTTACTCTGCTTCGCAACAGGGTCCTACCTTTTAGTAGCCTGTTCAGTCTGCTCAGCAACTGGTTTAGCCTGTTTATTCATCTCAACAGGGCACCACTTATCAACAGCCAGTTCGACCCCAAGGTGTTTGTTATCCTCGTGGTCAGTATCGAATAGTATATAGTACACCTCAAGGTTTTACTTATCAACCTCAATCTCAGTTGCCATATAATCAACTGCAAGGCCATACTTACGTTCCACTACAAAATCCTTATCAAGGACCTCAATGGTATACTCAGAATTAGTATCCTCAATATCAACAGAATTATTCGCCTTATCCCCCATATTGTCCAAATACTTCGGGACAGAACCCATGGGGGTAGAATTTCTCTCAAACAGAATGGAATGCAAGTTCGAGTTCTTATCAAGGACCTGTTATGCCTTTTAACCCTCAATTGCCATTTCTCACTACATTGGAGTTACCGGATGTGTCAAAGTTATTGAATGATCCTATTCTTCACAACCCTTATTGGCCTCCGGTTCTAACTAAGGTTCCTAGTGATTGTCCCAAATTTGAGGGCAAGTCCAGAGAATACCCCCAAGCACATGTTATGATTTACCACTTGTGGTGTTCTTCTAACTCTTGGGTTGATGATTCTATTCGTCTTCGTCTTTTCCAACGGACTCTTACTGGTGGTGCTGCTAAGTGGTATATCGAGCTTTCTCATGGTATCTTTAAAGATTTCAACTCTCTCGCCATGGCGTTCCTTACTAATTTTTAGTTATTGGTTCATTATGAAGCCAGGATGCATCTCCTTACTTCTTTGAAACAAGACCAGGCTACTCATATCTCAGACGATATTCATGAATGGAGACGTCATCGTCGCTTAATAAAATTTGAAATTCCTGATCAACTTCTTACTCATTGGTTCACTACCTCCTTTGTCAATCAGATTGTGGAAGACATAGCCATGGGGGCATGTGTAACTGAGGAACAGGCCATTGCTCGTGCCCAGTACCTTGATCTCGTGTACTCTCAATTGGGAATATTATACGATATTTTGACTGATGCCCCTCGACCTATAACTTATAACGCCCTAGTGACCCCATCTGTCAATGGTATTATTGGTTCTGTGTCTTAGACTTCACGCAAGTCTTCTTCTTCCAACCCGGGGAAGAAAAAATCTAATTCTTCTAATGATATTACTCCTCAGTCTAGTTCGAATCCTGGTAAAACCTTAGAGGTTAATGTCATTCAAGCCAATCCTGCAGATAAGAATTCTAAAGGAAAAAGAAGGGTAAAGGCAAACCAAAGGCCGATGCCCTGAAACCAGATTCATCCAAACCTTGTGCTGATGATGGTTCGCATCGTAAGCCAAAGTATCCCTGTCTGATTTGTGACGAAGAGCACTACCCCAAGGACTGTCCTCGACGAGCCGAAGTGAGTCGAGTGCTAAAGGGTACTCAGGGTACTCCTGCTATTCTTAAAGAACCTTCTCCGTCTCTGCAAACCTAGATGGTTGAGCAACCTTAATCGTCTTCTCCAATTGGTTCTCAAGTGTTCATGATGAATGGTTTTGCATCCGTTTCCATCGCTACTCGATCGAAAGATTATACTGGATCGCATCAGGCAATAGGGAAGGAGATCGCTGATGGTCCTCCTCCCCCACATGTTTCCAGTCCTCTTGAGATTTAAAGGACCAATGCTGGACCTGTTGTGCGACCACCTTCCAAAGGTGTTCTCCGAAAGTCTTCTTATAATCCCAACACTCGTGCTACTCAACATTACAATATTGTTGAGGATTTGGTGTAGGCTTCGTCTGCGATTTCCACATTAGAATTCCTTCAGAGTTTTCAGTCTCAGCGGAAAGATTTATTATCTGAGATTGGCGGGGTGGATCCTTCTGATACCAGCCTTCTCGCTTTCGATCTAGAGAATTTCTTCCCACAACTTCCACACCAAATTGCGCTCATTATACAAGTCGTCATTAATGGTCTCGACATCCATCGAGTCATTGTGGAAGAAGGTGCCTCAACCTGTATCATGTCTGCTTCATGCTGGAAGGCCATTGCCCCTCCAACCCTGAATTCCTCACCGAATGCCCTTGAAGAATTTGATGGAAGAGAATCTAAACCTTTGGGTGTTCTCGCAAGCTTACCGATTACCTTAAAAGGGAAGACAGTCAATGTTGAAGTAGAATTAGTTGATGCTAAAATGAATTAAAATATTCTACTCAGCCGCAGTTGGACTCACACTATGCTTTGCATTCTGTCCACCCTCTTCCGTGTTTTGAAATTTCCACACGAAGGAAAAATTGTTATTGTCGATCAATTGTCCTTCTTCACCTCTTCTTCCGAGAACAACATTCTGTATGTGGATAAGATCCCAACTCCCTTCGAGAGCATTCGGTTGGGTCTCTTCAAATATCTAGCCCTCATGGGTATTTTTCCCTTTCCACCACCTATGACTGTTCAAGTTCATATGATCTCTCGGTCCGATAACCCATGGATTATTCCTTCGCCTGAACAAGTCAATTCATTTGGTAATTCAATGCCTTTGAGTCCAATTGAAATCAATTATTGTGAACTCATTGCTGCATCTAATATTCCATCATCTGATGGTGCTCCTTTGAGCTTGTCTCTTGACGTGTATTCTCAATCCCCCTGGCTTGGCAATTCAGATTCACCTGATCCTTTGAAAGAAGTGTTTCCTTTCCGATGAAGCTATCATGGAAACCATGTCTTTCGAAGATTTTTCGTGGGACGATTGTCATCATCGTTCTTTGTTTATGCATGGCCTTGGGGCTATGTCTACATGCCTTGATCATTTTGCAGCTCAAACTCCTTCTCCTCCACTTCAAATGCCAATCCTGACACATGAAGTCTTTACAGAAGGGAACTTGAGCAATATCACACAAAGGATGCCTATCAACATTTCCATGAAGTCGGGAATCTTTGAGAACATCCATGTGAGAGTCACTTGTTCTTCAGATGAAGTCCAAGTTTATACTAGCCTTTTTCGTGAATTCCGTGATGTCTTCACTTTTTCCTAAAAAGAAATGCCCGACATTGATACTAGTATAGTGGTGCATGAAATTCCAACTTATCCTGGTTTAAAGCCTGTTCGCTAGCATCTTCGTCCAGTGCCCCTTCCTCTTCACCCTATCATTACCATTGGTCCCTTTGCCAAATGGGGCATCGATGTTATGACGTGTAACCCTCACTCGGCCGGGGGGGCATGCTTATATCATCATAGCCATCGACTAATTCACCAAATAGGTTGAAGCAATGCCTACACTTGCCATTGATGGTAAGACAACTACTTAGTTCATATTCAATCATATTTTTGCTAGGTTTGGTGTCCCTCAAGCCATCGTTACCGATCATGGTTCCCATTTTCGGCATTATATGGTGGCGAAGTTGACTTCCAGGTTGGGCCTGCGTCATGATAGCTCAACATCATACTACCCTCAAGATAATGGCCAGGTTGAAGCTGTGAACATATTTCCTGTCACGATGCTTCAACGTACGATTGGGATACACAAATCAAACTGGAATCTCATGTTATTTTTGGCTCTTTGAGCATAATGAACCTCAGTAAAGAGTGCGACCGGATTCACTCCATTTCAATTCATTTACGGTCTAGAAGCTACTCTCCCGATTGAGTGTGAAATACCTTCACTCAAGTTAGTTGTAGAATTACTACCAAATACTTCGCCAAAAGAAGAGAATCTCCTTTACTTAGAGAGGTTGGATGAAACTCGTTGCTTAACCACTTTGGTCATCGAAGCACAAAAGAAGCAAGTCTAAGATCATTTTGACCAATCAGTTTCTCCTGGTTCCTTCGTTGAAGGAGATCTCATCCTCCTGTATGACCAATATCATGGTAAGTTGGGGGCAGGCAAATTTCAATCTATGTGGCATGGGTCATACATCGTTAAATTTGTATTGCAAAATGGGGCCTATGAGTTAATGGACTATGAAGGTCATCCGCTTGAGCAACCCAGAAATGGGTTGTATCTCAAAAAATATTATGCCTGAGTCATTCATGCATAACAGGTGTACATAGGTGTTTTTTTCATTTTTGTACATGTTCTGGGTTTGGTGTACTTTGTGAGCATTTTCCTGCTTATTGGGTCTTGCTTATTGTGCAAATGTCTATTACCCCTTATGTCAGTTTCACTGATGGTGCTTCCTGTAGTACCAGGAATTTTTCTTCGGTATCCTAGGTAATTTATAATCCTCCTAGTGAGTTGATAGATCTGCAAGGTATTTGTCTAGGATGAACTACAAAAAATGTCGCTGAATATAGCGCTGTCATTGAGTTATTAACTAAGGCAATCAACCTCAGTATACGCACATTGCTTGTAAATCTAGATTCACATCTTGTTGTTCTACAACTCAATAATCATTATTCTGTTAGAAATCTACACATTCTGAGATTGTATTTAAGTATTCGTTTACTTGAAAGACATTTTTATTTCATTACTTATCAACATATTCCTAGACGAATGAACACGTTAACTGATACAGTGGCTAACATTATATTAGATAGGCATTTGCATAATTTGTAAAAGCATCATCATATGTAAAAGATCCATGTAGGGAAACAGATGTATATATATATATATATATCGCATGTTTGCAATTGCGTGCATCATAACATCAAAAAATATATGTATGTTTCTGTTACATCCCAAGACATTATGTCTCGCAAAATATGAAGATAAATAAACCTAGGTGTCTAATCCGCATGGTGCTCATGATAACATGTCACAACCCATACTAGCCACCTCAGTAAGTGGTGAATTCGACTGGGCACCCCTATGGTATGCCTCTGGTAGGCACGAGGAACATCATCAAAACATGCATAATCTAGAACTCCTTGGGTGATCCCCTCCAGGTTGTGCACTATCTCGTCTTCCTCGCCGCCCTCACCTTGAGGGTTGAAATCGCAAGGAATTCACCTCGCTATTGGTGATATACCGGTAGGTCTCTCTGGTCCAACATCTGCATCACATGGATTCAATGTGAGAACATACATAAATAAACAAAAAAATAATAATACTCATAAAACTTAAAAAATTGAGTCTTACCCAAATCTTCATCCCAATCTTCTCCCTCCGGGAGTGGGAGGTCTGGATAATCAGTGAAATATGTGCCAGCGTAGGGCGAATCCTCCACGAAAATAAGCTGTTGAAAGGGACAATAAAAAAACTCCGGCCTCCAAGACATCTGTTGGCCGCCCCCTGCCCTTGGCATCAGTGTTGCCCATCGGGCCATCCGTGGTTCTCTCGCTGGTGGATTCGGAACTATAATCTCCTATCGCTAAAAAATTGGTAATCATTCCAAGAAGAACGATACCAGAATGGATCCATAACCAAATTGTTTCAGTTTTGTCTTCTTGCATTAGGTTAGTTGGCACTTCATGTTGATGGTTACGACCTCTACCCAGTTGTAGAGAGTCAGCGCCATGCAGTCCTCAGCAAGAAGCAACACTGTTTTCATTGCTTCATGCGGTGCTTGTGATCCAGCAGCCTGTGTGATGGTATGCAATACCACACATAGTGTCAAATCAGGGATAGTTTGAATATCAAATTTCCCACTACCTAAACCTTTCTGCGCTCCTCGACATACCCTATCAATTACAATGGTCATGTTTTCCATCCAGGGCCGGGTGTCGGTTAGGAGTGGTGTTGCACCCCTCCGTGATAATCCTGTGATGAAATACACATCGGAAACATCAATATCAAGATCTTGATCCCGTAGGATGAACTTCTCTTGGTTTTCATCCCATATACTGACTAGATATTGTAGCAATTCTGGTTGGGCTTGGAGGCACGGTGTTAGAAATAATTTTAGCAAACCATAGTTTTTTAGGGCTGCCATAACTCCCTCATTCTCCATGGCCAACTCATCTTCTTCACTATGCTCCCTTTCTTTCCATTCTATAACTATTTTTCTCTTATCTACCTGCAAACACACACATACAAGTGGTATTAGTCAATATTTATCCTTGAAATTGTGAAAAATTGAGACATTTGATATTTATTTTTGTTTGAAATTGGTTTGCGTCGTTGGCGTGACTGTTTCTAAAACAGCCAATGGACATGCCCCCATATTAAAAAATGGTTGGTTGGCGCGAATCCATGCCCGAAACCCGCGCTAACTGCACAGCCCTAAATTTTGCAATTTCTAGCCCCAAATTCAAAATTGACAAATGCAGGAAGCAAGGAATAACTTATAATGACAAGAGGGATCTCAGCTCTTACTTGGAGCTGACATATTTGCGATTGGTGTACTGGATTGGCTGCTATAGTCACTGCAAGATTGCACAGTAAAATGGGTGAAAATTGCTCCACAAGAGGTAAAAGTGAAAAGTAATTATTTTTTACCATTTTTGGCATTTTATAACTTTTTCACAACCCTAATTAGGTTTTAAGGCATGTTTTTCGATTATTGTATTGTATTATTTTCGAAAAATATGTTTTACACATGTCTCTTGTGTAGAAACAGGTTTTTCATGCGACAATGATGAAGTAACGAGTTATATTTTATACTTTTCTTGACTCGGTAAAAACATGAAAATGTCACTATTGGAGTCATCTTTCAGCTCTTTTCTGACTCTCTAAAACTAAAAAGATTGTCAAGATGCTTGTCGTTTTTGAAATCATTAAATGGCTATGAAACGATATCTACCCAGTATATGTTTAACCCTTTTTCGAGCTGGGATAGATTATTTACGAAAAAGGAATACCTTAGCCTATCATGACTAAGAGGTTGTCTCAAACACAATTTTCTACCTTTTCAGATCTGTGAGACTACCTACGAAAAGGGATTGCTGGATTTTTCTTTTCTGCCTTCTTTTCAAACTCTCTAAACATGAAAAGATGTTGAGTTCTTCCTTTTTCAGACTCGTTAAACTCTGATGACATCGGGCTTCATCACCATGACATTATTTGAGTTCCTCCTTCCTAGGGCTCGTAAAATGTACTAGATGGATTTTTCTGAAGGACAAACTTATAGTGCAAGCATATGCTATCCCCTTCAAGCTTGTTTTAAAAAATAATTGGGGTACTCGCCAGAAATGGTGGGGGGAAATGGAACCATATTGTATTCATGTTGGGATTATGTCGCTTTTGAACATGGCACTTGTCTGCATTCGTGTCGGGTTGGGGATATCTCATTTCATCATTTTTTTCCTCCATGGGTTTGGGTAATCTATTTTTACCTCTCATTGGCTCTTTTCCACATCACCATGACCTCAGATCCTTTGATGTCAAATATTGCCAAATCCAGTGTCGTGCTGCTGATATGTTCAAGAGAAGTTTGCCTCTAAAGTTTTCAACCTCCCTCTGATTCTCTATTGGTCCTAATTCACAAACATCACATTCCTTTGTCTCATGTCGATGATGTGGGAAAAATTATGGCCCACCTTCGATCAGGTCACTTCCTGTCGACTTCAGCTCATTATCTAGGAATCTGATCTAGAGACACCTTTTTGGGTACCTTGGAGCCTGCATGCCTCAATGGTAGGTCCTTCGCAATCGACGTAAGGTCCACATCATTGGCCTTCGATCGAATGACTCTGCGGGTGTTCGATACTAGATCACTGTTCACATTTCGTGGATTGTACCTTGAGAGCCATTGTCATTATTGGTGGTTCCTCTCACGTATGTTAACAATTTTCATCATTGGCTGGTAATCAAACGATTTTCTTGCATGTTCGACTTCAGCCCACATATTCACATGCCTAAATTTGTACTGGTCCAGATCGAGATGGAGCACAAGACCCTAGGTTTTGTTAGATAAAATCGAGGCTGCAGGTTTTTTTGGATTATCATGACTTATTGCATGACTCTTTGATTGGATTGTTGTGACCATACCTGAGTCTATTTGTTGATCTTTGATACTAGATGGCTACGTCCATACCTAGAACTCAATTTTTATGCTCTTTTATTGATGGCTGCGCCCATGCCACATGATCATGTATCAGAGATATCAATTGTATTTGTAATTATAGGTTTTCCGGTAGCGGTGTTTTCTTCGAACATGTTCTCATAAAAGAATTTCACCCCATCCTCTCCCTCGGACTTCATGCTTTAGGGGGCATTTGTTACACAACATTTTGTTACTTTCCCTACAATCCCCATCCCTCACATTGGAGGGTCATTTTTGTGACTTATGAATAGTGTCATGTCTTGCAAATAACATCTTTGCATCCCTTTTGATGAAGGCAACATTCTTCCTGTTGACATTTTCCTGAGTAGAGCAATAAAAATCCCTGTTTTTGCCTTGGCGCGAGTAGCTAGTTCTACCCTCGCACCGAAGTGGAAGATTAAAAATAGGGCCCACGCCACCTGGCACTCTGTCCCAGTGTAATGCCTGCGCCAATATATTTATGATTTTAAAAAAAAAAATAGAGGTGGAGGTTCCATTCCAACCACCTCCACAATGAGTCATTGGGAGTGGTTGAACTGAAACAACCACGGGCCTCCTCCTTTAGCTAGTATTTTCCACCTCCCTTGGAACACTCCTAAAGGATAGGCCTCCCTTCCACATTTTTAGGGATCCCAACCTCCTCTTTTCCCTCTACATAAACAAGCCTTATCCCTTTATGAAAACTAGTTGATCAAAGAGAATTATACAGCTGAAGAGCGGAAGACATTATGGTTGAATAACTAAGTTATTGAGAAGGTAGAACAATGATAAATCCATCGAGAGGTCCCTTATCCCATCTGAATTCCCCGACGAGCTTTGAGAGGTGCTTCACCTGAGCCCCGCTGGAGGAGACCGCAACGTTAGAGCATGGTTGTATCTCTTCTTTCTACCTATTAATATAAGTGACTATTGTCTCTCGTCTTGTGTTTTGTATCGAATGAAATATGCTAATATTCTCTGACTGATTAGTATCTTTTGGATGAAATTAGTGTGTGGTATGTGGTTATCGTTTTCTGATATCTGTGTAGGTGTCCAAATGTGATAAGCAGAAGGGTTGTGACTTGCCTTCGATCAGGAGCAGGAAGTTCTCATCATCAATACAAGTGTCGACAACAGCTTTGGACCAAAGGTAAGCCATCTTATTCGCATCCTCTTTTCATTCAAATGCCTAGGAACCTACACTCTAGCATGATTCCTTGTTACTAGACCCACCCTATGACTAGAGGGATCGTCTCTATCCGTAGAGAGGATTTACCTACATAACAGAGCCCAATGACGGCGTCATATTCTACCTGATTGTTTGTCTCTGAGCCGATGCAGAATCCATTGGTGAAGAATGGGGATCGGTCAGGGTGGTAGATGACCCAAGTGGTTGCTGCTAAACTTTAAGACCATCGCGATGCTCCATCAGTGAATCCAAAGTAATGGTTGGGTTGAAAATCCATTTGTGACACTAAATCATTTTTTGTAACAAGTCTTTGATCAAAAAATAAAGTTTTGGTGCATGTACGTGGACTCTGGGGCTAAGCCCTCTTGGCCCTTATGGGTAGAATTTATTTAGGTAAAGACTGTTGATAGGGTTGCTCAGGCATGTTCCATCCAACTCTATCAAGATGTATGCCCCCTTTAGGAGACAATTTTTTATAATGTAGGGTCCTTTTCACAAGGTTTTAAACTTTCTTCGCCCTAGGTCTTCTTTTGTGACATCATAGCAGAGGACTAACTCTCCCTCAGTAAATGAATGAGGGTT
The DNA here is from genome assembly GCA_034641835.2 of Pinus albicaulis. NCBI lineage: Eukaryota > Viridiplantae > Streptophyta > Pinopsida > Pinales > Pinaceae > Pinus > Pinus albicaulis. The sequence continues at coordinate 321,945,723 of CM076576.1, read as the reverse complement.
GACCTTGCGATTGAACGATGATCTCACCCACTTCTTATGGGCCTTGTTGTGATGGAGCGACTATCGTTGAACTCTAGCTGTACTAAGCATTTCTCTAGAGGTTTGGTGTCATCGAGGAGTTCGATGGTAGCGTTTAAATTTGGGATTTCAACCCCGTACACCAGGTTGAAGGAAGTGAACCCTATTGGAAAAAAGCATGTGGTGCCAGTTTTTTTTGTGGTTATTCACCATACGTTGTAACATTGTTTTGAGTACTTTATTCGTAGCCTATACCTGTCCATTGGATTGGGGGTAGTATGGTGATGAGAATTCATGTGTGAATCCAAGATGGTGAGATAGCTCCTGGAAAGCTTCATTTTTTTAAGTGTTTCCAGTGGTTGGAGAGTAACTCCTTGGGTACACCGAACCGAGCAATAATCAACATCTACAATAATGTATTTCTTATTTCCCGATGATGCTGGCTTGCAAGTCATGAAGGCAATCCCCCATTTATAAAAGGGACCAAAAACGATGACGAGGTTCATGGGAGTAGGAGGGGCTCTTGCCTTGTGAGAAAAGCATTGTTATAGCTCACACCTCTTTACCACTGATATGCAATTGCAAAATAAAGTGGGAAAAAAATATCCTTCCCATAGGACTTTTTGGGTGGTGGCCATTCCGGAGAGGTGGTCACCGCATGCTTCGTTGTGGCAGTCATTAAGGGCTTGCTCTACTTTTTTGTGGGTGAGTCATCAACGTAAGATGGTGTCGATGTGTCATTGGTATAAGACATCTCCCATAAGGAGGTATCGGGGTGCCTAGTGGTGAATGCACCGACTGCCATCATGAGTGAGATGGGGTCTGAAATTTTGGGTTCGTAAAAAGAAGAGGATATCTCCATACCAAGGGTCATCATTTTCTACGAGGTTTGTAGCGAATCGTTGAATACTAATCCTTTGGTATTACTTGGGAGTAATGACCTCTTCTAATATTAATGCCTTCTTTCTCTTGGGGGATTGAAACTATAAGTTGTATTCTTGCAGAATGAATATCTAGCGATCATATTCATGGTTCATTAAATGGCATGTGAGTAGATATTTGATGGGGTAAATATTTGCCACAAGTATTGTGGTCTTTAAGATGATGTAGTGGAAATTTTTTTGGACTGCGTGAATTAGCGCAAAAGGTAGTATTTTCTTTGGGATCATACCTTAATGTAGGGCCTGATAAGGTTTTGATAATGTAATAAATTACATGCTCCTTCCCATATTGGCCCTCTTGGATCAATACTCCAACAAAAGAGGTCTTAGATGTTGATAGATATATGATGTAGTCTTTGTTGTAGTCTAGGGACTGATCAATGGTGTTCAAGACAATGTGTCTTTCAGTGCATCGAATTCTTATTGGGCTTGGTCATCCCATTTGAAAAAAATGTCCTGACAAAAGAGACATAGGAATCCTTGAGCACAAGTGGTGTAACCTGGGACGAAGCATCTCAGAAAGTTGGCCTTTCCTTGCAAGCTTTGTAGTTGCCTAAGGGTTCAAGGTGGAGGTACCTCTTTGATGGCTTGGACCTTGAGGTGGTCCAATCTAATTCCTTGCTAGGACACGATAAAATCTAAAAGTCTTCCTGTTGTGACACAGAAGACACACTTGAGGGGTTTTAAGCATAGGTTTTATTGCAGAGATCATTGGAATACCAGTCGCAGATCCTCGAGGTGGCCTGATCGCTTCCTGGATCAGGCGGTGAGGTCTTCCAAGTAGGTTAGGATAAGGTGTGCCAAGTCATGAAAGATATAATTCATGGCCCTTTGGAAGGTGGCTACAATGTTCTTTAGGCCAAATGGAATTACCCTGTATATGAATGTGACCTAGGGGGTAGTGAACACGGTATTGTACTAGTCAGTGTGAAAGATTTGAATTTGATTATACCCAGAGAAGCCAGCCATGAAGGGGAGGGCCACATGACCTGCACAAGCATCAATGAATTGGTCGATCAATGGGGTAGTGTAATTGTCCATGGGACATGCTTTTTTAAAATCGTGAAAATCAGTGCAAACGCGTATGGTACCCTATTTTTTCATGATGGGAACAAGGTTGGAAACTCAAGACATGTAAGCGATGGGTTAGATAAACCCGACTTTGTGAAGCTTGACTATTTCTCATTTTATTGCTTCTTCCTTGGATGGGTGCAGTTGATGTTTTTTATGGCGTATTGGTGGTACGTCAAACCAGGTGTCAATATGATGCTCTACAATAGTGGTACTAAGCCCAAGCATATCTGATTAGTCCCACACGAAGATACATTGATACTCTTGTAGAAAGTGGGTGTAAGAGGTTATCTCTTATGGTGAACATGCTGCCCCTAGTGAGATTTCTTCAAATTTTTCAGGATTTCGAGAGATATTCACCTTGATCGTAGGAAAAATGTTTGACATGTTCCCTTCCTCAAATGCATCAGGCGCTGGAATGGTATTGTTGAACCAATCGAATTTTCCTTATGGAAGGAAATATTTTGATTCAATCACACAAATCTTGTGTTTTCTTGTCTTATCAGGGCTGAACTTTTTTCAGGGAGAGAAAATGAGTGGTGATTCATTGCATCCCATTGATAATCTGGCTCCATCATGGACTCAAGGATATCCTCATCTGAGTGGAACAAGGATCCTACGGGGGATTGTTTCTGCCCAAGGCCACGAGGAAGTGGTTTGGTCCTAACGGAGCTGGTTGAAAGAAATGAAAATGATTCCATCATCGATGTGGTGGAACCGGATGTAGTCAATAGGGTGCATATAGATTGTGTTTTCACAATCGTTGGTACAGTTGCTCTCGTAGTTGCAGCTGACTCGACAACTATGACAGATGAGCATAAACCTAACTCATTGTTCCAATACATGATGATATGAATCATATATGGTGTATCGTGTTGTTGGCGCTTGGTGGGGGAGGAATTTATATTGTGGGAGCTTGCGTGAGAGCAACGATAGATTCCTCATTAGGCTAATAACTTTTCGGGAGTTGAAAGTTGTGCTTGGTGCAGAGGTGTCTGAATGTTTCCATTAATGGGCATGCCTCTGGTTCATGGTTATGGCCGGTTCAAATGGTGCATGGTATCACTATGCCAACTGAGTAAATTTTGTAGGAACTAACACTACTCTTCATCCCCGAAGTGGACGCTCAGAAGGGATCAGGTGTAGGGGAGAGGCTCCTTTGGTGAAATTTCTGAATTTTTGGCTTGGGTGTTATAGGTCAATTTGAGCAACATTCCCAATCACCTAGTTAACTGGGCATCATCTCCAGGACCAATGATCAAGGGTCTATCATTCCCTATCATTTCAATTTCTATATGCTCTAAGACAGAAAACAAGAAAAATCAAACAAGACTTTCATCAAGCAAAGGTTTCCATGGTTTGAAGCTTATTGTATAACATATGAGAGCTCACCAACGCAGGCTCTAAGAAGCCTAAGTGCATTGCATATGCAGGTAGCCCCATGCAAGGTTGCTCTGCAAAGAAATTCCTGACATTCAAAGGTGCATTGGTCACATTGGGAGTGAAATTCTCATTGTTCTGGAATCTCCACTTGGCCAATGCCTTCTAGAAGAGTTCACATGTGTCAAGCTTCAGATCCAAGTGTCCATTTGACATCTACATGAATGGAAACATGTCTTGCCTATTTTTGGAAAGCTATTGATTGCAAAAAAACCTACAGTTCATCTATAAATTGAACACAGATCTAAGTGTTTGAAAAGGAGGAATTAGAGTAGAGAAATGCTGGAACATTTTCAATTGAGAGTTTGATTTGTGGAGCTGTTGTTGGAGAGACTTATGTTGTGATGAGGCTTAGAAACTACACTGGAAGGTCACTTCAAATCAGTCACTAGGTTGTAACCTCTCCTTCCATCATCAATAAAGAGTACTTCTTATTTTTCCGTACATGCATCTATGTTAACTTTGATTTTCCATATTGTAAGATCTTGGTTCATGAATGTAGCTTATGATTTACTGATTTAGCTAACTAGCTTGAATAGATATCTATATTATTGCATATTTTTCTATTTCATTGTTCTTTCTTGCAAGAAGCATTCAACTCACAAACCGCCTGAATTTGAAGTTGTAGTGGAAACGACAGAAGGAACCATTTGGAAGTGACTGAAAAAGTAAGCCTCCAATCTTCTCTCTGTATCTATTCTGAGTTAGGGTAAATGGTAGTATAGTCTTTCACCTGTTGTTCTAGACTAGCACTTGTCTAGGGAAGCATAATTTATCCGTAGCTTACAATTCTAGCCCAACAAACTGGCGACTCCACTGGGGAGAATTTCTCTTAGTTCTAGGTTCTTTAGTCTCTGATTTGCTTTGTAAATCCACCCAGTAGCTGTTACACATAAAGATTAGACTTTTTCAGAATTCAATTTTCAAATATAGTGAGTTAAACAGTAGCTTTTTCTTTGTTTACTGTGCCCAACGCACCCTTAGACTAGACACAGTGCTTTGCAGATCACTGTCTCCCTTCCAAGCCTGCATTGCAGAGCACTATCTTCCCTTGGAGACTGCGTTGACTCCTAAAAGTGACCAAATTCCTTTGAATTTGACTTTGCAACTTGCTTCAGTTTTGTTTGCTGTTGTGTTCTAAAAAGTTTGATGCTCAATTGACCAGTGACTCTATATACTTCTTCCTCCTTTGGCTGAAAATGTGTTCAATGTTTGTTTAGAAAAGTTGTTCTTTGTCATTGACAAGTTGATTTCAAAGTATTTTTTATGGTTGCATTAAGAATCATTTGCTTTCCAAATAGGAAATTGTCGTAAAATCTTCATTTCTTTGATAGGAGAAATTGTTGTTTAAATCCTCGTTTCTCCTTCAAAAGAGAAATTGTTGTTTGTATTCTTCATTTCTAGAAAGTAAAAAGCATTTTAATTATTGATCTAGTGCACCTAGTTTCTTTTCTTCATTCATGACATTAAGGAAACTGAAAAGAAAAACTTGCATTTGCGTGTAGGATTGTGTGTTTTTTGCAAAAGGAACATTAGGAAATCTGAATTTAGTTTGAGATTCATTGATTTGTTTTTTCTCATTGATTTGTTTGCTCTCAAATTATTTGCTCTCTTCCATTATTAGCTAGATTCTTCATTGAAAAAGCTGAAAGTGAAAGTTTGTTTATCATTCTTAGCTTGCATTCTAGGAATTTCAAACACATAATTGCAGTGAACCTGAAAGGAAATTTTTTAAGCAAGATCAACATAAAATAAATCTCAATTTACTTAACAACGCTTTGGAACATTAACGATAACATTTAGAAGGTCTAGGCTAGAGACGTGTTCCGACGTCGTAAAACATAGCAGCTGTCATTAACTTGTCTGTGATACATTTCGAGTGTGATACCTTACTCCACATACGTAAGTATATCGTAGCTCGTCCACATACTTTCAGGTAAATCCGGCGGTGTTACAATACGATAAGTATAAAGGGGTGCTCTTACTATGTAGTTTCACATCAGGCAGGGATAATATGAATTTGGGCCTCCACCTACCTTCGGCTGTATTTGGGAGGAAAAATTTTAGGTGTTATCCATCCATAGTGAACTGAGTCGGCCGCCTTGAAATTCTGATACACCGAACACAACATTTGGGGAGATTACCTACCCGTACTTCTTGGTTTTCCAGGAGGTATTCTGTAGTTCACAGTTTCTTGGTAAACCCTTTTGCCTAGCATTACCCTGTTTTTTTTTTTTTTTGTTGGATAAAATAGATCAGTAATCATGGAAGAACACAATCCTATCCGCCGTTATTCACGTAGATTAGTATCCTCCGTTATTCACGTAGATTAGTTTTAAAACCACCTTTACCACCGGAAATTACTTCTAGTAGGTGAAGGCGATCACAATCTGCCGAATCAAGTACAATTTATACCTCTGGCGAAACATCATCTTTAAACACATAGTTAGCTCAAATTGTTTCCACACATCTCGGTTTGTTTACTGTCGTCAAAACGGAATATTCACAGCTACTCACGGTCACGATCCATTCAATCACTGAGACCATACCTCCTGGACCCGACGTTGTTCAATCACAAATTGATCCAGATCATGTCTCTTCTTTGCCAGCAAATCTGAATCCTGAAGTCGAACAACCAAAATTTGTTCCTACCTTGGTCATCCCATAATGTTTTGTAGCTATTGAAACTCCCATATCACACAGTCAACCGTCTAAAATATATTTTGGACCTGATGGTGATGGTTTAATCGCGATTGAAGAACTCCCACAACCTGATACAACTTTAAGTCAATCCCACTTTGGGGGAGACCTTTACCTGTACCAGTATTTTCCTTAATCGTTTCCATCTGCTTTTGTTGATCCTATTTCCATTCAATCTCCTGTTGATTTTTGAGGGTATCCATTTGGTCAAACAACAATGTCTAAACCAACATCTTCGGTTGGGTATGTTGTTCCAAATACGTTAGCTCCTACCCTCTCTACTTTGTCGATGTTCACAACCTCACTAGAGTCAAATTTGCATGGTGGCCCTTCGGTCCCAATAGGTTACAAATCATTATCTAGCACTTTCTCTGGTGCACCTTCATGTTCATGGTTTTTGCCAATGTCATCATCTGGTGTTTTAACTGGTAGTCCTATAGTTAGTATTGAATGACTTGAATCATTACATCCATCATCAGGGCAATATCAAGTCAGTCCTTATGGCTCAATTCCTTTAAGTACCATATCAACTGGACTCCCGGCATTTGAGGAACAATATTTTCCATCTTATTATCCTCCTTATGCTGGGGGGCAACCTTTGGTCACCCAATATGATATTACTCAGTCACGTTTTGGTCAAACTAATGTTGACATGAATGTTTGTCAATGGAAACCCACTCTGCCTATCCAACCACAAACGGTTGTATAATCGTATCAACCAGTTCAACCTGTTACACCCACTTCATTATCACTTGTTAATACATCTATACCCTTGTTACAGAATCAAAATATTTTACATCAACCTTATCATGCGAGCTCTTCAACTCAATATCATCAAATGTTGGGTCCATAGACTCAAAATCCTTTGGTTAATTTACAACAAACTATATCAGGGATCATTTATTCACAAGCTGGTGTACCATTTTATGGGGTGTCACAAACACAATCTGGTTATACATATCAATTGAATCCAACTTATACTAATTTGGGTTATAATTTTGGTGGACAAACCCCTTGGTAGCCACAGGTGCAAATTCCTCAAACTTCATTTCAACAAGTATCATATCCAGGTTTTGGTCCACAGAACTCTCAAGCGTTTGCCATGAAAAACAACCCCTATTTGGGTTACTAGCAACAGATTCCGTATTCTAGTGCTCAAAGACCTGTTTCCCAAGCAATTCCATCTTATCCTGGCTATGCTCAACCTGACCTTAATAGACAATTGCCTTTTGCTGCAACCTTGGACTTACCAGATTTAAACCGTTTAACCAACGATCCTATAAATTATGCTCCTTGGTGACCAGTGATACCTCATAAATTACCCTCTAACATTCCTAAATTTAATGGAAACCCTGGAGAAGATCTGTCCATTCATGTTATGACTTATCATTTATGGTGTTCATCAAATTCCTTGAATGCTGATTTTGTTTGACTACGTCTTTTTCAACGTACGCTAATAGGTCTGGCTGCTAAATGGTATATTGAATTACCTAGAGCTGCTTTCGACAATTTCACTGCCTTAGCTACTGTCTTTTTGACCCATTTCTAGTTACCGATCAGATATGAAACTAGAACGGAACTCTTGACCAACTTCAAATACACTAATGCTACTCACATTTCAGATCATATTCATGAGTGGCGTTGTCTTCGACGAATGGTTAAGACATTTTTTCCCGATCAGCTCCTTGTTGAATGGTTCATTAAGTCCCTATTACCATATATAACTGAGGAAGTGGCTAAAGGTGGCATCATCACAAAAGAGCAAGTTATCGCTTGTGCTTTAGACTTGATTTACACTTAGTCTAGCACACTCTATGAAAAAATTCCTAATGCGCCGTGATCTAATTTCAATGTTCCTCGTCAAATAAAGGACTCTCATGCTGGATACGGCTTGTTAGGCACTGCAAACACACACCACACTACTGCATCTAATCCTGCTCCTAATTCTGAAATTAATTTCATGTCATTTAACAAAGGCAAAAGTGACAAGCAACCAGGAGGTAAGAAAAAGGGGAAATCAAAGAAAAAGCAAACTTCTAACCCACAGGAAAGATCATCTGATCAACCGTCAGGACCATGGAAACCTCGTTATCCATGCATAATTTGTAACGAGGAATGCTTTGTTAGGGATTGTCCTCACCGTGCTGAAGTCTCAAAAATCATCAAGACTTCTCATGCATCAGCTGTGTTGACAGACCCATTTCCAAATCTAGACACAAATTTGGTTGCTACGGATCCAGCTCCTAGTTCCCAAGTGTTAATGTTATCCACTACAAAACCTTCACAAGATATTTTGGTGTCGACGTGGAATAAATAATATGGTAGTCTGGACATTTATCAACCTACTACCTCGATAAAAAATCCATCTAATGAATCAGTACCACCTCCTTTTATTCCTGAATTGACAATTAAGCCACCAAAGGGAGTAATTCATAAATCGACATATAATCCTTGGGCAAGAGCTGCACAAAATTATAATATAGTTGAAGATTTGGCTCAATCCCCTTCAACTATGTCTGGTCTTGAGGTATTACAAAATTGTTCCTCCTAGAAGCAGGCTTTATTGTCGGAAATTGGTGGAATTGATCCGACTGATTCTAATCTTGTCGTCTTTAATCATACAGGCTATGTGTCGTAGCTACCAGTAGAATTGGAATTCTCCATCCAAGTAAATGTTCTCAATCGCCTTGTTCATCGAACTATTATTGATGAGGGAGCATCTACGTGCATTATGTCTCTAAACTGTTGGAAGTCACTTGGCTCACCACGATTATCACAGTCATCAACGACGTTGAAGGCTTTTGATGGAAGAACATATAAACCTTATGGTATTATCAATAACCTGCAAGTTGAATTAGGGGGAAAAACAATAAGTATTAATGTTGAGGTTGTTGACAGACCCCTTGACTATAATATTTTACTCGGAAGACACTGGGTATATGCAATGACTGCTATTGTTTCTACATACTTTAGAATGATTTCCTTTCCACATAAAGGTACAATTACAGTGATTAATCAATTATCCTTTTTTGCCTCCGCTTCAAAATTAACTGGAAGATTTCCATTTTTTCACTTACCCAAACTATAAATACAGAACATTGGTGTAGGACTCTTAAAGGATTCCACTCTTATGGGAACCTTTGCATTATTGCCACCAACAATGTCGGCAGAAATTGCAAGTATAGAGACCTGCTACATGATCTCTTCCACTCTATTTTGCTTAAGGGAGAGTACGGGTGTTTCTAATATTTCTACGTTGGATGATGTTTTACCACCCAACCTTATTCAGCTAGCATAGTAATCAATCTATTTGGCTTGGGCGGAAAATCCAAAATCAGCATCGCCGAGTGTTTAGGTTGTTCATTCCTTAGATTTTGGTACTCCATTTGATCCATTTTCCTCAACATTTTTGATAGATGAAAATATTTTGGAAGCTATGATGTCAGAAGGAGAACCATGGGAAGATTATCATCATCGTTCCCATCTTCCAAATTATGAATAAAATAATCTTAGTGAACTATGTCACTCATCCATCAAAACTTTCTTTTTGAATTCTTTTCCAATTAATGCAATCGATTCTGAGTGAAACTTATCAAATCTTGAAGAAAAAATTTCTATCGATATTTCGACCAAACCTGGCATTGTAGAAAATATTCATGTCAGTGTATCTTGTTCTCCATCAGAACTTGATTCATATCGTTGTCTTTTTTGTGAATTTCGTGACATATTCGCTTGGTCATACAAGGAAATGCCAGGCATAGATACTAGTATAGTTGAACACACTATTAATATGTATCCTGATGTCAAATCGATGCGTCAATGGCTTCGTCGTGTTCATCCGAAGAAAGATGTTGCCATCAAAGCAGAAGTTGAAAAAAATTTGTGTGCTAGTTGCATTTACCCTGTTCCGCTATCTAAGTGGGTTTCCAATATCATTCCTGTTATGAAAAAACAAGGAACCATTAGAGTGTGCATCGATTATCGGGATGTTAATCATGCTTTTCCAAAAGAAAACTATCCTACTCCCTTTATTGACCAGATTTTTGATGATTGTGCTGGATGCGAAATATTTTTGTTCATGGATGGGTTTTTCGGCTACAATCAAATCAATATCTGCCCAGATGACCAACATAAGACAATGCTCATTTGTCCCTGGGCACATTCACATATAGGAAAATTCCATTTGTTTTAAAGAACGCTGGGGAAAATTTTCAGAGAGCAATGGATTATGCTTTCAACGACATCAAGCACATTGTTCAACCATATCTAGATGATTTACCAGCACATTCATGAAATTAGACTGATCACCCGATGCATTTGAGAGCCATTTTCTTACGCTACTGAAATTACAAGATATGCCTAAATCCATATAAATGTGTGTTTTGTGTTGGTTCTGGTTGATTGCTCAGATTCATAGTCTCAAAAGAAGGAATTCGAATATACCCACTAAAGGTTCAAGCCATTCTTGATTTGCCTGCACCGTCAAACTTACTTCAGATACAAAAACTTTAAGGAAAGGCTAACTTCTTGAGAAGGTTCATTACAAACTACGCCGAAATGGCCAAAGGATTTACTCGATTATTGAAAAAGGGGTTTCCCTTCCATTGGGACCAAGTTGTGCAAGCTTCTTTTGATGCTTTCAAGGACCATCTTGTCTGCGCATCATTAATGTATCCTCAAAATTAGCAAAATGATTATTTCCTATATATCGCCACGTCTGAAACGACCATCTCTATGGTTTTGGTCCAAGTAGAAGATGGAATTGAACATCCAATCTATTATTTGAGTTGTAATCTCAATGATACAAAATTTAAGTACTCGTACATGGAAAATCTTTCTTTGGTAGTTGTTCAAGCTATCCAAAGATTTCGCCATTATATCCTACTCTAAAAAACAACAATAGTTTCAAATTGCAACCCCATGACTTACATCTTAACACGTCAATTGCTGGGGGGGGAATATTCAAAATGGATCATCATTTTGCAAGAATTTGATTTGGAATTCATCAAATCCAAGTCAAAGAAGTCTTTAGTTTTGGCTGAGCTTCTCTGTGACCTTCCCTTTGATAGTAATCCTACTACATGGGAACCATATATTCCAGATGAGTCTCTGTTTCTGATCGGATCATCTAATCCTTGGTATGGGGATTTCATCATTTATCTCCAAACCCAAACTTTTTGACCTAGTACCTCTTGCTCTGACCAGCGACGTATTCGATACCAAGCTAAAGATTGTCTGATCGTCGGAGATACACTTTATCGTCATGGTGTCAATACCATTTTAAGGAGGCACCTCACTCATGAGGAGGCCGAAAAATTGTTAAATGATTGTCATGCTGGGGCTTGTGGTGGACACTTATCTGGATATGCTACCAGGTAGAAGGTACTCCGCGTTGGTTACTTTTGGCCTACTATTTTTTGAGATTGTATCCTCGCAGTCAGAAGTTGTCATGCATGCCATATTTTTTATCATAAAATCCGCAAACCGCCAGCGCTAATGCATCATGTTGTCTCTGCTGGACCATTTACGAAATTGGGTATTGACTTCATGACCTATCACCCTCCTTCGTCTGGGGGGCATGGTTATATTATTGTCGTGGTCGACTATTTTACCAAATGGACCTAAGCGATGCCTACATTTAATAACACAGGACAAACAGTTGCATTGTTTTTCTTCAACCATGTTATTGCATGGTTTGGGGTCCCACAAGCTATATTTATGGATCATGGGAAGCATTTTCACAACCACATGATGTCTGAATTGATAGCCAAGTTAGGATTGTCGCATGATAATTCTACTCCTTATTATCCACAATCAAATGGACAAGTTGAGGCTATTAAAAAATTTATTAAACGAATGCTTCAGCGAATGATACGAATCCGTAAAAGGAATTGGCACTTGATCTTGTACTCCCCCTTGTGGGCATATCGAACCTCGGTGATAAACACAACCGGATTTAATCCTTTTCAATTGGTGTATGGTCTGGAAGCTATCTTACCAATCCAATGCGAAATATCATCGTTAAAATTCATGATAGACTTGTTACCTGACACCTCAGAAGAAGAAGTGTGTCTCCTTAACCTCATCCATCTAGATGAAATGTGTCATGAAGCCCAATTAGCCAACGAAGCGCATAAGAGACATATAAAGGCGCAGTATGACAAAAATGTCCAGCATCGCATCTACTCAGAGGGTGACTTGGTCCTTCTTTACGACCAAGAAGTTGATGTAATAAGTACAGGGAAATTCAAGCCATTATGGCATGGCCCCTATATTGTCAAAAGAGTTCTTGCTAAGGGTGCCTACGAGTTAATTTATTACGATGGGATTCCATTGGCACAACCTAGAAACTTGTTGTATTTGAAACGTTACTATGCTTAATCATGACCATAGTAATTTTTTATATTATATTCTTTATATGTTTTTGATTTACATTCACTATCTTAATTTGTTTTTTAGAGTTTGCTTGACGTTAGTAATCCACTTTACATTTTTATAGCAGATGTATGAATCTTTGGAACCATTTTTTGGATATGTTGATGGTGCTAGTCGTAGTATGCAAAATCAATCCTCTGCAGCGTGGGCCATTTTTTCCCCGAACGACGAGTTAGTCAGTGTTTGATGGATTTGTATTGGTAGATCGACAAACAATATCGCTGAGTATAGAGCATTGATCAAAATTCTCTCTGATGCCATTTCATTTGGTATTAACCGCATAATCATAAGGTTAGACTCACAACTTGTGGTACTACAACTTACTAGTATTTATACTGTTAGAAATCCAACACTTCTTAGATTGTTCCTTAGAGTTCGACTTTTGGAAAGACATTTTTATTTTGTTCAATATCAACACATTTCTAGAAATTTGAACACTTTAACTAATTAATTAGCTAATCAAGTTTTAGACAAACATTTGCGTCATAGGTAAAGAAAATATTCACAACATTGAATAGGATTACGCATTAAACATAGGAAAAACTCTGAAAACATATAGATAGATATTTATAGGTTTTTTTACAAAATTTTTTGCCCAAGACACATTGGTCATCTGACCTCAAAATGTATGCAAAAATTCAAAAATAAACTAGTGGTGCTCGTGGTAACATGTTATAGATCTAGCAATCCTACGAAGCAACCGCATCCAACGGCTAGGAAACCAAATTGTGTGTCACTGTAGTCACATGGGTAACTCTTCGATCCGGAAATCTAGAATCCCGAAGGTGAACCCCTCTATGTGAAATGCCTCTATCACCGGATCCCATGCTTGAACAAGGAACTCTAGGAGTTCTATTTGTTGCCTCATTCCCGACAATTTGAAGTACTTAAGTAGTCCGCAATCTCTTAAGGCTCTTACAGCACCTGGATCATTCAAGGAAATCATATCTTGTTCCTCATGTTCTCCTTCTCTCCATGTAATCTTCATTATAATCTGATGAAAACCTAAAAATCAACCATAAGATCCATTAAATACCATTCATTGCAAAGAACTAGGAAAATTTTGGACACATCATGAAAATAAAAAACTTGAACTGTGCCCAACGTACTCCCTGGGTTGAGATAGTGCATTGCATATGCAAATACTCTTCACTGTACCTGCTATGCAATGTAGGTTTCAATGTTCAAGGGTGTGTTTCCCTCAATTTGGGCATAATTTACCCTAGGGTCCTTAAAAGCCTAAAAATTTGCAAGGAATGGGAATGAAATGAATACTGAAAGAAAGAGGAGGTTCATGCTACTAACTTGGATCAAATAGCAATGAAATCCATCCACATAAATGACCGCAATCAACGACTGAAGTTTGGGGGAAAAATCAGGTTCATAGCTCCAAAATGCAAATGGTAACTATCATAATGGTGAAAATGAATAGTGAAACTACTTTATATAGTCATTTAATTGATTGCAAGTTAAATTTATTGCTATGACTATGGTTTTATTATTTTTTTATCATGAAACGGGTATTTTTAATCCATTTGATGTTGTTTTGAATAGGAAATACAACTGATCAACAGATTATTCATGCATATTTATTTCAAAGAAAGACTTGACCACAAAGCATACTTTTTCTCCTTATTTTTCGAGCTTTGTTAAAAACGAAACAGGATTTGAAGCACACTTTTATCTCTTTTTCGAGCTTCAATAACAACGAAAAAGAAACCTCTGGAGTCTTCTTTCAGCTCTTTTCAGACTTCGATAATGTGAAAATATTTTCGAGCACTTGTCATTTCGAACTCGTTAAAGTAAATGAATTGATATCCACTCAGTATAAGTTTAACCCTTTTCCGGATTGAGATGGATTATTTACAAAAAAGGAATACCTTGGTTAAACATGACCAAAGAGATTCTTTCAGATATTATTTTACACTTTTTCGGATCTGAGAGACAAATTTACAAAAAAATACTTATGGAGTTCTCTTTCATCCTCTTTTTCAGACTCCCTAAATATGAAAAAGGACTGAGCTATCACTATCGTTAAGCTCGTTAAAATATAAAATAGCGACGGGCTTGTTGAACATGGCAAGAATCGAGTTTCATTCATCGCTAGACTCGTTAAATTATTAAATAGTGATACTTTATTCACCCGAAGGGTTGAATTATAGATCAAGAAAATGTTATCCTCCTCAAGCTTGTTAAAAAATAAAGAGGTACTGGTCAACAAATGACCGGGGAAAATTTGGGAAAAGTAAGAAAAGTTTATTTTTGGTAGCAAGTCGCTCTTGAACATGACACTTCTTTCACTCCATGTTTGTGGCTGTTTGGGTTGGGTAATCATCTTGACGGTTCATTCAAACCTATGGTTCATCATACCTTCACTTCAGTTTTGGGTCAATGCTGCCAACTCATCACAGTGTCGCCGATATGTTCAAGAGAAGTCATCCAGTGATTAAAAACTCATCCATCTGCAATACTCATAAACCTTCATTATCATGACCGTCATCCCTAGAAAATTGCTATATCAAGTCATAACCTTGTCTCTGAAGTCAGTAACTCCTGTTTTGCAATAAGGTAACTTCCTATCGACAACAAATCAATATCCAGGAAGTTCACATAGAAACATCAAATTCCAGTGCCATGAGGCTTGTTACAACATTGACAAGATCCTCACTCCAGACCTTTGACCGAAAGATTTTGTTTGGCATTTGACATCAAATCATCTATTCACATTGTACAAAATGTACTGCAGTACCTTGAGAGCCATTGACATTAATGGTGGTTCTCTCTCATTTGTTAATAGCTCACATTATTGGCTGGTAATCAAACGATCTCTTTCCATGTTCGACTACCAATCATATATTCGCATGGCTAGACTTGTACCCGACTGATCGAGTGAATGAGATAAGAAGACCACAGATCTAGTGTCAGCCATCGAAGCTACGATTTCAATATTGTTGTACACATCATCTGTACGATGAACTTACATACAGATTGTCATCCAAACATGGGCCTATATCTGTAGCCATGTCTGCATCTGGGCAACATTCCAATGTAGATGACTTTCTTAATTATGTACATGTTATTAGATTGTTTATGTGCTGAATATGGGAATGCCTACCCTTAGAAATTATGATCAATAGAGGGTATATCATGATGTAATGTATTGTAATATTGATGCAGGTGACCATTCCGCTTCGTTTCCAAGCTCATCACAGTGTAAAGCATCTCAATCAAATGTTCTTATTATTTGGATCTAATGCTTTAGGGGGGAATTGTTATAGGTAAATTTGGGCACCATTCCCAATGACCTAGTTAACTGGGCATCATCTGTAGGACCGATGATCAAGGGTCTATCATTCCCTATCATTTCAGTTTCTATATGCTCTAAGATAGAAAAAAAGACAAATCAAACAAGACTTTCATCAAGCAAAGGTTTCCATGGTTTGAATCTTATTGTATAACATATGAGAGCTCACCAACGCAGGCTCTAAGGGGCCTAAATGTGTTGCATATGCAGGTAGCCCCATGCAAAGGCTTCTCTACAAAGAAATTCCCGACATTCAAAGGTGCGTTGGTCATATTGGGAGCGAAATTCTCATTGTTCCGAAATCTCCACTTGGTCAATGCCTTCTAGAAGAGTTCACACATGTCAAGCTTCAAATCCAAGTGTCCATTTGACATCTACATGAATGGAAACATGTCTTGCCTATTTTTGGAAAGCTATTGATTGCAAAACAACCTATATTTAATCTATACATTGAACACAGATCTACATGTTTGAAAAGGAGGAATTAGAGTGGAGAAATGTTGGAGAATTTTCAATTGAGATTTTGATTTGTGGAGCTGTTGCTGGAGAGATTTATGTTGTGATGAGACTTGGGAACTATGCTAGAAGGTCACTTCAAATCAGTCACAAGGTTGTAACCTCTCCTTCTATAATCAATAATGAGTACTTCTTATTTTTCCCTACATGCATCTATGTTAACTTTGATTTTCCATATTGTAGGATCTTGGTTGATGAATGTAGTTTATGCTTTACTGATTTAGCTAACTAGCTTGAATAGATATCTATATTATTGCGTCTTCTTATGTTTTAGTGTTCTTTCTTGAAAGAAGCATTTAGCTCACAAACCGCTTGAATTTGAAGTTGTAGTGGAAGCGACAGAAGGAGCCATTTGGAAGCGATTGAACAAGTAAGCCTCCAATCTTCTCTGTGTATCTATTCTGAGTTAGGAGAAATGGTAGTATAGTCTTTCACCTATTGTTCTAGATTAGCACCTATCTAAGGAAGTGTAATTTATCTATAGATTACAATTTTTTCCCAACATTGGGTATGTCTAACTCTTTTGAGGAGTGTAGACTTAATGCTACTCTCACTGCTCAAAGCTTGGGGAGGTGTTCACACTTCATAGTGTGGTGAAAATGTGAGCAGATCCAACAATAGCCTTGTGTGATTTTCTCTTGGTTAGAGAGGTGCCTCTGAGGGAGGGGAGAGACCATGTGAAAGTTGTTCATGAGGTTCTTCAGTTCTTTGCACAGGTTGATGTGGTGGCTGATTTTGTCGCATAGTCTACATGTCGGCCTAGTCTAGACATGGGTCATGCTAGGTCGATGTGCCTTTTTAACTTGCCTGACGTGTCGGTGTGGAAATGGGGTAAGCTGTCTAGGGGAAATCTGCCTTCCATTATGTTGTCTAAGCTTTGGAATGATGATATCCCAATGATGCATTTTTAATGTATGGATTATGTCGATTAGTGGGTGCACTTAAGGAATCTAAGTGCAGCACTGGTCGTGATGGGTTTCCTGACATACCAAACAAGAACGTTGTTCTGTGGTGTTTTTTTCCTGCTTGTTTGGTGACGTGATCGGGTACCAGCGACATAGCTCTTGTAGGTCTGGGCATGTGGCAACCACGTGATTCCATGTGTTACATAACACAGATTTTGGTCTTCTCCATGGAGGGTGATTGGAGGTGACTAAGGGTTCCCCAACTAGTTGCTTTTCAGTTGACAAGAAGAGGATGTATTTACTTGTCACATCCTCTTGCGCCATCGAGCTATCCATAGATTTTGTATCATAGTTGTCTTTTAGGGAGAGGCATACTATGTTAGTGCGTAAACTAGTTAGAGCTGCATAGAATCTAGGGATATAGTGACAATGGTGTAATGGGTGATTTCCACCACATATATAACATAAATGTTGGATGGTTAGAAGGTCAACGTGGTATACTAAATGAACTGGGTACCATCGTTGAAATAGTTCCAAGGCTGCACATTCTGCGATGAAATGGTCATGTTTGTCGTAGATTACATAGTGCTCGATAGGGGCAGTGGGGATGAACGGGAGTCTTCTGGTGACTTTCGTGACTCCTATGGGTATAAAATGACACGAGGTTCTTTTCCAGTTGACTGGATGGAGGGATCCTCTTTATAGGATTTCTCGATGGCATGTAAGGCATCCCTATATCGCGGAATTTCTATGCAATGATGAGTGTAATGCCCATAATGGGAAAAAATAGTGCATGCGTGGTTGGTACACAATGATTTTCCTTGATTTTTAGTGGTTGGTTCCTTTTTACGGGAAATTGTTGCTGCGATATTTATCGTAGAGATAAGGAGAGGTATTAGCTCATCCAGCTCTAGGAAAATGTGGGTAGGGTGGCCTACTATGTCACATATGGCACAAGGTTGTGATTCTCATTGCATGGTGGGATTATCTACCTTCTTCCATTTCTTACTGGTTTCCATGGTCGTAACCATCAGTTTTCCAATGGAAATTTCCTTAGATGGGATGGTTGCAACAATCTCCTTAACATATGGGGCCTCCTCAAGACTAAGGGGGATTAACCCTATGGAGGTGATGTTTGTGACTCCCGTCGTGGTAGGTGGCACCAGGTACCAAAATGGAATTGCAAATTAGAATTTTGGCAATGTTATTCATCCATAATTTTCATAGCTAAAGATGACTAAGTATTGGTTTCAGATTTCTAGAAACAAAGTTCATGAACATTGTGAGTTCTAGAAATATCACGGCCGTCATTATCCTTAGGATAATTTTTTCCTATTTTTTTCATCTTCCTATCTAGTCATCACTAGCCCACCACTCCTGGAAGACCCATCCTGGGTTCAAGCCATTTATTTTTACCTCGACTGTCACTCATTTTTCACCATGTCTTGCCTTTTGGCCCAAATCCTATGTTTTTCTTATCTATAATATTCCCTACTACTGTTCAAACCTACCAATCAAATAATCTTGCTGACTCTTCCATAATATTCTTAGACACTGATTTTCTCTACAAACCCTCTAGATAATCAGAAATGCTAGATCATAGGTCTTCAAAACACACTAAGCTTATCATAGGTCCTATCTTATAGTTGGTGATCCCTAAGTCTAAATCCCCATCCAAAATCCAAGTCCAAAGGTCCCCATTAGGTCACCAAAGGTTTCACTGAGTCATAGGATGGATTTGGTGCCCAACAAGTTATGCCTTCATGCATAAAGAGGTTGCACTCAAAGGGTCCTCCTTGGCTTAGAGCACAAACACTGCAAGGGATAGCTACCCTTGTTCACATTTTTTAAAGAGTAGCCAAGTTGACCACCAGCAACAAGAGGAGGCAAAGTAATAGGGTATAATCATCACCAAGAGGCAGACCCAAACAAGACAAAAAAATAGGCCTGTAGGTAAAAGAGTATTAGAGTTTTTTTTGGTGGATTAACAAAACATTGATGACAAGCACAAAACCATCTCAGAGATTTCAAGGACAGAAGCCTCCTCCTTAAGGTTTTTTTCCCAAAATAGCACTGCGTCACCTGCACTAAGATAAGAAAGACAAAGGGTATCAGGTTAAAGAAGAGCATTTTTCCAAAGGGTAGAAAAATAGAGTTTTTGAAGTAAAAATTAAAGTTATGAGTTATTGTCAAGACAGGCCTAAAAGGGAAAAATGTGACCTCGATTTCTGCATCTCAACGATAGGCTCCCAAAAAAGGGCCTCCATGCCAAAAATATTGCTCCGCAAAAAATATTGGCCAAGGTAGAAGTAAACATGTTTTCTGAAAAATATTTAAAGAGTGTTCATAGCAAACATTGGTCAAAATAGCACATTGAAAGATAGGAAACCCCAACTTTACAAAAGGGGGTTTGGTCTTTTTAATTTACTTTTCAAATCAAGTATAAAAGCCAAGTTGAACCTTCCCCATGCATCATTTTCCCATTACCGAGGAGAAGAAGCCATTAAGAAGAATTTTTTTGGGTTTTCGAGCAAACTATGAAAATTTGGCAGGAGCTACACGTTGAGCACGATGCTATGCCCCTAGCCTTCAGCGCTACGCACAGAGGTGAGGAAGGCAGTGTAATATTACACTGTGTTATGTGCTCGTGGGTTGGCATTGCGCGCTTCGGTTGGCGCTGCCCACAGGCACAGGAACGACCAGCGAGAGACTGTTTTTCTGCCTGGTGCTACGCCCCAACAGCCCGACCGGCCCGACGCTGCGCATAGGCGCTATGCCCCTGGCAACACTTCAAGAATTTTTCCAAAAACATTCACAATCAATTTTTTCGGCCTCTACAGGGTTTCTACAAGTTAATACAAGGTTGGTTAACGTTTTTTCCTTCTCCCAAATATTTTTTATCAGAGAGGTCATCCATGATTAGAAATTGACCAAAACCTTAGACTATGCAAAAACAAATTGTCATGTCTTTGAACTAGGGTTTATAAGAAGAATTGGTTTTTATACAAAGAGGAGACTGAGTGACTATAAACATGACCTCTACCACCAAGTCCAAGCTTTGAAAGCTGTCTTCACCTTAGCTTTCCTTTTTGAAAATTTTTGACCTACACCACTTATTTTGCTCCAAATACCCTAAAGAAAACTCAAGGTTCCTTCTGCTATTTGGACCAGCCATCATGTCAGAGAGAGATAGTCACACCAGTGGTGATGAGAGTCATACTCCCACCAAGCCAAAACATCATGGAGGAAAAGCTAAAAGGTTTGAGCCCCTAGACACCACTCTAGTTACTTCCTCTCCTAAAATCCTTTCATGCTTCCAGGATGTAGGCTGCTACCATTTTTGTGAGAAGGTCAAGCCAGTCGAACACCATCCAGACTTAACCAGGTTGTTTTCTTGTAGCCTACAAAACCACCAAGTTGATCTAGCAGGGGTCGAATTTTAGCTTTCATCTGAAATCATTTCCAAGGCAACCGGTATACCAGAAGTTGGTGAGATTTAGTTCCAACAAAAGAAATTGGATTTGCGTTATCATGGGCCTTATTTGAAACCCACCTATCAGCAAAACTGCAAGGCTATTTTTCCTTTTTCTTATTTTCTAGAGAGGTATGCAGCATTAATGAGGCAGATTATAAATTTTTTCACATGTGAGGGAAGGTACTCCCGACTCTATTCATTTCATATAAGATTGCTGATGCATTTTACCAAAGTCAAGATGATGAACCTACCTTATTACCTTTTCTGGAGTATTGGTAAAATGGCCTTTGCTATCAAGAGGAAAAGATATGACCACCAAATGCCTAGCCTCTTTCATCACTCCCTAATCAAGATGATAGTCCTATACCAGCTAGAGAAACAAGGTATATCTTGGGAGACCTTCATCTCACATGATGTGTTTTTAGACCCCTGGGCCTTCATCTAGTAGAGCTTTCCTTCCACTTCACAACCATCTACCTCCACACAGCCATCATCTCCCCATGTGCCTTCTCCACAAATAATTTCACCTATTACCTCCTCCCCTGATTTACCAAGTGAAGGGGCTAACAGTAGCCCTAGTGAAGGGAAAATAGGAGGCAACAGTGAGGAAGAAGATGAGACAGATAATGATGAACAAGGAGAGGATAGTGAAGAAGAAGTTTATGAAGAAGAAGAATAGGATGAAAGTGAAGAAAATGATGAAGTAAGCAGTCATGATCATGAGGAAAGCATTAAAAAGCAAGATGATGAAGAGGAAGAAAAAAATGAGGAAGAGGAAAGTGGCCAAGAATAAAGCAGCAATGGCCAAGGGCAGTAAGATGATGAAGAAGAAAAAAAAGATGAAACCAGTGATGGCAGTCCCAAAGATGAAAACAGTGAACATTATGATGAATAGGAAGATAACAATGATGAGGAAGAGGAAAATAGTGAAGAAGGAGAACAGCTAGATGAGGAAGGCAACTATCTAAGTGCCCAAGACAGTCCAAGAAAGAGTCATGACAGTCATGACAGCTGTCATGAATGTCTTGAAAAAATTCAGTCCATAGAAAACATAGAAAAATCAAAGCATAGTGAAGGACAAATTTATGTCAACATTTCCTTTGAGACTCCCATGATTTCCCCTCTCTCATGCACTTATCATAGAGGGAAAAGGAGTGTGTTTTTTTCCTCTAAAAGGAAAAGGGCCACCTCCTCACAAAATACCAAAGCATCAGACAAATGAAAAGAAAAAATGAAGAGTGTTGAGCCAAAGGCACCAGTCAGGAGGAGAAAAAGGATTAAAAAGGCTTCTCAAGGCCCTCTTTTTGTTGATCTAGACAGTGATAATGAGGACCAAGGGATAAACACAAAATTGCTCCTCCTATAAAAAGATGCCCAGTTTCAAGAATGGGAAAAGGATTTTGAAAGGGAACAAAGGGTCATCTACTATTATAAACAGGAGCACAAACATTTCATAGAGGTGAAGAGAGGCCTTTCCTTACAGAAGAAAATGGTCAACCACTATGCAAGGAAGAGCATGATTGCCAATGCAAAATTGAGGCAAGCCCTCCAAGATCTAGAAGAGCTAAAAAGGCCCAAAATTCATGAAATCCTTGGGATCTTGGCCGATGCTTCTCAACAGGTGTCTAAAACCCCTTGAGGGGTCTACCCACCAATTTTGAAGAAAATCCGGAAACTTTTTGTTTTTTCCAAATTTTGGCCCCTAGGAGCACAACACTCTAGGCGCTATGCTCTTTTTTGGGGCATCCTCAGCTGCTAAATATTGCATTTTTTGGGTTTTTTATGTCTCCAGCAGTCTGCCCAAAAAATTTCCGATCATTTGGAGCATTTTTTCCCCCTCAAAAGGTCAAAAAACACCTCAAAAATGACCTTTCTGCCTCCTTTTTAGGCCTGGTGCTGCGCGTTTAGCAGTCACGGGATATTGGATTTTGGAGCATGTAAATGGCATCCATTCAGCACAAGTCAAGTATTTCTATAAATTATACTCTTCAAGCTTTCCAACGAGCCATGCCGAGAAGGGGTCCAAAACTCAGCTGCAACAGACCCTAATTTTTGTTGATTTGGAGCTATGCATAGAGACAGCTTTTTGCCAAAAAGTCAACAAAAGACACTAATTAATGGAAAATTGGTTTTTTAATATTTTCTTGGACAAAAAACTCCTGATTTGATTGGGGAGTTATGTTTTGGTGTGTTTCATTTATTTTCTCATCTCTTATGTGCCTTGGGCCTTGCATGGTCATTAAGCACATTTATGACATTTATGGTTGAATTAGGGTTACTGGAAGCCTCTTAGGGTTTCCACCTCCTTATTTGCTCCATAAATAGAGCATGAGGCTATTGTATATTTTTTTGGATGTTGATGACTTATGCTAAATTAATACATAGTCCCTTGAAGCCTTTGATGAGAAATTGATGTCTTGGAGCTTATGCATGATCTGATTCACTTGTTGATGGAGAAGGACTGTTTGCAGGATCCATAGGCTTGGTTGATGGTGAATTTTTCTCTTGTTAATTTTTTCTAAGTTTATCATATTTTTTCCATCCACCTATGCTGTCGTAGGACAAAAAATTTAGAGTAAGATATGCTTGTTGAATGTTTTCTTCTGCTTAATATATGTTGGCGAATTCATCTCTTACTCCCTAATAAGTTTTTGGCTTGTCCATTTTCTTGAATGATTTAGATCAGTTAGTATCAATTATGATTTATGGCTAGCCCTACATATTGTTACCTCTGAAGTAATTTGTTCTTGAAATCATCTTTTGAAGCATATTTGCCTATAGTTTGTCAAAGAAGTTTGTCTTAACCATGCTCTTTGCCTTACGTAGCTAAAATTGTCTCAAGGAACTCTCATAGTTGTCACTGTGGATGCTAGGGTTTGTCTCTTCTTCTATGGTTATAGTTACTTGTGCAAATTAAATGTTTTTCCTGCTCTTGATGATAAAACCCATGAAATATTAAATGATTTTTTTCCTTTCTATGTTTTATCTGAATGTTGTCTTGGTTGATTATCTGCTTCTAGTCTGAAATCAAATGGATTAGGTGTTGCTTAACCCTTTGAATCTCTTGCTATGCTTATAAATCTTCTAACTCTCTTTGTTTACAAGTATATAAAGGATTCTACTTCTACCCTTTATTAGCTTATTGTTCTCAAGTTTAATGTCCATCTCATGATCCTTCACAACCTTAAATATCCACCAACCAAGTTAGAATTGCCCTGCAAGTGCTCTTGAAACCATTGATGAACTCATTCATGACCTTGTTTGACTCCATTTCCCAATGACTTAACAAGCTTCCTTGTTTTCTATCTAAATCTATCTGAGCATCATACCCAACCAAAAACAATCAAAATACCCTGCACTTAAAATCTATCCTAAAATCAACCCCAATCAGCAAACAAGTTCACATCTTTGCACCTACTAGAGAGATCCCTCTCTGAATCCACAAAGGCTAGGTCCTAGGATTCCAAAGCTTGGTTTGATGTTACCATGTACCTTTGTATCTCAATCAATATAGTAAATTACGGTGAGCTAACATAAATGGCAATCATAGTGGGACTGAGTTCATAGTAGCCTGACAAACTCTTATAGACTCATATGCATCCCTAGTTTGGCTTAAAAACCAACCCATAGCCAGAGTAGGAACTAATACTTCACCATCCTAGCAAGATAATGACTTAGTTAGGAGATACTCATTAACCTTAAGGCTGCATAAAGAAACTAAAAACCCAAAAAAGTACTCCCTAGATTGATTTTTTATCAAGAATTTGGTGGTGGAACCATTGTATACATATCCTCAAAATTTCAAAAAAAAAATAAAAATCCACCTGGCAACTCCACTAGCCTCCAGTAGGCCTTCCTCATCCCACTTGTCCCATAGGTTGTTCTAGGATTGTGTCAAATCAGTCCAAAATAGTTTTTAAGGCCTAGTTGTACCTTGTGTGAATAGAGAGATCTGGCTTCACAAAGGATCTATACTAGATCACACCCGGACCCAAATCCTCCTACCGTAGTTAATAACCTAGAAAATATTTTGTGGCAAAATCCTAAAGCTGGAACCTCACCCACTGTTAGGACCATCCATAGAGCAAGTTCTGCACCGAAACACCTTATAGTTTCACAAGATCCTCAGTTTGATTTGCACCATACCAAGAACCTATTCAGGACCAAATCAAAAAGTAGGGTTGACCAAGCTGACTTTGAGCCCATAGATTTGCAGCAAAGCTCCAGTAGAGAAGCTTCTCCTTCCACTTCACCTGATTTTCAACTTCTCCATCACCTCAGCCCTTTTCATCTCAAATATACTCAGAATCAGTCTTCCGGTCCATGTACCTCAACTACACCCATCCATACCACTAGTGTGCAAACCACCTCACTCCATCCTCCTCCACCTCTCACAAATCCCCCCCTTGTAAATGAGCCTTTGTTTCCTTTCCCTCCCATCATGGAAACCTGGTATGCTCTACTTGCTCTACAACAACCACTATTACCTCTGCCAAATGACTATCAGTCCAAAATCCCTCACTTCTTAGGGACTGAATCCATCACTGCTCAAAAACATGTAGATAGAATTAATGATGCTTTTGACTATATGGAGATAGAAGAAGAAACCATAAAAATGATGATTTTTTCTCAGAGCCTAAGGGGAGAACCCAATAAATGGTTTAAAGACTTGCCTCCTGACAACATTCATGATCTCCCTACTCTATACCAAACTTTTGTGAACAAATGGGAAATCAAGAAAAATCCCCTCCAAATTTTGTCCGAATATAACAATCTTAAGAGAAATCTGGGAGAAAGTGTTCATGACTACTCCACTAGGTTTAACAGTGTTTACAATGCTCTCCCACCTCACATAAAACCTCCACAAGGCTTGGCCTTGGTGAAATATCCTGAAGGCTTTGATGCTGATATGGCATATCAACTAAGGGAGAGAGATTACCTAACTCTAGGAGACATGGAAAAGGGGGCTGTGAGTGTAGAGGCCAGTTTGATTGAGAAGAGGGCTAGGGTAAGATCAGAAAAAACGGTGAATTATAGAGATGACACAACAGCTGAACCCTCCTCTTCCGATACCAAACTTGACTCGATAGTTAGGACAATGGAGAGGATGATGGAAAAATTTAGTTTGAATGAGAGAACACCTCCTAGGGAAAATCAAGCCAATCTTCAAAACAGGAATAGAAATCAAAATTTTAGAAGAGACCCTCCTCCATTCAGACAAAGAGAGAGTGACCAACAAATCAGACCCCCTTTCCAAGACAACTATGTAGATGAAGAAGAAAGAGAGCCTACACAGTTGGAAGAAGACCATGTAAATGTCATAGGTTCGGATGATGAGGATAACACACTCCTTACCAAAGAAGAACAAAGGATATTTTCCTCAAAACCACATGCGAAATCATATGAAGTTTCCGAAGACTATAGATTAGGATTTGAGAATGCCATAATAGAAGTCCATAGGCAAGTATGACCTTAGGAGTAAAAAGAGTCAAGATATTCCTTAAACCAATCAACCAAACACTGTTGTTAGAAAAACCTCTGAACCTATCCCTAAAAAGACAGCAGAAAATACAAATATTGTGGCTAAGAAAGCTGAACTAATCATACCAAAGACTAGTCAGCCTAACAAAGATTCAAGTTGCCCTAGTACTTAAACTAGTGGCCCTGAAAAAATCCTTCTTTCCAAACCATTAAATCAGAATTAGCAAATTAAAAATGTAGAAAAGTTCATGGGTGATAAAACTGATGTAAATGCAATAAAAACACCTACACCTTTCAGTTTTGAGGGGGAGATTGCCAAGATCAAGATAAGCATACCCCTCACTGAGCTAGTAACCCAAGAGGTATATAGATCCCATATTTTCAAAGCTTTAAATATAGGGAGTGATACCGATACTTTAAACTTAACTAATGATAAACCAGAATTGTTGTTTGGTCCTAAAGTAGAGGGGAAATATCAAGAAGGAGCTGTCTCTCCTTTCTATGTAAGTCTGAACATAGATGATAAAATTCTGCATAATGTTATATTAGACTCCAGTGCCTCACACAACCTCATGCCAAAGGTTGTGATGGAGAGATTAGGCTTAGAGATCACAAATCCTTAAAAATATTTGTACTCTTTTGATTCCAGTAGGGTCAAGTGTGTAGGCCTAATCAAGGATTTGTGTGTCAATCTGGCACAAATCCCCGCTAAAATTCTAGTCATGGATATAGTTGTGGCTGATATCCCCCCAAAATATGACATGTTTTTATCTAGATCATGGGGGGGCAAACTCCAGGGAAGCCTTCAAATGGACATGACTTATTCCACCATCCCAGTGTTCAATCAAACAAGGATATTATACCAGGAATCCCACATGAAATACATGGTGAGTAACATAGATAGGCCAAATAACACACTGGTTTATTCCATTCACTCAGACCTTGACTCCTTCATATTATATAATGAAAATGACATAGATGAAAAAATAGATGACAAGGAGAAAGAACTAAGCCCCTCAGAACAACCAAGCCCGTCCTCTGACCAAGAAAATGACACCCCAAACCTAGCATCCCCAAAGTGCAGATTATTGACAAAACTGAAATTGACACCCTTTGGCATATAAGCTTTGATGGCTCCTGTGGTAAGTCTGGTTCAGGAGCAGGGGTTTGGTTCCACAAAACAAATAAAGGCCATTCCTATAGGTTATATTTCCAATGCACCAACAACGTTGCTTTTGGGGCCCTTGTTTTTGATTATTTTTGAAATCTTGATTGGAACATTTTGAATTTTGACCTTTTTGAGTTGCGGCATGAAGACACATGGAAATCGCGACCGCGTCACAACTACCAGGAGTTGCGGAGCTATCAAGGTGGCGTGGAAGCATGAGATAGTTGAAGGTAGAACACGCACAAGCACAGATGAAGAAAACACACAGCAGAAGACAGAAAGCGGAACACGCAGATAACAGGAGAGAAGCTGGGAGCAACTGAAGAACAGACACAGAGGAACTGATAGTCGCAAGAGCGGCTGAATAAATAACAGTCACCCGGCTGGAAGAAGGAGATGCTGAAGAGGTTGCGAGGCTTGTGACAGAGGAAGACGCACAGAGCGTCTACGGAAGAATCATGCATGACCTTCCTAGGGTTCCTCATCTTCTCTATTCTACCTTTCTGTTCCGAAATCCATCTGTATCAAATTTGTAAGCTATCATTGATAATGCCATGTAATCATGTGTTTGGCCAAGAGATTAATACAATGGAAGGTTGCTATCTCAATAAGATGTTTATGTGCTTGTAATGTGTTTATGTTGGTTTAAACTTTTATTTGCAATTGTCTGAATGCTTATTAAGTGATCTTGCGTATATATAACTCTGTATATGTAATCGATGCACTACCCTTCATGAGTTGTGGATTTATTCCTTGCCATTGATCTCATCCCCTTCTGCATGTGGTTGCGGCACACCTCGGGTGAGACGCACTGCTCTTCAGAGCAGGGTGAAAATGCCGGCGTGTTCCTAGACTACACCTGACCCCTTTGTTGGCCACAACTCTTGAACGTGGGTCTTGTCCGCGAGACCTGACTCCTCGCCAACAAATGGTTCCGTTGCCGGGACCTGCATGTTCTGAGGGGACCTAGATCATGGTATCGAGGATTTTTGAAGGAGAGATACGGCGATGGTGGGATGATCATCTCGACCAGTTCATTGCTCAGCAAGCAGAGCTGACCAAGAAAAAGGAGGCGGCGATCAAGGAGCTTTTTCTTTTCTCTGATTCAGCTAGTGATACGTACGAAATTTTCTGGGAAAGGTTCCTTACAGACCTTTACAATTGGTTGCAGAGGTTAGGAGCGATGGTGCCCCAAGAAGGCTTGCGGAAGATAAACCGTAGGTCGGCGCACGAAGATCTGGTGGCATTGCACCAGGTGGACACTGAACTGACCCGCGCGGTGGATTTCTGGGTAAGGATCACGTTGGAAGGATACAGTGTGGAGTTTGCTGCTGAGTGCTACCAATCCTTCTCGAAGGCCAAGGCAATTTTCCACTCAGGGCTAAGAGGGAAGCTGCTGAAGGAGATTCCGCTGTGGATCAAAGCTCTGATGGTGGACGAAGGGTTGATTGAATTCCACAAAACGAGTATGGAAGCGTAAACCACCTGTGCTGGGGGAAGGGTTGAGGGGATCGATGCAGTGTAGAATGTGAAAGTGGGGAGCGGGGAATGGATGTTGAGGCCACATGCAAGTTGCGGGAGCGTCGTGTGCATTGGCATGCACAGATCGCTGATAGGTGGCGAAGAAGGGTAATGTGAGATTTGAAGAGAAGGGAGATCAAGAGGAAAAATCAGAAGGAGGCGCCTCAGAGGACAGGAACTATGGGTTTGGATACACGGGAAGAAGACGGGACAGCGGTGGAAGTGCAGTGGGTGCATGGGAGCCCAGCGACGCGAGAAAGAGAGATAGTGACTAGCGAAGATAAGGGAAAGATGCGGCCCGAAGAGAGTTTCGATGACGAATGGCACGGCGTGATGCAGCGGATGTTTCAAGACCAGACGGCACCCACCCCTCCAAGCAGCCCTACTTCCCACCTTCTGCATGGCTAGAATCCTGACCTTCCCCTGGTACTGTATCAACCTTTAAGTAATATTTTTATTTAGTTACAAGCATTGAGTCAGTCAACCATAGTTCATCAGCGTCAGTAACGTCTGGTAACAGCAGCGTTACTAGTAGTGGTATTTTTCCTAGTGGGACGGTTACGCAACCAGGACCTAGAGGATTTATCCTGGTCAATTCTCCGTAAGCACACATGGCTGGATCTTTCACCCGGTATCCAGAGTTCTCTGGCCGAGGCAATGATGATGTAGAGCAACACTGGTACCTGTGCGAAGCCATCTGGAGGGCTCGCCAGACGCCAGATGCAGGGAAGTTAATAGAATTCCAAACCACGCTCAGAGAGAGGGCTCTGCGATGGTTTATTAAGTGGTCCAAGGCTCATCCTAACCCCGTAATTGCGGATGTGAAGCGGGATTTTGTCCGCGAATTCAAGCTTCCCCAGACAGACCAGCAGGGCCTGTCGGAGCTGTGGGAAATCAAGCAGAAGGAAGGTGAGACCGCGTGGGAGTTGATGCGGCGATTCAAGGATGCGATCGGGAAACTTAGCTATCCGATCGATCCAAGCCACCAGAGGGACTGGTTCATCAAGGCTCTGCTTCCCTTGACACGAACCCCTCTCACTCAGCAGAAGATTGATAATATACAGGATGCTTTGGAGCAGGCCATGAAGATTGAAGCCATGGCGGGCTACCCCCAGGAATATCGGGGGGGGGGGGCGGCCCCGCAAGATCCTTCCTTGATAGGGTTGCAACACCAAATTACCAGCTTGACTGAGAAGCTCAAGGAGCTTCAGCCAGTGAGACCAGCGCGACCAAATTTTTGGTGTACTCACTGCCTGGTCGAGGGCCACATCGCAACCGAGTGTCCTCGGTTGCGCGGCACAGGAGCGGGACCCTCGGTCGCAGCAATCTAGGGGGGTCCACCGCTGGGTGGCGGTGCGGCGATGAACCCGCAGGGAGTCTACCAGCCGCAACAGACTTACGCGGGGTTCCCACCGCAACCGGGTGCCTCCACCACAGAGTACTGCGAGATTTTCCGGACACTAGGGCATCCTCCTCGAATGTGCCCGATATTACAGAAGTACTCCACGGTCCCGAATAATGTGTACTGCGAATTTTTTGTTTCCATGACTCACAACACTGAGCAGTGCAGGGCGCTTGATGAACTTGCGGATCGACTGGATCGTCCCTCCTACAGGGTGAACGAGGCTCCAAGGGGAAGAGGCAGCGGAATGCGGGGAGGCCGCACAAGTGGATGCAGTCCGGTAAAATGTTACAACTGTGACCAGGAGGGTCACGTGGCTCAAGAATGTCCCCTTCCGCGACGACCCTGGTGTTCCCAGTGCCGGGTAAATGCCCATGTTACAGAGGACTGTCCGGAGCTCATCAAGAAGTGGGAAGAACGGGCGAGGCAGAGGGGAGCGAATCTGATAAGCTCAGAGCCGCGAGGGACCGCAACCCCAGACTAGCAGAACGTCGCGATCGTGACGAGGGGCGAAAAAAAGACTGGAGAGGATGCCCATGGGAAGGAGCCAGCACGAGTGGTTCGGCCGGCATCCCCGAAGAAGTTGATCAGGCCCGAAGTCCAGAAGAATTATTTCCAGGAGGCATTTGAGGCATTCGCCCAGTTGCGGAACGAGGGAGGCTTGGAGGAGCCCCTGCTGCCGGAATTTGGGGCGCAGAACGTCGCAAGTACTGTGGTCGAGGATTGGCTCTGACTATTCCTCAGAATTGTTGACAACGCTGCGCTGCGGCAGCAGCTCAAGCATGCTTTGGAAGGAGCACTGCAGGGGCGCACAGAACTTAGAGATCCGGCGGACGCTGACCCTTAATACGTGCAGCGCGTGAAGCGGAACAAGCAACGAACAAGAAAAGAATTCCGGCTTAACACGCAGGTCGCGGGATTTCAAATCAGCGACACCATGTTGGACTTGGGGTCCGAGGTCAACATTCTGCCACGGAAGACATGGGAGGCTCTTGGAAGGCCATGGCTAGCCTACTCACCAATCCAACTCAGGATGGCGAACCAGTACTGCATTCTGCCAATCGGCCGGCTCGAGGGTGTCGAGGTCGACCTTGCGGGGGTGAAGACATACACCGATTTTGAGGTTATTGATATCATGGGCGACAAGGATCCCTATCCCGCCTTACTCGGCATTGATTGGGCTTTTGAGAATTACGCCATCATCGACCTTAAGAAGGAGCTGATGATCTTTGAGGATGGGGAGGTACGGGTCACCCAGCCTCTCGACCCGTATCAAGGCCCGCGATATACGGAAACAGTGGACAATCGGGAGGATGCTCAGATGATGGACCACCTTTATCAGATGACCGCAGGAAAGCAGGATGACTATATTAACCCGACCGCAACTGGCTCTGTGAGTTGGCAGAGTGTGCACAGCTCGGAACTCGGATCTGAACTCACTTGGGAAGACTGGCAGCAAGGAGGGTATGAGACCACCACGCGGAGATGTGCCTCCATTGCCCAAGTCCAATGGGTAGGAACTGAGATCCGTGGATATCCCACCTTGTCGAACATGTAAGCAGTCAATACTTTTATTACCAAGGTGGAAGATCTGGTTCCAGCTGAAAGCCAGATGCCTCTCTTAGATGTGGCCTTGCAATCCACGTCGGCCCGATGGTGGAAAAATCACCGCAACACTCTGTTGCGATGGGAGTGCGTGGCGGATGCTCTGCGGGCACGCTTTAAAGAGGACGAAGGACCTTGCAGTATGCTTAAGTATCATGGAACTTCCGACCCACGACACCATTTGCGGACCTGTGAGGAACAACGGCGTAGCACCCGGTACCCTGAGGAGCTGTGGGTCCACAGGTTTATCCACTCCCTGGGTACAATTCCCCAGGCCTGGTACCTGGAGGAAGAGCGGAAACGGGGAACTTGCTCTTGGCAGGCAGTCGCGGACAAGTTCGTTCGGTGCTTCTTGTTCGAAGGGGAGATGACGCAGGAGTCTCAGGCCCTACAGGCAATCAAGGAGGTCTTGTTTTTCCGCCATCTCGAGCCTGACGAGGGCCCGGTTGTGTCACGACCTGAGGTCAGGCGCGAGTTGGCTTGCCACCGGATTGACGACGATAGCCTGGAGGACCTTAGGCATCTCTACTTTGACGAAAGGGAAGGCGAGCGGAGCGTCAGTGAAGAGCCGACGACTGAAGGAGTCCATTTACAGCCACTAAAGACAAAGAAGCTGAACATTGGAATGGAAGAGAAACCCAAGCTCGCAACGGTGGGAGATTACTGGGACGAGGAAACGAAGAAAGAAATTTTCAGCGTCCTCAGGGAATACGAAGATTTGTTCCCGTCCTCGGTTGCGGACCTGAAGGGGATCAAGGGGGACCTGGGAAAAATGCGCATCGCGCTGAAACTGGGGGCCAGGCCGGTGAAGCACCGACCCTACCGGCTGAACCCGCGTATCAAAGAAAAGGTCAAGATGGAGATTGACAAGATGCTGGCTGCAAGTCTCATCTTCCCAGTAGAAGAAGCAGAGTGGGTGAGTCCCATTGTCATCTAGAACAAGAAGGACAAAGCGGAGATCCATGTCTGTGTGGACTACCAGAGCCTGAACAATGCCTGCATCCACGATCCGTTTCCCACTCCTTTCAGTGATGAAGTTCTAGACCATGTTGCGGGAAACGAAGCTTATTCATTCACTGATGGGTTTTCGGGTTACCATCAAGTGCGCATCGCCGAGGAAGACAAAGCAAAGACGACATTCACCACTGAGTGGGGATCATTCGCATACCACATGATGCCATTTGGTCTGAAGAACGCACCGGCTGTGTTTTCCCGGATTGTCATTGCTGCTTTCCGGGAGTACATTCACAAGTTCCTGGAGGTCTACATGGACGACTAGACCGTCTATAGTTTTTTGAAGAAACACGCTTCCCTGTTGCGCATTATGTTTGACCGGTGTCGTCAGCTGCAGATTTCCTTGAACTTGAAAAAATGTATTTTTGCAGTTCCATTCAGCACACTCTTAGGCCACGTGGTGTGCAAGCAAGGGGTTTGCATTGATCCCGCCAAGGTCGCGGTCATCGTTCACATGGAAGCCCCCGAGACCGTGAAGCAGTTGCGGGCACTACTCGGGCACACAGGATATTACAGGCGGTTTATTCGCAACTACGCAAAGATTACGGCCCCTTTGGAGAAACTGTTGCGGAAGTCAGAGGTGTTCCAGTGGACGGCGGAGTGTAGGAAGGCACTTGACACCTTGAAGGAGAAGTTGGCGACGGCACCCATACTTGTTCATCCCGACTGGGATAAGCAGTTCCATGTGCATATTGATGCATCCAATATTGCACTTGGGGCTGTATTGGCGCAACCCGGGGAGACGACAGTCGACCGCCCCGTATACTTCGCCAGCCGCCAGTTGTCGAATGCGGAGAAGAATTACACCACGACCGAGCGGGAGGCGCTGGCGATGGTGTACTCCCTCCAGAAGTTCCGCCACTATCTTCTGGGTGGAAAATTCACATTCTTCACGGACCATTCTGCATTGAAGTATCTGGTGAATAAGCCTGTGTTGGAAGGACGGATCTGTCGCTGGCTTCTAATTTTCCAGGAATTCATGTTTGAGGTGATTGTCAAGCTGGGCAGGTTGAATGTGGGTCCCGATCATTTATCCAGGTTGGAGACGGGAGAGAATGAAGGTTCGTTGGACGATCAGCTGTCGGATGCCGACCTCTTCTGAGTAGAAGCAGTACCAGATTACCTGGCTGACATCGCCACCTATATGACCACGGGACAATGCCCTCAGGATTACACCCCGCTCCAGAAACGCCACCTGGTTGTCCGGGTGGCCGACTACCAATTGATCGCGGGGCAACTATACAAACTCGGCCTCGATGAGGTGTTGCGCAGATGTGTTCTTGACCACGAACAGGAAGCGGTGATGTGGGAATGTCACAGTGGTGTTGCGGGAGGGCATGTGGGTGCGAAACCCACCGCAAGGAAGGTGCTCCAAGCTGGCCTGTGGTGGCCGACGATACATGTTGACTGTAAAGCCTATGTGAAGTGTTGTGATGTTTGCCAGCAGACGGGAAGGCCTTCGCACCGGGATGAGCTTCCGCTACACCCAGTGCATGTGTTGCGGCCATTCGAAAAGTGGGTTGTTGATTTCGTAGGTCCCATCACCCCGGTCGCCAGGCACTCCAAGGCCCGGTACATCATTACCGCCACGGATTACCTCACTCGGTGGGCTGAGGCGGCAGCGTTACGCGACTGCTCGACAGAGACCGCTGCCCGGTTCATTTTTGAACACATCATCAACCGGTTTGGCTGCCCTTGGAGCTTGACCAACGATCAGGGTACGCATTTCATTAATGCCACGGTCAAGTCACTACCGGACACATTTATGATTCAGCATCATAAAAGCAGCCCATACCACCCACAGGCCAATGGTACTATGGAAGCATTCAACAAGATTTTTGAAAAGGGCTTGACTAAAATTTGCAATGCTCAGCACGACGATTGGGATGAGCGTCTCCCAGCAGCACTGTGGGCCTACCGGACTATGGTGAAACGTTTGACCAACCAGACACCATTCTAGTTGGTGTATGGTTTGTGTCGTGTGATCCCCACCCAGTTCACCGTACCTTAGTCTTTTTTTGATCGCAACGGTTTCCGGCCGAAGAGGAATCACTTCTAGCGTTCCGTGAGCTACGAGCCGGATGAGGCCCGACCTCGGTGGAGTTCCGCCGTGCTGTTCGTGGCGTCGGTGCGCAAAAGCGCGTGGCACAACCGCCACATCAAAACCAAAGCCTTCCAAATCAGCGGCAAAGTTCTCTTATATGATAGACGGTTCCAGAAGTTTCCAGGCAAGCTCCAGATGCACTGGTTGGGACCCTACTTTGTCATCGAGATCCGCGACTCAAGCGTCGTTCGGTTGGCACAGCTGGACGGTAAAGTTTTCCCTGGGTGGGTGAATGGCGCACGCCTGAAACCCTACCAGGATTAGGTCCCCTTCACTTCTCATCTATAACTCTCGCAACCGAGAGAACCCATAGAGTAGCTTAGTCGAATAACTCTCTCGCAACCGGGATGAGCGTAGGGAGTCTTTTCCATTCATAGGCAGTCTGTCAAATAACCGGTCAGTTGCGGTTACCTCACCGCAACCAACTGTGGTCGAGGTGGACCAGTCCAGCGTGTCGTCCTTGTAGGATCCATCCCCGTGCCAGTGTCAGTCCAGGTCACTTCCGTCAGTCCTTTTTTCAGTCCGTAGGATCGCTCAGATTTGCATCATAAATTACCATAAGTAGACTGTAATCGTACCATAATCATTTTCCATCACCCGCAGTTCCCTCAGCCGTCGCGTCCGCCCAGTTCCCCATGACGCCGTCAGCAACTGTCAGATTACACACAGGCATGCGATTGGACGCACGATTATCGGGCAGAAAAGAAGGATAGTGTTAATTAATTGTCGTTACGTAGTTCATCAACTTTTTGTGCCGTGATGACATAAATTGTATGGAGACCAGCAAACAACACGAGAAGAACCACTCGCTCAACTTGGCATCACAGCCTTCGAACCAAAGACCGCAACAAAGGAAACCCGAAGAATTTCTCTGCCATCAGTCACCGTGTCGAAGATGTCGAAGGCCCTTTATTCATTCTCGAACTAGTACAGATGCCCCATCCACCCGAATAGAGTCGTCGGTTATGCATGATAGCCAGCGATGAGGACGCCAACCGTCCGACCCGAAATGACCCCCACCTCCATTGCGTACCTACATGGAGCATCACCACACGCCGTGCGTAGCTCTGGGTCAGGCCGAACGCACAAGAACATGGGGTTTTCCGGCCAGGGCCGGTTCTCTATGACCTTTAAGGACTCTTCCGGTTTTTGGAACTACAGGACCGGCCCTGCAATGCACCCGGTTCCTCCTCAGTCGAATACAGAACGGGTCCTTGTGGCTCAATGAGGAAATCCCAATTCACGCCGAAGACATTCATCGGCTTACAGGGCTGTCTCAAAATGGTGCAGATGTCTCCGCTGCCGGCCAGACTTCTTCTAAGCGTGCCCGAAAGTCGGGTGACACAGACCTGTACACCAAGTATGGCACCCGCCGGGGGGGCAAAGGTGCCAAAATTGATTTGATCAATAAGCCAGAAATTCGGTTCGCTTGCTACCTCATTGCTAGCAAGACGATGCGGCACTATACTAAGGGAGAGTGCACCTTGGATACAATCTCCATTGCGGAGCACTGTATCCAGGGCGTCAAGCTGAATTGGTGTTCCTTCATGTTAAAAGAACTCTTCGCGGCTTGCGAAGAGAACTACAAGCGCACCACCAGTTTCATTTACGGTTACTTGATTTTAGCTTTCGCCATGTGGAAATGGCACCTTCCTCCTGTCCGGATGCCGGCAGAGACTACCGCGAGCCAGCCTCTTGCAATGAAGTACACCCCGTGGCAGGTGTCCTCGGACCCCAGCACCAAAAAGGTGAACGCGGAGGCATTTCGGGCGTGGTACGGGTTAATGCGAGATGTGGTGGCTAACCAGCAACGGGTGCCCAGGCACCTGTTGGATGAGTATAGTGAGCAGGTATGGTTCGGGGTAAGCCATAGGCACACTTACCTCTGCCCAACTTGCGTGTCGGAAGCCACCTTCCACATGGTGCCCCTCAGATTCCAGTTGAATGATGATACCTTCCACCGCGAGGTCTCTGCGTGGCCGGGGGTCACCAAGCACATCCGCGACGGGATCCCCCTATATAAATTTGAACGGATGATGCCGGCGCAGCGGCCTGCCGAGACAGGCACAGCGGGGTCCTCACAGGTTGTGGCAGGACCTCCGCAGGATGCAGCTGAGACCGCACAGGACCTGCCTGAATCACTGGTCCCTGTCGTACAACACCTCAATGCCCAGGTACAATGCCTTAACGTGGTAACCCAAGTTGTTTCAAGCGGTGCCCCTTTATTTCCCTCATTTTCTGAATTTCAGCTCGGTCGGTCTCTTGCTCCCTCCCATACCGCCCCTCTCACTTCTCCCATCCCCACCAACCTATTCACCTCTACCACCCCTATCATCACACCGATGGGCGAAACGGGCCCAGAACCTGATCCATCAGACCCCCCTCCATCCAAGAGGGCTCGCATTGCTGTCACAGA
Organism: Pinus albicaulis; assembly: GCA_034641835.2. Lineage (NCBI taxonomy): Eukaryota > Viridiplantae > Streptophyta > Pinopsida > Pinales > Pinaceae > Pinus > Pinus albicaulis. The sequence continues at coordinate 321,908,207 of CM076576.1, read as the reverse complement.
TCCAGTGGTGGATCTTACTGACGATGATCCACCATCCACTTCGCTCACGGGGACTTTGATTCCGGAGGAACCCCTGATCGATCCGTCAGAGTTCCTCAACATTCGCCTCCCCCATACCTCTTTCACCCCGTCCACTGCCCCCTCCACCGGCCGCCCACCTGCCACCTCCTCCAATCCATCCAACTCATCAGCCACTGTATCAGATCCTCTCATCCGGGAACTTTTCGGAGGAGACCACGGGGTGAAAGTCACCTCCAGTACTACAGCCGTAGTACCGCAGGTTGACCCCGTGGCCACACCCCAGGATCCTGTCTCTATTAATCTACCCGGTTGGCCCCTGTTGGGGCAGAGTCGGCTGCCCCTCCCCCAGATCAGACCCCTCAGCAAGACCGGCCGGAGTCCGATATGGCCACCTCAATGCAGCAGTAGACACCGGTCCTTCCTCCTGAGACCCCCAACCGATCAGCGGCCAGTGGCCAACCTTCGCAGGAACGGATGCCGGAGTAGGGCGCTTCCGGCACGGCCAATGTAGAAACTTGGGGTACAGGGTAGTTGTACCTACTCATTCAGCGGGCGGCCCTCAAGGCCGAACAGATTCATTCAGAGCTGCAGCAGCGGTGCATTGAGCAGCACCACCAAATCACAACGCTTATTGAACAGCGCGATCAGATGACCAGGGAGAAGACCTACCTATAGGAGCAGGTCACCATTACTGCTCAGGCGTTCTCCAGCCTATGGCCTGCTGCAAGGGCTCATCATGCCCCACTTCCCAACAATATGGCGGAGGAAAGTGTAGCAGCCCAGGCTTACCACCTTCGGACTGCTTTCAATGGTCTATGCAGAGAGAACCAGGAACTCCAAGCGGCGTTAGCCACACAGCCTACCCTTCCGGATCCACAGATTGTCTACTCAGACCAGGTGACTGCCAAGCAGACTCAGGCAGTTAATATGCAGGCGACTCTCCATTCCACCACGGGCGAGGCTTACGCCCTTCTGCGAAGTCTGCAGGAGTGCTCACTCGCACTCACTATCAAAACACAGCCTATCTCTGCCCAGCTGCAACATATTTCCTGTGAAATTCAAGAGACTGTGGACCCAGCACAGTTAGATCAGCTCTATGCCCAGGCGGACGAGCTTGAAATTTAAATGCAACAGACTAAGGCCGACTCGGCAGTGGCCAAACAGGTCATTCGGGAAATCCGTCCGCCCATTCGAGCCACTGCTGAATCCATACAACAGCTGGATGCTAAGGCCGAGGCCCAGCTTGCCACGCTGTTCGGGGCTGTCCCGACGACTATAGAGGAGGCCGCCGCCACCAGGATCTCTGAAGAAGCAGACTTGCTTATGCAGGAATGGCAGCAAGCAGTGGCGGACTTCACCGGGCTTAGAGATACAGTGCTCCGCAGGGTCCCGGAGTTGGGGCCCTTGTTTGAACAACCGCTTGGCGGAGCACAGCAGGAAAGGGTGCAGGGTGAAGGAACATCAGAACAAAGCACGGGAGCCAGCGGCGCAATGGAAGTGGAGACTGTTATTTGTGATTGACTTGGGGACGAGTCAAGGAATTGTGGTCGGGGCCTATTGGGGCCCTTGTTTTTGATTATTTTTGAAATCTTGATTGGAACATTTTGAATTTTTTCCTTTTTGAGTTGCGGCATGAAGACACATGGCAATCGCAACCGCGTCGCAACTACCAGGAGTTGCGGAGCTATCAAGGTGGCGCGGAAGCATGAGATAGCTGAAGGTAGAACACGCACAAGTACAGATGAATAAAACACACAGCAGAAGACAGAAAGCGGAACACACAGATAACAGGAGAGAAGCTGGGAGCAACTGAAGAACAAACACAGAGGAACTGATAGTCACGAGAGTGGGTGAATAAATAACAGTCACCCGGCTGGAAGAAGGAGATGCTGAAGAGGTTGCGAGGCTTGTGACAGAGGAAGACGCATAGAGCGTCTGCGGAAGAATCATGCATGACCTTCCTAGGGTTCCTCATCTTCTCTATTCTACCTTTCTATTCTGAAATCCATCTGTATCAGATTTGTAAGCTATCATTGAGAATGCCATGTAATCATGTGTTTGGCCAAGAGATTAATACAATGGAAGGTTGATGTCTCAATAAGATGTTTATGTGCCTGTAATGTGTTTATGCTAGTTTAAAATTTTATTTGCAATTGTTTGAATGCTTATTAAGTGATCTTGCGTATATATAACTCTGTATATGTAATCGATGCACTGCCCTTCATGAGTTGCGGATTTATTCCTTGCCATTGATCTCATCCCCTTCTGCATGTGGTTGCGGCACGCCTTGGGTGAGACGCACTGCTCTCTAGAGCAGGGTGAAAATGCCGGCGTGTTCCTAGACTACACCGGACCCCTTTTTTGGCCACAACTCTTGAACCTGGGTCTTGTCCGCGAGACCTGACTCCTCGCCAACAGTTGCAGAATATGAGGCTCTCCTTATTGGTTTATACCTACTCAAAGACCTCAAAGCTAAGAAAATCTTGGTTCAAGGAGATTCAGAACTAATCATAAATCAAATTAAGGGAGAATATTCACTCAAGAACCCTAGGTTAAGGGAATATATAAATGCTACCCTAGACCTTCTCAAAATCTTTGAGAAATATGAGCTCACTTTCATTCCTAGGGCCCAAAACTACCTTGCCAATGAGCTTACCTTTGCTGCCAACAATTTCTCTTTACCTTACGAAGAGAATCAATGCCTCATCAAAATAAAGAACAGGCCTACTGTACCGGACAACCAAAACCATTGGCAAGTGTTTGACAATGATGACCAAATAAATGATTTTCTACAATCCAAAAATGACTTTGCAAGTACCAAAAATAGTTTGAGATTTGAAAGAAATACTTCTGCTGAAAACGAAATTCCCAAAACAGAGCTGCCCTTTGATGATGATATAAACCACCTTCAAAACTCGTGTTTTAGAATTATTTGATAAATCTGATCAAAGAGAATTTGAAATTTTGCAGTACAAAAATGACACCTTGCCAAGAGGCCTTACACCACTAGAAGAGTTGTTTGATTTTAATGATGTAGCTAAAAAACCCAAGATGGAATCCACTGACACAAATGTAGAAGAGTGTAACATTGGAGGGATGAAAGAGCCCAAAATGATCAAGCTGTCCAAAACTCTCCCATCTCACACAAAGCAGAAATACATTGAGCTTTTTAGAGAATTTAAAGATGTGTTTGCTTGGGGGTATGAAGACTCGAAATCCTATGACACCAAAATCATTCAACATAAAATTCCTCTCAAAGAAAATCATAAACCATTTAAACAAAAGTTGAGAAGAATAAACCCCCTCTTGTTACCCTCAATTGAGAAAGAAATAAAAAAGATGTACGATGTCGAGATCATAGTCCCAGTCCGATACTTGGAATGGGTGTCCAACCTTGTGTTAGTTAGGAAGAAGACCGGTGAAATTAGGCTTTGCATTGACTTCATAAATTTGAACAAAGCCTCCTTGAAAGACAATTCTCCCTTGCCTAAAATGGATCACATACTCCAAAAGGTAGTTGGCTCACAAAGAATCTCATTACTAGATGGCTTCTCAGGTTATAACCAAGTTCTAGTCTTTCCAAGTAACCAACTTAAAACTTCTTTCACTACACCTTGGGTTACATTCATGTATGTTAAAATGCCATTTGTTTTAATGAATGCAGAGGCTACTTTCCAAAGGCCAATGGACATAGATTTTTCAGAAGACATAGGTTACTTCATAGTCATATACCTTGATGACATCAGTGTCTACTCTAAGACTGATGAGGAGCACTTAGTGCACTTGAGAAAAGTCTTCGAAAAATGTAGAAAGTATGGCATGTCCCTCAATCCTAAGAAAACTTCGTTTGGCCTTCAGGAAGGAAAACTCTTAGGTCACATCATCTCTGAGGAGGGAATCAAGATAGATCCCAAAAGAATAGAAGGCATCTTACAAATCAGCCATCCTAGAAACATTAAAGCGCTGCAATATTTCATTGGAAAGATTAACTTCCTAAGAAGATTCATCCCTAAACTTGCTGAGCTCCTAAGAAATATCACGAATATGTTGAAAAAGGAAGTAGGAGTGAAGTGGAATATGGAAGCAAAACAATCTTTTGAGCTAGTAAAACAAGCACTCACGCAAACACTAGTCTTAATCAACCCTGACTTCACCATGGAATTTTACATTTTCTTCTTTGCCTCTGAACATATTGTGGCATCAATATTGTTGCAAAAGAACATCATGGGGCAAGAGCAACCCATATCTTTCTTCAGCAAAGCCTTAAGGGATGCTCCTCTAAAGTATAACATTATGGAGAAACAAGCATTTGCCTTAATCAAAGCTTTGAAGGATTTTGGAGTTTATATTTTTCATTCACATATCATAGCCTTTGTCCCAAACATGGTTGTCAAAGATATACTTAATAAAGAACCTGCTGGTAAAAGGGGCAAGTGGATTGCTACCATTTTAGAATATGATTTGGAAATCGGACCCACTAAATTGATTAAAGGACAAGGACTTGCAAAACTTATGGCTGACTCAAATTTCCAAGCTGTAGACATGAATATGGTTGGCATGTTAGAAGAAATTGAAGAAAATATAGCAACATACATTGAAGAAATGTTTCTAAATTCACCTTGGTATGTTGATATTATTTATGTTCTTCTTTATCTCAATGTGCCCCCTTCTTTGTCAAAAACTAAAGCAAGATTCTTAAAAAAGAAAACATTAAATTTTTGCATTTTAGATGGAGTATTATACTGGAAGAGTTTTGCTGGTTTGCTGCTTAAGTGTTTTCTTGAAGATGATGCAGAGAAAATCATGCATGAATTACATGAAGGAGAATGTGGGGTTCACCTCTATAGGAAGACCACAGCCAACAAGATCCTTAGATCTGGCTACTATTGGCCCACCTTATTTTCCAATACTCACAAACTAGTCATAACTTGCCATAAATGCAAAATATTTGATGGCAAAAGAAAGCTCCTACCTTTACCCTTGCACCCCATCAGTGTTGAAGCCCCTTTTCAGCAGTGGGGTTTGGACTTCATAGGAGAGATCCATCCTACTTCATCTGTCCAACATAAGTGGATCCTCACTGCCACTGACTATTTCACCAAGTGGTTAGAAGCCATCCCTTCTAGAAATGCCACTGACTCAATTATCATCAAATTCCTTGAAACCAACATCCTATCCAGGTTTGGTTTTCCTAAGAAGATCATCACCGATAACATTGTTTCCTTTACATCTAAGAAAATGGTTGATTTTTGCTATAAATATCACATCACCCTAAGTCACTCCGCTGCTTATTACCCACAAGGGAATGGACTATCTGAGTCCTCTAACAAGAGCTTGGTAAACATAATTAAGAAGCTCTTAGAAAAAAATCAAAAAGCATGGCATAGCAAACTAGTGCATGCACTATGGGCTGATAGACTAACCACCAAGAAATCTATTGGTATGTCTCCCTATCAAATAGTGTATGGCATGGATGCAATTTTTCTCACCTCTTTAGGAGTCTCAATCATGAAGCTTCCTCAAGAAGTTCAATCAGAAGAAAATGACATGCAGAGGAGGCTGAACCAAACCATGCATTTGCAGCAGTCAAGAGAAGAAGTTTACAAAAGGACACCAGATATCCAGGACAATATCAAGAAAATATTTGATAGAAGAACCAAATAAAATGATTTCTAGATTGGAGAAAAGGTTCTGAAATGGGATTCAAGAAGGGAGGACAAAGGCAAACATGGTATGTTTGAAAATCTATGGAAAGGTCCCTATATCATTGATTCGGTGAGAGGAAACAATGCTTTCTTTTTTAAGGAACTTGATGGAACTAAAATGTTTGATGTCTTGTAAATGGGCACGGGGGTGTCACTCAATTAACCTATGGCATAGCACGTGCGTTCGTGGCATACTAAAGAATACCCTTAATTTGACTACATATTGGAAAATACCTCTAAAAATCACTTTATTTAACCCCCTACCAATACTAACCCATTGCATTTTCCCAATTTAAAAAACCCCTGCGTTCACTATATATTATAGGTATCTGTTTTTTCATTAACATTTTCTACACCCCTTTATATTTATATCCTTAACATAATGACATGATGCCTCTCTTATGACCTCACATGAATTCTACAATTCACATTTCTTCTTGTGATATACATAAGAGATGCATATTAGTATTCCCACAATGTGATTACTCAATCCACACTCAAGTACATCTTACTATGATTTGTGGCATTTAATGGTCTAAGGCATACAAAGATCAACCATTTTTTAGGAAGATTGATTATGTGCATGTGTATAATAGCAATTGCACAGAGGGTGCAAGGGAACGCCGGAAGGAGGAGATGTGAATCGTTTTGTGGTATATGAGAGGTAAATTGTGTAATAACTGAAGGAGATGAATATTTTGTTCATTTGTGACGATATGGAATATTGGATTTTATTTTTAATAAAAATAAAAATTATTAATTTAATATTATTAAATTTTAATTTATTTGATTTGATTTTTATTTAATTTTATTTGTTTATTTGTTTATTTTTATTTTTTTTAATCTTTATTTTTTTTTATTTCTATTTATTTTTTTATTTTATTTTTATGTTTTAATTAAAAAATTTATTTATCTATTTTATTTGTATTTTTAATTTTATTTTTGTTTAATTTTATTTCTATTTATTTATTCATAATTTATTTATTTTTATTTTTATATGTCGATACATTTGAAATCTCCCGGGCCCACATCAACTTATAACACATGCCATGTTAAATTATTTATTATTGAGTAGTTTTTTTGTTAGATAAATATGTAAATATGTATAAAAAATATAATTGGTCAAGAATAATTAATGGAATTGTTTTTAGTGTTTTTTTAGTGTTTGAATTACACTTCGATTGTGTAAAGGTTATTCATCAAATTCTTGATTTTAGTAAATTTTTTCCATGTGATAGAAAAATTAAATCCACAAGAAAAATTTCAAAAAATCAAACTAAAAACAACTAAATAATTAAATTTATTTTATATTATTATTGGATATAACGGAGACTGGCAATCTGGTGCTGAGATGGTGCAGTGAAGTGATTTACTGGGAAAGCAGAACTAAAGAGCAATTTTCTTCTTCAAAATCTAGTAACACCATTGGAGCAGTTTTACAAGGGATTGGAGTTTTTGGCCTTTTTGATAGACAGGGGACCATCATTTGGTCGAGATTTAGTGAAGATTATACAGACCCAAATGTGAATTTGAGACTTTTGAGGTTGGATGCTGATGGGAACCTTAGAATGTATTCATGGATTGAGAAACTTCAGGTCTGGAAAGTGGCATGGCAGGCTCTGGAGAATCAATGTGATGTTTTTGGTACCTGTGGTTTGTATGGTGTCTGTAGCTTTAATTCCACAGGACCCTTTTGCAAATGCCCATTTGAGAGAGAAGGATCTAAGGCCAATGTTAGTTTGGAAATGGGGTCCGAAGGGGCCTACAGGAAACTGATGAAGTTGGGCAGTTGCAACGAGGGGAACACCCTAATGGTGATGAAACAATCACATGATCCATCAAACAACCAACAAACATGAAACAATGTCTAGTTACACATAATCTCATATGATCCGTCTTACCAGCCCATAAAAATTGTTTTATGGAACGGGGGAATTTTTTCTAAGCACTAAAAAGCATGAATTTTCAGGTTTCATGTCAGTCCCAACTTATGTTGCCTCTTGATTTACTTATTTCCAAGTCATAAAATCCTCACAAGTATTCGTAGTTTGAAGAACATAAGTAAATTGGGCACTTTTTGTGAATGTTACAACCAATGCAATGGTCTCCCGTCAAATTAAGATCTCCTGGGGGAGCAATGATCCATTAAAAAAAGAGCACAATCATCCATAGACAGTGGGGCTCTAATAATAACAAAATAACACTCGCAATGATAAAAAAGAACACATTCACCCATAGACAATGGGGGTTTAATAATAACAAAATAACAATCATGTTTAGACTGTAAATGTGCTCCCTCACACATTATTCATTGCTATAAGGACAACGACTTTCAAATCTGAGAAAAAAAGAATAACTTTCTACCAGAGGAATAAATACACTACCCAATGATTACTTCCCAAACAAAAAGACTATTATGTTCTATGCTTGAATCCTGATTTACTGCCTCCTAGTGATGCTAATCAACAAAATTGACAGACAACAAGATTTAGTAATGGAGATTCAAACCAACAATCTAAGGAATTAGTAGTGCATTGCTCGGTATATATACATCTCACTCAATAAAAAAAGTTGCAAATTAGTTGTGGGAGCCGAATCGATCTCCACCCATTCATAACACATTATCATAATAACAGATTATCACATCGAAACACAAAAAATAAATTGGTTTATTGTAAGAGCGTAGCCAACAGGTAGTGACTGAGCTTCATGAACTGTAGAGAATGTCCTGCACTAAGGATTAATACAACACCAGAAACCCAACTCGGTAAAACTAGCCTACAATGGATAAGCTTTTTGTATTATTATCAGTGTTTTAAGAGAATTGCACAGTATGACTCTGTCAAGGCTATCAGCATTATGCTCTGCAGGAAATTTAAGCGTCTCTGCCAAACTATGTTCCTATTACCTGGATTCTATAGACAAATTGGGGCGTTTCCTGGTGGAATTCAAAAGGACCATTGTATTTTACATACTCAATGAAATCAGTCCCAATCATCATCAAATGAAATCATCATCTACTTAACACACTGCAAATTTCACATGAACTATCTTCCCAAGCATCTTTCAAAGCAAACTGCCTCTTGATATTACTTTTTTCCAACCCATAAAATTCTCACACGTAGATTGGGTAGATTGGATATTTATCATATTTTGCATACATTCAAACAAGTTTCCCAGGAAAAGATAGAGATGGGAAGATAAAATGGGACTCGAATCGTACAGCCACCAAAAAGAACTATCATTACTTTTTTCATGCCATATCAAAAGCTTATATTCACTGTAAATCCTCCCTAGTGTGGGGAGTACAATATTTGAGGTCTGACCAACATTGCTCGTTCGCTTGTGCAAACACAACAAAAAACTTATTTACCAGCCAACAAGTTTGTAGAGATTATTTCTCAGACAATAGGCCATTTATAAAAACCTCCAGGAAAGCACAAATCAATTAACCAATCAATGTAATAATTGTGATACCTACACACTATCCTGAATTGCTTAAATCCTTAAAGGGACTCAGAATTGTGATTTATCCAGGTCCTCAAAATAAGGATGATCTAGTGCCTTCTTTGCTGAGATTCGCTTGGATGGCTCATAAACCATCATTTCCTGCAAATCACCGAATTTAAATTTCTTTGGTTTACTATTCCAACAAAAATGCAAAGAAACAAAGAAAAACAAGGTTTGAGGAAGAGAGTAAGACTCTTGCAGACAACAGATCTAAACCGCTTGGTTCCAAGTCTGGAACAGAACAACTTATATCTTGAGGTTTCCATTCGAGGTAGATATGACAGTCCTTCAATTTAGTCACTCCTGGCCACACTTCTTCATTGGGAGCTCCTAGAAACTTGTTGCATGCAAAGATTGGAATAAGTTATGGCGCATCAGAGAAGAAAATCCAATAATCAAATATAGTCTCTTCTTTGTTGAAATCATAACCTGAAAATGTTCATAAGTTGTTGTACTTCAGAATCTTTCCTCCTCACGATGTGTATGACTATTTCAACACCAAGGATTGCATGGAAAATTGGGTCGAGGACAGGTCCTGTGTTGCTGCAACAGCCTTGAATGATGGGTTCGGCATCTGCAGGATCAAGAGGACTAGTTTCATCAGTGGATATCATTACATCTTGGTTCCTGCAATCTCATTTGTAAAGGTATGCCTTACACTAGAAGCAGTAAACAATCAGATTATTTCCATGTATCCTCAAACATCAAATTCGGACTCATCTTCCTTCTCTTCATTACCTTCAGTTTCAAGCATACATGGTCGCATCTGCATTGTAAGATCAGTCTTGCCAATTGTGCTTTTTTTTCTTGCCATACAAGTAGGAATAAGTTGGTATGTTTTTAAAAGAAGAAGAAGAATGTAGGGGATGCTTTTTGTACATCAGTAAAGAGCATGTTTAAACTATTAGTATATATGGCTCTGGATCTCTCTATTTTGCATATTTAGATTTGGATTAAGCAATTATTAAAATCATGTTTTTGTTTTAACAACATTTGGTATATAATGTTGTAAAAGCATAAACAAGAAGAAAAATTGTTGTCAAGGAGCATGTATAGAGAGAGAAAATGTAGAGACTATACTATGGAGTAAAAACAAGCTAATCATGCCTTTGTTCATTGAAAGAGTAAAATCCTTCTAAAAAAATCTACACTTTAATTTGTAAACATACAGAAAAATCGAGGTGAGTGCATGTGCCCATTAATGTATGAAAAGACCCAAGGCCAAACAATGAGCAAAGGATTTGAAACATGTTCTCCACCTGCCATAATTTATGGATAGATAGCCCCCAGTGTTTGGGAACTACTCTCTAAACAAGAAATATGAATTATCTGTAATTGAATTTTCTTGTGCAATTTTTGAAGTTCCCTGGAAGAGTTCATAGCTCGATACATTATCCCAATGGAAAAATCCAAAGAGCACAACACAAGGGATGTACCTCTCATATACCACAGCCATACTAACTCGCTGGGATTATTACTCATGAAAAGCAGGTTAGAAATGGGCAGAAAACAAATGGATAGCATAACCTAGTTTGGCAGTAAGTATCTGGTAAGACCACGTCTAGAAGCTCAAATCCATTGGAGCGTTTCTAAGTCTCGAAAATTTCACAGGACCATCTATTCCCGTCGGCCATGTATCAAAGAAAGCTCTGATGTTCTATTCACTAAAAAAAATCAATTCACATTAGTTCATAGCCTCAGTAATAGATCAATTTTAAGTCCCTGCTCATTTAAAAGCAATAAACTTTACTTTCAATATTTATATCCTCTAAGCGTTCAGGTATAGAATTGAACCTGGAATCCAACTATCATGCTTAGTAGGGCAATATGATTCTCTCCAGCCTGCAGTGCAATCGGCTTCTCAAATGTAAACCCCCATTTCGAATAATCTCCAGTCTGAGATCCTATAAAACATCATCATTATGTTGATAATCTTTTTCTGAAATCAACCAGCCCATCCATCAATCCAATCCCATATCAAATTATCCAGTTTCACATATAACAGAAATTTAAGAAATTGACTTTCCTGTGCGAAATCAACCAACAGTAGGCAATTTCTCTAGAAATTACATAGGAAAATTAAAGATTTTACTCACCTGCGAAATTTCTACTGACAAATACATGAAGAAACCAATTGATCACGTGGAAGAAAGACGTGGCAAGTCCCTCAACCCCATCTTATTTTCTCGTTTATCAGAGATTAAAAGTCGTCATTTCATAAACACAAAATGATACCTTATACCAGTTACTCTGCCAAAAACAGGGTCATAACCAAGCTAGAGATTCTCTCAATTCCTGCTTGCTTTTATCATTTATGTTTTCTGTTCAGACTACAATCCAAAGTGATAATATGGGGCTTTCAGAGACAAGGCCCTCTGAAAGCATTATCAAGTCAAAGCCCAATAGGAGTTGTCAAAACACCAAACCCAGAAAAAATATTCCCAAAGGGATTGAAGCTGATGAGGCTTTTCATTTCATCGTGCATATAACACCCCTGCCTAAGTCTAATTTAATGACCATAAACCTTTAAAAAGTAAACATAAATTTGCAAAAATCAAACAAGCCCCCTGATCGGTTTTAATCTAACACCCAGGACAGTTCGACGACATATTTATTTCATTCACATAAACCCGTTGATTTCATAACCACTCCACTTCAACAATGCATTAAATATTGGGGGAAAAGAGTCAGGAGCCGACAGAACCAAAGAAGGACAATAGCCATGACACTGAAACAAGAATCGCTCATTTTGTAGATCTCAAATCAAGTGGCAATCAAGCAGAAGAGTAGGGCTGAAGAATAATGGTAAAATAGGAGTATAATGGCCAAATTCCACACCCCTATCTTGAAGAAAAGGTTGTAATGAATACTCACCTCTGCAGGTGACCTTGCTTGAAATAAGTGAATGGTGTTGAGATTGAAATCCACGCCACTGAATACAATACACAGATCACCATGTAAATAAATGTAGAAAATTGATGCTTTCAACAAGTCACGAATTATAAAACTGAGGCATGGTATTAAACAATTTAACATATCATCTATGAAATCTTTCTGCGTGTAATCTTGGACTGTATAAAATTACAAATTGTTGAGGGGTTTACCCACTTTTACCTTGCATTAGTGACCACTAACATATAATGAACTGACTAAAAAACATGTTATTTTTTAGACCATTTTCATTGTTAATGAAGAAAACAATCGCTGTAAATCACTATTTCATTGAACAGAAAAACTTCAGCAGTAGGGGAGATCAGAAGATTATAAATCCTAAGAATGTATCTGCTACCATACCTCTGCGATACAACTAACTTCCACACATATGGAATAAAAAACTCGTCTGGGTGAAGTTCCTGCTCATAGGTGAATTTTAACTGGGTGAACATCTAAAAAACACACAAACCATCTATAATTAGGACAAATCAAACCACTAACAACAAATATAGAGAATAATAAAAGCAAATTCAAACACTGAAACATGACTCTTTCAAAACAAAGTTTTTTTCATATTACTATCGTCATTTTCTACCTTAAACACTAAGCATTATTTTTTGAGGTATCCTAGTGCAAATTCCACCTTTAGATGTTTCTCTCACATGGATCCATTCATTTTGACATATCTGGAGACATGTCACATCATCCAATGTATGTGGATTTGGAGGAGTTACATGTTTGCTAAGGGTTTTGTTTAGCATGATGAGTGTCTTGACTATTGCTAGTGTGTTCACATGTGCCATGGCACACTTCTTGGATATGAATTCATCATTATGGCAGAAGGCATATGCTTCTAAATTATTTTTGGATAACATGCCACCCTTTATGCACACATTCCTAAATTGGCCTACCTGCTTTTCATGTATTAGGAATGTAGTTGGTTTACATGGATGAATGTATCATTTGTTTGATAGATCACTCCCACAGTATAATATTGGTTTGTCAGTGACGCCCCCGTGGTGACCACTTAGTGACTCCTAGATATCACAATCTTCATATGCATTTTGCTGTTTAGAAAAGTTGTAACCTAGAAAGATCACTCTGTTCTGTAGACCGATGACTATCTTTGCTTTAGTTGAACTGGTTTGATTGAAAAGCTGCATGACTCTCTCAAACAAACTTTGTGCTCTAGATTTGTGTAAGGGGACTCAAATCTTCAATACCCATACCAATAGCTATAATGTTTTAGTAATGCTTACCATCTTACTTTATAATGTTTGTGACTGAATTTTGGCAAGTCACTGATACTAGAGTGATTAGAAAAAACTAGTACTACAGTGATTCAAAATTTGTTTTCTTACTGGTTTTTGTGAGCATTCAAAAATTACAAAAGAAATGGAAGACTCTCCAGTGGAACACATATACGTTCAAACCCTAATTCACCACTTTAAATCAAAATTCTCATTCATGAAGCCTAAGCACACATCTAGAAATATAGTGTAAATAGTGGGTAAATATAATAATCATTAGAAAAGCATAAAAATGGGTGTATAGCTCAGTTGGTAGAGCCTTTGGTCGCAGGTTCGAGTCCTGCTATGCCCAAACACTGCAAAACAGCTGGTGAACTGGATTTACAAAAAACAATGACTATTTGCTTCCGCAAATCTCCCTGGTCAAGAATGGCTTTAAACTTCCTACAGCCTGGTTGCAGGAATGGCTCTAAACTTCCGACTACACCTTCTCTATGTGACCAGATGCATTTCAAATTTTCCCACTGTGCTGGTAGTCTTTCTAATTTATACCTTCTCAATGTGACCGAATGCTCCTAAGGCCTACTCACATGAAATGTTAATGATCACTAATGTTTTCAGATAGCTTCTAGTAACACTGAGATCATAAAGTGCTTTATAGCACGAATCCTGACTCACGTCACCTGATGTAATGAGTTAGGCCTCTTTCTCCTCTATTACAGGTTATATTTGTTTTCCATGCATGAGCTCGCTTGATGCATGCAACTTAGGATTTTCTGCACAACTGATGACTTCATAACCTATATTTTTGGAACACTTGACTTCCTATGAAGAAGACTATACTCCCGATATTCTTGGTGGCCGAATAAATACTATTGACAGCATACGTGGCAAGCTACTTGTTGACATAATGCCATAAGTACGTGTGAATGGCATAGGACCATGGTATGGAAATTTCTGTTGGTGTTTTTTTTCTTACATATGTGAAACTGGAGCGAGGTCTCACTGATTGCAACCAGTCATTATAACTAGTACCACACCTCTGCCAATAGTTAATACATATAACCAGCATTCCATAATTGGACCAGCCGTAGGGTAGATGCTTCATATAAGTTGTTTTACAGAGAAATCAAGACAGAAGAGATCAGGCCCTTGGGAAGCTGAGAACCTTCTTGCATCACCAACACAGATCTGTTGTGGAAATGTGAATTTAACCGCGGCTCTCTGTGTTATTCAAGAATTTCTGTCTCTCAACAAAGGCTACAAGGCATATGCTCAGGACAGATTTTTTAGTGCAATTTCCTCTGCAATTGCTCTGGAGTAACCTGCACCCAAGAAATTGAATAACAATGCAGTGGCAATTGAATCTCTGTTCTTAATATCTCAGTTAACGTCGGTCCTCTAACTTTGTATGCTCAGGACACATTTTTTAGTGCAATTTGCTCTGCAATTGCTCTGGAGTAACCTGCACCCAAGAAATTGAATAACAATGCAGTGGCAATTGAATCTCTGTTCTTAATATCTCAGTTAACGTCCGTACTCTAACTTTGTATGATACCAGGTTATTTTCCTTCTAAAGCGATTTCAAGGACTCTGATCTAGACTACAACACTGGGTGCAAGGGTGCAAAGGAAAAAAAAAAGGAGATTCTCTAAGAGTTTCCTTGCTCACTATTACTTAGGGGATCTGTAAGGATGGAGTTGTTTGTTGGGGTAGTGATGCAAATACAGATGTGACTAGTGGGAAGCCATTACACACTCCCCATCTAAAAGAAAACAATCCATGGTCTGCAAACTCATTACAGCCTAGTGAACGTACATTTGAGACAAGCATCAATTCATTCCTTGTGATGGACTATTGATCAAATAGGTTGTATAAGCCTCGAAGGTTTTACACCATCCATGTAAAATTGAATCCAAAAGACACAGAAGGTCAACCCCTGCATTTAATAATTCTAGTGTTGTAGCAAGCATGTTATCTAACTTTCGTAGGTGGACTGATTAGGCCATCCTCGCTGGCAAAAACCAATGGGTCTGCACTCTCAGTTGTCAAGGTTTGACAGGAAGAAAGGTCGAAGGGTGCCCTGCATTTAGTTCTGGTGCTGTAAAAACCATGCCAGCTAACTTACATGGGTGGATTGGCAAGCCACCATCACTAACAAAGAACGCATTCCACCCCCGGATCTGATATGCACCTCCGAGTTGCCAATCTTGAACGCGAGGGAGGGTGGGACAGTACCCTAATTTAGTCCAGTTGAAGTAGAAAGCTAGCTTACATGTTAGTTTTATTAGTCTGAAACAAACACATACAAATAGAGATGAAAAAATATGAAGCAAGGGTATACAGAGCAAAATACTCTGCAAAACTAAAATTTATTACATTTCCCTCTGTTATATTTTAAAATTCAGCAGTCTCAATTATAATCAACCATAACAATTATGTCAACCTCAGTTATGTCGTTCCAACCGAACCTATCAACCTCAGTTATTTCGTTCCAACTAAACCCAGCATTCTTCATCTCTAACTTCCTTCATTTTTCATATTAAAATAGAAATTACATAAAAGTGGCCATGGCTTCATCACCTAACATAAACCCATCTAAGCCCAGAGTACAGGGAATTTTAAAACTGATGCATGGCTTGTGCAACTATGGTGCCCCTTTCTATCAATTTATGACAGGAGGAAAAAAAATTAAGCTGTGTTTCATGGGAAAATTGCCCTAAATACTAGCAAATCACCTTATGACAGCCCATCAAATCTCATCCATCATATAATGCACGTTAGAGTTGGAAATCTTGAAATATGCACCTTAAAGTTGGCAATCTCCAAATTGGAGTTGTAAATTTGAGTTTTCATATTGGAGTTGTTTTTGGTGAGATTTTTTGAAAGTTTTTTTTTGAATTTTTTCCATTTAATTTCTAAAATTCAGCAGAAATTTATTGAAAATAGAAATTTGATGGGTAGCTTTGCACAATCAAGTGTCTGAGGAATTTTTAGGGTCTTGAATCCATATATACAGTTAAAAAATAGTTTAAATAACAGCAATCAAGATTCAACCTCAAATGTTTTTTTATTCCAAGACACCAAAAACTCCAAAAAATCACACAAAAAACAACTCCTTCCATATTTTCCATATTTGATAAAAGTATTTTCCATATTTGATGAAAGTCAGCAATCCCAAAATGGGAGTCGTAAATTTGACTTCCATATTTTATTGGCATTATAAAATCATGTGAAATCCACAGGTGCATCGTCGAACTTTATAATCTCGAAATTCACATTAAGTTTTACAACCTCGAAGATTTTCATATTCAATAAGGCACTGTGGCCAGTTTCCCTATGCAATACGGACAATCCACTCCACACTCGAGGACGTATATCCATAGTTCACACCACTGGCACCCATGTATTAATTTTTGGAATTTATGACATGCAGCATTTGATAGAGCTTTCCTCCGGTTCAAAGAGAAGGTTTCTGCTATCGAAAGCAACCAATCTAAACCCTACAAAAAACTATAAAGAAAGGGAAAAAAAAAGGGTGGACAGACAGATTAAAAAATGCATGTACCCTAAACTTCAAAGGTACAAAAATATGCATAGATTTACATACCTTGCAAGCAGTCACAGTTCTCAACCTCCTTCCTGACAACATCCAGCACTGAATCAATGAGCTCAGCTCCTTCAGTATGATGACCCATAGCCTAGTTATTCCCCGCCCCAGATTGACCGAAAACAAAGTTATCTTGCCTGAATATTTGTCCATAAGGTCCTGCCCTCACACTATCCATAGTCCTGGGTTCCAGATCTATTAAAATGGCTCTCAGAACAAATCTACCACAGCTTGCCTCATTGTAGTACACGTTGACTCTCTCCAGCTGAAGATTGGATGTACCCTTGTACAGTCCAGTGGGATCGATCCCGTGCTCTTCGCATACAACCTCCCAGAATTTCGCACCAATCTGGTTCCCACATTGTCCTCCTTGAATATGCAGAATCTCACGCATCTTCGATTCGGAGCTCAGAATCACAATAAAGAAAAATGGAGATGGGCTCGAACCCAAATGAGAATGCAGTGAGCTCTGTAACGCCCACGACCCTCCTTGCTCTACCTGCAACAGTCGAACGCCCGCTCTAAACCTGCAATAGTCATGGTCTTTGCCTTCCCACGACCCTCCTAACTGCGCTTGGCCATAGAAATTAAAAAAAAATACCCCAAATTATAAATATTTTATATAATAAATAAAAAAACCCCCTCCCCCCTAGTTATACATGCAATATAATGTTTTTTGATTTTTTAATTTTTTTTACCGCAATATGAACGCACGTGATAATATATTGGTTTGTCAGTGACGCCCCTGTGTAAATGGGAGGATGCTTAAACATTACTTTTTTCAAGAAACTTAGTTTAAAGTTTCTCATTTCTTGTACATACCATTGTTTGATGAAAGGATATAAAGAGTAAAAACCCTTAAAAAATAGAAAAAGGGAAAATAGGGTAGGAATTGAAAGATAGGTACAGCCCCATACCAAAAAATGATGTTGTTAAAAGTGTGCATGTCTAAATGCCACTACTAGTCTTTGAAAATGAGTCTTGTTCAATCATCTAGCCTAATCATGGTTGAACATGTTTTCAATTTATTTGTTGATAAGTTAGTGAAAGAGAGCTCGTTAAATCATTCAAACTTGACTTGTAAAAAGGGATAGATTAGGGAATGAAAGGATAATGGTTCCACATGCTCAAAACAGAACCAAAGAGGAAGATGAGGATGCATAACAAATGATAGATCAAAACCCTTATCTTTCTATTTTTTGCTTTTATGCAGAATAATGTTTGTGTGCAGTTTGTTCTTATGCCACAACTCATGGTAAGTCATATTGCCTAATCCTGATTTAAAACCATGCTTTCAATTTCATGTTTATAGCTTAGAGAATGAAGTTTGTCAAATAGCTTAATCTTGACAAATGATCAGACTAGGTAAAGAATAAGAGAGTTCATTAGCCTAATATTAACTCTTGGAAGAATTAAGGGTACATAGATAGTTTGATTTTTTATTTTCAAAAAATAAAAATGTCAAGGGTTTGCCAATTCAAATGCACCCAAGGAAGGAAAAATGTTAGGCAAGTAGTTTGGGTAGGTAGAGATGATGTTGATGTTAATCATGTTTTTCAGATTACTAAAGATCATATCTTCAAGCAAGCATCAGCAAGTGAAAGAGGTAAAAATCTGCCCAATGGATGAGGCACTAGTCTTCATAAACCAAGAGATCTAAAAGTTCTGGACACCTCCTGAAAAGGAGTTGCCCTCCGCAAGTGGATCCACTGTTAGTCATCCATAATTTTCATATCTAAAGATGACTAAGTATTGGTTCCAGATTTCTAGAAACAAAGTTCATGAACATTTTGAGTTCTAGAAATCTCATGGCCTTCATTGTCCTTAGGATAATTTTTTCCTATTTTTTTCATCTTCCTATCTAGTCAACACTACCCCACCACTCCTGGAAGACCCATCTGTTGGCGAGGAATCAGGTCTCACAGGCAAGACCCAGGTTCAGGAGTTGTGGCCAACAAGGGAATCTGTTGTAGTCTAGAACCACGCCGGCATTATCACCCTACTCCGAAGAGCAGAGAGTCTCACCCGAGGCGTGCCGCAACCACATGCAAGATGGGAACAAATCGATGGCAAGGAACAGATCCGCGGCTCATGATTACCATAAAACAGATTGCATAAACATAGATATATCCGCAAGAAAATTCAGAGCATAAACAAGTATTAAGAAAATAAAATTTTAAACCATTGCAACCATTATGCATGCATAAGAATTACACAGTAAGACAGTAACCTGCAATTGTATTGATATCTTCATCCACCACCTTCGTTACATAGCTTCCACAAGGAGAGCTTATAGTCTATTACAGATGCCTTACATAACAGAAAGGTAAATGAGAGAAGCCTAGGAACTAGAGAGATATCCCTGGCTGATCTCCTTCAGTCGCCCTGCATTCCGTCTCTAGTGTCTCTCTTCTTCCTCTCGGCTGGGTGACTGCTATTTATCCACCCTCTTTCGCAACTGTTAGTTTTTCTCTGTGTCCTTCTTCAGCTGCTTCCGGCTTCTCTCTTGTCGTCTGTGTGTTCCACTTCCTGTCTTATGATGTATATCCTCATGCATCTTCTTTCTTCAGTTATCTCTTGCTTCTGCGCCACCTTGATAGCTTCGCGGCTTACAGTAGCTGCGACTCGGTCGCGATTGGCATGCGTCATCTTGCCGCAACCAAAAAAGGTCATCCTTTATTCAAAGTACAAAATATTCCAAACACGTTTTCAAAAACAAGGGCCCCAACAGGCCTCGACCACAGTTTCTTGACTCGTCCCCAAGTCAATCACAAATGACAGTCTCTATCTCCATCGCCCCGCTTGATCCCGTGCCCTGTGTTGGGGTTCCCATGTTTTGGCCAGGTTGACAGAGACCAAAAGATGAGACAACATAGAACCACTTTCAGACCTTAGGATCTAGCCCTCCTAGGTCCAGAGAGGGATCTCTATATGATTATCAAAGGATATATGTCTTTGAAGTTCTCAATTGTGATTTTAGGCTAGTTATAGGCTCAAGGTTGTTTGTTTGATTGTTTGAGTTTGGTTGTTGAGAATCAGGAAGGAAGGTTTCATCATAAGACAAGGATGGGTAAAGAAGGAAGCTAGGCAAAGATAGATAGATTAGGGAACATCAAGGCCATTGGGCAATGGATTCAAGAAAGGATTTACTTATGTTCAATGTGTAGGGTTCAGTTGGGCTAGTCATCTAGAGCATTTGGATCTCAAAGACTGATTGGTGGGATGGAACACTAAGGAATGAGAATGAAGGATGGAAAACCATCTGATTCCGTCTATAGATCAGGCCAGAGGTCATTTAACTCCAGGCCTGCTTGGACAAAACCATAGGCAACACAAGGGGTCTTGAAAAGGTTTATATGGAAGGGCAGGTTATGAAGAGGCAGCGACAGGCTTTACACCTCCCAATGTTCCTAACCTCTTTCAATTAAATCTTAACAAAGACATCTGAACACTGATTCTATCAACTTGCACATCAGAGAGCAGGCAATAATCGTCCACTACACTGGTTTAGTCAATTAAAAACAATATTCAGATACACATATGAGCAGAAAACATTAAAGACTGAGAGAGCTGGGACATAAGGTACCTAACAAGCGTAAATCTTATGTCATGCATTCAGATGTCAGTCAGAAGAACATGAAATGAAATGGAAATAAACACAGAGATAAGAAAAACATCACCAACTGCTGTAGATCAGGATCCAATGAAAACTGCTTATCATGTTAAACACAACACCAATCAGGTACATCACTGCCCAAAGCTTTTACATTCAACCTGTCATACAACTATTACACAGGAAACTTGGCTCGGGACAAAAATGCTTGCAATTCACTGATAATCCAACAACAACCATTACAATGATATCCTTCTGTGCTTTATAGCAGAAGAGACACAGAGGACCAACTGAGGAGGTAGGTGAATTTTAAATGTTACATTTAAACACAATAATGAATGCAGGGCCGAGACCCATTCTGCTTGATACACTGTATATCTAATCTTTGTCACCTTCCTCATGAAAGAAAGATCTGCTCCGGATATGATTTGACCTTTTGGCTGCAGTACTCCAGGTGATTTGAACAAAATGAAAGAACTTGCTGAGGGGTCTGCCTCATGGATGTTAGATTGTTTTGAACTATAGCTGGGACAAGAAATTCCTTCAAGGACACGACGCATAATAAAGACTGTATGGGAGACCTATCCTTTATGGAAAAACATTCTGCTGATAAGAAAACCTTGATATTACCTCTTATTGATGTTCAGGATCTCCAGAATCGATCCTCGGGGTCTTCAAAATGATGCTTTGCCTCTTTAAACATCTATTTCAGGGCTCAAGATCTTCGTTGACGTGCATTAATCCCTCTGCTCTGTACTGAAAATCCTTGCTGCTTCATTACTTCCTCTGTCAAGTTAGCTCGATCTTTTAATGGCGCCGGAAGGATTTCGGCGCTTGAACTCTGCTCTCCATTAATGTGAGTCCTCACGGCCCCATTCTTTGACTTTCCTGATGGTACTGGCTCATTGGATTTGATCCTGACTGCGTCGCTTGCCATTGAGGCAGTACATTGAACAACGGCGGTCCCATCCTCTAGGAACTCTGCAACACAGCGAACTTATGAAGAAAACAGTGGACGAAGCGATGAATGCAGGGTGAGAGAAACGGTGGTGCGGCGGTGGCAGAAAAAAGGCTTGCGATCAGCGGAGGGTCATCGGATCGCGGGGAGATGAGCGGTCAGGATTGAATCGGAAGATCTCAATCGAGGCGGCACCATTGTGAGTTGCGATTGCGATCGGACGGGGGTTGCGATTGAGCGAAGACCGTTGGATCTGTGGGATGGATCAACGGTCAAGAATGGATCGGAGGGCTGTAATCAGGGCGGCACTGCTGAGGCTTGCGATTGCGATCGGAGAAGGGCTGCGATTAGAGGCCCGCCGTTGGATCATCATGGTAGATCAATGGTGCAGAACGCACCGCGGGACTTAAAACGTTAAAATGATCGCATCGGGACTTTGAAGTTTACAAAGGAAATGCGCCCGTTGACAGCTCTGACTGCGATTGGTGCTCGGGACTTAAGCGCTTGGTCCCAGCGCCGGGGCACATGTGGGTAAGTGGTTAAGGGACCTGTGGTAAGGGGCTAAGCCCTATATTAAGGTCGGAAAAAGGGTTTTTTAGCCCGTTTTAATGGATTTAAGGGCTGGGGAAGGGGAACGATAGATGGAGAAAGGGGAGAAAAGGGAAAACAAAGGGTAGGGGAAGAAATTAAAGGGGATTTTGGGGGGGATTTGAGGGGTAAATGGGGAAATAGAAGGGGAAGACAAGGGGGAAGAAAAGAGGCTAAAAGAGGGTAACAGAAAGGGAACTTGGACAAAGGGAAAGAGGGGGGAATTGATGTATGTTGCAGGGGTAAAGGAAGGAATGATAGGCCCCTTTTTTAGCAATTTACTAGCAGAGGGGGATTTGTATTAGGCACAACAATTGAGAGACTTCAAGGAGGATGGATTTTTAGGGGAAAGGCATTCCTTGAAGACTCAACAGTGAACTAGCCCTCTATTTGCTTGTCAAAAATTTCATAGGGGGGCTAACAGTGGCTCCACATGGGGATGGCTTCTTCTTGAAGGAGTCAAGAATTCAGAAAATGATCTCTTGGTGTAGGCTAGATGCCTGCTGCTGTAAGCCATCTTTCTTCTTTCTTTAGATTAGCTGCCACAATATATTAGATACACAAATCAGTAGAAACATTTTCCCAACCAATCTACCTACCCAAACTAGAGCTCTAACAATTTTCCCTTGGGTGCATTTGAACTAGCAGACCCTTTACATTTTATTTTGCAAAACAAAAACAAATCTATTCTAATTCTACCCTTATTGCTCCATGAGGCCAGATTAGACTGTTGGCCTCATACAATTCTCTACCTAAACTACTACCTGTTGGGATTAAACTGTCCAACAGGTTTCTTCACCTACATTCTAAGACGAGAAATTTAAACACAGCCAAGCCAGGATTAGACTGTCTGACTTGTTGGGCAGAAACTTGAAGAAAACAAAACTGTGAAGGCATGGAATTTTGCAACTGTGAAACATCCTTCTTTATTTTTCGTGACTCAGGTTTTGAGCATATTTGAGTCACTTCTTTCCTTTGCTCCAACTCTGATTTTGGGCATATTAGAGCTGAATCTTCTGTCACTGCTATTCCAGATTTTGAGTTTGTTAGGACCAGCTATTCTTCTTCCTTTTGGCTTAGATTTTGAGTTTGTTAGAGCCAATCTTTTTTCCTCAGAGGTTCATGTTTTGAGCATGTCTGAGCCTCTCTTTTCATTCTGTTTTTTTTGGGACAATTTCTTCTCTTTTTGCTGAAAATGAAAATTTGCAACGGTATATACAATGGAAATGAAGCTGGAAATGGAGAATTAGCAGAAATAGTGTTTGAGCATCCTGCCATTGACAGGACCCCCAAACAACTCGGAACCATCAAGTTCTTGCAAGAAAAACACATTAGGACCCACAGTGGCTTGAATGATGAAGGGACCTTGCCACAAGCTGTCGAATTTGCCATGTTTGCCTTTATCCTCTCTTCTTGAATCCCACTTCAGGACCTTGTCCCCAACTTTGAAATTTGCTGCTTTGGTTCTTTTTTCAAACTGTCTCTTCATGTTTTCCTGCACTTTGACAACTCTGTTATAAACCTGCTCCCTTGTTTGCTGAAGATGGATTGTTTCATTAATTCTCCTTATCATGTTGTCCTCTTCTGACTGGATTTCTTGGATAAGCTTTACCACTGGTATCCCAAGGCTAGTAGGAAAAATTGCTTCTGTCCCATAAACCAGCTGGAAGGGTGACATGCCAATAGATTTCTTTGTAGTGAGCCTGTCTGCCCACAAGGCTTGTATCAACTTTTTATGCCATGACCTTTTGTTCTCTTCCAACAGCTTCTTAATGATTGTGACCAGGCTTTTATTTGATGATTCAGCTAGGCCATTACCCTGGGGGTAATAGGCAGTTGAATGTCCAAGTGCAATTCCGTACCTATGACAGAAATAAATCATTCTTTTGGATCCGAAAGCAGCAGCATTGTCAGTGATTATTTTCTTTGGGCAGCCAAATCGAGATAAGATAAAGTCTTCTAGGAACCTAATGATGACAGAATCAATGGCATTCCTAGTGGGTATGGCTTCAATCCACTTAGTGAAGTAATCAGTAGCAGTCAGGATCCATTTGTGTTGCCCAGAAGAAGAGGGGTGTATTTCTCCAATGAAGTCTAAGCCCCATTGCATGAAGGGACCTTCTATGGTGATAGGTTGCAGAGGGAGGGGAAGGAGCTTTCTTTTGCCCTCAAAAATTTGGCATTTGTGGCAGGTAAGGACCATTTTATGAACATCACTAAAGAGTGTAGGCCAATAGTAACCAGCCCTGAGTATCTTATTTGCAGTGGCCTTCCAACTCAGGTGGCCTCCACACTCCCCAACATGGAATTCTTGTTTGATTCTTTCAGCTTCAATTTCAGACAAGCATTTCAGTAAAAGGCCATTTGGATTTTTCCAATATAGACTCTCATTCATAATGCAGTAATTTCTAGCTTTGAGTTTTATGAATCTGGCCTTTGTTTTGGACAGTTCTGGGGGGGCATTGAGGTGTGTGATCACGTAAAGGATATCAGCATGCCAAGGAGAGTTCTGAAATTTCTCCTCAACAGTTGGATGGGATAATCCTTCCTGCTCATCCAGGGCATTCATCTGTTAATATCAAGGGCCTGTAGATTAGATTCAGCCATTAATTGGGCCAGGCCTTGACCTTTGATCAGCTTGGTGGGTTTGATTTCAATGTCATATTCTAAGATTGTAGCAATCCATTTGCCCCTTTTCTCATCCAGGTCTTGGGATAGGATATCTTTGACCACTATATTTGGCACATAGGCAATGGTGTGAGAATGCAGAATGTACACCCTAAAGTCTTTTAAGGCCTTAATCAGGGCATAGGCCTGCTTTTCCATGATGTTGTACTTTAAGGGTGCATCTCTTAAGGCTTTACTGAAGAAGGCTATAGGCTGTTCCTTACCTTCCGAATTTTTGTGTAGCAAAACTGCTGCTATTGTGTGTGGGGAAGCAAATGAAAAGATCAGAAAATATTTTGAGAAGTCAGGGCTGATAAGGACAGGGGCTTGGGTGAGTGCGAGCTTTACTGACTCAAAATATTTTTTGGCTTCAACAGTCCACTTGATTCCTGCATCTTTCTTTAGCATTTCATTCATTTTCCTAAGATGCTCAGCAAGATTGGGGATAAATCTTCTAAGGAAATTGATCTTCCCAATGAAGGACTGTAGCTCCTTGATGTTTCTTGGATGTGTAATTTGAAGTATTCCCTCAACCCTCTGGGGGTCTATCCTAATCCCTTTCTCGGATATGATGTGGCCCAGAAGCTTACCTTCTTGCAGCCCAAAAACAGTCTTCTTAGGATTTAGGGACAGACCGTACCTTCTACATTTTTCAAAAACTTTCCTCAGATGTTTTAAGTGTTCTTCTTCTGTTTTAGAAAAGACAGTTAAGTCATCCAAGTAGATAACTATAAAGTGTCCAATCTCATCCGAGAAAGCAATATCCATTGCTCTCTGGAAGGTAGCTCCAGCATTCATCAATCCAAAAGGCATTTTCACATACATGAAGGTGCCCCATGGAGTGGTAAAAGCTGTTTTGAGTTGATCTTCTGGGAGTACCAGAACTTGGTTGTATCCTGAAAAACCATCAAGCAGGGAGATTCTTTTAGAGCCCACTACCTTCTATAAGATATGTTCCATTCTAGGCAAGGGGTAGTTATCTTTCAGGGAGGCTCTATTGAGGTTTCTGAAGTCTAT
The DNA here is from genome assembly GCA_034641835.2 of Pinus albicaulis. NCBI lineage: Eukaryota > Viridiplantae > Streptophyta > Pinopsida > Pinales > Pinaceae > Pinus > Pinus albicaulis. The sequence goes on along the minus strand of CM076576.1, from coordinate 321,882,334 downwards.
GCACAGTCTAATCTCCCCTTTTTTCTTCCTTACAGCCACTAAGTTCGACACCCAATCAGAAAACCTTACAGGGACTATAATGCCTGCATCATACATCTTCTTAATTTCCTTTTCTACTGCAGGCAATTGTTTTGGATTAATTCTACGGATTTTTTATCTGAAAGGTTTCTGATTTTCCTTCAGTGGTATCTTATGTTGTATAATGTTGGTGTCATAGGCCTTTAAGTCTTCATAGCTCCACGCAAACACATCAATGAATTCCTTAAACAAGTCAATGTATCTTTTCTTCATGTCTGCAGGTATAGACTTAGCCAGTTTTATCATTTTGGGTTTGTCTTCAGTGCCTATGTTACATTCTTCTACATCTGATTCTGCATGTTCTATTGTGGGCTTCTTTGCAACATCATCAAAATCAAAGAGATCCTCTAAGGGTGCCAAGCCTCTTGGTATGTTCTTGTCTTTGGCTTGCAGCACCTCCATTTCTTCTCTATCTGCGTTTTCACGTTTTATGGCCGAATCTCCAGTTTCTTCAGAAAATAATTTATTTCTATACTACAAGGTGTTTCTAGTTCATTTGGGGAATCCTCACTTGGGCAGTTGTCATCAGATTTTGAGTCTGAATTAGAAAATTCAAACTCATTTCTGCCCACCAAGAAATCTTCAATATGTTTGTCTCCTTCAAAGACCTGCCAATATTTTTCATTGTCTAGCACTGCAGGCCTGAATTTAGTCTGAATGATGATTTGTTCGTCAACTGGGGCTTTAGGATAGGAGCTAGCTAGGCAGGCTAGTCCGTTTGCAATAGCGTTTTGACCCCTAGGAACGGATACTAAATCATATTCAACAAACGTTTTTAGCAAATCTAGAGTATCATTCCTGTATGCCCTAAGCCTGGGGTGTTTTGTCGAATACTCGCCATTCATCTGTTTGATTACTAACTCAGAGTCTCCTCTCACGACTATCCTACGGGCTCCTAATTTTTTCAACAGATTTAAACCCAAGATTAGAGCCTCATATTCTGCAATGTTATTCGTGCATTTGAAATGCATATTGACAGCGTGGCTCTCCGCGTGATCATTTTCGGTGTTACGCAGCCACACTCCTGCTCCAGCGCTTTGTCTAGTACAGGACCCATCAAAGTTCATTTCCCACAGGGGATCTTTGTTTACTTCCACTTCACCTTCTACCTTACAGATGGATTCTCCATTAGGTTGAGTTGGGAGGTCTGTACTAGGTTGTAAACTATCTTGTTGTTCATAGAGGCCATGGATGTCAGGAAGGTGGTTAGCATGTTGTTCTTGTTCTGTTTCTGTTTCACTTGGAGTGAGAGGTCCACCACAGATCCTATAGGCTTCATTGCTGATTTCCTCTTCGTTTTCAGTGTGCTTCCCATGGTTTTCCTGATCATATTCTTCCAGAGTGGCCATTATGTGAAGGTCCATAGGCTCGGTGTTCTCATTTGTATGCCTATTCTGGGACTCTGGCTCTTCTAAGGATTCATCGTTACAAAAGATGAAGGAGTCAAGGTCGGTATGCACAGAATATAATGGTGAATTTTCAGGTTTCTCGGGGCTACTAACTAGGAATTTCATTTGGGATTCTCTATACAGTCTTCTTAATTGGCCAAATATAGGGATAGTGGCATATGAGCCATCCATCTGCATGGTGCCTTGCAGCTTGGCTCCCCATGATCTAGATAATAACATGCCATACTTTGGTGGCACGTCTGCCACCACTACATCCATGACCATACATTTCGCAGGAATTTGAGTCAAACTCACACACAAGTCTTTGATCAGGCCAAGACATTTTACCCTACTCGAGTCAAAAGAATACAAGTCTTTATAGGGTCTGGTAATTTCGAGGCCTGACTTCTCCATGACTACCTTAGGCATTAGATTGTGTGATGCACCGGAGTCATGCATGGCATTATGGAGGATCTTGTCATGAATGTTAAGACTGATATAAAAAGCTGGAACTACCCCTTCCTGAAATTTCCCCTCAATCTTGGGGCCGAATAAGAGGGCAAGCTGATCATCACTCAAATTTACAGTGTCATTATTTATACTCAGATTTAATGGTTTCAAAATCTGGCCTGTATATACATCCTGAGAGGCCAGCTCAGATAATGGTACAGAGATTTTAATTTTTGCAATCTCGCTTTCTAAACTGAAAGTGGATTGACTCTTGGAAGTGTTCAACTCTGTTTTATTTGCAACTACCTTAGTAGCTGAATCAATTTGTGTTTTCTCATTATGTACATGTGTAGACACAGTTTTATCAGGAGCACTAACTGAGGTGCTAGTGCTACTGGTTGGTTGACTTTGTTTTTCATTGTTTCGGTTGCCTTTCTGTTGGTTTTTCTCATAACTCTCAGCTGTTGATTTATCGTTTACAACAGTTACTTTAGAAGGCTTTTCAGGCCTCTTTTTGATGGTCACCTCAGGAGTTTTGGTTTTGGAAGTGTCTTGGTTCTTTTTGCTCCTGAGCCCATATTGTTCTCTGACCTGTAACATGGCATCTTGGTACCCAAGTCTGTACTCTTCAGTTTCTAATCTTTCCTCATCCCAATATGAAGATGAGGGCTGATCATCCTCTGAGTCACAGTTCAGAATTGAGTCCTCTGTTTTGAACATGTTTATCACATTCCCTTCAGACTCTTCTATGATTCCCTCATCCTCATCAAGAAAGTTTTGGAAAGGGGGAATGACTTGCTGATCCGACTCTTTCTGTCTGTTGGGAGTGTTGTTGTTTCTTCTAAAGTTCTGGTTTTGGTTTTGATTTTGGTTCCTGTTCTGAGTGATAGCCATCCTTTCGACCACTTGGCATAGCTTATCCAGATTCTTAGACAATCTGTCAATATTAGGATCTGAAGTGGAGGCTATAGTGTCATCCTTGTATGTTACTCTCTTCTCAGCTCTCAGTTTGGCCCTTTTTTCAATCAAATTTGCCTCTATGTTTACTGCCCCTTTCTGCATGTCTTCCAAAGTGGTGTACTCTTTATCTCTAATCTCATAGGCCATGTCAGCATCAAATCCATCAGGATATTTGGCCAGGGCCATACCTTGTGGAGGTTTCATGTGTGGGGGAAGAGCGTTGTAAATACTGTTGAATCTAGTGGTGTAATCATGAACACTTTCCCCTACGTTCCTCTTAAGGGACATGTATTCTGCTAGGAGCTGGCGAGGGTTTGCTCTAGTTTCCCATTTGTTAATGAAAGTCTGGTATAAAGCAGGGAGATCTTGGATACTACCAGCAGGTAGGTTTTTAAACCACTTTTTAACCTCTCCCCCAAGGCTCTGCGCGAAAATTCTCATTTTGATTGTTTCATCATCAATTTCCATATAGTCAAAGGAGTCCTCCATTTTATCTACATGTTGTTGTGCAGTTGTAGGCTCTTTAGTAGGGAAGTGTGGGGTTTTTTATTGCTAATCATCTCGTAAGGGCAGTAGAGGCTGAGGTAAAACTAGAGGTGCATACCAGGCTGCCATGATGATGTTCTGATGAGGTATAGGGTTGGCTTGAGCAGCTGGTAGTTGGATGACAGGGATGGTAGGACCACGGGGGTGTCACTCAATTAACCTATGGCATAGCACGTGCGTTCGTGGCATACTAAAGAATACCCTTAATTTGACTACATATTGGAAAATACCTCTAAAAATCACTTTATTTAACCCCCTACCAATACTAACCCATTGCATTTTCCCAATTTAAAAAACCCCTGCTTTCACTATATATTGTAGGTATCTATTTTTTCATTAACATTTTCTACACCCCTTTATATTTATATCCTTAACATAATGACATGATGCCTCTCTTATGACCTCACATGAATTCTACAATTCACATTTCTTCTTGTGATATACATAAGAGATGCATATTAGTATTCCCACAATGTGATTACTCAATCCACACTCAAGCACATCTTACTATGATTTGTGGCATTTAATGGTCTAAGGCATACAAAGATCAACCATTTTTTAGGAAGATTGATTATGTGCATGTGTATACTAGCAATTGCACAGAGGGTGCAAGGGAACGCTGGAAGGAGGAGATGTGAATCGTTTTGTGGTATATGAGAGGTAAATTGTGTAATGACTGAAGGAGATGAATATTTTGTTCATTTTTGACGATATGGAATATTGGATTTTATTTTTAATAAAAATAAAAATTATTAATTTAATATTATTAAATTTTAATTTATTTGATTTTATTTGTTTATTTTTATTTTTTTAATCTTTATTTATTTTTATTTCTATTTATTTATTTATTTTATTTTTATGTTTTAATTAAAAAATTTATTTCTCTATTTTATTTGTATTTTTAATTTTATTTTTGTTTTATTTTATTTCTATTTATTTATTCATAATTTTTTTTTTTTTTTTTTTAATATGTCGATACATTTGAAATCTTCCGGGCCCACATCAACTTATAACACATGCCTTGTTAAATTATTTATTATTGAGTAGTTTTTTTGTTAGATAAATATGTAAATATGTATAAAAAATATAATTGGTCAAGAATAATTAATGGAATTTTTTTTAGTGTTTTTTGGGTGTTTGAATTACACTTCGATTGTGTAAAGGTTATTCATCAAATTCTTGATTTTATTAAATTTTTTCCATATGATAGAAAAATTAAATCCACAAGAAAACTTTCAAAAAATCAAACTAAAAACAACTAAATAATTAAATTTATTTTATATTATTATTGGATATAACAGAGACTGGCAATCTGGTGCTGAGATGGTGCAGTGAAGTGATTTACTGGGAAAGCGGAACTAAAGAGCAATTTTCTTCTTCAAAATCTAGTAACACCATTGGAGCAGTTTTACAACGGATTGGAGTTTTTGGCCTCTTTGATAGACAGGGGACCATCATTTGGTCGAGATATAGTGAAGATTATACAGACCCAAATGTGAATTTGAGACTTTTGAGGTTGGATGCTGATGGGAACCTTAGAATGTATTCATGGATTGAGAAACTTCAGGTCTAGAAAGTGGCATGGCAGGCTCTGGAGAATCAATGTGATGTTTTTGGTACCTGTGGTTTGTATGGTGTATGTAGCTTTAATGCCACAGGACCCTTTTGCAAATGCCCATTTGAGAGAGAAGGATCTAAGGCCAATGTTAGTTTGGAAATGCAGTCCGAAGGGGCCTACAGGAAACTGATGAAGTTGGGCAGTTGCAACGAGGGGAACACCCTAATGGTGATGAAACAATCACACGATCCATCAAACAACCAACAAACATGAAACAATGTCTAGTTACACATAATCTCATATGATCCGTCTTACCAGCCCATAAAAATTGTTTTATGGAACGGGGGAATTTTTTCTAAGCACTAAAAAGCATGAATTTTCAGGTTTCATGTCAGTCCCAACTTATGTTGCCTCTTGATTTACTTATTTCCAAGTCATAAAATCCTCACAAGTATTCGTAGTTTGAAGAACATAAGTAAATTGGGCACTTTTTTGTGAATGTTACAACCAATGCAATGGTCTCCCGTCAAATTAAGATCTCCTGGGGGAGCAATGATCCATTAAAAAAAGAGCACAATCATCCATAGACAGTGGGGCTCTAATAATAACAAAATAACACTCGCAACGATAAAAAAGAACACATTCACCCATAGACAGTGGGGGTTTAATAATAACAAAATAACAATCATGTTTAGACTGTAAATGTGCTCCCTCACACATTATTCATTGCTATAAGGACAACGAATTTCAAATCTGAGAAAAAAAGAATAACTTTCTACCAGAGGAATAAATACACTACCCAATGATTACTTCCCAAACAAAAAGACTACTATGTTCTATGCTTGAATCCTGATTTACTGCCTCCTAGTGATGCTAATCAACAAAATTGACAAACAACAAGATTTAGTAATGGAGATTCAAACCAACAATCTAAGGAATTAGTAGTGCATTGCTCGGTATATATACATCTCACTCAATAACAAAAGTTGCAAATTAGTTGTGGGAGCCGAATCGATCTCCACCCATTCATAACACATTATCATAATAACAGATTATCACATCGAAACACAAAAAATAAATTGGTTTATTGTAAAAGCGTAGCCAATAGGTAGTGACTGAGCTTCATGAACTGTAGAGAATGTCCTGCACTAAGGATTAATACAACACCAGAAACCCAACTCGGTAAAACTAGCCTACAATGGATAAGCTTTGTGTATTATTATCAGTGTTTTAAGAGAATTGCACAGTATGACTCTGTCAAGGCTATCAGCATTATGCTCTGCAGGAAATTTAAGCGTCTCTGCCAAACTATGTTCCTATTACCTGGATTCTATAGACAAATTGGGGCGTTTCCTGGTGGAATTCAAAAGGAGCATTGTATTTTACATACTCAATGAAATCAGTCCCAATCATCATCAAATGAAATCATCATCTACTTAACACACTGCAAATTTCACATGAACTATCTTCCCAAGCATATTTCAAAGCAAACTGCCTCTTGATATTACTTTTTTCCAACCCATAAAATTCTCACACGTAGATTGGGTAGATTGGATATTTATCATATTTTGCATACATTCAAACAAGTTTCCCAGGAAAAGATAGAGATGGGAAGATAAAATGGGACTCGAATTGTACAGCCACCAAAAATAACTATCATTACTTTTTTCATGCCATAACAAAATCTTATATTCACTGTAAATCCTCCCTAGTGTGGGGAGTACAATATTTGAGGTCTGACCAACATTGCCTGTTCTCTTGTGCAAACGCAACAAAAAACTTATTTACCAGCCAACAAGTTTGCAGAGATTATTTCTCAGACAATAGGCCATTTATAAAAACCTCCAGGAAATCACAAATAAATTAACCAATCAATGTAATAATTGTGATACCTACACACTATCCTGAATTGCTTAAATCCTTAAAGGGACTCAGAATTGTGATTTATCCAGGTCCTCAAAATAAGGATGATCTAGTGCCTTCTTTGCTGAGATTCGCTTGGATGGCTCATAAACCAGCATTTCCTGCAAATCACCGAATTTAAATTTCTTTGGTTTACTATTCCAACAAAAATGCAAAGAAACAAAGAAAAACAAGGTTTGAGGGAGAGAGTAAGACTCTTGCAGACAACAGATCTAAACCGCTTGGTTCCAAGTCTGGAACAGAACAACTTATATCTTGAGGTTTCCATTCGAGGTAGATATGACAGTCCTTCAATTTAGTCACTCCTGGCCACACTTCTTCATTGGGAGTTCTTAGAAACTTGTTGCATGCAAAGATTGGAATAAGTTATGGCGCATCAGAGAAGAAAATCCAATAATCAAATATAGTCTCTTCTTTGTTGAAATCATAACCTGAAAATGTTCATAAGTTGTTGTACTTCAGAATCTTTCCTCCTCACGATGTGTATGAATATTTCAACACCAAGGCTTGCATGGAAAATTGGGTCGAGGACAGGTCCTGTGTTGCTGCAACAGCCTTGAATGATGGGTTTGGCATCTGCAGGATCAAGAGGACTAGTTTCATCATTGGATATCATTACATCTCGGTTCCTGCAATCTCATTTGTAAAGGTATTCCTTACACCAGAAGCAGTAAACAATCAGATTATTTCCATGTATCCTCAAACATCAAATTCGGACTCATCTTCCTTCTCTTCATTACCTTAAGTTTCAAGCATACATGGTCGCATCTGCATTGTAAGAGCAGTCTTGCCAATTGTGCTTTTTTTTCTTGCCATACAAGTAGGAATAAGTTGGTATGTTTTTAAAAGAAGAAGAAGAATGTAGGGGATGCTTTTTGTACATCAGTAAAGAGCATGTTTAAACTATTAGTATATATGGCTCTGGATCTCTCTGTTTTGCATATTTAGATTTGGATTAAGCAATTATTAAAATCATGTTTTTGTTTTAAAAACATTTGGTATATAATGTTGTAAAAGCATAAACAAGAAGAAAAATTGTTGTCAAGGAGCATGTATAGAGAGAGAAAATGTAGAGACTATACTATGGAGTAAAAACAAGCTAATCATGCCTTTGTTCATTGAAAGAGTAAAATCCTTCTAAAAAAATCTACACTTTAATTTGTAAACATACAGAAAAATCGAGGTGAGTGCATGTGCCCATTAATGTATGAAAAGACCCAAGGCCAAACAATGAGCAAATGATTTGAAACATGTTCTCCACCTGCCATAATTTATGGATAGATAGCCCCCAGTGTTTGGGAACTACTCTCTAAACAAGAAATATGAATTATCTGTAATTGAATTTTCTTGTGCAATTTTTGAAGCTCCCTGGAAGAGTTCACATCTCGATACATTATCCCAATGGCAAAATCCAAAGAGCACAACACAAGGGATGTACCTCTCATATACCACAGCCATACTAACTCGCTGGGATTATTACTCATGAAAAGCAGGTTAGAAATGGGCAGAAAACAAATGGATAGCATAACCTAGTTTGGCAGTAATTATCTGGTAAGACCACATCTAGAAGCTCAAATCCATTGGAGGGTTTCTAAGTCTCGACAATTTCACAGGACCATCTATTCCTGTCGGCCATGTATCAAAGAAAGCTCTGATGTTCTATTCACCAAAAAAAATCAATTCACATTAGTTCATAGCCTCAGTAATAGATAAATTTTAAGTCCCTGCTCATTTAAAAGCAATAAAATTTACTTTCAATATTTATATCCTCTAAGCGTTCAGGTATCGAATTGAACCTGGAATCCAACTATCATGCTTAGTAGGGCAATATGATTCTCTCCAGCCTGCAGTGCAATCGGCTTCTCAAACGTAAACCCCCATTTCGAATAATATCCAGTCTGAGATCCTATAAAACATCATAATTATGTTGATAATATTTTTCTGAAATCAACCAGCCCATCCATCAATCCAATCCCATATCAAATTATCCAGTTTCACATATAACAGAAATTTAAGAAATTTACTTTCCTGTGCGAAATCAACCAACAGTAGGCAATTTCTCTAGAAATTACATAGGAAAATTAAAGATTTTACTCACCTGCAAAATTTCTACTGAAAAATACATGAAGAAACCAATTTTGATCACATGGAAGAAAGACCTGGCAAGTCCCTCAACCCCATCTTATTTTCTCGTTTATCAGAGATTAAAAGTTGTCATTTCATAAACACAGAATGATACCTTATACCAGTTACTCTGCCAAAAACAGGGTCATAACCAACCTAGAGATTCTCTCAATTCCTACTTGATTTTATCATTTATTTTTTCTGTTCAGACTACAATCCAAAGTGATAATATGGGGCTTTCAGAGACAAGGCCCTCTGAAATCATTATCAAGTCAAAACCCAATAGGAGTTGTCAAAACACCAAACCCAAAAAAAATATTCCCAAAGGGATTGAAGCTGATGAGGCTTTTCATTTAATCGTGCATATAACACCCCTGCCTAAGTCTAATTTAATGACCATAAACCTTTAAAAAGTAAACATACATTTGCAAAAATCAAACAAGCCCCCTGATCGGTTTCAATCTAACACCCAGGACAGTTCGACGGCATATTTATTTCATTCACATAAACCCGTTGATTTCATAACCACTCCAATTCAGCAATGCATTAAATATTGGGGGAAAAGAGTCAGGAGCCGACAGATCCAAAGAAGGACAATAGCCATGACACTGAAACAAGAATCGCTCATTTTGTAGATCTCAAATCAAGTGGCAATCAAGTAGAAGAGTAGGGCTGAAGAATAATGGTCAAATAGGAGTATAGTGGCCAAATTCCACACCCCTATCTTGAAGCAAAGGTTGTAATGAATACTCACCTCTGCAGATGACCTTGCTTGAAATAAGTGAATGGTGTTGAGATTGAAATCCACGCCACTGAATACAATACACAGATCACCATGTAAATAAATGTAGAAAATTGATGATTTCAACAAGTCACGAATTATAAAACTGAGGCATGGTATTAAACAATTTAACATATCATCTATGAAATCTTTCTGCGTGCAATATTGTACTGTAGAAAATTACAAAGTGTTGAGGGGTTTACCCACTTTTACCTTGCATTAGTGACCACTAACATATAATGAACTGACTAAAAAACATGTTATTTTTTAGACCATTTTCATTTTTAATGAAGAAAACAATCGTTGTAAATCACTATTTCATTGAACAGAAAAACTTCAGCAGTAGGGGAGATTAGAAGATTATAAATCCTAAGAATGTATCTGCTACCATACCTCTGCGATACAACTAACTTCCACACATATGGAATAAAAAACTCTTCTGGGTGAAGTTCCTGCTCATAGGTGAATTTTAACTGGGTGAACATCTAAAAAACACACAAGCCATCTATAATTAGGACAAATCAAACCACTAACAACAAATATAGAGAATAATAAAAGCAAATTCAAACACTGAAACATGACTCTTTCAAAACAAAGTTTTTTTCATATTACTATCGTCATTTTCTACCTTAAACACTAAGCATTATTTTTTGAGGTATCCTAGTGCAAATTCCACCTTTAGATGTTTCTCTCACATGGATCCATTCATTTTGACATATCTGGAGACATGTCACATCATCCAATGTATGTGGATTTGGAGGAGTTACATGTTTGCTAAGGGTTTTGTTTAGCATGATGAGTGTCTTGACTATTGCTAGTGTGTTCACATGTGCCATGGCACACTTCTTGGATATGAATTCATCATTATGGCAGAAGGCATATGCTTCTAAATTATTTTTGGATAACATGCCACCCTTTATGCACACATTCCTAAATTGGCCTACCTGCTTTTCATGTATTAGGAATGTAGTTGGTTTACATGGATGAATGTATCATTTGTTTGATAGATCACTCCCACAGTATAATATTGGTTTGTCAGTGACGCCCCCGTGGTGACCACTTAGTGACTCCTAGATATCACAATCTTCATATGCATTTTGCTGTTTAGAAAAGTTGTAACCTAGAAAGATCACTCTGTTCTGTAGACCGATGACTATCTTTGCTTTAGTTGAACTGGTTTGATTGAAAAGCTGCATGACTCTCTCAAACAAACTTTGTGCTCTAGATTTGTGTAAGGGGACTCAAATCTTCAATACCCATACCAATAGCTATAATGTTTTAGTAATGCTTACCATCTTACTTTATAATGTTTGTGACTGAATTTTGGCAAGTCACTGATACTAGAGTGATTAGAAAAAACTAGTACTACAGTGATTCAAAATTTGTTTTCTTACTGGTTTTTGTGAGCATTCAAAAATTACAAAAGAAATGGAAGACTCTCCAGTGGAACACATATACGTTCAAACCCTAATTCACCACTTTAAATCAAAATTCTCATTCATGAAGCCTAAGCACACATCTAGAAATATAGTGTAAATAGTGGGTAAATATAATAATCATTAGAAAAGCATAAAAATGGGTGTATAGCTCAGTTGGTAGAGCCTTTGGTCGCAGGTTTGAGTCCTGCTATGCCCAAACACTGCAAAACAGCTGGTGAACTGGATTTACAAAAAACAATGACTATTTGCTTCCGCAAATCTCCCTGGTCAAGAATGGCTTTAAACTTCCTACAGCTTGGTTGCAGGAATGGCTCTAAACTTCCGACTACACCTTCTCTATGTGACCAGATGCATTTCAAATTTTCCCACTGTGCTGGTAGTCTTTCTAATTTATACCTTCTCAATGTGACCGAATGCTCCTAAGGCCTACTCACATGAAATGTTAATGATCACTAATGTTTTCAGATAGCTTCTAGTAACACTGAGATCATAAAGTGCTTTATAGCACGAATCCTGACTCACGTCACCTGATGTAATGAGTTAGGCCTCTTTCTCCTCTATTACAAGTTATATTTGTTTTCCATGCATGAGCTCGGTTGATGCATGCAACTTAGGATTTTCTGCACAACTGATGACTTCATAACCTATATTTTTGGAACACTTGACTTCCTATGAAGAAGACTATACTCCCGATATTCTTGGTGGCCGAATAAATACTATTGACAGCATACGTGGCAAGCTACTTGTTGACATAATGCCATAAGTACGTGTGAATGGCATAGGACCATGGTCTGGAAATTTCTGTTTGTGTTTTTTTTCTTACATATGTGAAATTGGAGCGAGGTCTCACTGATTGCAACCAGTCATTATAACTAGTACCACGCCTCTACCAATAGTTAATACATATAACCAGCATTCCATAATTGGACCAGCCGTAGGGTAGATGCTTCATATAAGTTGTTTTACAGAGAAATCAAGACAGAAGAGATCAGGCCCTTGGGAAGTTGAGAACCTTCTTGCATCACCAACACGGATCTGTTGTGGAAATGTGAATTTAACCGCGGCTCTCTGTGTTATTCAAGAATTTCTGTCTCTCAACAAAGGCTACAAGGCATATGCTCAGGACACAGTTTTTAGTGCAATTTCCTCTGCAATTGCTCTGGAGTAACCTGCACCCAAGAAATTGAATAATAATGCAGTGGCAATTGAATCTCTGTTCTTAATATCTCAGTTAACGTCGGTCCTCTAACTTTGTATGCTTAGGACACATTTTTAGTGCAATTTGCTCTGCAATTGCTCTGGAGTAACCTGCACCCAATAAATTGAATAACAATGTAGTGGCAATTGAATCTCTGTTCTTAATATCTCAGTTAACGTCAGTACTCTAACTTTGTATGATACCAGGTTATTTTCCTTCTAAAGCGATTTCAAGGACTCTGATCTAGACTACAACACTGGGTGCAAGGGTGCAAAGGAAAAAAAAAGGAGATTCTCTAAGAGTTTCCTTGCTCACTATTACTTAGGGGATCTATAAGGATGGAGTTGTTTGTTGGGGTAGTGATGCCAATACAGATGTGACTAGTGGGAAGCCATTACACACTCCCCATCTAAAAGAAAACAATCCATGGTCTGCAAACTCATTACAGCCTAGTGAACGTACATTTGAGACAAGCATCAATTCATTCCTTGTGATGGACTATTGATCAAATAGGTTGTATAAGCCTAGAAGGTTTTACACCATCCATGTAAAATTGAATCCAAAAGACACAGAAGGTCAAACCCTGCATTTAATAATTCTAGTGTTGTAGCAAGCATGTTATCTAACTTTCGTAGGTGGACTGATTAGGCCATCCTCGCTGGCAAAAACCAATGGGTCTACACTCCGAGTTGTCAAGGTTGGACAGGAAGAAAGGTCGAAGGGTGCCCTGCATTTAGTTCTGGTGCTGTAAAAACCATGCCAGCTAACTTACATGGGTGGATTGGCAAGCCACCATCACTAACAAAGAACGCATTCCACCCCCGGATCTGATATGCACCTCCGAGTTGCCAATCTTGAACGCGAGGGAGGGTGGGACAGTACCCTAATTTAGTCCTGTTGAAGTAGAAAGCTAGCTTACATGTTAGTTTTATTAGTCTGAAACAAACACATACAAATAGAGATGAAAAAATATGAAGCAAGGGTATACAGAGCAAAATACTCTGCAAAACTACAATTTATTACATTTCCCTCTGTTATATTTTAAAATTCAGCAGTCTCAATTATAATCAACCATAAAAATTATGTCAACCTCAGTTATGTCGTTCCAACCGAACCTATCAACCTCAGTTATTTCGTTCCAACTAAACCCAGCATTCTTCATCTCTAACTTCCTTCATTTTGCATATTAAAATAGAAATTACATAAAAGTGGCCATGGCTTCATCACCTAACATAAACCCATCTAAGCCCAGAGTACAGGGAATTTCAAAACTGATGCATGGCTTGTGCAACTATGGTGCCCCTTTCTATCAATTTATGACAGGAGGAAAAAATTTTAAGCTGTGTTTCATGGGAAAATTGCCCTAAATACTAGCAAATCACCTTATGACAGCCCATCAAATCTCATCCATCATATAATGCACGTTAGAGTTGGAAATCTTGAAATATGCACCTTAAAGTTGGCAATCTCCAAATTGGAGTTGTAAATTTGAGTTTTCATATTGGAGTTGTTTTTGGTGAGATTTTTTGAAAGTTTTTTTTTGAATTTTTTCCATTTAATTTCTAAAATTCAGCAGAAATTTATTGAAAATAGAAATTTGATGGGTAGCTTTGCACAATCAAGTGTCTGAGGAATTTTTAGGGTCTTGAATCCATATATACAGTTAAAAAATAGTTTAAATAACAACAATCAAGATTCAACCTCAAATGTTTTTTTATTCCAAGACACCAAAAACTCCAAAAAATCACACAAAAAACAACTCCTTCCATATTTTCCATATTTGATAAAAGTATTTTCCATATTTGATGAAAGTCAGCAATCCCAAAATGGGAGTCGTAAATTTGACTTCCATATTTTATTGGCATTATAAAATCATGTGAAATCCACAGGTGCATCGTCGAACTTTATAATCTCGAAATGCACATTAAGTTTTACAACCTCGAAGATTTGCATATTCAATAAGGCACTGTGGCCAGTTCCCCTATGCAATAGGGAAAATCCACTCCACACTCGAGGACGTATATCCATAGTTCACACCACTGGCACCCATGTATTAATTTTTGGAATTTCTGACGTGCAGCATTTGATAGAGCTTTCCTCCGGTTCAAAGAGAAGGTTTCTACTATCGAAAGCAACCAATCTAAACCCTATGAAAAACTATAAAGAAAGGGAAAAAAAAAGGGTGGACAGACAGATTAAAAAATGCATGCACCCTAAACTTCAAAGGTACAAAAATATGCATAGATTTACATACCTTGCAAGCAGTCACAGTTCTCAACCTCCTTCCTGACAACATCCAACACTGAATCAATGAGCTCAGCTCCTTCAGTATAATGACCCTTAGCCCAGTTATTCCCCGCCCCAGATTGACCGAAAACAAAGTTATCTTGCCTGAATATTTGTCCATAAGGTCCTGCCCTCACACTATCCATAGTCCCGGGTTCCAGATCCATTAAAACGGCTCTCGGCACAAATCTACCACAGCTTGCCTCATTGTAGTACACGTTGACTCTCTCCAGCTGAAGATTGGATGTACCCTTGTACAGTCCAGTGGGATCGATCCCGTGCTCTTCGCATACAACCTCCCAGAATTTCGCACCAATCTGGTTCCCACATTGTCCTCCTTGAATATGCAGAATCTCACGCATATTCGATTCGGAGCTCAGAATCACAATAAAGAAAACTGGAGATGGGCTCGAACCCAAATGAGAATGCGGTGAGCTCTGTAACGCCCACGACCCTCCTTGCTCTACCTGCAACAGTCGAACGCCCGCTCTAAACCTGCAACAGTCATGGTCTTTGCCTTCCCACGACCCTCCTAACTGCGCTTGGCCATAGAAATTAAAAAAAATTACCCCAAATTATAAATATTTTATATAATAAATAAAAAAACCCCCTCCCCCCTAGTTATACATGCAATATAATGTTTTTTGATTTTTTAATTTTTTTTACCGCAATATGAACGCACGTGATAATATATTGGTTTGTCAGTGACGCCCCTGTGGGTAGGACCAGCAAAAGTTTGTTGAGCAGATCTAGGGTGAGAAAGCCCCGAGTTTTGGAGAAAGTGGAGATCAGGTGGTGTGGAAGGAGGGGTTTCGCTGTCCCTAGTGTCTGGCTGGTCTGAAACACTGAATGACCTAGTTCTAGGTAATCTGTTTTGGAGGTCTAGGTCGAAGAAAGGGTCTAATAGAGCTGCAAGATATTCTGGTGCAGAATTGGCTCTATGAATGTTGCTGGAAATAGTTGATCTCCTACTCACAGGTGTTCTTTTAAGGATTTTCTCCGGATTATCAACTGTTTCAGGTGGGTTTGGATCAGGGAAAGCTCTTTTATGAATGGTTCTGTGAGCCAGAGTGTTGTTTATAAGCCAAGCAGCTTGGCCCTACTTGTTATTTCTACTGTGGTTAATGTTGTCTTGGGAACTGGCCTCCCTGTGGAGTCTTCATTATGCTTTGGGACTGGTCTTCTAGTGGAGTCTGATGTGAAACCGAGATAATCAGCAGGCCTATTGATCACCAGTGGAGTCTTTAACGTTTTAGGAACGATGGAGTCGCCAGGTGGAGGGTTTAGGATGATTCTAGGGTACACTGTCCACCACAGTGCTCAGGCACTATCACCTTTCATGAATATCCTCTAAAGCAACAAGCTCCAACCAGAGATTGACTGGGAGGGCATTTACCAGATATGTCACCCCTGAAGAGAGGATGATATATGGAGGCTACTTGGCCATATCCAGGCTCTGTCTAAGAGTATGGTGGATATTCAATAATGGAGGCTGATTCAAGAAAGGTGTGACTTACCATCAACCTAGCCAGAATTCTAAGTTTCTGAGCTTTAAAGAGTGTTTAAGACGAAATGTACTCAGAAGTCCCCAGTGGAGTCGCCATTATGTTGGGGTTCCCATGTTTTGGCCAGGTTGACAGAGACCAAAAGATGAAACAACATAGAACCACTTTCAGACCTTAGGATCTAGCCCTCCTAGGTCCAAAGAGGGATCTCTCTATGATTATCAAAGGATATATGTCTTTGAAGTTCTCAATTGTGATTTTAGGCTAGTTATAGGCTCAAGGTTGTTTGTTTGATTGTTTGAGTTTGGTTGTTGAGAATCAGGAAGGAAGGTTTCATCATAAGACAAGGATGGGTAAAGAAGGAAGCTAGGCAAAGATAGATAACTCGGGGAACATCAAGGCCATTGGGCAATGGAGTCAAGAAAGGATTTACTTATGTTCAATGTGTAAGCTTCAATTGGGCTAGTCATCTAGAGCATTTGGATCTCAAAGACTGATTGGTGGGATGGAACACTAAGGAATGAGAATGAAGGATGGAAAACCATCTGATTCCATCTATAGATCAGGCCATAGGTCATTTAACTCCAGGCCTGCTTGGACAAAACCATAGGCAACACAAGGGGTCTTGAAAATGTTTGTATGGAAGGGCAGGTTATGAAGAGGCGGCGACAGGCTTTACACCTCCCAATGTTCCTAACCTCTTTCAATTAAATCTTAACAAAGACATCTGAACACTGATTCTATCAACTTGCACATCAGAGAGCAGGCAATAATCATCCACTACACTGGTTTAGTCAATTAAAAACAATATTCAGATACACATAAGAGCAGAAAACATTAAAGACTGAGAGAGCTGGGACATAAGGTAACTAACAAGGGTAAATCTTATGTCATGCGTTCAGATGTCAGTCAGAAGAACATGAAATGAAATGGAAATAAACACAAAGATAAGAAAAACATCACCAACTGTTGTAGATCAGGATCCAATGAAAACTGCTTATCATGTTAAACACAACACCAATCAGGTACATCACTGCCCAAAGCTTTTACATTCAGCCTGAATACATCATATTTCTCAGCCTGTCATACAACTATTACACAGGAAACTTGGCTCGAGACAAAAATTCTTTCAATTCACTGATAATCCAACAACAACCATTACAATGATATCCTTCTGTGCTTTATAGCAGAAGAGACACAGAGGACCAACTGAGGAGGTAGGTGAATTTTAAATGTTACATTTAAACACAATAATGAATGCAGGGCCGAGACCCATTTTGCTTGATACAATGTATATCTAATCTTTGTCACCTTCCTCGTGAAAGAAAGATCTGCTCCGGATAGGTTTTGACCTTTTGGCTGCAGTACTCCAGGTGATTTGAACAAAATGAAAGAACTTGCTGAGGGGTCTGCCTCATGGATGTTAGATTGTTTTGAACTATAGCTGGGACGAGAAATTCCTTCAAGGACACGGCGCATAATAAAGACTGTATGGGAGACCTGTCCTTTATGGAAAAACATTCTGCTGATAAGAAAACCTTGATATTACCTCTTATTGATGTTCGGGATCTCCAGAATCGATCCTCGGGGTCTTCAAAATGATGCTTTGCCTCTTTAAACCTCTGTTTCAGGGCTCAAGATCTTCGTTGACGCGCATTAATCCCTCTGCTCTGTACTGAAAATCCTTGCTGCTTCATTACTGCCTCTGTCAAGTTAGCTCGATCTTTTAATGGCGCCGGAAGGATTTCGGCGCTTGAACTCTTCTCTCCATTAATGTGAGTCCTCACGGCCCCATTCCTTGACTTTCCTGATGGTACTGGCTCATTGGATTTGATCCTGATTGCGCCGCTTGCCATTGAGGTAGTACATTGAACAGCGGCGGTCCCATCCTCTAGGAACTCTGCAACACAGCAAACTTATGAAGAAAACAGTGGACGGAGCGATGAATGCAGGGTGAGCGAAATGGTGGTGCGGCGGTGGCGGAAGCAAAGCTATTATGCAAAAGAACGATGAAAATGCAGTGGAGTGGTGGAATGCGTGGATAATAGGGTTTGGTGTGAATATGCAGCGCAGACCGTTAGATCCTAGCCTGGAGACGAAGATCAACGGTGGAGATTGATCCATGGTATGACTTATGGACATGGCGGAATACATATGAAACTTTTGACTTTGGCGAAAATGTATGGAAATGAAAACAAATGCAACGAAATGTATGTAAGAAGTGGGACCCAGCGGAGGCAGAGGGCGATTAAACCTGAGCCGTCAGATCCGGGAGGAGACGGACGGCGGAGATGCAATCGGAGGATCGCAATCGCAAGGGCACAAAAATGAGACACTCACGAACTTCCGATTGCGATCGATAGGGGAGAGCAATAGTCGTTTGATCGTGAAACAAACGAATGGCCAGGATTTAATCGGGAGACAGAGGGAAGGCTTGCGATCAGCGATCGGAAGGGAAAGCGATTGAGTGCTGGCCGTCGATCTGCGGGAAGAATGGACGGTCAGGATGCAATCGGGGGACGGGAAGAGGGACTTGCGATTGCGATCGGGAAGGGTCTGCGATTGAGCGCTGACAGTCGATCTGGCGGGGAGATCAACGGTGGAGAACACAATCGGAGGGGATTTGCGATTGGCGGAGGACCGTCGGATCAGCGTGAAAATGGACGGCGGAGATTAAATCGGCGGATCGCAATCGGGGGTTGGACAAGAAGGCTTGCGATCAGCGGAGGGTCGTCGGATCGCGGGGAGATTAGCGGTCAGGATTGAATCGGAAGATCTCAATCGGGGCGGCACCATTATGAGTTGCGATTGCGATCGGACGAGGGTTGCGATTGAGCGAAGACCGTTGGATCTGTGGGACGGATCAACGGTCAAGAATGGATCGGAGGGCTGTAATCAGGGCGGCACTGCTGAGGCTTGCGATTGCGATCGGAGAAGGGCTGCGATTAGAGGCCCGCCGTTGGATCATCAGGGTAGATCAACGGTGCAGAAAGCACCGCGGGACTTAAAACGTTAAAATGATCGCATCGAGACTTTGAAGTTTACAAAGGAAATGCGCCCGTTTACAGCTCTGACTGCGATTGGCGCTCGGGACTTAAGCGCTTGGTCCCAGCGCCGGGGCACATGTGGGTAAGTGGTTAAGGGACCTGTGGTAAGGGGCTAAGCCCTATATTAAGGTCGGAAAAAGGGTTTTTTAGCTCGTTTTAATGGATTTAAGGGCTGGGGAAGGGGAACGATATATGGAGAAAGGGGAGAAAAGGGAAAACAAAGGGTAGGGGAAGAAATTAAAGGGGATTTTGGGGGGGATTTGAGGGGTAAATGGGGAAATAGAAGGGGAAGACAAGGGAGAAGAAAAGAGGCTAAAAGAGGGTAACAGAAAGGGAACTTGGACAAAGGGAAAGAGGGGGGAATTGATGTATGTTGCAGGGGTAAAGGAAGGAATGACAGGCCCCTTTTTTAGCAATTTACTAGCAGAGGGGGATTTGTATTAGGCACAGCAATTGAGAGACTTCAAGGAGGATGGAATTTCAGGGGAAAGGCATTCCTTGAAGACTCAATAGTGAACTAGCCCCCTATTTGCTTGTCAAAAATTTCATAGGGGGGCTAACACCCTGTTCGACTTGTGTGCCTTCGTTTTGTACTTGCTCCTATTGTGCACCATCAGCTTATTCTTGTTCTCGCTGTGCACCTTCTACCGGTTGTTCAAACAAGGGCCCCAACTCTGGGACTCTGCAGAACGCTATAGCTTTAAGCTCCATGAAGGTCGATACATCTTGCTGCCAACCCTGCAAGAGTGAATCTGTGGCGTCAGCGATCCTGGTGACAGCGGCCTCTTCTAGGGGTGTCGGGACAGCCCCGAACATCGTGCTAATTTGGGTTTCGACGTCGAAGACTAGGTGTTGCATCGTCCTGGTGCTATTTTTGAGGGGCGAGCGGAGCTCACGAATTACCCATTTGGCTGCTGCAGAATTGGCTTCCGTTTGCTGGATCTGTACTTCGAGCTCATCCACCTGTGCATATAATTGGTCCAAACATGCGGGGTTTGTGACCTCTTGAATTTCTCGGGAAACCTGTTGTAGCTGTGCATAGATTGGCTGTGCTTTGGAAGTCAAGGCCAGTGAACATTCCTGGAGACCCTTCAGGAGGACGTGCGCCTCGCGCGCCGCAAAGATGAGTGTTTCCTGCATCTGGGTTGCCTGGCCCTGCTTTGTGGTAACCTAGGCTGAATAGGTAGCCGTTGGGTCAGGCAGCACTGGGCATGCGTCTAATGTTGCGTGGAGCTCCGTATATTCTTGATGGAGACCAGTAAGGGCAGTCCGGATGTAGAAGGCTTGGACGACGACATTCTGCTCCACGACATCAGCAGGCAGCAGGGTATAATGAGCCTTTACCAAGGGCTATAGGCCTGAAAATACCTGAGTTACGTTGGCTATCTGATCTCGCAGGCGGTCCTGTACCATGATAAGTTGGTCGCGCTATTCAGTAAGCACCATGATATGTTGTTGCTGCTCTTCGCACCACTGCTGCAGCTCTGAGTGAAGCTTCTCAGCCTGCTGGGCCACCCGCTGAATGAATAAGTACAGCTGTGCTGTACCCCATGTTTCTAAGTGAGCTGTGCCCGAAGCACCCTAGTCCGGCTGCCTCTCTTGGAGGGGTTGCCCACTGGAAACTGAGCGGTTGGAATGCTCTAGAGGGGACGGCAGTGCCTGTTGCTGCGTTGAGTTGGCCATATTCAAATCTGGCTGCTCCTGTTGATCGATCTGGCCAGTGAGGGAAGGGTCAGCATGCTCAGGCTGAGCTTTGGCTGATTCGGGCCCAATTTTTTCCAGCTGGGTAAATATAGCAGATAAAGAAACCTGGGGTGTGCCCACGGGGTTGACTAGTGGTACTACGGTAGCAGTACGGGATTCAAATTCAGCCCCGTGGTCCCTGCCAAAGATTTCTCGGATGAGTGGGTCAGACACAGTGGCAGATGAATTTGATGGAGCGGATGAAGTGGTAGGCAGAGGTGGAATGGTGGATGGAAGTGGAGCTGTGGATGGAGGGCGAATTTTAATAAACTCGGAAGGGTCAATAAGGGGTTCTTCCTGGATTAGTGCCCTTGTAATTGGGGGCGGTAGCGGATCATCATTAGTAAGGTCCACCACCAGATTGGCTACGGTGGTGTGGGCCTGCTTGGTGGGAGGAGTTTCTAATTGCTCGGGGGCCGGGCCCTTTCCTCCATGGGGATGACAATTGGGCTTGCAGAGGTAAATAAAATAGTCGGGAGGGGAGAATTAAGCAGAGTGGTGGGGTTGTGCAAAGTAGACCGAGACATCTGAAATTTAGAAAATAAAGGGACCAGTGAGGCACCACTGGAAATAACCTGAGCTACCGCATTAAAATTCCGCACCTGTTTATTAAAGTGGAGGACGACGGGGATGAGCGGTTCTGGAAGTTCCTGTGATGGGGTTGCCGCATCCGTCCCGGCAGGCTGTTGCAATGGCAACATCTGCTCAAAGTTGCACCTAGGAATGCCGTCGCGGATGTGCTTCGTGACCCCCGGCCATGAACAGACTTCGCGGTGGAAAGTGGCATCGTCCAGCTGGAACTTCAATGGCGTCATGTGGAAGTTATTTTCTGGCACGCAAGAGGGTCGGAGGTAAGTATGCCTGTGACTTACCCCGAACCACACTTGCTCGCTATACTCGTCCAATAGGTTCCTGGGCATCCACTGCTGGCTGGCTACAACGTCCGTCATTAAGCCATACCAAGTCTGAAATGCTTCAGCATTCACCTGCTTGGTGCTTGGATCAGGCGACACCTTCCATGGAAGAAATTTCATCACAAGAGGCTGGCCCTCTGGAATTTCTGCGGGTAGCCTGACAAGAGGGGTGTGCCATTTCCCCATGGCAAAAGCGATGATCAAGTATCCATAAATGAAGCTAGTCATGCGCTTGTAGTTCTCTTCGCATGCATCAAATTGCTCATTCAAGAGAATGGAGCACCAATTCAGCTTGG
This sequence comes from Pinus albicaulis, assembly GCA_034641835.2. NCBI lineage: Eukaryota > Viridiplantae > Streptophyta > Pinopsida > Pinales > Pinaceae > Pinus > Pinus albicaulis. The sequence goes on along the minus strand of CM076576.1, from coordinate 321,860,098 downwards.
AACCCTGAACACAGTGCTCCACAATAGATATGGTGTCCAAGGTGCATTCACCCTTGGTGTAGTGCCTCATTGTCTTGCTAGCAATGAGGTAGCAAGAAAATTTAATCTTGGGCGTGTTAATGAGCTCTATCTTGGCTCCCTTCCCTCCCCGCCGGGTGCCATATTTGTTGTACAGGTCTGTGTCTCCGGATTTCCATGCACACTTAGAGGTGGTCTGGCATGCGGTTGAGACATCTGCACCATTCTGGGAGAGCCCGGTCAGACAATGGATGTCTTCAGCGTGAATGGGAATTTACTTGTTCAGCCACAAGGACCCATTCTGAATGTGGCTAAGTAAGAACCGAGTGCACTGCAAAACCGGTCTGGTGGTCCCGAACACCGAAATATTTCTTAGATTCATGAGAGAAGACTGTTGAAGGCCCTGGAATGCTGGTAAAATTCGGTTGGCGGAGTTCCCAACTGTGCTGTAATAGTGTTCCATATATACTTTCCAATTGAGCGTCGGGAATTCAGAGGCATCGGAAAGATTGGCGTCTATCAAAGTTGCATTGTCGTATTTCCCGACCAGAGACTCTGTCCTGTGAATCCTACTGTTGAGCCTCAAGATTGTGCTTTCTTTCATCTCACTTTACCTCATTTTTCCTTTGTCCATTGTTATCCCAGACCCAACTGATCAATGAATTTAGTTAAAATTACTTTTAGAATGATGAACATGGCTAACTTGCTAAGTTTTGTGATTTTTGTCATTGTAATGCATTTTGACCGGAATTAGCTGCAGAATGCAGACATTCCGTAGCTAACCGGCAATTCTGCAGCTGTCTTCACGTTCAGGCATGTTCCAGGTGGCCTCTCAAGAAAAACCGCATATGGGTATATTCCACGTCATGTCTACATTGTTCGTTGCTCACCATGAAGGAAAAACCGAATTCTGGATATGGTTTTGGTATGTGGGAACACATTTAAGAAGGCAGACTTCTAATAGGACTGTCTTAGTCCAGATGTCCTTTTTCTCTTTACGTTGCCATCTTCAAGAGTCCTAATGTGATTTCGATAAGGAAAGACAATGATCCTCGAATTGTTGCAAGTTCTCTTATGTACATTTGTTATAAAAACACTTGGGAAACCGAGAGCTAGGCTAGATTTTGCTCTAGATTTTGCTTAGATTTTGTGCTACATTTCTGAAGACGCAGATTTCTCTATTCAAGTTATTTCTCCTTTAATGAAGAAGACAACATTGTTTTGAAAGCGTTGATTTGATTTGGAGTTAGATTCCTTCTGGTGCTAGAGGGCCCTGCCTCCTGCACGGTTTTACTTGCGTAATTTAGATAAGTATCTTAGTTGCCTTTACGTTTTTGAAGTTTGAGTTCATAGTTAATTTCATTAGCCACTATAGTTATACTCGTTCTAAAAACTCTTCCAAAAGAAGAAACTCTTCCAAAAGATTATGATAATGAATGGGAAATGGCTATAGTGATGTAGGATTTAATTGTAATTTCTTTTGTTCACTATCATAGTTACACTTGTTCTAAACACTCTTCCAAAAAATCCTTATGATGTCTAAGGCATGGCTGTGATAATGAATGTTTCAGTTGTTTTTTTTTCACTAAGTAACATAGTTGTTCTTGCTCTTAAAACGCTCTTCCAAAATATAATAATGATGGGTAGGAGATAGCTATGATATCTTAGTTTTTAATTGCTTTCAGTCTTTATGTTTGCATTTGCACTGAATTGTACAGTCAGGATTGTTCTAAGAAACTCTTCCAAAATACCAATCATGATGGACAAACAGGCTGTATAATCCCATATAATAATGCATGATAACTTAGTCAGGATACTCCAGAGTCTAATTGCATTTAAATCATGCTCTGTTATTTTGTTTTGAGTTTGATAATGACTTGTTAGTTCATCACTGTTTTAGACTAGTGACATTTTAAGTTCATTTTTAGCTTAACACATTTCATTTTCACTCCACAATTCATTGTCATCCACTGCATATTAGATTACTTCAGTTGTTAAACTTAACAAAACAGCCTTCATTATTTACAAAACCTCTTCTTGTTACAAATCTATAATTGATTCATAACCATATGAAGAGAAGACAGTATCATTTCAAGGCCTGAGGTACTTTTGCAACTTCTTTACTACTTCATAAACAGAGCCTTTCCTCAAAAGACTACTTTAAAAAGAAATCTATAACTCTTGGGCGAGGTTTAGTGATGATTAACTAAGTTGCAGAATAGAGTTAGGAACTAGTCTTAGAGTAGAGATCTTATGATGGTATCAATGTTTTCCTCCAAATATGCTTCAACAAATCTCTAATCATGGATAAAATGTTGCATAATTATAAGCTAGTTGTTTAATTGTTTAGTTAGGATAATTTGCATACTTAGCTGACCACTTCTCAAGTTTTCTCTCAAAATACCTTTGATGAAAGAATTGGACAATTTGAGTTTATGTTTTGAGTCATTTGCTTAAAAGTCAGTATCAAGCTTTTTTTTTTCTTAGTCATAATTTAGATTCGATTTTGTTTCAATATTTGCAACTGCACTTGTCATTTGTCATCAACCAATTAGGTTTCATTCTATTTTAATCATTAGTTTCTTTCCACTAGCTTTCTAGTCATTTTCCTTGCGAACATAAAACTACCAAAAAACCAAAAAAATCATAAATCATCACAAAAGACCAAAAACATCATAAAACACTAAACACAACGCATTAAGAGACAAACACCTAGGCACATACGGTGCACTTCACTTCAGCAGTTTACCAACCCTGGTTGACAATTAAATGAACTCAATTTAGGAGACTAGGTTGAGACCAAACATTTTGGCACCGTTGCCGGGGAAGTGAAAACTAGGTAACCTTTGTTTCTTAGCATCCAAAAACAATGATATGCGTAGGGAGAGAGATTTAAGGGGAATATTTATAAGCAGCAGAAGCAGAAGTTTGATTTCTAGAACACCACTTGTTTCACCTAGATCCAGAGCTAGTACACCTTCAACTCAGACCCACATTCCATCCTTTACTGATCCTGGACTTCTAGAAGATCTAAGGTCAGTTGTTCCATTAGAGAAACCTTCCACTTCATCCACTGAACCTACCATAGAAGAAGATTTAAAAACTCCTGTTAGGGACACAAAGTTTTCCACTTCCACAGGAGAGTCAACCATGGCAGAAGAAGGAGGAGGAGGAGTATTTAATGGAGAACACACACTATTTGGAGGTAGAGGAGAAGGAGGTAGAGGTGCAGATGGAGGAAGAGGTAGAAGAGAAATAGGAAGCTCTTTTGGGTTCCCTATAATTGATGAAGAAACCAATACAACCATGAAAAACATTTCACCCTCTGTCCTTCCAAACTTCTATGGACTTAAAACTGAAGATCCTGAAACCTTCCTATTTGAATTTGAAGTTCTGTGTAGAACTTATGACTACTTACAAAATGCTCAAAAATTGAAATTATTCCCTTCAACCTTGAAAGGAGCAGCATTGAAGTGGTTTATGAGTTTGATCAACAGTTCTATTAGGACATGGGAAGACATGAAACAAGAATTTCTAGAGAGGTATTTGGATTATTGTATGCCGGTTAATCATAAGGAAGAAGTGTTTAAGATGTTACAAAGAGAAGATGAAAACTTGGAAGATTTGTTGGAGAGATTTCATTACAACATTAAAAGAGCAAAAATGGAAAACCTAGATCAAGACACCTTAAAAGCTCTTTTCTTGAAAACAATTAGGGATGAATGGTTCGATATCCTTAATATGATGGGAAAAGGGGATATATCACAGCTCACATTACCTGAAATATCTGAGTTATGTATCAACCTTTCAAGAGGGAAATCTAAAATTGTCAAAGGTCCAAGAGATCCTGCTCTTGCAAGGGCAAGTAAGTCTGCTTCTGGGACAGTAAGTAGATCAGAAATAGGACACATGCTTGATGATTTTAAATTTGACATCTTAGGGAGTCTTAGCGAACAAATAGACACCCTTAATATACAAAACAAGCAAAAATCTGAATCTGATACCTTGGCAATCTTTTGTCCTAAATGTCGAAAGAAACATGTCTTGAGAGAGTGTCATTTGGATGTAAAAGTTGTAGAAACCTGTGTCATTTGTTCTAAAAAACATGAGACCAAGAATTGTCCTTCTCTTCCTGGTCTCAAAGCTGTCTTTCAAGAGGAAACTCCTACAGATTCCACAGAGTCTCTCAATTTTGTATCTAGAAGGCCTTGGCAGGGACCTCAAACACAAGGATTCCATGATCAAATGTATAATCAACCTCCACCTTGGAATTCTTGGTAGCAACCTTGGCCCCAATTTCAAAATAAATCTCAATCTTGGGCACAAGGATCACAAAGTCCCTATGGAAGATACTCCCCATACTATCAATATCCACCATCCTATCCACCATACCCACATTTTTATCCTCAAAATCCTCAACAAAATTTTCCTCAAAATCTTCAACAAAATTTTCAACAAAATCCTCAACAACATCATCAGAACCTACCACATCAAAATCAACCACTTCCATTACCATTTTCTCAAAAATAAAATCAATTGCCTGCTCAACCCATACCAAACCCCAATAATAAAAATCCTCAGAACACATACATGATAGAAGGCCAACAGTTTCCAACTTATTTAATTACTCCTTTGGACCTTAGTGATGTTCAACTTAGGTCTGGAAGAATACTTGAAAAGAGGAAACCTTCTGTGATCATACAAGAACAAGATAACTCTGAGGAAGACTCTCTATGGGTGAATAAAAGTCTTGAGGAAGACACATCCTTTCAAGACCCAAACACTGAAAAATTAAAGCAAAAAGATCCAATAAATTCAACTCCTGTATTAGAGAAACCATCTACATCTACTTCTATACCTCCCTTTCCAGAAAGATTACAAATTGATAGAGGTGTAGAAAAACAAATTATGGTGCCTAATTATGATTTCCTAGATGAGCTGAGAAATGTTTGCATTAAAATTCCATTATTACAAGCCATCAAGGAAATTCAAATTTTAGCCAAAACAATAAAGGAGTTGAGTATGAAGAAAACAAGAAAAAGAATAAGAGAAACAAAGAAAATTCAACTTGCATGAAAAATAGCAGACATTATGATGGGCAAGATTACTATTCCAAAGTATCTTGACCCAGGAAATCCAGTTGTCAAAATTCACATCAATGGAATTGAAATCCAAAACACACTCATTGATTTAGGAGCAGCAATCAATATCATGAGTAGACAAATCATGGATAAACCGAAACTTCCTAATCTTCTCTTTACAGCCACACTATTACAATTAGCAGACATATCTGTGATCAAACCAGATGGGGTAATAGAAGACATTCCAGTGTCCCTAGATTCTTGGGAGTACCCTGTGGATTTTATGATCCTAACTCCTAAGAATAATCTAGGAGGACATCCTGTTATATTAGGAAGACCTTGGTTGGCTACAGTTGATGCTTTTATTAGTTGTAGATCCGGTGATATGTACATCTCTGATGGTAGTTCAACTAAGAAATTCACTTTATATCCTCCAGCTAGGAAAATTACAGATTTAGATGACACTCAATGGATAGAGGATGAAGAAGATTTACAACCTCTCTTCACAATTTCAGAAATTAGTGAAGATAATCAAATTCTGAATACTCTAGAAAATTTTGAATCCTCTCCAGAACACAAACATGAATCATTTCAAGAGGGATCCAATATTGAGTTTTTTTCATCAAGGCAGATGTCTCTTCATTCTATGGACAAATTTGGCAGCTCTACAAGTGAGATTTTCCCAGGCAAAACTTTGAACATAAACAAGAACCTAGAAAAATCTCAACAAGAAGAGTTAGTCAAAGTATTACAGAGACATTCTTCTACATATGCATGGGAATACACTGACATGAAAGGGATAAGCCCCAAGACTTGCACTCATCACATCTATATAGAGGAAAATTGCAAACCAATCAGACAACCTCAAAGACGGATGAATCCAAATCTTAGGGAAATTGTTAAAGAAGAATTGCAAAAATTCTTAATTGTCAATTTCATTTATCCCATTTCAGATAGTCAGTGGGTTTCTCCCTTGGTAATTGTGCCAAAGAAAAATGGTAAATGGAGGGTATGTATTGACTACCGAGAACTAAATAAAGCTACTCTTAAAGACCATTTTCCCTTACCTTTCATAGATCAAGTGTTAGATACATTAGCTGGCAAAAAGTACTTCTCATTCTTAGATGGGTTTAGTGGTTACAACCAAATCCAAGTAGCACTTGAAGATCAAGACAAAACCACATTTACCTGTCCTTAGGGTACCTATGCTTACCGAGTATTTCCATTTGGATTATGTAATGCACCTGCAACATTCCAAAGGGCAGTATTAGGAATTTTTTCAGACCTAATACATGATTGTGTAGAGGTGTACATGGATGATTTCACAGTTTATGGAAACACTTTTGAAGAAGCTTTAGAAAACTTGGAAAAAGTCTTAAAGAGATGTCAAGAAGCAAACCTTTCACTTAGTCATGAAAAATATTTTATGATGTTTACTGAAGTTATTGTTTTAGGGCATCACATTTCAGGGGATGGGATTAGAGTTGATGACTAAAAAGTTGAAGTCATCTCTAACTTATCTATTCCAAGTTGTCAAAGAGATGTTAGAATTTTTCTAGGATTTACAGGATATTATCGGAGATTTATAGAAAACTTTACCAAGATAGCATCTCCACTCTTCAAATTTCTTACCAAAGACTGTGAATTCAAGTGGAACTCTGATTGCCAGTTAGCCTTTGAAACCCTGAAAACAAAAATTTCTGAAGCACCTATATTAAGGGGACCTAACTAGAAGTTACCTTTTCATATCTCAACAGATGCTTCCGATACAGCTCTAGGAGCAGTATTGGGACAAAAAGACTTGATTCCTTATGCCATCTATTATACCAGTAAAAATTTGACTCCTGCAGAGTTAAACTATACTGTAACTGAAAAAGAGTTTTTAGCTGTTGTTCATGCCATAAACAAATTTAGACACTATATAACAGGCTATGAAACTTTTGTTCACACTGATCATTCTGCAATTAGATACTTAATGAACAAATCAATCACTAATGGAAAAGTTATAAGATGGTTATTGCTCTTACAAGAATTCAACATTACCATTCTAGATAGGCCTGGAAAACAAAACACAATATCTGATTTCCTATCTAGACTCCAAAATATCAAAGATGACACTCCAGTAGAAGATCAATTTCCTGATGAATATCTTTTTGCAATTTCTACTCAAACTCCATGGTTTGCTGATATTGCTAATTATTTAGTTTCAGGAAAATTTCCTTCAATAATGAATGCAAGGGATAAAAGAAAAATCATTTGTGACAGTGCAAAATATTCATAGGTTGCTAATGAGTTGTACAAGACATGTCCAGATTTGATCATTAGAAGGTGTGTTCGTGAAGATGAGATGCCTGAGATTCTCAAAGCATGTCATGATGAACCTTGTGGCAGACACTTTGCTGATAAGAGGACAACCTATAAGATCCTTAATTTAGGATATTATTGGCCATCCTTGTTTAAAGATGCTAAAGAGTATGTCAAAAGGTGTGACAATTGCCAAAGGGTAGGGAAACCTTCTCCTTGAGGTGAGATGCCATTACAACCTCAGGTACATATTGAACCTTTTGAAAAATGGGCTTTGGATTTTGTAGGACCTATTAGTCCTCCATCAAGACAGAAGAGGTATATATTATTTTGCACTGATTATGTTACCAAATGGGTAGAAGCCAAGCCATTACTTGTTGCTAATGAAGCATCTGTAGTTACTTTTCTTTTTGAGGATATTTTTACTCGTTTTGGTGTCCTAAGGGAAATTGTTACAGATCAAGGAGCTCAATTTACATCAAGGCTAGTGGAGCAAATGATGGAGAGGTACAAAATCAGGCATAGAAAATCTACTCCTTATCATCCACAAGCAAATGGTCAAGTGGAATCTACTAATAAGGTCATTGAAGGAATCCTAACAAAGACTGTTCATTTACATAGAAGAGATTGGGTAGATAGGCTTCCCGAAGCCTTGTGGGCCTATAGAACTACATGGAGAAACACAACAGGCCATACTCCTTATGAGCTTGTTTATGGAAAGCAAGTTTTGTTTCCCATAGAGTTCCAGATTCAAACTTTCAAAATGGCAGTTCAGCTAGGACTTGATTTAACGGAGGCACAAAAGCATAGACTGAAGCAGATTAATGAATTGGATGAGATCAGACAAGATGCAGTTCAGAAAACAAGTCTAGTCCAACAACAAAGGACTAGATGGCATGACAAGTACATCAAAGAGAAGAAATTCAAAGAAGGTGATTGGGCTCTCTTGTTTGATTCAAAATTCAAGGATTTTCAAGGTAAATTTCAAACACATTGGCTTGGGCCATATGAAATTGTTGAAATTTTTGACAATGGAGCAGTAAAAATCAAGACAATAGATGAAGAAGAGGTCACTTTTCTTGTGAATGGTCATAGATTGAAGTTGTATCACAAACCACTCTCAAGAGAAGAATTTGTCCAGAAGTTCCATGAAAACACTGATGTGAAGTTAATGAAGAAGAATCTTTCTTCTTCATCAACTTGATTGAATTTTCTGAAGCATTTTTTTTTTTAAATAAAAAATAAAAATAAAAAATAAAAAAAATAAAATAAAATAAAATAAAGGTATAAACATGAAAACCAATCATTGATTGGCATGTTTATACAGAAAAGATAGGGTGAAAATCAGAGTTTTTCTGACACTCTAACTTTTCCCATTTTGTTTTTGCAAGCAACTGTTACAAAATCATAAGTTCAGATCCATTGTACTTATGATCCATTTCATTTCATTTCATTCCATTAACTTATCCATCCATACTCCATTTCATTCATTCATTTATACTTCCCTTCATTCCATATATCATTCATCTCATTCCATACTTCATCCACCTCATTTCCATGTCAAAATTCAAATTTTGAAGTCTTGCTGTAAATGAAGAACACATGTCATGGATTGCAAGGCATTTCTTTTGATTCTTCCACTCCATTTTATAAACTGAGTCCATCCCATTCCATCATCCACTTCATACATATCATGACTCATCATCCATCTTCATTCATATAACATCTCACTTATATCCCAAACCACTCCATTCCATGATCAAAATACTCTACAGGTACATTCTGCAGCTTCACAAACATTCTACAGCTGATTAGACTTTCCGCAGCCAGACAGTCATTCCGCAGCTACAAATCCTGAAGACACTAATCAACAGACATTTGAATTGCAACAAGATGATCCAGTATATCTATGAATAAGAAGAATCAAGAAGGTTTATGAAGACTCTTCCAAAGGAGAACAAAGAAGACAAAGACCACAAAAAGCAAATGAAGAGCAGAGGTAACAATTTTTCATTATAATGGCATATCATAAACTTTAACATAGTTTTAGTTATGAATCATTCGAAAAAGTTGTTTTTATTATTTTTATTGATCATGTCCAATATACCCTCCACAAACTTTGGATTAAAAATCTCTCATTTCAAATTCTATACCCGACATCATTCAAGCGGTTAAAAAGGCTGAAGTGTTTGATTTCCTCACGTCACCCAACCAAATCATTCAATGATGATTTTCTTTTCCATTGTAAAAATCTTCGCAGTCTTTTCAATCATTCATTCATTTTCTCCACCTCACTTCATTAACTCATTCCGTAACTACCTCCATCACTCCATTCCGTAGCCAGCCCTTCATTCCGAGATATCCCTATCACCGTGAGCAGAGGTATATCAGTTTGAATATCAAACCACTATCACTGTGAGCAGAGATTAAAGCACTATCACTGTGAGCAGAGATTGAACATTATCACTGTAAACGCAGAGGTATAGCAATGTGAAATTTGAAGCCATTTGTCATCGAGAGACAGAGGTATAGCAGTGTGGAATTTGAAGTCATAATCACCGAGAGACAGAGGCATATCAGTTCGAAGTTTGAAGCCATTGTCACTATTAACCAGAGGCATATCAGTCCGAAGTTTGAAGCCATTGTCACCGAGAACCAGAGGTATATCAATTTGAAGGTGGAAGTTATTGTTTCCGTGGGCAGAAAGAGTATTAATCTGAACATTGAAGAAGCAATTATGGACCTTATTGTAAGAACAGAACCAATGGGTACAAAATACCTGGAAGGATACCCTCAATGTAAATAAATGTTGCAACAGGTAGGATGGCTACAATTTCTTGAGAAATTTAATGGCTTCCACAAAGAAGTCACTAAAACATTTGCAAGGTCATTTAGAGGAGCTGAGGTTGAGGTGGGAGATGTTAAATTCACTGTCACTGAAGTTTTCATTGCAGAAGCTACAGGATTGCTTATAAATGGAGAGAGATGGTTAAAAAACAAAGAATTCCATAATGAATCCTGGAAGCAAATTCTAAAATCACCAGGTATGGATGTCACTGTGTTTAAGAAGGGAATTCCAAGTTCTGCATTGAAAAATAAATGGAGAAACATACTGCTTATTCTGCAAAAATTTATTACATGTGAAGGTAGATATGGCACATTTTATGTTTACCACATTAGACTGATAATGCATTTTCTGGAGGAAGAGTTAAACTTACCCTACTTTTTTCTTCAAAGTTTGAAAAAGATGGCTTCCTGTGTTCAAAGAAGGGTCCAATTTTTAGAGACAACTCTATACCATCATGGCTTGGTTAAGATTTTAATTGAACACCATTTAGCCAAAACAAATGATACTTGGGATAATTTCTTGATAAGAAATCATTTTGAAGAGCCAAAAGAACCCTCACCTGAACAACAGCCTACAAGGAGAAGCAGAAAATGGAGAGCTTCAAAAATTGAAATTGACAAAATAGTCCAAGAAAGTAGTGAGGAAATCATCTCAGAGAAGTTGACTCAAATCAAGAGACAACTTAAGAAAGAGAAGGTAATCAGGAAATCTGCCACAGAGAAAGGAGAGGGATCTTTCCAGCCAAGAAGAAGCCATAGACTAAAGGGGAAACTAAGGAAAACTCAGATCAAACAAACAGGGGTGATAAATATAGAAGATGAGGAAACATCTATTGAAGAAGATGTTGAAGAGGATTTTAATGAAGGAACCCCTGAAATTGACCCTGCTCAGCAAGAAGTTTATGAATATGTTGAAACTTTGGAAAGGAAAGCTTCAGAGAGTAGAGATAGAACCCCTATTCCTCCACTGTCTGAAATAGATGTGTTAAGAAGGGATAGGTATGAGCTGGAAATACTTAATAGACACATCAAAAATGAGAATGAAATTCTGAAGGAACAAGTCAAACTCAAAACCAATATGAACTCAACCTTATCTCTACATATAGACAAAGTGGAAAAGGCTAATGAAAAGTTGAAAAAGAGGAACAAGAAGCTAATCATGGCACTTATCAACTTAAGGTTCAAACTTGTCATCAGAAAACCCAGAAGATCTTTAGCTTCCAGGAAAAGAAGAAGGAGAGGATTAGATGTTCTTGCAGAAGCCTCTGAGTTTATGGGATAAGTTGCATGAGGACATGCAAGAAGTCAGTAGTGGGGGTATGTTGAGCCTCAAGATTGTGCTTTCTTTCATCTCACTTTACCTCATTTTTCCTTTTTCCATTGTTATCCCAGACCCAACTGATCAATGAATTTAGTTAAAATTACTTTTAGAATGATGAACATGGCTAACTTGCTAAGTTTTGTGATTTTTGTCATTGTAATGCATTTTGACCGGAATTAGCTGCAGAATGCAGACATTCCGTAGCTAACCGGCAATTCTGCAGTTGTCTTCACGTTCAGGCATGTTCCAGGTGGCCTCTCAAGAAAAACCGCATATGGGTATATTCCACGTCATGTCTACATTGTTCGTTGCTCACCATGAAGGAAAAACCAAATTCTGGATATGGTTTTGGTACGTGGGAACACATTTAAGAAGGCAGACTTCTAATAGGATTGTCTTAGTCCAAATGTTCTTCTTCTCTTTACGTTGCCATCTTCAAGAGTCCTAATGTGATTTCGATAAGGAAAGACAATGATCCTCGAATTGTTGCAAGTTCTGTTATGTACATTTGTTATAAAAACACTTGGGAAACCGCGAGCTAGGCTAGATTTTTCTCTATATTTTGCTTAGATTTTGTGCTACATTTCTCAAGACGCAGATTGCTCTGTTCAAGTTATTTCTCCTTTAATGAAGAAGACAACATTGTTTTGAAAGCGTTGATTTGATTTGGAGTTAGATTTCGTCTGGTGGTAGAGGGCCCCTGCCTCCTGCATGGTTTTACTTGCGTAATTTAGATAAGTATCTTAGTTGCCTTTACGTTTTTGAAGTTTGAATTCGTAGTTGTTTTCATTAGCCACTATAGTTATACTCGTTCTAAAAACTCTTCCAAAAGAAGAAGCTCTTCCAAAAGATCATGATAATGAATGGGAAATGGTTATAGTGTTGTAGGATTTAATTGTAATTTCTTTTGTTCACCATCACAGTTATACTTATTCTAAGCACTCTTCCAAAAGAAGAAACTCTTCCAAAAAATCCTTATAATGTCTAAAGCATGACTGTGATCTTGAACGTTTCAGTTGTTTTGTTTTCACTAAGTAACATAGTTGTTCTTGCTCTTAAAACGCTCTTCCAAAATATCATAATGATGGGTAGGAGATAGCTATGATATCTTAGTTTTTAATTTCTTTCAGTCTTTATGTTTGCATTTGCACTGAATTGTACAGTCAGGATTGTTCTAAGAAACTCTTCCAAAATACCAATCATGATGGACAAACAGGCTGTATAATTCCATAGAATAATGCATGATAACTTAGTCAGGATACTCCGGAGTCTAATTGCATTTAACTCATGCTCTGTTATTTTGTTTTGAGTTTGATAATGACTTGTTAGTTCAGCACTGTTTTAGACTAGTGACATTTTAAGTTCAGTTTTAGCTTAACACATTGCATTTTCACTCCACAATTCATTGTCATCCACTGCATATTAGATTACTTCAGTTGTTAAACTTAACAAAACAGCCTTCATTATTTACAAAACCTCTTCTTGTTCCAAATCTATAATTGATTCATAACCATATGAACAGAAGACAGTATCATTTCAAGGCCTGAGGTACTTTTGCAACTTCTTTACTACTTCATAGACATAGCCTTTCCTCAAAAGACTACTTTAAAAAGAAATCTATAACTCTTGGGCGAGGTTTAGTGATGATTAACTAAGTTGCAGAATAGAGTTAGGAGCTAGTCTTAGAGTAGAAGATCTTATGATGTCAACAATATTTTTCTCCAAACATGTTTCCACAGATCTTTAATCATGGATAAAATGTTGTCTCATTATAAGCTGATTGTTTAGTTGTTTAGTTAGGAGAATTTGCATACTTAGCTGACCATTTCTCAATCTCTTTCAAAATACCTTTGATAAAAGAATTGGACAAGTTAGGTTTATGTTTTGATTCATTTTCTAGAAGTCATTATCAAGCTTGGTATTCTACTTAGTCATAGTTTAGACTTGATTCTGTTTCAGTATTTTCATTTGCATTTGTCATTTGTCATCAACCAATTAGGTTTCACTCTATTCTTAACCAGTAGCTTCTTTCCACTAGCTTTTTAGACATTTTCCTTGTGAAACATAAAACTACCAAAAAGACCAAAAACATCATAAATCATCACAAAAGACCAAAAACATCATAAAACACTAAACACAACGCATTAAGAGACAAACACCTAGGCACATACGGTGCACTTCACTTTATCAGTTTACCAACCCTGGTTGACAATTAAATGAACTCAATTTAGGAGACTAGGTTGAGACCAAACACCTACTGTCAAGTTCTGGTTCGACGATGGATAGAAGGGCCTTCGGCATTTTTGCTCGTCACTGATAGACGTGGAGAATTCGGCTTGGTATCCTCTCTCGATGTTGTTCGCCTGACTGCTCCTGCTGCTTCTGTGCTGTTGCAATTGCTAATGCTAAGTGTTTCAGCATTTTCGTGCTTTTCTTCATGCAAATGATGTAATCATCTGGCACGAGTGGAGTTGATGAGACCCCATAACGAGTTACTTCCTGCTGGCATTCTTCTCTGCGATAATCGTGCGATCAATCGCGTGCCAATGGGTATTTTGACAGTTGTTGATGGTGGCATGGGGAAATGGGTGGACGCGACGGCTAAGGTCACGACGGATGATGGAAAAATGATTATGGAAAGGTTACTTCCAATTATGGAAATTTATGATGCAAATCGGGATGATCCTACGGACTGACACAAATACTGACTAAAATGACCTGGACTGACACTGGCACATTTATGGATCCTATAGGGATGACATGCTGGACACGCCCCTCCCCGACCACAGTCGGTTGCGGTGCAGTCCCCGCAATAGAACGGTTATTGATAAATGATGCGAAAAAAGAAAAGATTACCTATGCTCATCCCGGTTGCGGGAGAGTTATTCAGCTACACTACTCTACGCGTGCTCTCGATTGCGAGAGTTATTGATGAATGTGGGGAGAACCTTACTCCTGGTAGGGTTTCAGGCATGTGCCATTCACCCATCCCAATAAAACAGTACTGTCCAGCTGAGCCAAACGAACGGCGCCAGACTCTCTAATCTCGATGACAAAGTAAGGTCCTAACCAGTGCATCTGCAGCTTCCCCGGAAACTTCTTGAACTTGCTGTCGTATAAAAGGACCTTGCCGCCAACCTGGAATACTTTGGTCTTGATGTGGCAATCATGCCACGCTTTCTGCCTATCTTTTTGAACCTTTTGATGAAATTCCGCCAGGAATCGGGCTTCGTCTAGTTCCTGTAATTCATGTAGGCGCTCCTGGAGCGATGCTTCTTCTGAGAACATGAGAGTCATGGAAATTAAAAGACTTGGCACCGTGAACTCGACGGGGATCACAGCTTCCCGACCATACACCAATTGGAACGGGGTCTAATTGTTCAAGCGCTTCATCATAGTCCGGTAGGCCTAGAGCGCAGCTGGTAGCCGTTCATCCCAGTCATCCCGTTGGGCGTTACAAATCTTTGTTAACCCTTTTTCAAGAATTTTATTAAACGCTTCAACAGTACCATTGGCCTGTGGGTGGTACGGGTTGCTTTTGTGATGCTGAATCATAAATGTGTCCAACAGCGACTTGACCGTGTCATTAAGGAAATGCGTACCATGATCGCTGGTTAAACTTCGTGGGCAGCCAAACCGACTGATGATGTTTTCAAAGATAAATCGTGCTGATGTATCCGCTGTGTAGTCTCGTACCACTTCCGCCTCAGCCCATCGGGTGAGGTAGTCGGTTGCGGTAATGATGTATTGAGCCTTGGAGTGCCTGGCGATCGGGGCGATGGGGCCTACAAAGTCAACCATTTCTCGAACAGCCGCAACACATGCACTGGGTGCAACGGAAGTTCGTCCCTGTGAGAAGGCCTCCCCATCCGCTGGCACATGTCGCAGCGCTTCACAAATGCTTTAAAATAGACATGCACTGTCAGCCACCACAAGCCAGCTTGGAGCACCTTCCTGGCGATCAGTTTCGCACCCACGTGCCCTCCCACGACACCGCTGTGGCATTCCCACATCACCGCTTCGCGCTCGTGGTCAAGGACGCACCGGCGCAGAACCTCATCAAGACCTAGCTTATATATCTGCCCCGTGATCAGTTGGTATTTGGAAACATGGAAGACCAAGTGTCGTTTCTGGAGCGGGGTGTAATCCTGAGGGCATTGCCCCATGGTCAGATAGGTGGCAATGTAGGCTAAGTAATCCGGTACCGCTTTGACCCGAAAGAGGTCAGCATTCGGCAGCTGATGATCAAGTGAGCCATCATTCTCCCCCGTCTCCAACCTAGATAAATGGTCGGGCCCGACATTCAACCTCCCGGGCTTGACGATCACCTCAAAAGAAAATTCTTGAAAGAGCAGCAGCCAGCGACAGATCCGTCCTTCCAAAACAGGCTTATTTACCAAGTAATTCAATGTAAAGTGGTCCATAAAGAACTTAAATTTTCCTCCAAGAAGGTAGTGGCGGAACTTCTGGAGAGAGTACACCATTTCCAATGCCTCCCGTTCAGTAGTGGTGTAATTCTTCTCCGCATTAGACAATTTTCGGCTGGCGAAGTAGACTGGATGATCAACTGTCGTGTCTCCTGGTTCCACCAGGATAGCCCCAAGTGCAATACTGGAAGCATCAATATGCACATGGAACTGCTTATCCCAATCTGGGTGAACAAGTATAGGTGCCGTCGCCAGCTTCTCCTTCAAAATGTCAAGAGCTTGCCGACACTCTTCCGTCCACTAGAATATTTCTGACTTCCACAGTAATTTCTCCAAAGGGGCAGTGATCTTTGCGTAATTGCGGATAAACTGCCTGTAATATCCTGTGTGCCCAAGCAGTGCCCACAATTGCTTCATGGTTTTGGGGGGCTTCCATGTGGACTATTACGGCAACCTTGGCGGGGTCGACGCAGACCCCTTGCTTGCACACCACGTGTCCTAACAGCATGTCGAAAGGAATTACAAAATACATTTCTTCAAGTTCAGGGAAATGTGCAACTATCGACATCGATCAAACATAATACACAACAGGGTGGCATGTTTCTTCAGCAGACTGTAGACAGTCCAATTGTCCATGTAGACTTCCAGGAACTTGTGTATGTACTCCCGAAAAGCAGCAATAACAATCCGGGAAAACACGACCGGAGCGTTTTTCAAACCGAACAACATCACGTGGTATGCAAATGATCCCGATTCAGTGGTGAATGTCATTTTTGGCTTGTCCTCTTCTGCAATGCGCACCTGATGGTAACCTAAAAAACCATCCGTGAAGGAATAAGCTTCATTTCCTGCACACGTTGTTCAGACTTCTGTAATCGACACAGACACGTATCTCCGCCTTATCCTTATTATTCTGAATGACGATAGGGCTCACCCACTCTGCTTCTTCCACTGGAAAGATGAGACCTGCAGCTAGCATCTTGTCAATCTCCATCTTGACCTTTTCTTTGATTCATGGGTTCAGCTGGTAGGGTTGATGCTTTACAGGTCGAGCATCTGGTTTCAGCACAATGCGCATTTCTCCGAGGTCACCCTTGATACCCTTCAGATCCGCAACCGATGAAGGAAATAAGTCTTCGTATTCATGGAGGAGGCTGAAGATTTCTTTGGTCGTCTCCTCATCCCAGTAATCTCCAACAGTAGCCAACTTGGGCTTGTCCTCCGTACCGATGTTCAACTTCTTTGTCTTTAGCGGCTGTAAATGGACGCCTTCGGTGGTCGGTTCTTTGTTGAGGTTCCGCTCGCCTTCATTTTATTCAAAATACAGGTGCCTGAGGTCCTCCAGACTATCATCGTCTAGATCTCCATCTATCCATTGGCAAACCAACTCTCATCTGGCCACAGGGCATGGTGCAACCGTGGCCCCATCAGCCTTGGGGTCATGAAAAAACAGGACAGACTTGATCGCTTGTAGTGCCTGAGATTCCTGCACTGTCTCCCCTTCAAACGAGAAGCACCGAACAAACTTGTCTGTGACTTCCTGCCAAGAGCAGGTTCCACGTTTCCACTCCTCTTCCAAGTACCAGGCATGGGGGATTGTATCCAAGGAGTGGATAAACCGATGTACCCACAGCTCTTGCGGGTATCCCAGACCTCGCCACTATTCCTCACAGCTCTTCAAGTGGGCCCGCGGATCGGAAGTCCCCTGGTATCTGTGCCCGCTTCGAGGGCCTTCGTCCTCTTTAAACCGTGCCTTCAAAGCCTAAGTCACACAACTCCACCGCGACAAGGTGGCGCGGTGGTTCTGCCACCACCTTGCTGACGTGGACTATAGTGCGACGTCCAAAAGTGGTATTCGACGACTTTCTGGAATCGTGTCTTCCACCTTTGCAATAAAGGTATTCACAGCCTGCATGTTCGACAGGGTGGGATTTTCTCTGAACTTAGCACCAATCCAACTGACTCGGGCAATGGCTGCACATCTCCACGTGCTGGTCTCGTACCCCCTTTGCTGCCAGTCTTCCCACGCGAGCTTTGACCCCAACTCCGAGCTTTGGACATTGCGCCAGCTAATGGAGCCGGTTGCCGTCGGGTTGATATAATCATCCCTCTTCCCTGCAGTCATCTGATAAAAGTGATCCATCATCTGAGCATCCTCCCGGTTGTCCACAGTTTCGGTATATCACGGACCTTGATACGGGTCGAGGGGCTGCGTGACCCGTACCTCCCCATCCTCGAAGATCATCAGCTCCTTTTTGAGGTCGACGATGGCGTAGTTCTCAAAAGCCCAATCGATGCCTAGTAGGGCAGGGTAAGGATCCTTGTCCCCCATAATATCAATAACCTCAAAATCTGTGTAAGTCTTCACCCCCGCAATGTCGACCTCAACACCTTCGAGTCGGCCGATCAGCAAAATGCAGTACTGGTTCACCATTCGGAGTTGGATTGGTGAGAAGGTCAGTTGTGGTCGTCCAAGAGCCTCCCACATCTTCCGCGGCAGAATGTTGATGTCAGATCCCAAATCAAGCATGGTGTCACTGATTTGGAAGCCCGCAACCTGCGGGTTAAGCCAGAACTCCTTTCCTGTTCATCGTTTGTTTCATTTAACTCGCCACACACACTGAGGTGCGGTGTCCCCAGGTTCCCTTGGCCCGGTATTCCCTTGTAGTGCGTCCTGCAGAGTATGCTTGAGTTGGTCCTACAACGAAGCATTGTCAACGATTTTGAGGAACAGGTGAAACCATTCCTCAATCAGGCCCCCATGGCACTCTGTTCACCTGAACCAGTCGTCGAGGGTAGCTCAAGGCCCCCGACTTCCCACAGATAAGAAAAGGCCTCCACAGCCTCCTGGAAGTACTTCTTCTGTGCGTCTGGCTCGATTAGTTGTTTAGGGGAGGCAGGTCAAATATCCCAGACTGGCTCCCTTCCATGGGTGTCCTCACCCATCTTCTTGCCACCCTGCGTCATGATCGTGACATTCTGCATGTCCGGGGTTGTGGTCCCTCGTGGCTCCGAATTTACCAAATTCATTCCCCTCTGCCGCACCCGTTCTTCCCATTTCTTGATGAGCTCTGGACAGTCCTCTGTTGCATGGGCGTTCACGCGGCACTTAGAACACCAAGGACATCGCGGTAGGGGGCATTCCCGAGCCACATGACCTTCCTAGTCACAGTTGTAACATTTCACCGGACCTTGTCCCCCCGTACGGCCTCCGCGCATAGCGCCTCCTCTCCCCCTGGGAGTCTCACTCACCCTGTAGGAGGGCCGGTCCAACCAGTCTGCAAGTGCGTCGAGAGCCCTGCACTGCTCTGTGTTGTGAGTCATGGAAGCACAAAACTCACAATATACGTTGTTTGGGACATTGGAGTACTTCTGTAGTATCGGGCACATCCGAGGTGGATGCCCCATCGTCCGACAAATCTCGCAGTACTCCGTGGTGGCGGGGTTCGTTTGAGGTGGGAACCCCGCGTAAGGCTGTTGCGGCTAGTATACCCCTTGCGGATTCATCGCCGTGCCTCCCCCGGTGGGTGGACCCCCCTGAATCACCGTGACCAAGGGTCCCACGCTCGTGCCACACAGCTGAGGACATTCGGTTGTGACGTGGCCTTCAACTACGCAGTGAGTGCACCAAACATTCGGCCTAGCTGGCCTTATAGGTTGCATCTCCTTGAGCTTTTCCGTCAGACTAGCGATCTAGTGTTGTAGTCCAAACAAGGAGGGATCTGACGAGGCCGACCCTCCTCGATATTCCTGAGGGTGACCTGCCATGGCCTCTATCTTCATGGCCTGCTCTAAAGCATCCTGCAGGTTTTCAATCTTCTGTTGGGTGAGGGGAGTTCGCGTCAAGGGAAGCAAAGCCTTGATGAACCAGTCCCTCTGATGGCTTGGGTCGATCGAGTAACTGAGTTTCCCGATCATATCCTTGAATCGCCACATCAGCTCCCATGCGGTCTCTCCTTCTTTCTGCTTAATTTCCCAGAGCTCAGACAGACCCTGTTGGTCCGTCTGGAGAAGTTTAAATTCCCAGACAAAATCCCCCTTAACGTCGGCAATTACTGGATTAGGATGGGCCTTGGACCACTTGATAAACCATCGCAGAGCCCTCTCTTTGAGCGTGGTCTGGAACTCTATTAACTTCCCTACATCTGGCATCTGCCGAGCCCTCCATATGGCTTCACACAGATACTAGTGTTGCTCTACATCGTCATTTCCTCGGCCAGAGAACTCTGGATACCGGGTAAAAGACCCCGTCATATTTACTTGCAGAGGGCTAACTAGGATAAAGCCTCCAGGTCCTGGTTGCATGATTATTCCACTAGGAAATGCGATACTACTGGTGCCGCTACTACTGACGTGTGGTGCTGTCGACAATGAACTACTATGCAACTGACTCAATGTTTGTAACTTAACAAAAATATTGCTCAAAGGTTGATAAAGTACCAGGGGAAGGTAGGGATCCTTGCCATGCAAAATGTTGGAAGCGGGGCTGCCTGAAGAAATGAATTTCGTCTGCTCCTGAAACAACCGCTGCATCACGACGTACCATTCACCATCGGAGCTCTCGTGGGGCTACATACCTACATCGTCTTCGTCAGTCACTATCTCCTTTTCTCGCTTAGCTGGGCTCCCATGCACCCACCGTACTCCCACAGTGGTCCCTTCTCCTTCCTGGGTATCCGCGTCCATAATTCCTATTCTCTGAGGCGCCTCCTTCTGGTTCTTCCTATTGGTTTCCCTTCGTTTCAAATCCCACATCACCCATTTTTGCCACCTATCGGCGATCTGCGCCCGCCGATGGGCACGTCGCTCCCTCAACTTCCATGCGGCGTCGGCATCCATTCCCCACTTCCCGCCTCACATTCTACGTAGCATCTTTCCATTTCACCCTTCCCCCAGCACCGAAGGTTTACGCTTCCATACTTGCCTTTTGGAATTCCATTAGCCCTTCATCCACCATCAGGGCCTTAATCCACAGCAGAATCTCCTTGAGCAGCCTCCATCTTAGCCCAGAGCAGAAGGTAGCTTCAGCCTTCGAGAAGGATTGGTAGAACTCTGTGGCAAAATCTACAATATATTCGCCCAAAGTGGTCTCTACCCAGAAATCCATCATGCGGGTCAATTCATTGTCCAACCGATGCAGAGCTACCAGATCCCCATGCACCCACTTGCGGTTTATCTTCCTGGAGCCGTCCTTAGGCACCTTTGTCCATAACCTCTGCAACCAGTTGTAGAGGTCACTAGGGAACTTCCCCCAAAGGATCTCGTACGTATCACTGGCTGAATCTGAGAAGAGGATGAGCTCTTTTATCGCCGCCTCCTTTTGCTTGGTCAACTCTGCTTGCTGAGAAATAAATTGGTCGAGATGATTATCCCACCATCGCCGTATTTCGCCTTCATAGATCCTTGAGACCATGATCTAGTTCCCCTCTTATCATGTGGGTCCCGGCAACGGAACCATTTGTTGGTGAGGAATCAGGTCTTACAGGCAAGACCCAGGTTCAGGAGTTGTGGCCAAAAAGGGAATCCGTTGTAGTCTAGAACCACGCCGGCATTATCACCCTACTCCGAAGAGCAGAGAGTCTCACCCGAGGCGTGCCGCAACCACATGCAAGATGGGAACAAATCAATGGCAAGGAACAGATCCGCAGCTCATGATTACCATAAAACAGATTGCATAAACATAGATATATCCGCAAGAACATTCAGAGCATAAAGAGGTATTAAGCAAATAAAATTTTAAACCATCGCAACCATTATGCATGCATAATAATTACACAGTAAGACAGTAACCTGCAATTGTATTGATATCTTCATCCACCACCTTCATTACATAGCTTCCACAAGGAGAGCTTACAGTCTATTATAGATGCCTTACATAACATAAAGGTAAATGAAAGAACCCTAGGAACTACAGAGATATCCCTGGCTGATCTCCTTCAGTTGCCCTGCGTTCCGTCTCTTGTGTCTCTCTTCTTCCTCTCGGCTGGGTGACTGCTATTTATCCACCCTCTTTCACAACTGTTAGTTCTTCTCTGTGTCCTTCTTCAGCTGCTTCTGGCTTCTCTCTTGTCGTCTGTGTGTTTCGCTTCCTGCCTTCTACTGTATATCCTCATGCATCTTCTTTCTTCAGTTATCTCTTGCTTCTGCGCCACCTTGATAGCTCTGCAGCTTACGGTAGCTGCGACTCGGTCGCGATTGACATGTGTCATCTTGCCGCAACCAAAAAAGGTCATCCTTTATTCAAAATACAAAATATTCCAAACAAGTTTTCAAAAACAAGGGCCCCAACACCATCCTAGGTTCAAGCCATTTATTTTTACCCCAACTGTCACTCATTTTTCACCATGTCTTTCCTTTTGGCCCAAATCCTCTGTTTTGCTTATCTACAAGATTCCTTGCTACTGTTCAAACCTACCAATCAAATAATATTGTTGACTCTTCCATAATATTCTCAGACACCGATTGTCTCTACAGACCCTCTAGATAATTAGAAATGCTAAATCATAGGTCTTCAAAACACACTAAGCTGATCACGGGTCCTATATTATACTTGGTGATACCTAAGTATAAATCCCTATCCAAAATCCAAGTCCAAAGGTCCCCATTAGGTCACCAAAGGTTTCACTGAGTCATAGGATGGATTTGGTGCCCAACAAGTTATGCCTTCTTGCATAAAGAGGTTGCACTCAAAATGGATTCCTTGGCTTAGCGCACAAACACTGCAAGGGACAACTGCCCTTGTTCACATTTTTTAAAGAGTGGCCAAGATGACCACCAAAAACAAGAGGAGGAAAAGTAATAGGGTATAATCATCACCAAGAGGCAGACCCAAACAAGACAAAAAAAACAGGCCTGTAGGTAAAAGATTATCAGAGTTTGTTTTGGTGGATTAACAAAATATTGATGACAAGCACAGAACCATCTCAAATATTTGAAGGATAGAATCCTCCTCCTTAAGGTTTTTTCCCGGAATAGCACTGCTTCACCTACACTAAGAGAAGAAAGACAAAGGGTATCAGGTTAAAGAAGACCATTTTGCCAAAGGGTAGAAAAATAGAGTTTTTGAAGTAAAAAGTCAGGTTAGGAGTTATTGTCGAGACAGGCCTAAAAGGGAAAAGTTTGACCTCGATTTCTGCATCTCAACGATAGGCTCCCAACAAAGGGCCTCCATGCCAAAAATATTGCTCTGCAAAAAATATTGGCAAAGACAGAGATAAACATGTTTTCTGAAAAATATTTAAAGAGTGTTCACAGCAAACATTGATCAAAATTGCACATTGAAAGATAGGAAACCCCAACTTTAAAAAAGTGGGTTTGGTATTTTTAATTTCTTTTCAAATCAAGTATAAAAGCCAAGTTGAACCTTCCCCATGCATCAATTTCCCATTACCGAGGAGAAGAAGTCGTTGAGAAGAAATTTTTTGGGTTTTCAAGCAAACTGTGAAAATTTGGCAGGCGCTACATGCTAAGCACAACACTATGCCCCTAGCCTCTGGTGCTATGCACAGAGGCGAGGCAAGTAGTGTAATACTACATTGCACTACGTGCTCATGGGTTGGCGCTGGTGCCTAGGTTGGCGCTGCGCGCAGGCATAGGAAAAACCACCGGGAGACTATTTTTCCGCCCGGTGCTACGCCCCGATAGCCCGACCGGCTCGGCGCTGCGCACAGGCACTACGCCCCTGGCAACACTTCAATAATTTTTCCAAAAACGTTCACAATCAATTTTTTCGGCCTCTACGGGGTTTCTACAAGTTAATACAAAGTTGGTTAACCTTTTTTCCTTCTCCCAAATATTTCTTATGAAAGAGGTCATCCATGATTAGAAATTGACCAAAACCCCAGACTATGAAAAAGAAAATTGCCATGTCTTTGAACTAGGGTTTATAAGAAGAATTGGTTTTTATACAAAGAGGAGACTGAGTGACTATAAACCTGACCTATACCACCAAGTCCAAGCTTTGAAAGCTATCTTCACCTTAGCTTTCCTCTTTGCAAAAGTTTGACCTACACCACTTATTTTGCTCCAAATACCCTAAAGAAAACTCAAGGTTCCTTCTGTTGTTTGGACCAGCAATCATGTCAGAGAGTGTTTTGGGAAATAACTCCCTAGAGGTCGTTGGGTCAAAAACCTCCACAGATCAGGGCATGCTATTCAAGAAGGACTCACACAACCACACTTGTATGCTAAAAACTAGATAACATCAATCGTAGAACTCACCTGTAGATCCTACGTTTGATGTAGATCCCGCGGGGTCCAAACCCCCAGCAACCCTTCTTCCACTTCAACCTGGAAATCAAGAAGAGACATGCACGGAAATCTAGTTGTACAACATATATATTTCCTAAATGTCAGTGTAATCCATGTGAAACATCATATAAACAATAATAAATGCTTAATTAATAATCTTTTCACATATGCAAGCAGATATTAACACGTGAATTCAGGAACAGGATGGTTCTTCTTCATTACGAACAGCATGTACAATAATAGAAAGGTGGAGAGATCACCTGAATCCTTCCACGATCTTCGAACAGACCGTCGTTCGGATCTGCCCCGCCCTTGCCTCGCTAAGATACTTTCAAGAATTATGCATATGAGATGACATATAAGCTTATGAACATCTCCAGGAAACAAGGGTTTCTTGTAAAAATCTGGGAAGTGCAGGAGGCATGGGAAATTAGACTTGAATTTGGGCTCCGACAAAGTATAATGTCTATAATTTTCTCCCTCCCCTTAGGCCATGCACATGAGGGGCTTTTATACTCCCTTAAAGTAGTTTCAATCAGTTGGAAACAGTTGGCCACGGGCTGGGGTGGTTGAATTACTGAAATAACCATCAACCTAGCCTCGAAAATAGGGATTTATATATATATTTTTAATGATTTTAATGGCATACACGGAAAAGTATCTCTGAACTTGCGTATACACGTAGAAAATTCTGGGCATACCCGCGTATGAGATTTGAAACACTATTTTTTATGAAATTTTATTCAAGTCTGTGGGAATGGGTGCCCAAGGCCAAAAAGACAATCATGAATCACATGAGGGTGAAAAATGATGCCATAACAGATGCCCCCTAATATATGAGGTCAGAAGGGGTCCATGATGGCTGAAATGTATTATGTGCATAGAAAGAACTTCGCGAGGACAAGAGAGGACTTCACCAAATTTCAGCCTGCCAAAAATCAATGAAAGAAAACAGAGAGTCAACTCATGTCTGAGGCAGGCATACCCATGCTCAATCAAAAATATATCCATATAGAAAGTACATAATAGATCCAAAATGTATAGAAGTATAGCTGAACTGAAAGTAGACAATGAATCAACTGAGCACGGCCCGGAAGTACAAGTCGGAATCAATGTCCAAGTATCACATATATGAAACTGATAAATAGTGCTAAAAATGGATGTCTGATCACAAAAGTAACTGAATCTCCAGGTACCAAAACATAAAGGGTGGAACACATGGTACAATCACGCAACTCAGGAGCCAACATATAGGATGCTATTGTACTGTCACTGCAACATATAAGGGTGAACGACATAACTGGCAGAAACTGAATGGACTGTCAAAAGTGAACCGAAAGATGCTAATGCAACCCAAGGTCTTCACCGATCGTGATGGCACAATTCTACACAATGGGAATAAATGAGCTGAAGTCGACCATGTGAGAAATCGTTGGATTACCGGTCAATAATGTATACCGTTAACTATGTTGGCTGTGGAGCCTGATTATCTTGTTTACTTTGTATCACAGCATTGGACCCCTGTACCTTAAAAGGGGCGGCAACGCCGCCCGAAATTTAATCGCTGCCGCCCCCCGAAGCTAAAAACAGATGTAAAATTTCCTTGTAAAAGTATAGTAATTTCTATTCAATCTGGGCCGTTCATTAGGCAAATGATCTGATGGTAGAAGTTATGTTTAGATTAGGGTTTTTTTCCCTAGAAGGCAACCCCCTTGTATATATGGGGGCATTGTATTGCGGCTGTGTATGAGTGTATTCTCAGAGCGAGAAACAGTGAGGGAGACTGTGAGAGAGAACAGAGGATATTACAGCGGATCTGCTATAGGTTTTGTCTCTTCATTTTGTTGGATAATATAAAGGAAGGACTGGCTGTTCGGGGTGGACGTAGCCCAAACTAGGTGAACCACGTATATCTGTGTCTCTCTGGTTTTATGTGTTTTGTGTGCTTGTATTTTCCACATATTTTATGTGTTTCATTGCTCTGTAATATTTAATTTTCTAACAAACTAACGTGAGACAACCCACCAATAATGAAAATGAGTATCAAGGTGCCCCAGTACAATCTAACAAGTGCGAATAAATGAGTTGAAGTCAAACACTTGGCAGAATCTACCAATCAAGAGGCAATGATGAATCCCCACTGTCGATAGCGAAGAGTTTGCCACTGATGACTGCAAACCCTAAGGTACTGACAAAAAACTCTAGACCTTATTCCCAGAGCAATGAGTCGGAGTCAATGGGAAAATATCTCTTGGAAGGAAGGCATTAAGGCATCCCACATCAGTCCAGCGCGAGTGTAACCCGCAGGCCAAGATTTGGAAGGAATCGGACGAAGCAGAGTGACAGAACCAAACCGAAGTACGTTTCCAACATGCACAAGATGAAGCTAACGCACGGAAGAAACCCTCTGAGCCAACCAATAATGAAAGCTGACACAGAGGCGAGATATCCACCGATAGGGTCAAATGGAAATCAAGGTACTGCATGAATCCCAAGTGTGATAATGTATGCTGACGTCGAACACAGGGGAAACCACTCATTCAAAGACCCATAATGATGATCAAATGCTGAGCACAAGGTCACCTATCAATGATGGAAATAGGGCCAAGGTGCGGCTCTAGGTTTACTCTCAGAGCAATATGTCGTAGTCGATGAGAGACAAACCTGCCAGCAAGAAGTCAATGGAGACCTTCTCAAACTAGCACGAGCAGAGGATCAAAACATCTGATGTGATAGAACAAGATACTAACAAGACCGGGTAGGCCAACTGAATAATGAGTCAAGAGACACCGCAGAATGGCCGACTCTGGTTAGACTTCCCTTAAACAAAAGCACGACTAGTGATGACCATGGCAGTAAAAATGACACTGTATAAGTCTGTTATGCAGGAGGCAAAAACAAACTCTCCATATGATTGGAAGAGATAACCAACTGGGGGAGGACTGACCAGTGAAACAAGGAAAAGGTTGAACCTAGGTAAAAACTAAAACCATCCCAAATGAAAGAAATATATAAGTGTATGTGCTTTGTTCAAGGGCGACAAACTGACATTGTACTGCCATCAAATTACGAAGTAACATCCCGTTCCCCCTCTTTTTTTATATTTGATTTTTTTGTCTTTTTCATATAATAAGCCTGAAAAAGAATAAAAGAATGCTATGGTACAATGGATAGAATGAGTATCAAGAAACAGATGCTCTAGTTCCTGGAATAGGAACGATCCTATGCTCAATGCAAGGTGGCAGAAACTGGTAAGCGATACTCAAAGGAATGTTCCATCCATGGGTAAAAAGGGTGTCAAGTCGCGATAGCTAAGTGCATGCAATGGTTAACTTGTACAGACAGTCAAGGTCAAAAGATGGCTTAAACATCGAGTCCAAATGAAGCCGGCTAAAGTCCAGGATAAACAAGTAGCCAGTATGCAATGCAGTAATACAACTCAGCAACACCAGGGAGCCTCTGGGATAATAGCCAGAAAAATGATAGTGAAGAAGAAGAAGAATGAAGCTTCAACACATAAGTCATGGCGAGACTAAAGAGGGCTCTCGAGCCTACAAGAAACGCAGCATGGGAAACAAGTGATAGCGAGGAACTAACTAGGAATCTCATGTAAAGGAAGGCTGTTAAATTTGGACAACTAGGTCCAAACTCCATGTTATGATGCTCAGATTAAGAGGCTAATATTTTTGTTGGATTCCTCTTTCTGAGAGGTGTAAAATCCATATAAAATATGTCTTAATCCGATGAGCAGAACTTATATTTTGAATTTATAAATTATATGTGCAAGGTTGGCCAGTTTTGTAATGTAGGCTCACATGCCCAACAGATGTGTCACACACCCTCATTGATGGATATAAATACAGGAAAAGTTGGAGAGAATTTCATCACAACACAACTCACATCTTCCTCTCTCATCTGAAATAGTACGAGCTACCTGGAGGACGAATTTCAGCCACACGTGGGAAGGAGAAAGAGGACAAACTGTACGGCTGAGCTGAAGTACGATTTTCTGTTGCTAGGGTTTCGCAGAAAGTTTGACCAGCGTTGACTTTGGTCAACGCATGGTCCAATCAAGCTGAAAACTTGTGGAAGGTTCGATTTTTGAAGGCCGTACTACCTGGCACAAAAATCGAGGTCAAAGGGTTGACCGTTTTGCTGCTGCGTTGACTTTCAGCTTGCTGCCCCTGTGTTGACTTTTTCAGGCCAGCGTTGACTTTTGTCGAGTTGACTTGGGTTGACTCATCTACTGATTGGAGGGCTGTTGTGACACATGCTGGGCTGGCTGACCAAAGGAGACTTTGCTGGTTGAAGCATCCTGTTGACCGCCGAAACGAACACACACATTTTTCCTGTTTCTGATTTGTCTTCTGTAAGATCTACTTTTATGTTCTATCTGCATTTTGCTTAACTACTTGTATGATTGCTGTAAGAAAAGTGAAATTGCTCCTAGCATAGAACATCTACAAAACTTTACATGGTATCGGAGCCTGAGGTGAAGACAAACTCTATCTATAGCAATCATCATCGAAGGAAATGGGTTCCACTAGTCTTGAATTCAAGGAGAATGACAAGCTGACTGGAAGTGATGACTTCCATGCCTGGAAGATGATATTAGATCTCAAATTGGAAGATCATGATCTCCTGGATCATGTGACAGGGAAGATTCAAGAACCTCCATCCAATGCCTCTGCTGCTGTTAGAAACAAGTATAAGAAGGGAGAAATCAGAGCAAAGCTGCTGATCAGGGAATCCATAAATAAGAGTCCGGTTGCCTACATATCTGAACTAGGCACATCCAAGGAGATGTATTACAAATTGATACTTATGTTCCAAGTAAACAATGTGAACCAAGTGCTATTCCTCAAGAACAAGTTGAAGAATATGAAGAAGGGCCGAGACGAGTCTATTCAAACTTTCTTTATGAAGTTGACCGAAACCAGGAACAATCTGCTAGCCATTGGGGAGACAATAGCTGATCGTGAGATGGTTCTCACCGCACTTGGAGGACTTCCATATGAATGGCAAGTATTCACAACTACCATTCTCAACAATAATACCGTTCCTAACTTTGATGAGCTTCTGTCTAGATGTATGCAAGAAGAAACAAGGATGAAGGAATTTGATAATGAAAGAAATGCTGCCTATGGTGCTCATTCCCGAAAGAAGAACTCTGGTGGTTCTAAGGCCAAAGGAAGGACTAAGACTCAAGAGAAGAAGGGTAAATGTTTCACCTGCCATAGGCCTGGACACTATGCTAGAGAATGCCCCTTCAAGAAGGATTCTCCCGATGGTGACGACAACAACAACAACCGAAGGAATGGGAATCGAAGAAATGACAAATCCAAAGGAAAGAGGAAGGCTCACTTTGGAGGAAACAATCAACCTTCTAAGAGGTCCAGAAATACCAGGTATGAGGAGTCTAATGTTGTTGATAAGAGAAATGAGTATATTCTGGTATCTGCTCTCTCAGCTGCATCTCTGCCCGACACTATGGATGTCTGGCTAATCGATAGTGGTGCCTCAAGACACATCACCGGATTCAAGGAAGCACTTTCTGACATGGTTGAAAGGGATACTAATCTAGAAATTATCCTTGGGGATAATGCCACTTACCCTGTGAAAGGGACAGGGACTGTGACCCTCCACTTGTCCCAAGGACAAGTCCTCCGTTTGCAAGATGTACTCTATGTACCCAAATTGAAGAAGAACCTTGTGTCTGTATCTGCCATGGAAGACAAAGGATTCAATGTAACTTTCTCTGATGGAAAGGTACTCATGTGGAAGAAGAGCTTCAAGGAAGCTATCTCAATTGGTTTTAGAGTTGGTACACTCTACCAAGTTGGAGGGAGTCCGTTGGGAGCTATGACTTGTGATACTATTCGACAAACCGAACTATGGCACCGAAGATTTGGACACCTTCATTACAAAGCCCTTCCGGAAGCAAGGAAGGTGGTGACAGGGATGCCTGATTTTGGAAATAATCATGAAGGTGTATGTAAGGGCTGTGCTGAAGGAAAACATATAAGGGGACCTTTCCCCTCAAGTGTCACAAAGACATCTGAGATATTGCAACTGGTCCATTCTGATCTTTCTGGTATGTTGCCTGTAACATCCCTAGGGGGATGTTCTTACTATATGACATTTACTGATGACTTCTCTCGTAAAACCTGGATATACTTCTTGAAGAAGAAGGATGAGGCTTTCATGTGGTTCCGTACCTTCAAAGCCTTGGTGGAAAATATGACCGGAAAGAAGATCAAGATTTTTGAGGACTGACAATGGCACTGAATATGAGTCAAATGAGTTCAAAGACTTTTGCAGAGAAGCTGGCATTAAGAGGGAGACTACCACTGCATATACTCCTGAGCAGAATGGTGTTGCTGAACGCAAGAATAGGACTATTGTGGAAGCTGCCCGTGCCATGCCATGTGACCAGGGTCTACCGAAGTTTCTGTGGGGAGAAGCTGCAAATACTGCTGTGTACATTCAAAACCGATGCCCTCATTCCGCTCTGGACTCCAAAACTCCCGAAGAGGTTTTCTCTGGTAAGAAACCCGATGTCTCACATTTTAGAATTTTTGGATGTCCTGTCTATTTTCATGTGCCGAAAGAAAAGAGAAGTAAGTTGGATGCTACTGGGAAGAAAGGAATGTTTGTGGGCTACAGTGAGACTTCTAAGGCATATAGAGTCTATGTACCTGGTCAAAGGGAAGTAGAGATAAGCCATGATGTCACTTTTGACAAAGATGCTTCCCTGAAGAAAGTAGTAGATCTTCCTAGATCTGAAGAAAATCATGAAGAAAGACCTGGAAATCTGGAAGAACCCCAGGATGAGACTATGCCTGATATTGAAAGGCCAATGGACCCTATTGATCCACCCCCTTCACTAGGAAAGAGACCATCATGGCTCAGGGACACCCTCGAAGATGCTGAGGGTCATGCTGCCCCAAGGGGGACATTCCGAGAAAGCAAGAAGCCGTGTAGATACCAAGGGTATCTAGCCGCCATGAGTACTATTGTACAATCTGAACCTGGATCTTTTGAGGAAGCCATCAAGCATCAAGTCTGGAAGGATGCTATGCATGAAGAATATGAGTCTATTATGAAGAATGATGTCCGGGATGTGGTCCCGAGACCGAAGGACAAATCTGTTGTCACCGCTAAATGGCTCTACAAGATTAAACATGGATCTGATGGAGTGCTGAAAAGTTTAAGGCAAGATTTGTTGCCCGTGGTTTCTCTCAAAAGGAAGGAATTGACTATGACGATATATTTGCACCTGTGGCACGATATACCACCATCCGATCCATCATAGCCCTTGCTGCTATGCAAGGATGGAGTCTTCATCAGATGGATGTCAAGACCGCTTTTCTGCATGGTGCAAATAAAGGAAGAGGTGTATGTAGAACAACCTCTGGGATTTGAAGTTCAAGATCGAGACACTTATGTCTGCAGATTGAAGAAAGCCCTCTATGGGTTAAAGCAAGCACCCAGAGCTTGGTATGAGAGGATGGATAGTTACTTGATGAAGCTGGGCTTCACTCGAAGCAATGCTGATCCAAACCTTTACTTCAAGGTTGTGGAAGGGAAGCCTCTCATTCTAGTGCTGTATGTGGACGACCTCTTCCTGACAGGTGATGACCCTCTCATTCATCAATGTAAGAGGGAGCTTGTTGCTGAGTTCGAGATGAAAGACCTAGGACTGATGCACTATTTCCTAGGCCTGGAGGTCTGGCAGAGACCTGGAGAGATTTTCCTTTCTCAAGGAAAATATATTGTGAAGCTTCTAGAAAGATTTGGGATGGTGGACTGTAAGTCCGTGTCGACACCGATGGAACTTAACTTTAAGAAGTTGAGTGGCAGCGCTGCTGGGCCTATCTTCGCCAATCCTACTGAGTATCGTCAACTCATAGGAGCTTTGATGTTCTTAGTGAACACCCGTCCAGACATATGTTTTGCAGTGAATACCTTGAGTCAACAGATGGTTGAGCCTCATCATTTTCACTGGGTTGGTGCCAAGAATCTTTTGAGATATCTTCGGGGCACGATAAACCATGGGCTGAGATACACTGCCGGGAGTGTGATACTTAGTGGATATACTGATGCCGATTGGGCTGGCAGTGTGGTGGATCGTAAGAGCACATCGGGATGCTGCTTCAATCTTGGTTCTGCTTCGATCTCATGGATGAGCAGGAAGCAGAAGTCGGTGGCTTTGAGCACCGCGGAGGCCGAATACATTGCTGCTAGTATGGCCTCTTGTGAAGCAGTTTGGTTGCGGAAGCTCTTTAGTGAGCTGTTTGGACATGTGCTAGATACCACTGTGATACTCTGTGATAATCAGAGTGGGATTCGTATGACTGAGAATCCCGTGTTCCACGACCGATCCAAGCATATTGATATCAGGTACCACTTTATCCGGGATATGGTACAGCGAGGCGCCGTAAGGCTCGATCATATAGGAACTGATGAGAAGGTCGCGGATATTCTCACTAAGCCCCTGGGGAAGGTCAAGTTCCTAACCTTCCGTGAGAGTCTTGGTGTCGTGGAAAGACCCTATGATGTGGGTCATGTTGGACGATGAGCTCTGGGAGCTCTGGGGGGCTTTGGGGATAGCTTCTCGGAGCTATAAGCACTCATAATGCTT
Organism: Pinus albicaulis; assembly: GCA_034641835.2. NCBI lineage: Eukaryota > Viridiplantae > Streptophyta > Pinopsida > Pinales > Pinaceae > Pinus > Pinus albicaulis. Next base: position 321,827,206 of record CM076576.1, on the reverse strand, counting down.
CTGCCCCACCCTTGTGATTATTGAGCTGGTTCGCCACTCATTTATCTGTGCCCCGTATGCATCCTACCCATTGAGTTCAGGGCTCATGGGAAGTACCTCTCATTTGGCCAATGAGGTGTGGAAAAGCTAGAGACTATTAGCAAAGACCGATGGACGCATCAGAGATTTCCGTACTCTCTATCTAGGATGGCATGGTCCAACCACTTGATCTGGGATCAAGATTTGTGAGGTTTGGGACCTCTGGACTGATTATGTCAGTCGGGGGATGATGTCTTTGTGACTGACCAACTTCTGTTCTGAAATAAAGAAGCCAGCAAAGCAAGTTTCGGCGGGATGACGCACGATGTTGATTGCACTAATAGATGGAGTTCTCCCTAGTTGAGAGGGAGTGTTAAATTTGGACAACTAGGTCCAAACTCCATATTAAGATGCTGAGATTAAGAGGCTAATATTTTTGTTGGATTCCTCTTTCTGAGAGGTGTAAAATCCATATAAAATATGTCTTAATCCGATGAGCAGAACTTATATTTTGAATTTATAAATTATATGTGCAAGGTCGGCCAGTTTTGTAATGTAGGCTCACATGCCCAACAGATGTGTCACACACCCTCATTGATGGATATAAATACAGGAAAAGTTGGAGAGAATTTGATCACAACACAACTCACATCTTCCTCTCTCATCTGAAATAGTACGAGCTACCTGGAGGACGAATTTCAGCCACACGTGGGAAGGAGAAAGAGGACAGACCGTACGGCTGAGCTGAAGTACGATTTTCTGCTGCTAGGGTTTCGCAGAAAGTTTGACCAGCGTTGACTTTGGTCAACGCATGGTCCAATCAAGCTGAAAACTTGTGGAAGGTTCGATTTTTGAAGGCCGTACTACTTGGCACAAAAATCGAGGTCAAAGGGTTGACCGTTTTGCTGCTGCGTTGACTTTTAGCTTGCTGCCCTGCGTTGACTTTTTCAGGACAGCGTTGACTTTAGTAGAGTTGACATGGGTTGACTCATTTGCTGATTGGAGGACTGTTGTGACACATGCTGGGCTGGCTGACCAAGGAGACTTTGCTGGTTGAAGCATCCTGTTGACCGCCGAAACGAACACACACATTTTTCCTGTTTCTGATTTGTCTTCTGTAAGATCTACTTTTATGTTCTATCTGCATTTTGCTTAACTACTTGTATGATTGCTGTAAGAAAAGTGAAATTTCTCCTAGCATAGAACATCTACAAAACTTTACAAAGGCTCTACCACCAAGTCGTGATTAAAAAATCGGTGAGTGAAATGGGCTAAATACTCATGACCTGATGGGATTGACCCTATGGCAAGTGATCAGAATGGAGGCTAGTATGCAAAATGCAACGGAAAAGTGGATTCCCTAACCTATATGCCAGTGAAGATCATATACTTGCCATGACGATTCAGCAGTCATGGATCAAAAAACTGGAAAAAATCTCAAGTTCATCAAAATGTACCTGAAAATATACCAATTTGGGCACTTCCAAGCATCCGGGTTATGCAGCTTAAGATAGATTGAAAAAATAAGCTTAAAAAAATTTTGCAAAAAAATTTCAAATTTTGGGCATAAATACACATGTTACCTCACATTTGGTTCATTGTTAATTGCGGATTTGGGAAAAAGAGCTCTGGAGAAAAAGCCTCTTTCGTCAAAACAGGAGCAATCGACCGTCAAATTTCTTCAAACTAGTCAGGTAAGCTCTTAATCCATCATTATTATCAATTTTGTCCATTAATAAATTTAAAATTTGGAAATTTCACCGTAGAAATATTTGTTTAAAATTACGGCTCTGCACATACGCGGGTTCATATGGACCAAGTCGCATATATACGCGATTGTGTATAGGGTAAGTCGCGTATGCGCAACCCGAAATGTAAAAAATCATTTCTAATGAACAAATTAATGATTTTTTTCAGGATGACCATCTCTTGGAGGGAACATGAGCATAGTGCAATCGATAATGAAGTAATGAAAGATTAATTATTGCTCAATATCCTCCGAAATTGTGGATTGCTCAAATTTTTCAAAATGCCAAATACGAAGAGTAATGTCCGGTTACTTGAAATGCTAGTAAATTATTGGGAACCGAAGGAAGACTGCTTCATGATAGATCAAATGCCCATACACATAGAGGTAGAAGACATCGACTTCATTACTGGACTCTCACGGAGGGGAGACCCAGTAGATTTGCACAGCAAGCCTTTGGGAGGGCTTACCATGGATGACTATGTCCACATCTATTGTGTAGAGGGGTCCAAGAAATTAGGGACTCAAATTGCTATTAAAGATTTGAGAGAGCTACACATGAAGATTCTCCTATTCACCATTGGCAGGGTAGCAGGATCTGCTTCCTTGCATCAGGCTTCCAGGACTCAGATGAGCATAGCTGTGGAATGCCTAGCTCATCTATATGATTGGTGTACAACTCTACTAATGAACATGAAGCAACAACTAACCTCCATCCGAAAAGAAAAAACAAAGCATTTTGGATATGGAAAGATTTTGATGACATTCTTCTTCGAGAAGATTCCTGGGCTTCGACCCAAAGTGATCTCTTCAATCAACAACCCAAGAGACCCAAGAATTGCCCGATGGGCAGATCTGATGAAGAGACTGGGGGGAAGTGAAGTTCCCCGAACCACTTGGGATGACGAGTTCTTCCAATGGCGGGGAGAACAAATCATCGTCGTGGAGGACTACCCCTATGCCGGGATGGATTTCCGTGGTGATCCAGACCTCGTCCTTCCACCTGGCGTGGCATGGGGCCCAATCGGTAAGATTGAATTTTTTTTATCATATTATTTTTTTTTTGGATTTTTTCAATATATGTGAAAAAATGTGAAAACAAAACATGTTTTTGAATGGATTCCAAAATAACTGACAATATTATGATGATCATGATACAGATATTGGACCAGTCTGTCCTGAGGGGTACCCATGACATAAGCGCCACAGAGGCGAGGCAGATACAGTAGACCCAGACAGAACCCTCCATGCTATACAGAGGAACTTGGAGGGATTAACTCGCCAAGTACCCATGGCTGCAGTGGAAGATCTACCTGAGGCCATCCAGAGACGAGTAGTGGGAATACCACGTGACTGGGTGCGGTTATTCCGCCGAGTCGCCACTGCAATCGTGTTCTATAGGAACACGAATTTTGAACAGGGACCACAAGAGTAGATAGATATGATTACCAGATGACTGTATATTTTTTGATACTGAACATGATCGGGCATAAGCCCTAATTTTGTATGATATATGGATCCAAATTTTGTATAGTTTTTTGAACACTCTGATGATATATATATACAGCGATTTTTTGATGTGATGTGACAAATGTATGAAAATGTATAATGTTTTTTATGATTAAATTTTAATGTATGGAATGATTAATATGCCAATCAATTGTTTTATTAGCTAATGATTCTGCCATCCAATTTTCTGCTCGAGGAATATGAATGAAAGTTAAAAATTGAAATGATCTTTGTAACAAACTTACCCTAAAAAACAACCGGAGTAAAAATGGATCTCGAACCCGATAAGTATTGTTCAACTGCGACACCACCAGCTGGGAGTCCAAGAAAACTACCAACGAATCAACACCCAAAGATATTGCCTCTGAGAGTAGATAAATAACTGCAGTGTACTCTGCTATATTATTGGAAGCAGGACCAATGCAAACTCCTCTTGATACTAACAGCTGACCAGATGGATGATGAAGCACCCAAGCCGCGGAAGCCAAGTTCCGAGTGTGTCTACTAGCACCATCGGCGAAACCATAATGACTCATGACATTCGACACAACCTGCCAAAGCAGATCAAAAACATCACCATCACATCAAAGACCAAAAACCAGATATGTACAAAACAAGACTACTATATACAAAAGAAAAATGCTAGGCCGAAGCCTAGGCATAATACCTTTTCAAATAGAGCCCATTTCTGGGCTCCGGCAACTCATTTCCTTCAAAATCAACCAAGGTATATGCTCCTTTTTTAAGGAATTTTTTAACGATAAAGGGGCCATACCACATAGACTTAAAATTTCCTGCGCCCAAGGCATCCTTCTCTTGGGCATAGACCAAAAAAAGGTCGCCTTCCGAGAAAACCCTAGGCTTGACTGCCTTATCGTACTGAACTTTGACTCGTTTCTTATGTGCCTCATTCATTGTGGCGGCATCGCGACGCTGCTCGTCAAGATGTTCCAAATGAAGGAGATGTTCTTCAAGACTAGAAGTGTCAGGAAGAAGCTCAACGACTAACTTAAGAGAAGGAATCTCACATTCAATGGGAAATATGGATTCCAGCCCGTAAACTAGTTGAAACGGAGTAAAGCCAGTTGCAGTTTTCACTGACGTCCTGTATGCCCAAAGTGCAGGATACAACATGATATGCCAGTTGGATCGAGCTTTATTAATTTTCCTTTGAAGAATGGTCTTCAAGGATTTGTTCACGGCTTCCACTTGCCCATTGGCCTGAGGATAATACGGAGATGAATGCTCCTGCCGAAAACCTAATTTTAGAGCCAACTCAGCCATCATGCTATTCTGAAAATGACTGCCATGATCAGTGACAATCTCTCTAGGAATACCAAAACGAGCAATAACCTGGTTGAAAAGAAAAAGAGTTGTTGTCTCACCATCATTCCCAAAAGTAGGCATAGCCTCGACCCACTTCGTAAAGTAGTCTACTGCTACAATAATGTACTTGTGACCTTTAGCCGAAGGCGGGTTACAAGTAGTATAACCAATACCCCACTTTGTAAAGGGACCAACGGTATTACTGGAAAAAGCGGAGCTGGATGAGCACGCATTTTTCGAGTATAGACTTGACATGGATGACACTTTTTGACCGACTCCATACAATCTTTGAAAATCGAAGGCCAAAAGTACCCAGCATACAAGATTTTTTGGGCTGTATCAAGCCCAGATAAATGACCACCACAAGCTCCACTGTGGCAATCATTCAGCACAGCCTTAGCTTCTTCGAGAGTTAAGCAACGTCTTAGGATCGAATCAACCCCTCGACAGTATAAAGCATCACCAATAATCAAGTAATTTTTAGCCAAGTGACGCAACTTATGGTGCTCATCTTTCGAAAAAGTAGAGGGAAACTTCGTAGTCTGAAGATACACAATGATATCTCCATACCAAGGATCCTGTGGAGAGATGAGAAACAAATGTTCATCCGGGAAGGATTCATCATAGACTATCTCTTCTCCATAGGGAAACTCAGAGATCAATTTTGCGAAAACTAATGATTTCTTGGACTTGGCAGACATAAACTCAAGATCAAATTCCTGCAAAATCACAATCCATCTATTGTATTTTCCCCCAATCACTCGCCTACTAAGAACAAACTGAAATGGATTAGCTGCTGCCAAAACATAAGTTTTTCATAGAAGAATATAATGTCTAAGTCGTTGTACAACATGGATAGTTGCTAAAGCTAGCTTCTCTATCGGAGTATACCGGAGTTCAGGTCCTACCAATCCTTGACTAAGATAGTATATAACATGCTCAACAAGAGCATCATCCTCCTAAACGAGAACCATACCAATGGTAGATTCTGCTGCTACAAGATACAAAAGGAAATCCCTGCTATAATCAGGTGGACTCAATAAAGGAGCAGAGGTCAATGCTTTTTTCAAAGCATCGAATGAGCGCTGAGCGAAGTCATCCCAAAAAAATGGAACTCCCTTCTTCAACAATCTCATAAATCCTTTGGTAACTTCAGCATAATTTACGATAAATCTCCGAAGGAAATTAGGTTTTCCTTGTAGACTTTGAAGTTGAAGAATAGACGACGGGGGAGGCAACCGAAGTATTGCCTCAACCTTGAAGGGATCTACCCTAATCCCTTCCGATGACACAATGAATCCCAATAACCGACCGGATGTAACCACGAAAACACACTTGTTTGGATTCAACCTAATCTTGTAGAAACAACATCGTTTAAATACTTGACGGAGGTGAGCAGGATGATCAATTCTCTTTCGAGAACGAGCAGCTAAATCATCCAAATACGCCTCGATAATATGTTTGATGTCGTGGAAGGCATATGACATGGCCCGCTGAAACGTAGCCCCAGCATTTTTAAGACCAAAAGGCATCTTCTTGTAACCAAAAGTACCCCAGGGAAAAATAAAGGCAGTCTTATGCTGATCTTCAGGACAAATAGTAATCTGATTGTATCCGGAGAAACCTTCCATGAAGGAGAAAATCTCATTACCGGCACACTCATCAATAATCTGATCTATAAATGGTGTGGGGTAATTATCTTTCAGACATGCTCTATTAAGGTCTCTGAAATCAATGCAAACTCGATTTTTTCCTTTTTTTTTATCGACGGAAACAGGATTCGAAACCAACTCAATCAAAGCAACAGGGAAAATAAATCCCGCCTTGAGCAGCTTCTCCACCTCGGCTTTGATAGCTGCAGCCTTCCTAGGATTGACCGGACGAAGTTTTTTCCTCACAGGCTTAGCATTTTCGTAAGTCTTGATCTCATGCTGGACAATAGATGGGTCTATACCAGGCATTTCCTCATAAGACCAAGCGAATACATCCCTAAACTCTTTAAAGAGATCGGTGTAAATTTGAATCTCTTTAGGGGAACATTCAGCTCCGATGAAGACATTCTCTATAACATTGGGATCCCTAGAAATGTTCACCGGGATAGTTGGAGAAATAACAGCCATGTTCCCTTCAGCATATACTTGTGTTGGTGCTAAAGGGTTCAGGACTGGGCGAACAAGACCAGGAGACAAAGGACTTGGAAAACTTGATTCAACTTAGCTCAAATCAGGTAAAAAGTAAGACCGATGATGCAAATCATCCCATGGTCTATCTATACCAGTCATAGCTTCCAGGATGGCCTCTTCAGATGGAAGAGTAGTATCAAGGCAATCTTGGGTGGAAGAAGAACTAAGTGTCCAAGCCGGAGCCACATCGCCATCCAACTCTTCCAGAGAAAGAGGAGCTGGAATGGACTCTGCAGAGTCAACAATAGATTGATAAGAAATCTCAGCTGCAGACATTGGAAATGCCATTCCACCCACTTGACCTTCCGCTAATGTGGAGGTAGGGGAAGGTAAGGTCCAAGGGGAGTTCTGAAGAACTCTCTTCGAAGAGGGGCCCCGGAGGATGAAATTGCATTTATATGAATAGTAGGAGGTGGAATATCAAAAGTACCCATCAAAGAAGAATACATTCCAACCCCTAAACTCTCAACAGGCGGCTTGGCATTATCCAACTTTGGAATAGTTGAGTCAGTAGATGCATTCGGGTCTACAGGAGAACAGTCCAGTTGATCCACTGTAACAATCCTCCCTTCGTGAGGGAAACAAATAATCCAAAATAATGAGGATGCAATGGCATCCATCTCATAAATCTAGTTTCGCCCCAACAGAAGGTTGTAGTCCAAGCTTGCATCAACTATCTCAACCTCTATATTTACAGTTTTTCCCTCAACATAGATGGGAAAAGCTGGGATAATACCATGCGGTCTGTGAGAATGACCATTAAACGCAGTCAGAAGAGTAGGAGATGGAACATCTGCGAGAGATCCAATTCCCTTCCAGCATGCGAGAGACATCACACATGTGGAAGCGCCCTCATCAACGACCGTTCGAAAAATATTGAATTTCCGAAACGATGATTTGATATGAAAAGCCATATGATGGGGGAGTCTCTTTTTAAAATTAGACATATCGAATGTAATCACAAGAGAGTTCTTTGGATCAATAGCCCCAATAGCAGTGAGCAGAGCACTGCACTGAGCAGGACAAGACTGGAGCACCTCAAGAGCCGACATGGCACAAGGACTCTGTGCCAGATCTTCCACAATAGAGTAGTTCTGGGCAGCCCTGGCATTTGGATTAATCGTCGTACGCTTGGTAGATGCTTTTGGCATCCGCGGTATAGGCTCAACAGTAGGCTTCGTAATATGAAGCGGCTCAATACCATCGGGAGCACCCTTGGCTTTCGAAGAATCATCTTCGCCATAATCACGGGATCTCGTGGCGATATCCGCATGAGCACTCATCATGTATATGTTTGATGGAGTTTCCCCTTCCTGGGTGCCCCCAGAGGAAGCCCCAGTATTTTGATTCGCGCCAACAACTAGCTGTTGCCCTTGGGGAAAAGGGTTTGTCAGCACAACCTGGGAACTAGAAGAACCCTGCTAAGCTAACAAGCGCTACGCATCCTAAATTTTAGGGCAAAGGTGAGTAAGATGGTCTCCATCACATAACTTGCATGGAAACTTCACTTTCTTTTTATCCTTTGGACCCTCACCAACATGCTCGTTGGATTTATTTGCATTACCTTTCCCATTCTTGCCCTTTTTCTTATTATTGTTCCATCCCTTCTTCTTCCCTTCGGATTGTTGATTTTCTTTAGGGTTAGAATTCTGAACGGCATTTACTGACAAAGATTGAGAAGGCGATGACTCAACAGGCACAACCTGACCAGAAGAAGCAGATTGTATAGACAATTGCTGCAATTGACTAAGCAGGTTAGCAGCACCACTATTGATCGACCCAATAAGTCCGTCACCATGAGGACCGGCTTTAGTCTTGGATATGTCTAATTTGGAGCGAGGAGCATTAGGCAAATATTTATGAAGGACACCAGACTGAGAATATATCAATTCAAGCTGTTGGGCCCTAAAAATAGCCTGCTCCTCAGAAAATACCCCTGAGAGGGATACATCCTTAGAAATATCTGCCTGCAGAGATTTCAAAAACCATTCCAAAATAAATTCTCCCAGAATATAAGCTTTAATGAGCCTCTTCCTTCTCCGCCATTCCTGAATATAAGCTTTAATGAGCCTTCCTTAGCTAGGAGTTTAGTCCCGACATCGTAACGGATAGGCAACTGGAAATGATTTAGAAATATAGTAGTCAGATCTCCAAAAGTAGTAAAACTTCCCCCAGTTAACTCAATATACCACTTGGCAGCGTTTCCAGTCAAGGTGCGTTGAAATAACCTCAACCTAATCGAATCCTCGATCAGGGAGTTAGATGAACACCATAAATGGAAAGTGGTGATATGATCAGCCGAGTCCTCTCCATTCTTGCCTTCAAACTTTGGAATGTCTGAAGGTAGTTTGGTAGGAACCGGAGGCCACCCCGGACTATATCGGATCGGATCATTCATTAATTTCGACAAATCTGGAAAGTTCAACGTCGCCAGAAAAGTTAAACGAGGAGGAGCCTGAGGATTCCATCCTTGGTGGGATGAATTCCCAACATTCTGAAAAGAATAACCTGGATTTGATGAGGCACCAGGTTGCTAGAAAGAACTCATAGAAAATGTTGGGCCATAGGACCCAGCATTTGGAGAAGGACCCCCTCCCAACGTAGAGTTACCATAGACTGGACCAGTTCCCCCCCCCCGAAGTAGTGAATAAAGAGGAAACCCCCTGGTAGGGGTTCCAAGCACTATAAAGAGGGGAAAAATCCTGATAAGCACTCGACGAAGGGAAAGAAACATTCCCTTATTGACCAGTGAGAAACTGATTCCCTGCCCCTACTGCTGTAAATACAGGGTTCCAACCTGTAAAGGTAGTCGAACTCTGACCTCCAGACCAAGGGTTAAAACTCTGAGTCTGAGAAGTAAAAGGAAAAGACCCTAAGGAAGGATTCGAACTAGGAATATGCCCACTTCCGAAGGGGAACCCTTGAAAAGAATCTGACCCACTAGCCATGGAAGACATGGGTGCAGACGCAGTTGCAGCAGCAGAGAAGGAAAACGAAGGAATCCCACTACTGGGCATTCCAAAACAAAAGGGACTAGATTGAGAAGCATGTGCTTGGGTGAAACCAGAGCCAAACACAACAGTACTAGAAGCAATTGAAGATATAGGAATTGTGCCTCCTCCTTCTACTGAAGCAGGAGTCTGAATGCCTACAGCACTCACGGCCGAAGCCGCGTTCCCAGTCGTGGCCATCGAAAGGTATGAATAAGATGGATAGGGAATTTCTGGTCTTTCTGACTCAGGTCCGATTTACTCAACAAAAAACGGATAATCAGTAGGAAGAGGAGATGGAAGTGATTCAGAAAACTGAGATACTTCCTCTACTTCTACTTCTTCTTCTCCCGGAAATAAGACTCTCGAGGTGAGTGGAGCGCTCCTCTTAGAACCAACTACAAAACCTTCAAGCCCTTGTGGAGGATCTCTCTCCACTGCATCAGATGCCACTGGGTGATATTCACCTGCTATATTACTCCTACGCCTTCTTGAAGAAGGCTCAACAGTTTCGGGAGATAACCCCCGAAATCTCCTCGATCGACGAGGCGCTTGATCAGCCACTTTAACAGATTAATTAGACTCAAAAAAGTATAAAGCTAGGCAAGCTAGGAGAAAAGAGCACTCACTACAAAAAATCCCTAAGATACAACCCAAACAAGAAGCTTTCAGGTATTTCTGCTCTAGGTGATTAGGACCGGACACCAAAATACGAGAAAGCGAAAAATAGGACCTCCCGAAAGTAGTATGGGATAATTACGGCCTGGGCCTACTAGCGAAGGTAATAGAAACAGTTATGCCAACCTCCTAACAACAGCCTTTGCCGGTGCAAGTACCCAAGCTTCGCTGGGGCACCCTCCAGAAGTATTGTTGGAAGTGATACAACGTCTGCCTCGGGTACCATGGGTATTCCCCCCCGCAGTCACCTGTGTGGAACCTAGGAATGGCAACTATGGGCACCAATCCGTGTCAGCAGCCAGGCGGAACGGTCTTAAGGCAAGATCCAGTAAATTAGAGAGGGGGTATATCTCGTCTCAACCTTCACTTCCCCTCGCGCTTGACTCTCTGGAGGAGAGCTTTCCCGGTCCACCTAATGGAGTTTGATTTTGCTCATTTAATAAACTTCTATGTTTTAGTTTGAGTGGCCTTGGAGAGTTAACTCTCCACTCACCTAATCCAAGGCCCTACAACCTAGCTAGTTGATGTATGACACTTAATAAAAAACTTGCTAGTTGTTTTTAAATTATTGCGCTTATTTTAGTTGGTTGTTATATTAAGTCAAGGGAATATGGAAATGAAACTCGTGATGTTTTATGACGCAGAAAATAAATTAATGAAAACCAAACTACATGCAAATGCAGTAATTGCCTTTCGATGAAAATACATTTCTACATGGGTTCTACGAGACTAATTTTTTTCTTTTCAGATATCAAACTCACACTCGCAAAATTTATGAAAAAGACTAGAAATGTTTAAGTGCACCTAATGCAAATTACTAAGAGCATGCCAATTCTAAGATGCAAAATCTAACAAAGCAAAGAGAAATTCCCAGGAATCCCCCAATTCTTCCAGTTGTCCACAAAGCTAGTTCCCAAATCAGAAACTCTCAGTATAAAGACACCAAAATATGCTCGAAACAAGAGAAAGAAACCAATGAAAATTCCCTTCCCAAATCAAGTCAGAAACCGAAGGTAAGAAATCTCAATAAGGCTTCAAAAGATGAAAAGAAACCAAAAAAAAAATTCAAAACAAAGGCAATGGCAAAACAAAATGTTTTTTGAGCTTTTGAATTTTATAAAAAGAAGATTTCGAAGAGACCAAAAAGAACTATCCGATTCTCAAGCCAAACAATCTCTGAATTTCAAGAAAAAATTCAACAAAAATGCTCCAAATCTTATAGTGCCACTTAGTAGCAAGATTTATACGAGCAAAAGGAAGACAAGAAACTCAGTAACTTAGCCTAGAAGAATAGCACAATCTTGCAACAAATAAAACTTCAAAGACCCAAAAATGACTCTTCAAAAATTGCAACAAGACCTAGTCACATGAAATCAAGAAAACCAACCGAAAAGCAGGAAAAAATTAAAGTGCAAAGCAAACATAAAGTGAGGAAAGAGCATATGAGCAAAAGCTCTATGTCCTGATTAAGCAGAACAACCAAGAATCCCCAGAAAGAGGTCTTGGTACTCAAACCAGAAATGCAAGCAATAAAAAACAAGATTTGCCAAACGAGCCAGTCTTCAACCAAACAAGAGAGAAAAATACCAATAACAACTTTCAACACAATCCAGAGACTAAAAGGACACTGCAGGAACAGGTCTCCACAGGCAGACAAGACCAAAAAGCCAAAAAATCAAAAATTTCAAAATTTGCCCAGGCATATGCTACTTAGAAGTTTTGAAACAAGCGTGCATACGTGACTGTGTCAAAGGAAACATGCGTATACGCGACTTCCTTTAACAAAACTTGCATGTATACACGTCTGTATAAGAGAAAACTAGCGTATGGAAAGGTAAATAATGAAAAACAAAAATGATCAAGCCTAGCTAAAGAACCAGGTCTTCAGTCTGACTGAGAAAAAACTAACTGGACTGGAAAACATGATTAAAACTATCGAAAACCTTTAAAACACCTGAAACCACCCAACAGGGGAATCACAAGAATGTGATCCCCAGCAGAGTCACCAGTTCTGTTTCGGGAAATAACTCCCTAGAGGTCATTGGGTCAAAAACCTCCACAGATCAGGGCATGCTATTCAAGAAGGACTCACACAACCACACTTGTATGCTAAAAACTAGATAACATCGATCGTAGAACTCACCCGTAGATCCTACGTTTGATGTAGATCCCGTGGGGTCCAAACCCCCAGCAACCCTTCTTCCACTTCAACCTGGAAATCAAGAAGAGACATGCACGGAAATCTAGCTGTACAACATATATCTTTCCTAAATGTCAGTGTAATCCATGTGAAACATCATATAAACAATAATAAATGCTTAATTAATAATATTTTCACATATGCAAGCAGATATTAACACGTGAATTCAAGAACAGGATGGTTCTTCTTCATTACGAACAACATGTACAATAATAGAAAGGTGGAGAGATCACCTGAATCCTTCCACGATCTTCGAACAGACAGTCTTCCGGATCCGCCCCGCCCTTTCCTCGCTAAGATACTTTCAAGACTTATGCACATGAGATGACATAGAAGCTTATGAAGATCTCCAGGAAATAAGGGTTTCCTGTAAAAATCCGGGAAGTGCAGGAGGCACGGGAAATCAGACTTGAATTTGGGCTCCAACAGAGTATAATGTCTATAATTTTCTCCCTCCCCTTAGGCCATGCACATGAGGGGCTTTTATACTCCCTTAAAGTAGTTTCAATCAGTTGGAAACAGTTGGCCATGGGCTGGGGTGGTTGAATTACTGGAATAACCATCAACCCAGCCTCGAAAATAGGGATTTTTATATATTTTTTAATGATTTTAATGGCATACACGGAAAAGTATCTCTGAACTCGCGTATACACGCGGAAAAGTCTGGGCATACCCACGTATGAGATTTGAAACATTTTTTTTTATGAACTTTTATTCAAGTCTGTGGGAATCAGTGCCCAAGGCCAAAAAGACAATCATGAATCACATGAGGGTGAAAAATGATGCTATAACATAGAGAGATAGTCACACCAGTTGTGATGAGAGTCATACTCCCACTAAGCCAAAACATCATGGAGGAAAAGCTAAAAGGTTTGAGCCCCTAGACACCACTCCAATTACTTCCTCTCCTATGATCCTTTCATGCCTCCAGGATGTAGGATGCTACCATTTTTGTGAGAAGGTCAAGTAAGTTGAATACCATCCAGACTTAACCAGGTTGTTTTCTTGTAGCCTACAAAACCACCAATTTGATCTAGCAGGGGTCCAATTTGAGGTTTCATCTGAAATCATTTCCAAGGCAACCAGTATACCAGATGTTTGTGAGCTTTGGTTCAAACAAAAGAAATTGGATTTGGGTTATTATGGGCCTTATTTGAAACCCACCTATCAGCAAAACTGCAAGGCTATTTTTCCTTTTTCTTATTTTCTAGAGAGGTATGGAGCATTAATGAGGCAAATTATCAGTTTTTTCACATGTGAGGGAAGGTACTCCTGGCTCTATTCATATCATATCAGATTGCTGATGCATTTTACCAAAGTCAAGATGATGAACCTACCTTATTACCTTTTCTGGAGTATTGGTAAAATGGCCTCTGTTTTCAAGAGGAAAAGCTATGACCACCAAATGCCTAGCCTCTTTCATCACTCCCTGATCAAGATGATTGTCCTATACCGGCTAGAGAAACAAGGTATATCTTGGGAGACCTTCATCTCACATGATGTGTTTTCAGACCCCTGGGCCTTCATCCAACAGAGCTTGCCTTCCACTTCACAACCATCCACCTCCACGTAGCCATCATCTCCCCATGTGTCTTCTCCACAAATAATTTCACCTATTACCTCCTCCCCTGATTTACCAAGTGAAGGGGCTAACAGCAGCCCTAGTGAAGGGAAAATAGGAGGCAATAGTGAGGAAGAAGATGAGACAGATAATGATGAACAAGGAGAGGACAGTGAAGAAGAAATTGATGAATAAGAAGAAGATGATGAAAGTGAAGAAAATGATGAAGAAGAAAAAAAGGATGAAAGTGAAGAAAATGATGAAGTAAGTAGCCATGATCATGACAAAAGCATTGAAAAGAAAGATGATGAAGAGGAAGAAGAAAATGAGGAAGAGGAAAGTGGCCAAGCAGAAAGTAGCAATGGCCAAGGGCAGGAAGATGATGAAGAAGAAAACAAAGATGAAACCAGTGATGGCAGTCACAAAGATGAAAACAGTGAATATGATGATGAAGAGGAAGATAACAATGATGAGGAAGAGGAAAATAGTGAAGAAGGATAACAACGAGATGAGGAAGGCAACTATCTAAGTGCCCAAGACAGTCCAAGAAAGAGTCATGATAGTCATGACAGCTGTCATGAATGTCTTGACAAAAATCAGTCCATAGAAGACATAGAAAAATCAGAGCATAGTGAAGGAAAATTTGATGTCAACATTGCCTTTGATACTCCCATGATTTCCCCTCTCTCATGCACTTATCATAGAGGGAAAAGGAGTGTGTTTGCTGCCTCTAAAAGGAAAAGGGCCACCTCCTCACAAAATACCAAAGCATCAGACAAAGGCAAAGAAAAAATGAAGAGTGTTGAGCCAAAGGCACCAATCAGGAGGAGCAAAAGCATTAAAAAGGCTTCTCAAGGCCCTCTCTTTGTTGATCTAGACAGTGATAATGAGGACCAAGGGGTAAACACAAAATTTCTCCTCCTAGAAAAAGGTGCCCAGCTTCAAGAATGGGAAAAGGATTCGAAAAGGGCACAAAGGGTCATCTACTATTATAAACAGGAGCACAAACATTTCAAAGAGGTGAAGAGGGCCTTGCCTTGCAGAAGAAAATGGTAAAACACTATGCAAGGAAGAGCATGATTGCCAATGCTAAATTGAGGCAAGCCCTCCTAAAGCTAGAAGAGCTAAAAAGGCCCAGAATTCATGACAGCCTCGAGATCTTGGCCGATGCTTCTCAACAAGTGTCTAAAACCCCTTAAGGGGTCTACCCACCAATTTTGAAGAAAATCCGAAAACTTTTTGTTTTTTCCAAATTTTGGCCCCTAGGAGCGCAGCACCCTATGCGCTATGCTCCTTTTTAGGGAATCCTAAACTACTAAAGTTTTCATTTTTGGCTTTTTTATGTCTCCATAAATCTGCCCAAAAAATTTCAGATGATTTGGAGCATTTGTTTCCCCTCAAAAGGTCTAAAAACACCTCAAAAATGACCTTTCTGCCTCCTTTTCAGGCCTGGCGCTACGCGTTGAGCAGTCATGGGATATTGGATTTTTGAGCAGTTAAATAGCATCCATTCAGCACAAATCAATTATTTCTGGAAATTATACTCTTCACGCTTTCCAACGAGCCATCACGGGCCTGAATCCAATGCCGGGAATGGGTCCTAAACTCAGCTGCAACATACCCCAATTTTTCCTGATTTGGAGCTATGCACAGAGATAGCTTTTTGCCAAAAAGCAACAAAAGACACTAATTAATGGCAAATTGGTTTTTTAATATTTTCTTGGACAAAACACTCTTGATTTGATTGGGGAGTTATGTTTTGGTGTGTTTCATTTATTTTCTTATCTCTTATGTGTCTTGGGCCTTGCATGGTCATTAAGCACATTTATGACATTTATGGCTGAATTAGGATTTCTGGAAGCCCCTTAGGGTTTCCACCTCCTCATTTGCTCGATAAATAGAGCATGAGGATCTTGTATATTTTTTTGGATTT
This sequence comes from Pinus albicaulis, assembly GCA_034641835.2. Taxonomy (NCBI): domain Eukaryota; kingdom Viridiplantae; phylum Streptophyta; class Pinopsida; order Pinales; family Pinaceae; genus Pinus; species Pinus albicaulis. Next base: position 321,811,061 of record CM076576.1, on the reverse strand, counting down.
TGATGACTTATGCTGAAGTAATAGATATTCCCTTGAAGCCTTTGATGAGAAATTGATGTCTTGGAGCTTATGCATGATCTGATTCACTTGTTGATGGAGAAGGAATGTTTGCAGGATCCATAGGCTTGGTTGATGGTGAAATTTTCTCTTGTTAATTTTTTCTAAGTTTCTCATATGTTTTCCATCCATATATGCTGCAGTAGGACAAAAACTTTAGACTAAGATATGCTTTTTGATGGCACCTTAGATCTGTTTGTTTCCTTCACTGCCTAAATGTTTTCTTCTGCTTAATATATGTTAGATAATTCATCTCTTGCTCTCTAATAATTTTTTGGCTTGTCTATTTTCTTGAATGATTTAGATCAGCTAGTATCAATTACAATTTATGGCTAGCCCTGCATATTGTTACCTCTGAAGTACTCTGTTCTTGAAATCATCTTTTGAAGTAGCTTTGCCTATAGTTTGTCAAAGAAGTCTGTCTTAACCATGCTCTTTGCCTTACTTAGCTAAAATTGTGTCAAGGAACTCTCATAGCTATCACTGTGGATGCTAGGGTTTGTCTCTTCTTCTATGGTTATAGTTACTTGTGAAACTTAAATGTTTTTCTTGCTCTTGATGATAAAACCCATGAAAGATTAAATGAGTTTTTTCCTTTTTATGTTTTATCTAAACGTTGTCTTGGTTGATTATCTGCTTCCAGTCTGAAATCAAATGGATTAGGTGTTTCTTAACCCTTTGACTCTCTTGTTATGCTTATAAATCTTCTAACTCTCTTAGTTTACAAGTATATAAAGGATTCTACTTCTGCCCTTTATTAGCTTATTGTTCTCAAGTTTAATTTCCATCTCATGATCCTTCACAACCTTAAAGATCCAACAACCAAGTTAGAATTGCCCTACAAGTGCTCTTGAAACCATTGATGAACTCATTCATGACCTTATTTGACTCCATTGCCCAATGACTTAACAATCTTCCTTGTTTTCTATCTAAATATATCTGAGCATCATACCCAACCAAAAACAATCAAAATACCTTGCACTTAACATCTAGCCTAAAATCAACCCCAATCAGCAAACAAGTTCACATCTTTGCACCTACTAGAGAGATCCCTCTCTGAATCTAGGAAGGCTAGGTCCTAGGATTCCAAATCTTGGTTTGATGTTACCCTGTACCTTTGTATCTCAATCAATCTAGAAATTTATGGGGAGCTAACAGGCAACACCACTGTGGCCAAGAATTTTTGTGACACAAAACCAGATGGGGGGTAGAGGAAAGGAGTTTGGTAGGCAGCGTAGGCTAGAGAGGTTATCGCGGTGGAGGTCTCGATGTGATTAATGTTTGTCTCCATCTCCTTGATGGCTTCAGTGCTTGATGTAGACATCATGCACACCAAAGCCTCTACGATATCAGATGATGATTCTGGTATAACAAGGGGACCTCCGAGAAATGACCCGAGGATAGATGACGGTTTGAACTGGCCAGGGTCATATTCTTGGTACCATGTCACCGTCTCACCAGATGTTTCTATATAAGGTAGATCGACATTAGCATTTGTTAGGGATCGCATGTCATGGTATGTCAACTGATCGACAGTAATGATGCAATCCTCATGAGGGAACATCATGGTTCGAAAAATGGAGGAGGCTATGGCTGACACGACGTACATATAACTCCACTGAAGGAGTATATTGTGATTGAGTTGAGCATCTAAGACTTCAATGTCTATAAAAACTGTCTTTCCATCCAATCAGACTATGATATTTTGGTAGAGACCAATGGGATCAGATGGGCGCCCGTTGTATGTTGTGGGTGTCATGTCTGACGGCTTTAGTTTGGGAGACCCAAACTTCTGCCAGACGTTCTTTGACATGATGCATGTGGATGCACCCCCATCAATGATACAATGATGAATAGTGATGTCTTGGACTTACACTAGTATCTAGAAGATGACCAATAAAATAAGTCTAGGGGTGGCTTTATCTAAATTGAAAGCCATTAGGCATGAATCGTTAGGGTCGATGGCACCTAATTTGGAAAGTAAGGCTTTCCTTTGCTTTGGGCATGATTGTAATACCTCCAAAGATGACATGGTGGCAGGATGTTGGGCTAAATCGTCCACAATGATATACTTATTGGCCACTTTGGAATTGTTTCCTACTCACCTAGTTGGTCCCTTAGCCATCTTTGGCAAAGGTTCAATAGGTATCTTCGATATAGTCAAAGGTGTTGTTGGTGCACTCATGATAGTCCCTGACGAATTGGTGTCTGGTGGGGTATCATAATTTCGGTTCCATGTCTAAAAAAACATTTTTTCTCCAGTCATGTAGATTTCATGGTTGTTTTTTCTAGAATCGTCAGGAGTTGTTTGTTGTTGTTGGGTCCTAACTGTCCCTTGGTGGGGAGAGGGCTCTTACATGATAGCTATATGTTGTGAGGATCCCCCTTGTCCTTGGTTACCCTGACGCTTCTTCAACACAGGGATATCAGGATAATGATGCATGTAATGCCATATTCACCATAGATTGCGCAAGAGTGGCTGGTCCGAAGATTCGCCCTCTTGTTTTTCCCTTGGGAATTATTTGGTTCCTTGTTTTGATTTTGGTTGGAGTTGCCTCTGGCATGAGATCATGGAGGGCATTGTTGATTGTTGCCCCCCTATCCAGGATTTCCCTTTTGTTTGTTTTTTTATTTTTTCCTTGCCGCATTTGGAGGATAGATAAGATTCTCTTGATCATATGATTTGTGTGGTTGTGCCTGGGAAGGTTGCATAAATTTCACCTGCGCATTATTTTTCATGGCTGGGTTTTGTGCTGGGGATTGGGTATATTGGGGTCCCTATCCCTGGTCTGTGAATGGTTGTTGGGGGGGAGCTCTTTCGTCAGCATTTATAGTTGTGTAACGAGTCCCCTGAGCTGGAGGATATGGTCCTCCTTGCTGATGATGATATGATTGTGCCCTATTGGTTACATTCTGCAAATGTGAATAATGACTTTGGTAGCAGAGTTGCGAGATGTTCTGGTTAGGATCATACGTGTAACTGGGGTACTTACTACTGCTTCCTAGGTGATTTTTGGTCAGTGACCCAATCAATCCATCTGCAGTGTTCGAAGCTCCTTGAAATTCTTTATAGGTTTGCAGGCGTGGGGAGTTATGCAAGATGTTATAAATGTATCATGACTGCATGTAAATCAGCTTGAGCTGATGGGCTTTACTGATGGCATCCTCTTCAGATGTAGGTTTTTGGGTTGCTACATCTTTTGCAATCTTTGTGGTGAGAGTTTTCAGGAATATTTCTAGCGGAACTCAATCATCAAGTTTGGCTTTTCACAAACTATGATTGTCGCCACCATTCATGGAGATGGTCTAAGATATGGACAACTAGTGTCTCTCTAAAATGTCTCAGTATTTCTATCCTAGAATCATGGTGGATGGGTAAATGAAAATATGTGAGGAACGCAGTAGTAATGATGATAAAGGTTCCATGTGTAGCAGAAGGTTGCTCCACATACCATTTCGCAGCTAGTTTGGTTAGGGTGTTCTAAAGTAGTCTCAACAAAATAGTATCATCAATGATGTTGTTCGATGAACACCATAAGTGGAAAGTCATTACGTGATTTCCTTGTTCTTCCGCTTTCCTCCCTTGAAACTTTTGAATGTCGGAAAGGAGCTTCGTGGGCATGGGGGTCCATTTTGGGTTGTGTGCAATAGGGTCATTCGTTAACTTGGTTAGAATGGGTAAGTTTAACGATGCTAAGAACGGTGACAATGGGTTGAGAGCCATTGCAGACTATGAAGACATAGTGTTCTAGTTAGATATGGGGTTTGTCTGTGACGTACTTGAGCATGTGTTCACTTGGCTCCCCGAATGGGTAGCCCCCCTCTACCCCCTAGGGGTTGTTGGAGGAGTGGTATGTGGTGACCCTATGGGGGTTTCCATGGGTGTGGATTTGGGTGACCCTCGGGGGTTCCCAACTAAATATGCCCTGATAAAGGATGAACCAATAAGGATGGTGGTGTTCTGTCTTTAACATCGAAATGGCGAAATACCTGGAACTCCTCCTAGTAATGGGGGGAGGTCGAAAATACATATAGATTGATGAGGTCCCATTAGGTCCGTTGCCGACTAGGTATGTTTTTGGAAAAAATATTCAGTTATATGAGAGGTGAAGTATCAAAGAAAAAATTGTGACCAAATACATAAAACAAAGCGAAAAAAAACTTGATTTTCCTTTAAATTGTTTCTATGTGATCAATCAATCAAAAAAGTGGTTTTGTTTGTTTTTGTGCGTGATACTCAAAATCCTAGAGACCTAAACGTCCTCACACTCTCAATTGTAACTTGGCCTTGTGAATATATCTTCTAGTGGGTACTAGGCTAATGTCCTGAAACAACTGCCAATGCCTTCCAATAGCCAAAGAATCGACCAAGGTAATGGGTAGAGGATCTAGTGTTGCATGCACCATCACCTATAGGGAAGGATGCCCTAGATTTGGCCATTAAGTACCATCATCCCACGTGAGCATTCGAGTCTTGAGCTTCTTGTTAAATCATCTACCAATACCGAGCATTAGATGGTTCAAGTAGCCCCAAATAATACCGTACGCACTAGGCCTAAGCTTAACCCCCTCTGAATCAGGTCTCTGTGGTGCTCGGGTTTTCTTTTCTGTGGATGGATAGATGGATTTTAAATCTCCCTATTCAGTCAACTTCTATGTCTCAAGATGTAAATTGACCATGGAAGCTTATTGGATGCCTACCCCCATGGTCCTAACCTGAACTAGAATTTTTCTTGTGGACCCTGTGGGGAGATTTACTGAGTTCAGTTTGGTTAGTTTTAAGGATTATTTACTTCACTTATGTGGTGGAAGTGTGTGAGAAAAAAGTGAAAAATCACATAGTTTTAAGATGTGGATATGTGGTGATCCTTTACACGTCCCCTATTAATCTATGTTTGATTGTTCCTTGCTATAAGAAAATCATGTGAAAATAGTGGATCATTTACAACTTTTCCTAATTAATCTAAGTGATTAACTAAAGTGAGATGGAAAATTATCAGAAGAGAGATTTCATATGCTTTCCTAGGGTCACCAAAAGGTATAAAGGCAGCACAAATTACTTGCTTCTCTTAAGATAATTAATTCATGGTCCCAACTCCTAGTGCAAAAGTTTAAACTTAAATTAATGATCTAACTAGTAAAAATGAAAACTCGTTGAGCATATGTGGATTAGGGCCACTTACTCCAACTAATTATCTATGTGTTTTTGGTGTCTATTTTCACAAAAATAAGTTATTTCAGATTGCAAGTAAATTTCCCCCTACTTAAACTATGTGGTTTTTTTGTGAAGGTAAACTTTAAAATTTAAAGCTAGCAACTAGCAATACTAAAACACAACCAAAAGCAAGTTATAAACAGTCGTGGGACACCACACACAGTGCTGGCAGTTTTTCTCTGGGTTGTCAACCACTTTACAATTGGGAAATTGAGGAAAATAGTATAGAATTTTTTTCTCTAGTTCCCGCACGGAAAATATTCACACGCGACTCTGCACGTAGGTCATAGTTGAACACGCGCAACTCGTCGCGTCTATCTGAGAAAACAACGAGCGGTTTTCCTGTAAATGGAATTTCTAGAAATTTTGAACTTCAAACCTTCACTGTGAGTGAATGAGCAGAGAATAAAATAAGGGTATCTATCTGAGCAACACTCTAGAGCAAAGGAAAGGTCCCTGCAACAAGCGTAGCCACTTAACTAAAAAATAAAATCTAGTGGAGTTACCAATCCTGTGGTTGTGGTTTTGGTGTAGAAATGTACCAATCCACCCATGCTTAGGAGCAGTGGTCGCTGCCTCCAAGATATGGTCCTAGGAACGAAAAATATGGTTAGACGGTTAGTGAACACATGCTATAAAATATATAACACACTAAATCTTGGTATAGTATGCATATATGGAGAGAAAACACAAGTAAACTAAACATACAAACAAAAGCTCATAAATATTCAAACGTAACAATAATGCAAATGGTGGAATCAAATTCCCCTCTTATTTCTCATTGTTAGGAAGAAAGATACTATGTTACACTCTTGCCAAAGGACCCTTAGAAATATGGAGTTCTAAAACCCAGTGCAAGGATGTTTTTACCTTTTAGCTATTGTTGCAAGGTCCCTCTCTCTACACCAAAGGATTGAAGTTGTTGGATGGCCAACAACTGAATCCTTTCTCTACTATTGCTCTGGATTTCACACTGTTGGATTCCTCATGGGAAATTTGTCCAGCATAACAATGTGCTCTCATTTTTCTCGTCTCTTGATGGCCATTTATAGTTCAATTAAAATTCTCTTCCCTCTCTTGGTACATTGGTGGATGGTGACCCAAGAGAGAGGGTTGATTCATTTTTCTGCCACTTGATTCCTTTGTGTGCTCCCTTGAGGTCCCAAGGTGGCTTAGGTGGCTGTCCTTGGGTGACCTCAAGTGTAGGATCATTTCCTGAAGTGTGTTAAGTGGTCCTGGAAACTGACTTCCGCCACTCCCAAGACCGCGCGACTTTTTCAGGGAAATTCGAGCATACCAGCACGCCTATCGAAGAAAACTGTGCGCAAAGGCGCATTTCACCTGTGTTCTTTGTACGCAATTTGATTTTTTCCTCTTGACCTTAGAGATTTTTTAAATTTTCCAGATCCTCTAATGTGCCTCAACCCTATAAATCCTTCTGCCTGACATTTAATATTGTTATCTTTGCTTTTCCAAATTTCCAGTGATAATAACACTAGACAATATTCCCGTGCCAAATGAGACTGGGCCTAATGGGGACTTTCCATTGGGAATGTTGTGAAACCAGCTCCAAAAAGAGAATAAAAGAGATATCAACGCCTTAGAAATAAGCCACTTCGAGGGGGAAACCTCCAATACATTAAATGAATGAAAATTCTTGGATGATCCAATTTACAAAACCTCCTTTCTATATATAGGAGTCCATGGGGCCATAATGTAATCCTAGTGGGCCACAATGTAATCCTAGCTGACCTAACAATAATAATTTAAGGGCACAACAATAATAAAATGGGGGTTACAAGGGTACAATAATAAAAATAAGGGGGTTACACTAACAACAATAAGTGACCATACTAGTAATATAGGGACCCAACATGCCTTTCTCCTTCAAAAAAGTGCTATCCTCAATGCTTGAGTAGCTCTGGTTGCTTCTGTATAAACTTATCATCCTCCCATGTAGAATCTTTGGTGGGTAAGTTCTTCCACTTGATGAGATACTCTGAAATTGATCGATTCCGTAGCTGTCGAGTTCTTGTTTCCGTGACCGCTTCAGGTTCCAATATGATTTTTCCTTCCTCATCAAGTTCTAGTAATATTGTTTGAACTGGAAGATTTTCACCGATAACCTTCTTTAAGCATGAAACATGGAAAATCAACCTGAACTAGAAGTTGAATTAGAGAGAGATATTCCTCAAAACATTGATGATGAGATAGTAGAAGAACCTCTGATACCAAATGCTGTGAAACCAGCTCCAAAAAGAGAAGAAAAGAGATATCAACACCTTAGAAATAAGCCACTTCGAGGGGGAAACCTCCAATACATTAAATAAATACACAATTCTTGGATGATACAATTTACAAAACCTCCTTTCTATATATAGGAGTCCATGGGGCCATAATGTAATCCTAGTGGGCCACAATGTAATTCTAGCCGACCTAACAATAATAATTTAAGGGCACAATAATAATAAAATGGGGGTTACAAGGGTACAATAATAACAATAAGGGGGTTACACTGACAACAATAAGGGCCTATACTAGTAATATAGGGACCTAACAGGGAAATTATATTTTTCCTTAGAATGAAATTTTACTAGCATAAAAAAAATGGCACTAGAATGAGGGAAGATGACAAGCTAACCCTCTAGAACCATTCCTCTTTAATGCATTTAATGATCCACCATTGTTTCTTTTATTTTTTTAGTTTCCTCAATTCTAGCACAATTTACTATTTTTAGCAGTTTTTGGAGTCATGAACTTCCTGATCCGTTTTGAGGCTATAAATGGTGTTTTTTGGGAAATTGGGAGCAGCATAGGTCTTTGAACAATGTTTCACACTCAAAATATCGTATTCCAAATGTACGTCCCCGAGAAGTTGTTGTACCAATGTACCCAAATGAGGCTCATAGTTTTGGTGCTTCATCTCCTAAGGTTAGATTTTTGGAATTTTAAGGTTTTCCATTACTTCTCAATAATATATAGGCCTTTGAGTCTCATTGTAACATAGTTCAGAGGGTTTTAGCCACCACATCTCTTCTTAGAGATAAGCTACCATCGCCCTAGCTCGTTTATTTCCATTATGTTTGTAAACATATTTCAGTTATTTGATATTAATGAAATGAATTATTATTTCCACTGCATATTTGTATTTATGGTTATATCTATATTCTTTTGCATTCATGAAAAAATTTGGATCAGTGGCATCAGAGTGGTTTTCTCTTTCTCTGTTTTCTTTGCATATCCCCAAGAAGGTCGGGTATAAGGAGTTAGGGCTTGATCTGGGTGAACCCTTGCAAGGTCAGCCTCACAAACCCCAATGGACGCCCATGGGGGACGAAAAGAAAGATGAGGGAGTAGGAGATCCTATCAAAATATTTCTCAAGGAGGCCCTCAAAAAACAAAGAAACACAATGATGGATAAATTTTCCCAGATCCTTCAACGCGCCGCCCACCTAGAGCACATCCGCATCCAATGCCCAATCGTGGAAGTGCGACCCTTTGAAATTACAAGCCAACTTCCGATATTATCAGATGAGGTGGCACAAATTGTGCGGTCTCGGGGAGATAGATAGTTGAATTTGCTGGAAGGGTATTTCTCGGTCCATGATTTCTCAAATTGAGAAAAGATTACTTTTTCACTCCTCAAATCTGCCCCTCATATCAAATACTGGTGGGAAACCTAGTGTGATCAAAAGGACGGGATGGAACCCACTTGGAATTTGTTTAGAGATAGTATCGAGGAATAATATTACCCCGTGGGGATTTATGAGGACAAGTACATCTAATGGACCATGCTGTGGCAACAAAGTGATCAAGATGTGCACGAGTTGACAAATTTTTCCATACCCTATGCACAAATTTTGGTATTAAATATTAGGAGAAACTTTTGGTGCTCAAGTACCACAATTTTTTGCATAGATAAATTTAAGAGGAAATGGAGTTCCTCGAAATTACGTCGCTTGGCACGACATATCAATATGCTGCCAAGGTTGAGCAGAATTTTAAGTAGAGGAAGCGAGGCTTTGGATCCATGAATCTGAAGCCAGGGAAAGGTGCCCCCAAACAGTAGAACAAGGGGCAAAGCCAAAGCGGACTATCTCAGAACAACACCACAAGGCCAAATAAGGACACAGGGAAGTGTTGTCAATTTTATAACAGCTCCACTCACAACACAAGCGAGTGTCAGGCCAAATAGTCGCTGGTGGCCAAACTGAAGGCATTTGAATGAGATGCATGTTCTGATTCTAAGTCGAATCAGAAATGAAAATGAAAGGAAGCAAGACTATCGATGTGTAACCTGTGGCCACGATTTCCACCACCAAGCTCTAAAGGGAGGAGCCTAAGCATCTAGAGGAGGGGGAGCGCCTCTTCCATTCCCAGATATGGGTGAAGGGTTCTCCACTCCAATTCCTTGTTGATAGCAGAAGCCAAATGAACCTAATTTTAGCAGAGGTCATGAAGCGGCTCATCCAACCGACCACAGGCACCAACATCTGTATACCATTGGGTGGCTTCACCAAGGAGTAGATCTTCGCATTTTCCAGTAGTGTTGCCTCCCATAAAACATCAATCCATTCACAAATGAGGTATTTTGTGATGTTTCTCCTCATGACGTGTCTCATGTATTATTGGGATAACCATACTTATGGAAGAAACATGTTTTGTATGATTCTAGGGCTCCTTCTATTATTATTACTTTGGGAAATAAGTTGTATAGGACACACGGGGTAGTACCACCTTTTTCCATTACTTTAAGTACTTTAAATAAATGTAGTAAGATTATTTTCCAAACCAAGAAATTTTTTTTCATTAGGATTTGCCCACAGGACAAGAAGAATATTGTGGTTGCAACCTCCAAACAAGGCTCCCCTGTCCCACAATAGTAAATGGAAAAATATGTGGAGGAATACAAGGACATTTTCTCCTCACCCACAAAGGTTCCTCTACACTCTCAGGTCAAGCACTCCATCGATCTACCCCCAGTGCACCGCCGCCTGATATTTCCATACTTCATGCGATTACACAGATAGAATACACACATGTATTGTTTCGAGGCTGATAAAGAAACAAGGATGGTTGAATGAATCTGGGTGAGCTCCACAACATATTTCACAAATCCAATGCTAAGTACAAGCAATGACATGATCAACATTGGGTGCCACACAGCTTCCAAATGGGTGAAAAAGTGTGGCTACATTTACAGAAGGATCCCCACACTAGACCCCACCACAAGCTTTGCCCACTCTGATATGGGTCGTACACTATCACCAAGTTTGTAGGTAACAAAGCCTTTGAGCTTAATATTCCACCAGTCCTTGGTCTGCACCTAGTATTCAATGTGGACCACCTTTGTTTTGACTGCAACAAGATGATGAGCTTATTGAAAAGAGTCGCCTTCACTAAGTGGGCCCGTAGGCTATTTTTGGCACAAGTCTATTTTTAGAGTATGTCTATTTTGAGACATGGTGATCATATTTCAGAAGTTGCAAGATGCTATTTGTGAATGGTTGGTCAACTTGGAAAAATAAATGAAATTCTATTTTTAGAATATTGGGCGAAGTCTATTTATAGATATTTGATCTAAAAATAGAAGTGTCAATTATTATTAGCTCTTAATAATATTTGGACTCTAAACATTATCTTATCCTCTTGGAGCACTTCAGTTAAGTGCACAGAAGTGGCACATGCAGCTCAAAGAAGGAATTACGCTATTCCTGAGGGTTAAGTGGAGCTATTTCATGGAGACTTCGGTTAGAACTCATGTGAAAGAGTTTGGTGGAGTTGATTGAGGAAGTTAGTGAAGTTGTATTCAGTTTAACTCAGTTAAACATAGTTGAGCTAGTTGTATCTAGTCTAACTGATTGATACACTAGTGAGAGTGGTGTGAATTAATTATTAATTAATTCACTAATTATTAACTCATTAATCAACTGAAGAATACATCAGTTAACTACAGCGCATGGACAGTTTCAGTGGAGACCAGTGAAGAGGTAGGTGAAAGAGCAGGTTGACTATCAATTGTGACTATAGTGTTGCATGATTTGCAACACACAGTGGTTGGAGATGCCAATGAGGATTGCGTGAGAAAGGCTGGAGAAATTCGATTTCATTCAAAGCCATTATTTAGTAGGGATTACGCAATAGAGGCAGGCTAGCAGGTGGCAGAGATCGGTGCATGGGATTTGCTAGATCGGACCTGATTAGTGTGTAGCAATTGGAGATTGTACTGAGAGCTTGTGATAAGCTTTGTATGATGATTGTTACATGATCTCTATGACATATATTATATACAGATAGTTGGCATTTTCATCTTTAAGCTTTCCCGTTAAAACACTGTGTTCATATGTGTGAATTAGGTTTCAATGTGTGCATGCAATTGATTTAATTTCCGCAAGTAATGATCAATGGTAGATGAGCTTCTGTATTATGCATGAAGTTAAAATAGTGTGTGATCAGGAGAATCTCAGATGTATAACACATTAATTATATAATTTCTACATGGTATCGGAGCGATATTGATCATTGGAGAAATTGCAAGGCATTGAAGCGGTTGAGTTTTGTGCTGGTGGAATTCAAATTTGCAGTAGTGTTTTCTTGGTGTCAAAGTTGAGATGTCTTTCAACGGATTGCGATTAGAGTATTCCCTTGAGGTCAGCTCGAATTATATTGCATGGAAGGACAGGATGGAGGCAGTGCTGGAGGATAATGGGTTGAAGGAGTTCATAGATGCAGAAATTCCAAAACCTGCTTCTAGCGATGCTTCCGCACTTGACGCATGGCAAAAGAAGACAGAAAAATGTCGAAGGATTCTGTTGGAAGGTGTGAAGGATCACATAGTGTCCAGCCTTCATGGTAAAGCTTCTCCATTCTTGATGTGGAAAGCTTTGACAGTTTTTTTCCAAAGCAAGAGCGACCAAAGGAAGTTGGCGCTCAAGGATAAGCTCGGGAATATAAAAATGGAGAAAGGCGATAGTATACCCAAGTACCTCATGAAGTTTTTCCAGTGCAGGGATGAGTTGGGAAGTGTGGGGGTTACTATATATGATGAGGGCTTGGTGAGCTTGGCTCTCCTTGGGCTTTCGAAGAGTTGGCATTCCTATCAGAACTCTGTCAATGGTCGGGAGAAACTGCCAGGATGGGAGCGACTTTGGTCGGATCTTGTGCAAGAGGAGATAAGGCGGAGTACCAGGGATGGATCTTCATCGAAGAATGTAGATGAATAAAATTGCGCTTTGGCTACCAAAGCAAGGAAGCGGAAGAGCAAGAAAAATACTTCTCAATCCGGTGTGAAAGGCAAGAAGCAGGACATGTCCAAGGTGAAGTGCTTTCACTGTCACCAACACAGACATTACGCCACTAATTGTCCACAGAAGAAGAAAAATAAGCAGGCTGCTAGATCTGCAGCTAGAGAGGCCTTAGCCTCGTAGTTTGAGCTGGAGTTTTCACTGATCGCATGCTTGGTGTCAAGTATGATGGGTTCAGTGTGGTTTCTTGACAGTGGTGCATCTTTCCATATGACTGGAGACAAATATTTTTTTACTGATCTGGATGAGAAGGATCTTGGAGTGCACATCGAGATGGGTGATGATGGTAGATACAGTGCGACTGGTATCAAGACCATTTCCTTTGAGAGGAAGTCTGGCAAACCTTTCATCTTGAAGGATGTCATGCATGTTCTAGGATTGAAGAAGAATCTGATCTCTGTGGCGATGTTGGAATACAAGGGATATGATGTTGTCTTTAGCGAGGGAAAGGCTCTCCTGCGCAGTAAGGCAAGTGGTGAAACCCGAAGGATAGGGGTTCGAGTTAAGAACCTTTATCAGTTATAGGTAGATGGCTGCGCAGCAATGGAAGGCAAGGTAGAAGGAGTGGTGAGCCGGGATGAGGGCGAGCTATGGCACAGGAGATTGGGCCATCTTCACCATGGTGCTTTGAAAATTTTGCAGCAAATTTCTACCAGGCTTCCCAAAGGTACACTTGCGCAGTCAGATCAGTGCAAGGGATGTACTTTGGGAAAATTTGTGAAAGCCACCTTTCATGAGAAGGATAGTCACGCCACGACGATCCTTGATAGAATTCACACAGACGTGTGTGGACCTTTCTCAGTAGCTTCGACAGCAAAGCACAGGTATTATGTGATATTTGTTGGTGATTTTTCTCGTAAGTGCTAGATCTTCTTCATGCAGAAGAAGAGCAAGACATACTCAAAGTTCTGTGAGTTCAAGGCACTGGTTGAGAAAGAATTGGGGAAGCAGGTGAAAACTCTTAGGATCGATAATGGTGGTGAATTCATCTCTCGCGAATTCAAGGACTTTTGCAGCACAGAAGGAATTCGAAGAGAGCTCATAGTGCCTCATAACCCACAGCAGAATGGGGTTGCTGAGCGAAAGAACAGAATGATCATGGGTGTTGCACGGGCTATGTTGCATGATCAAGGCCTTCCCATACACTTGTGGGATGAGGGATGCAATACTGCGGTTTATGTGCAAAACCATTGTCCTCACAGAGTACTTGGCATGAGTAAACTTGAGGAGGCATTTTCTGGTAAGAAGCCTGATATTTATCATTTGAAGATTTTTGGCTCACCTGTTTACATTCATGTGACGAAGGATGCTAGGAAGAAGCTGGAGTCGACCACAAAGGTTGGGATATTTTTGGGGTACACAGAAACACCCCACAACTATCGTGTGTATTTGCTAGACAGTTGGAAGATTGTTGTGCGACGGGATATCAAATTTCATGAGGAGAAAGACATGAAGTGTTCACTTGAGAGGGAGCCACACTTGCATGTAAATGAGGAGCTATTATTTCCTAAGGATGAGCCTCAGGATGTGGATCAACCACAGGAGGAGGTTCATTTAGTGGAAGAAACCACTCATGCAGCGCCAACCATCAGAGGGCGGAAGCGCAGTACAGAAGCTGAGCGACTGAATCTTGATGCAGAGAATATTATAGGAGCACCTACATCATAGTGCAGACAGAGACAGTCACCTGACTGATATACTGGATACATGGCTCTGGTGAGAAAGTGTATCATGAAAGAACCATCCTCTTTCGAGGAAGCTGTGGAGGACCCTGCATGGGTAGATGCCATGGTGGAAGAGTATGATTCGATTTTTAGAAACAGTGCATGGGAGATTGTCCCAAGGCCAGAAGGGAAATCAATGGTAGGTTCGAGATGGATCTACAAAGTGAAGCAAGCAGCTGACGGGAGCGTCGAGAAGTACAAGGCAAGATTTGTTGCCTGGGGCTTCTCACATATTGAGGGGATCGACTATGAGGAAACCTTTGCACCTGTCATAAGGTATTCTTCCATACGGACGATTCTTTCTCTCTCAGCGCAGATGGGGTGGCACATTCATCAAATGGATGTGAAGATTGTGTTCCTCAATGGAGTCATTAAGGAGGAGGTGTACATAGATCAGCCTGAAGGTTTCAAGATCTTCAGCAGCGAGTCGCATGTGTGTAGGCTCAAAAGAGCGTAGTATGGGTTGAAACAAGCACCTCGTGCTTGGTACACACAGATAGACAGTTATTTCACCAAACTTGGATTCTCCAAGAGTGAGGCAGATCCGAACCTATACCAGATTGTGGTGGAGGGTAAGTTGCTGATCATTATACTTTATGTAGATGATTTGATTCTGACAGGTGATGAACTGTTGATACACTCATGCAAGGCTGATCTTTCAAAGGAGTTTCAGATGAAGGACTTGGGCCTCCTTCATTATTTCCTGGGATTGGAAATTTGGTAGCGTAGTGATGGATTGTTTGTGTCTCAAGGAAAGTATGCCCGGGAGATACTGGAGAAGTTCAACATGCAAGGCTACAAGCCTATCGACACTCCTCTTCCTGGTGGTTGGAGGAAAGAGGATGCTACATCAACAGAGGTAGTGGATGTCACTGTTTACCGACAGTTGGTGTGGTCGCTTATCTATCTAGTCAATACATGACCTGACATATGCTACGCTGTTAACCATTTTTCACAAGCTATGGTTAAGCCTACCAAGCTCTTTTGGAAGGTAGGAAAGCATGTATTGAGATATCTCAAAGGCACATCGAGATATGGATTATGGTACAAACAGTCGGATGAGGTGAAGTTGTGTGGCTTCACGGATGCAGATTGGGTAGGGAGCCCAATGGACAGAAAGAGCACATCTAGAGGGATTTTCAGTATCAGGTCGATAGCAGTTTCTTGGTACAGCAGAAAACAGAGATCCGTGGCACTCAGTTCAGCAGAGGCTGAGTACATGGCAGCGAGTTTGTCTACATGCAAGGCTATATGGATGAGGAAGATCCTGGTCGAGTTGTTCAGTTCACACTTAGATCCTACTGTGATATATTGTGATAATCATATTTGCATCAAACTCTCAGTTAGTCTAGTATTTCATGACAGATCTAAACACATTGACATCTGGTATCAACATATCAGAGATTGTGTGCAGCGAAAGATCATGTTACTTTCTTACATTCCTTCGAAGGATTAGGATGCTGATATCTTGATGAAGGAACTCACCAGGAGAAAATTCGAATACCACAGAGGTAGGATCGGGGTGGAAGATAATCCCTATCTTGTTGAGAGGGAGTGTTGAGATTGCAACAAGATGATGAGCTTAGTGAAAAGAGTCGCCTTCAGTAAGTGGACCCGCATGCTATTTTTGGCGCAAGTCTATTTTTAGACTATGTCTATTTTTAGACATGTCAATCATATTCTATGAGTTGTAGGATGCTATTTGTGGATGGTTGGTCAAGTTGGAAAAATATATGGACTTCTATTTTTAGACATACTGGGCAGAATCTATTTTTAGATTGCCAATCTAAAAATATATATGTCGAATATTATTAGCTCTTAATAATATTTGGACTGTAAACATTATCTTATTCTCTTGGAGCACTTCAGTTAAGTGCATAGATGTGGCACAGGAGCTGACAGAAGGAATTATGCTATTCCTGAGGGTTAAGTGGAGCTATTGCATGGAGACTTCAGTTATAACTCATGTGACAGAGTTTGGTGGAGTTATTGAGGTAGTTGGTGGAGTTGTGTTCATTTTAACTTAGTTAAACACAGTTGAGCTAGTTGTATCTATTCTAACTGATTGATACACTAGTGAGAGTGGTGTGAATTAATTATTAATTAATTAATTAATTATTAACTCATTAATCAACTGAAGAATACATCAGTTAACTACAATGCATGGACAGTTTCAGTGGAGACCAGTGAAGAGGTAGGTGAAAGAGCAGGTTGACTATCAGTTGTGACTATAGTATTGCATGATCTGCAACACACAGTGGTTGGAGATACCAATGAGGATTGCATGAGCAAGGCTGGACCAATTCGAATTCATTCAGAGCCATTCTTCAGCAGGGATTGCGCAATAGAGGCAGGCTAGCAGGTGGCAGAGATCGATGCATGGGATTTGCTAGATCTAAACTAATTAGTGTGTAGAAATTGGAGATTGTACTGAGAGCTTGTGGTAAGCTTTGTATGATGATTGTTACATGATCTCTATGACATATATTATATACAGATAGTTGGGGTTTTCATCTTTAAGCTTTCCTGTTAAAACACTGTGTTCATATGTGTGAATTTTTATGGTTTCAATGTGTGCATGCAATTGATTTAATTTCCGCAAGTAATGATCAATGGTAGAAGAGATTTTTTATTGTGCATGAAGTTAAAATGGTGTGTGATCAGGAGAATCTTGGATGTATAATGCATTAGTTATATAATTTCTACACCTTTAGCCCTACTTTCCACCTCTACTCGATACCTCCAACATTGCAGAACAAGTCAAACCTACAGAGTTAAACCCAAACAGCATGGAACATGCCACCACATATCATATCATGGACACATAAATCAAGAATAATCACCAACAGAAGATCCAACTGTATCGAGTTTTCAAACATGGCCAAATCCTGCATCAAGGCAAGTGGCTCACTAGGGACCAAGTTCAACAGAAGTTTCTTCATCTCATGGAGGAACTCAACGCAATGGGTAAAATTTCTTCTAAAGGGGGGAGGAATGATCAAGGTGGATATTGGTGGCCACCCGCCCATTACACTTGGGGCCCCTCCTTTATTTCTTTCAGTTTTTCAGTTTCATTAATTATAGCACAATTTACTATTTTTAGCAGTTTCTCGAGTCCTAAACTTCTAGAGCCATTTTGAGGCCCTAAACGACGTTTTCTGGGAAACCCAAGAGCAACATGGGCCGTTAATTGATTTTTTTAGCACAAAATTTGTATTCCTCAGAAATATCTTTCTAACAAGGTATTGTGTGCATCAAAAAAATATTGTATACCAAAGTTACGTCACCGGGAAGTTGATGTACCAATTTACCCAAAAGGGGCCCATAGTTTTGGCACTTCATCACCTAGGGTTAGGTTTTTGGATGTTTAGGGATTTCCATCATTTCTAAATAATAAATAGGCCTTTGAGCCTCATTGTAACATAGTTCAGAGGGTTGTAGCCACCACATCTCTTCTCAGAGATAAGCTACCAGCGCCCTAGCTATTTTATTTCCATTATGTCTGTAAACATATTTTAGTTATTTGATATTAATGAAATGAAGTGTTATTTCCACTGAATATTTGTATTTATGTCTATATGTATATTATGTTGCTTTCCCTGCAGAAATTCAGATCAGTGGTATCGGAGCAATTTTCTCTTTCTTTTTTTTTCTCTTCATGTCCCCAATGAGGCCAGGGGGTAAGGAGTTACAACTTAATCTGGTTGAACCCTTGCAAGATCAGCCTCGCAAACCCCAACCACCTCACATGGAAAAATAAAATAAATATGAAGGAGCAAGAGATCCTATCAAATTATTTCTCAAGGAGGCCCTTAAGAAAAAAAGGAACGCAGTGATGGATAAATTTTCCCAGATCCTTCAATGGCTTCCCACCAGCGGCGCATCTGCATCCAGCAGCCACTCTTGAGGTGCCACTCCTTTCAAGGTATAGGTCAACCTAGATAGTCCTATATTTGACATCCGGATAGATGCAGAGAGATTTTTGAATTTGCTGGAAGGGTAATTTTCGGTCCATGATGTATCCGACAGAGAAAATATTACTTTTGCACTCCTCAAATTCGTCTCCCATGTCAAATACTGGTGGTATACCTACTCTGAGAAAAAGGACGGGAGAGAACCCTCTCTATTCTCAGTCGAACCCACTTGGAATTATTTCTGAGATGACATCAAGGAACAATATTACCCTATGGATAGCTATGATGATAAGTACATCTAATGGACCATGCTACGACAACAAAGGGATCAAGATGTGCACCAGCTGACAAATTATTTCCATACCCTGCGCGCAAAGTTGGGTATTAAATATTCATAGAAAAAATTGGTGCTCAAGTAGCGTATTTTTTTGCAAAAGATACATTCAAGAGAAAATGGAGTTCCTCAACATTACCTCTATTAGCATGACATATCGATATGTCGCAATTATTTGAAAAGAAATTTAAGGAGAAGAAGCAAGACTTTGGATCCATGAATCTGAAGCCAGGGAAAGGCACCCACGAACTGTAGAACAAGGGGAAAATCCAAAGTGGGGTGACTCAAAACAACACCACAAAGCCAAAGAAGGACATAGGGAAGTGGTGTGAATTTCATAAGAGACCCCCTCACAACACAAGCAAGTTTCAGTCGAAATAGTCGCTAGTGGCTAAACTGAAGGCAATTGAATTAGATTCATGTTCTAATTCTGAGTCAAAACCGGACAAGGGAAATGACAAAGGAAAGAAAATTATTAATATGGAACTCAGTGCTACCGTTTCCACCACCAAGCTCCAGAGGGAAGCACTCGAGGATCTAGAGGAGGGGGAGCGCCTCTTCCATTCCCAGATGTGGGTGAAGGGTTCTCCACTGTAATTCCTTGTTGATAGCGGAAGCCAAAAGAACCCCATTTCAGTAGAGGACATGAAGTGGCTCGGACTATTGACCATAGCATACCCGAAACCATATACTATTGGGTGGCTTCACCAAGGAAGATATATTCATGTTCTCCAGCAGTTTTTCCTTACGTACAATAAGAAGCCATTCATGGATTAGGTACTGTGTGATGTTTCTCCTCTTGACATGTTTGATGTATTATTGGGCGAACCATATATATGGAAGTGACATGTTGTTTATGTGTCTAGGCCTAGTTCTATTATTATTACTTTGGGAAATAAGTTGTACAGGATACCAAAGGTAGTACCACCTTTCACCATATCTTTGAGTACTGCAAAGAAATACCATAAGATTATTTCCCAAATGAGGAAATTTGTTTTCATTACTGCCTGATGTTTCCATGCCTCATGTGACAACATAAAAAAAATCCACACATGTATTGTCTATGGCTGATAAAGAAACCAGATTTATTGAACGCATATAGTAGGTCCACGACATCTTGTAGAAATCTAATTCTAGGTACAAGAAGTGACATGATCAACATCGGGTGCCACACAACTTCGATGTGGATGAGAAAGTGGGGCTACATTCTCACAAGGAGCGTTACGCTAGACCCCATCGCAAGCTTCGCCTGCTCTGATATGGGTCGTACACCATCACCAACGCTGTATGGGATAATTCCTTCAAGCTTAGTATTCCACCATTCCTTGGTCTGCACCAAGTGTTCAATGTGGACCACCTTCAACCATACTTTCGACCTCTGCTGGACACCTACGACATTGCAGAACAAATCACACCAAAAAAATTAAAACCTAGACTCCATGTACCATGCCACCACAAATCATATCATGGACATGAAAATCAAGAACACATGCCAACAGAAGATCCAATTGTATCAAGTTATCAAAGTTGGCCAACTCCTGCACCGAGGCAAGTGGCTCACCAAGGACCAAGTTCAGCATAATTTTCCTCACCTCATGGAGGAACTCAAGGCAATGGGGACCAATGATTCCGAAGGGGGGAGAAATGATCCAGGTGAATACTGTTGGCCACCCACCTATTCCACTTGAGGCCCCACCATTTTTCCTTTTAGTTTTTTATTTTCCTTAATTTTAGCACAATTTACTATTTTTAGAAGTTTTTCGAGTCCTGAAATTCCATACCCATTTTGAGGCCTTAAACAACATTTTTTTTTTTAAACCGTGAGTAACTTGAGGCATATACCAATGTTTCTCACTTAAAATTTGTAGTGCACTAATAGATATTTATAATGAGGAATTGTGTGCATCAAATGGAGATTGTATGCCAAAGTTACGTCCCTGGGAAGCTGATGTACCAACTTACCCAAACGGGGCCCATAGTTTTGGTGCTTCGTCTCCTAGAGTTAGGTTTTTGGATGTTTAGGGTTTTCCATTGTTTCTAAATAATATATATGCCTTTGAGCCTCATTGTAACACCGTTCAAAGGGTTGTGGCCACCACATCTCTTCTGATAGATAAGCCAGCATCCTAGCTAGTTTATTTCCATTATGTCTGTAAACATATTTCAGTTATTTGATATTAATGAAATGAAGTGCTATTTCCATTGCATTTTTGTATTTATGGTGATATGTGTATATTTTTGTGTTCCTGCATAAATTAGGATCAGTGGTATCAGAGAAGTCTGCTCTTTCTCTATTTTTCTTTGGATTTCTTCAACAAGGTCAGGGTATAAGGTTGAACCCTTGCAAGATCAGCCTCACAAACCCGGACGACATCCCATGGTGGAAGAATATAAAGATGAGGGAGCAGGAGATGTTATTAAATTATTTCTTGAGGAGACCCTCGAGAAACAAAGGAACGCAATGATGGATAACTTTTCCTAGATCCTTCAAAGGTCGCCCACTGGCGGCGCATCTACATCTAGCAGCCACTTTGGAGGTGCCACTCCTTTCAAGGTACAGTTCAACTTTGATATTCCTATATTTGAATCCCAGATAGATGAAGACACCATAGATAGATGGTTGAATTTTCTGAAATGGTATTTCTTGATCCATGATTTCTTCAATCAAGAAAATATTACTTTTGCACTCGTCAAATATTCCCCCATGTCAAAGACTAGTGGGAAACCTATTGTGAGAAAAATTACAGGAGGGAACACTCTCTTTTCTCAATCGCACTGACTTGGAATTCATTCCGAGATGGCATCAAGGAACAATATTGCCCTGTGGGGAGCTATGAGGACAAGTACATCCAATGGACCACACTACGATAGTAAAGGGATCAAGGTGTGCATGAGCTGACGAATTTGATCCATACCTACGAATAATGTTGGACGTTAAAGATTCTGAGAAAAAATTGGTGCTCACGTACCCCAGTTGTTTGCACAAATATATTCAGCAGGAAATGGATTTCCTCGACATTACCTTGCTTGGCATGACATATCAATATGCTGCCAAGATTGAGCATAAATTAAAGCAGAAGAAGCGAGACTTCGGATCCACGAATCTAAAGCCAAGGAAATATGCCCCCAAACCATAGAGCAAGGAGAAAATCCAAAGTGGGGTGACTCAAAACAACACCACAAATCCAAATAAGGACATAAGGAAGTGGTGTGAATTTCATAACAACCCCACTCACAACCGAAGAAAGTTTCAATCCAAATAGTCGTTGATGGCTAAACTGAAGTCATTTGAATCAAATGCATGTTTTGATTTTTGAGTCAAAACTAGACAAGGGTAATGAAAAAGGGAATAAAATCATTGATGTGGAACCCATTGCCATCGCTGCCACCACCAAGCTCCATAGGGATGAGCATGAGGATCTAAATGAGGGGTGAGCGCCTCTTCCATTCCCAGATGTGGGTGAAGGTTTCTCCACTACAATACCTTGTCGATAGTGGAAGCCAACTAAACTCATTTAATAAGAGGTCGTCAAGCGGTGCGGCCTACCAACCGCAGTGCACCCACAATCATATACCATTGGGTGGATTCACCAAGGAAGAGATCTCTAGGTCCGCTAGAAGTGTCGTGTATCATATAACATCAAGCCATTCACTGATGAGGTACTATGCGATGTTGCTCTCCTTGACTTGTCTCATGTATTATTTGGCCAACCATACTTATGAAAGTGACATGTTGTGTATGAGTCTAGGCCTCCTTCTATTATTATTACTTTGGGAAATAAGTTGTACAAGATACCAGAGGTAGTACCGCCTTCTACCATCTTGTTGAGTACTGCAAAGAAATGTAGTAAGATTATTTTCCAAACCAAGAAATTTTTTTTAATTACGGTTTTCCCACACGAAAAGAAGAAGATTGTGGCTGCAACCTCCAAACAGGGCTCCCTTGTGTGGGAGTAGCAGATCAAAAAATGCTTGGAGGAATAAAAGGACATTTTCTCCTCACCCACAGAGGTTCCTCTACACTGTCAGGTCAAGAACTCCATTGATCAGACCCCAGGCACACCACTGCCTAATATTTCCATACTTCATGAGACCACACAGAAAAAATCCACACATGTATTATTTGAGGCTGATAAAGAAACCAGATTTATTGAATGCATCCAACAGGTCCATGACATCTTGCAGAAATCCAATTCCAAGTACAAGCAATGACATGATCAACATTGAGTGTCACACAACCTGCAGGTGGGTGACAAAGTGGGGGCTACATTTGCAGAAGGATCGCCTCGTTGGACCCCACCGCAAGATTTTCCCACTCCGATATTGGTTGTACACCATCACCAAGGTTGTAGGGGACAATGCCTTCGAGCTCAGTATTCCACCATTCCTTGGTCACAACATTCAGCCGTACTTTTACACCTCTACTAGACACCCCTAACATTGCAGAACAACTCACACCAACAGAGTTAAACCCAGACTACATGGAACATGCCACCACGGATTGTATCATGGACATGCAAATAAATAACACTCGCCAACGGAAGATCCAACTCTGTCGGGTTGTCAAATCTAGCCAACTCCTGCACCAAATAAAGTGGCTAACGAGGCACCAAGTTTAGCAGAAGTTTCCTTATCTCATGGAGGAAATCAACGCAATGGGGAAAATTTCTTCCTAAGGGGGGAGGAATGATCCAGGTGGATATTGGTGGCCACTCCCCTATTTCACTTAGGGCCCCACAATTTTTTCTTTCAGTTTTTCAGTTTCCTAAATTGTACCATAGTTTACTATTTTTCAGCCTCGCAAACCTCGACAACCTCCCATGGCAGAAGAAAAGAAATATGAGGGAGCAGGAGATCCTATCAAATTATTTCTGGAGGAGGCCCTCGAGAAACAAAGGAACACAATGATGGGTAAATTTCCCCAGATCCTTCAACAACTGCCCACCAACAGTGCATCTTCATCCAACAACCACTTTGGAGTCGCACTCCTTTCAAGGTACAGGTCAGCTTCAATACTCATATATTTGAAGGCTAGATAGATGAAAATGTTGTAGATAGATGGTTTAATTTGTTGGAAGGGTATTTCTCTATCCATTATTTCTTCGACGGAGAAAACATTACTTTTGCACTCCTAAATCTGCCCCCCATCTCAAAGACTGGTGGGCAACCTACTGTGAGCAAAATTATGAGAGGGGACCCTCTCTATTCTCGATCACACCTACTTATAATTCATTCCAAGACAACATCAAGGAACAATATTACCCTGTGGTGAGCTATGAGGATAATTACATCTAATGGACCTTGTTGTGGTAGAAAATGGATCAATATTTGCACGAGCTGACGAATTTTTTCCATACCCTAAGCACAAAGTTGGGTGTTAAATATTTTGAGAAACATTTGGTGCTCAAGTACCTCAGTTTTTTGCACAAACACATTCAGGAGGAAATGGAATTTCTCAACATTACCTCGCTTGGCATGACATATCGATATGTTGCCAAGATTGAGCAGAAATTTAAGTAGAAGAAGCGAGACTTTGGAACTGCGAATCCAAACTAGGGAAATATGCCCACGAGCTGTAGAACAAGGGGAAATTCCAAAGCAGAGCGACTAAAAGCAACATTGCAAAGCCAAATAAGGATCATGGAAGTGATGTGAATTTCATAACAACCCCCTCTCATAACACAAGCATGTATCGGTCCAAACAGTCGTTGGTGGCTGAACTGAAAGCATTTGAATCATATGCATGTTATGATTCTAAGTCAGAACCAGACAAGGGTAGTGAAAAGGGGAAGGCAATTGTAATTTTAATTATAATTATATGTAAAATATTTGTAAAATTGTAATTGGAATTGTAATTGTAATTGTATTGTGAAATTGTAAAATTGTAATTGTAAGTGAATGTATTGTCATGATTCAATTTTATTAAAATTCTAAAAATTGTAAACTTTTAAAAAATGTAAAATTGTAAATTAATTGCGAGTTTTGAACCATAACTACTGTAAGTAAAATGTATACCGTACATATTGTTAAATTACCATAATTGTAAAATTGTAAATCTGTAAATTTGTATGAATATAAATAATTGTAAAATAATAAATATAGAATAATATGAATTTTTGTAACACAATAAAGCTTAGAAAATAATCCAAATAAATTCATGATTAGAATTATCATTATCTATTATAATCTTGCATATCAAAAATAACATTATACATTAATACATTTTTTAAAATTTTGAAGATATCATTCACATACACACACACACACCCACAAATATATATATATATATATATATATATATATATATATATATATATATATATATATATAGTGCATTTATTTAAGCAATGATATAGTGAAAAACCATTCAAAAAATCAAGTAGTTGTGTTATTTTAGGAATTGACATAAAAAAAAAGAACTTGATACAGGGAATTTCTTTCGAGATCAACATAATTGCAAATTATCAAGTGAAATGATTTTAACATTAACAGAATGCAAACCAATTAATTCAAAATGCATATTATAGTGTTTAGAAAAAAAAAGTCTTAGTTATAAGGTTAAGTCCTTGTCTTTATAAAAATTCATCTTAAATAGTATAAATGATGAAATAACAAATGTACCATATCACTCTCTATTCTCATGATCACATTCATTATCTTCCAACTCGCTTGGCATGATAACACTATTGTTCTCAAAAATATGTTTTGATCTAGGGTCATGTCTCAATAGGGTAATTTCGGTGCCTTAAAAAAGGAGTTATTTTTATCGATGGAAATGTATTGTTAACCACACCGGTGTGGTTTTATTACCGGATGCACTGATGTTGTTAGTTAACAAATGCATCGAATATCAGGAAAAAAAAGTGCAACTTTATTTTTTTGAAGTGAAAAAAGCGATAGAGTGAAAAATGAGCGGAAAATGATTTTCAGAAATCTAATCTCATAACAAAGTCCTTTAAATAGTAAAAGTTATTCATTATTTCATTATTTTTGCAAAAACATTCAGGGAGATATTTGCACGAGAGACATACCTAGAGCAAGAGAGCACGAGAACACTTTGGAGCAGCAAAATACTTTCAAACAACAACACTATTCAGGGAATCAGAATTTGAAACATCTGGTGATTCACACAAGAATCCTGTAGTATAGTAAAATTGTTAAATTTTACTGTAATAATTGTTTTTTATACTTTATGTTAGATTTAATACATGAATAGTAAAAATTTTAAATTTTACTATGCATTTTACTAATAAAATCATTTACAATATCTATTCTTGTTTACATTTATTTAAAATTCAGAAAAAAAAAAAGAAAAAAAAGAAGAAGAAAGAAACAAAAAAATCCATTCTTACATTAAACCGTTGCTTCTTCTTATCTATGTGACTTCATAATCATGCCTTTTCATTTTAGATTTATAGGTTTTGTATATATATATATATATATATATATATATATATATATATAGGTGTATGACATCTAACTTGTGGGACCACTAGCAGAGTTGGATCCCAATCCCTTTCGGCCATTGCACGATTTTTTTTAAAAACAAATTTTGTTAATTAGTGCACACTGTTTAGAAAAACACACCGGTATGCAATAGTAACATAGCGCACCAGGCGCATATTGATAAAAAACATTGTTTGATAAATAAATAAAAATATTAATTTATGTTTATTTTAATCGGTGCTCCAATATTAATATAACACATTGGGTCTCTTATTGACAAATATCATCGTACAATGTTTATACTCTATTGGCGATGCGTTTATAACAACCTACATCACCATTTTCGATGCATAAGTTGATAAAGTCGCATCGGGCGTCTAATTCAGATAGATAGACTGTTTTTTTTTTTTATTTACTTGAAAATTATGTGATTAAATTATAAAATATATTAATGAATGGTACAGGTTTTATATTGATAAAGAAATAACTGACAAGAGTTCAAGTAACAAAAATATTGATAGCACATCCAGAAAAGAAAAAAGGCAAGGTCTTTGTAAATTCTTTACAAAAATTATTATTTTGAACTATATGTAAGTTTAACTAATATGTATTGTTTCATGTGTATCATGAAGAGACACAAAATTAAGAAGCTCTATAAGATTATTTCTAATCTAAGACCAGAAGAGTGTAAAATCTTGCTGGAAAAATTGCAGAAGGATGAATGAGGTGAATGAAAAAATAATATCGATCCAATATGAGTTTCTTTTTTGAATTTTCATTAATAATATACTTCAAAATATTAGATAACATGTTTCAAACAATCTATTATTTCATATATGTTTAATTTTCTACAAAAAACAATAACGAATAAAAGGAATGTTGTTCTAAGAAAAGAAAAAAATTAGAACATGAAAATGAAAATGAATTTCTCCTTAGCTCATCTGAAGTGGCAATGGAGGTTAACAAAAGGTGGGGGGACTTTTACAAAACTTTGAGGGATTTATTGGAATGAATGTATAGACGTTCTTTCCACTTACAATACAAAAATCAATCCAATGATTCCAATAACCAAATGTTATTTAAAATATAGGAAGAGTTTCCAGAGAATTGTTCAATGAGACATGTCAAACTTTTAATTGAAAAAGCATACAACAACAAAAAAGAATGATTGAAAAAGTAATATTCCTTTAATTTTTTTTCTATAATTATATGTATATATTACTATAAATCAATCATTTATAAATATCACTTTTTCTATATTTAGTTTTCAAATATCAATATAAAAATTAAATCGTTTATTGTCATGTTACTTTTTCAGAAATATTATGAAAATATCAAAGGATGAACGAGCCGATATCTGAAATATGCCAGTAGGAATGACCAAAAATGTGTACAAGGATATGGTCAAATAAATGAACATAATTGCATCCCACGAGGAGCTGTCTCAACAACAATTTTCTTCAAATGTAATATGTAATCATTGAATTTTTCGATTAGGTACAATAAACAAATAATTTAGCATTAAATATTAATTTTCAAGTATTTTCTTGCAGAATAGAAAATAAAATGGAACCCATTGAGCACATAAAACATGATGACAAGGAAGAAAAGGGTAGATATATATGTTTGTGAGTAATTTTTACTTCATTATAACAATTTAACTAGATTTCATTTTTGTATATTTTAAGTTGTGTTATAGAAATCATCATTGAATGTATTCAAACAGGTGCTAACATACAAAGAAGAACCATAAAAAAATTAATTGACATTGGGTTAAATATGAGTTGTTAGTATATGTTGGCATATCAGAAATTAATTGTGAAATTTGTAATTATATATCTTGTTTTACTTAGCTTCGTCTATAATTAATAGAACAAAAAAATATTTTATATTAAATATATGATTTGTTATGGGGTACAAAACTTGCAAGAAACAAAGTATGTAACTATGCCAACAAACGAATTGCGGAAAGATGGTCTAGAATTTGGTTTTGAAAGAATGTGTATAGTTCAAGAGTCAATTCTTGCTATGGTACATTTCTTTTCAATTTATATTGATGTATATTATTTAATATTGAAATTTTCATTATTCTCACCAATGTATATCATCTCATTACACTTTATTTTTATATTTGTAGATGGAACTTGAAGAAGAAGAAAACAATCATCACAATGAAAAAAACATTCCTACAAATAACCGAAGTCATGGAAGTAGCACGAGGAGTGACAACAGTTCCAGCGAATGGTGATCAATATGTTTGGATATCAAAGCAAGGCATTATTGTTTTTAAAATATTTGTCTATGAAATCAAACATTTTGTTTAATGTAATGGACATAGTGTCCCAATTGAAAGACAAAGGGATACCAATAATTGTCCCATTTTGTATGACAAAGAGTGTCATATGCATATATATAATAAAATACATTTTAATATATTCTATTGTTTTCTCCATTGTCATTGTGAAATGTTACACCACTGATTAAATATTATAATGAAGAGATGCGAAATATGATGATATGATATAACAAATTCATCCAAACATCACATTCAAATGCACTAATAAAAATTTAACTGATATGAATATTGTTATAAGATATGTGTCGACTTTTGATGAAAATGAATTTAAAAAATTACAATAATTTCATTGCGAAAGGTCGAAGTTTCTAAAAAATAGAAATTCAACATGGATGCATTTGTATGATACTGTACACCGGTGTGTTTGCATGATATTGTGCACCGATGTGTTTCTACGACCTATGAGCATCACACCAAATACCAATACCAATTAGAACGTCCAATGTGCTTTATCGATGACTACGACCCATGTGGATAGGTGTTGCATGCACTGGTATGGTTTTCCTTTAACGCATCAATGTGTTTTTATAACTTAACGGCATGAGTCATTTTTACACATTAACGGCCTAGTGCATTTTTACACCTTAACGACGCCAGTGCATGCACCTTCTATTGGCCTAGTGCGTATTTGTGGGAGACATGTACCAACAAGTTGCTAAAGGCCCTGGGGCTTCCGAAATTTTTTTTCCATACAGTGCTTGGTATGTTTATAGTACCAGTGCATATAGGTTAAAACTCATAGTTGCGTTCACACATGAAGCATGCACTGATAATAAATACATCCATAAAAAGCTTTGGTCACATAGTTTTTTTTAGTTGTGTTGAAGTTCCATTAGAAGCTCCGTAAAAAACTCCATTACCAAAAACAGGTGTTGTAGAAAATATTTTTTTTACAATTTTCTCCAATTTTATGACACTAAAAACCTCCTTTATAGCCTCGGCTAGAGGGTATTTTCCTTGTACTGTTAATATTTGAAAGTGAATGGATTAATAAAGCCAATGGATTAAATGATAAACCAAAGGAATTATTAATATTATAAATTTAATGAACAAATAAACCCAAGCGTTTAATATTATAAACCCAAGTAATTAGTGAGCCTAAGGGGACTGTATTATACAAGTAAGGGATACATTTTAATATTATAAGCCAAGAAATTAATAAACCCTAAGGATTAATATGTAAACTCAAGAGATTAATAAACCCAAGAGATTATTAATATTATAAACCAAAAGAACTAATAAACCAAATGGTTTAAAATTATGAGCCAAAGGAATTGGTGAACCCAAGGGATAAATATTAAAAACCTAAGGGATTAATAAGGCAAAGAGATCAATATTAAAAACACAATATATTAATAAAGCCTACAAATTCATATTTTAAACACAAAGGATTGATAAACTCACATTATTATTAATATTATAAACCCCAATCGATCAATCAACCTTTGTGATTGTTAATATTATAAACTCAACCAATTAATAAACTTAAGGAATATTAAATTTCACCATCATTGCAACCAAATAAATAACATTGAAATTAACATATATATTTTTTTTCTTTACATCAAAAAATTCCACAAAAAAATGGACTTGAAACACTCCATCAAAAGTCATTTATCAAATAGTCTATTCCAAAACACAATGACACCGATAACAAAAGGAACACCAATTCAAATCAATGGGATAATTATCATGATACTTAACACTTTCCAACCAATCCCTTTTTGTTTCCCTCCCAACCTCCCTCATGTGCACATGCAACAAGTATTTTACATTCGTTTTCATTTCATCTAGCACACAAAGATGCTCATCAATAAAATCAGAATGGAAGCCATGTTTTCTATCGAAGTTGTTCTAAAGATACGAAAGAAAACTTATCACTCTATCAATATTGTTCATCGCTTGATTATAATAGATGTTATCATTACTATGCATATCTGCATTTGAAAGGAAAAACAAAAAAATCAAAATCAATACACACACAAATATATATATATATATATATATATATATATATAACACCCCATTTGTATTATGGTTAAAAAACTTAATCTTGTAAATGTCATGCTATAAAATAACCTAATGCTACATGAATCAAATGATATAAAAAATTCTGCAAATATAAACCTCATTAGCAATACATATTGTACACATGAAATGAGTGATATGACCCTTATTACAATAGTCAGCAAGAATTCACAATTTTTTAAATTTAATGTTTAAAAACAAATATTTGTATCTAAATTATTGTTAATATGTGTGTGCGTGGGGTATCATTGAACCAAAATAAACCTAAAGTTATTAAACCTAATCTTCAATCAAAATATTTACATCGATGTTTAATGTTGATGTTCATATTAATATGTAAACACAATATTTGTTCAATATTAATATTGAACATCATTAACATTAATTAATATACATACTAATTATCAATATTAATTTTAGGTATGGTGGCAAAAGTTTTCATTACTGTTGGATATCATTTAAAATTAAACAATATTTTAGTTATGGGAGCATATTCATGGTTAGGTTATGAAATGTTATATAAATTATGAAATCTAAGTTTTAAATTCCTAATTAATCAAATCAATAAAAACAAAAAATCTAAATAAAATTTTGAAATTCACATTCCAAATAGTTTGAAGCTTTTGAGTTGTTCACAATAAAAAAAATCTTTATTTAGGTTGTGCTCCTAAATTTTATTTAGGTTTTATTATATAAATTTAGATTTTGGAATATTAAGATTTATGATTAATGATATAATTATTTTGTTGGATCTGTTTAGATTTCGAGCTTTAAAATTTTATGTTTAATAATTTTTTTGTATAGTTAATGGTTTTTTTTTATTCTATAAAAGAATGGTGTGAAATATGTTAGGGAATAGAAGAATTTTCAGTAATGAGTTTATGTGTATGTATTTTCTTGTAAAATTCACTATTCCTAATAGTTAAAAGCTTATGAATTGGTATAGTTTTATATTGGCTGTAATTTATTTTGAGATATATAATATTAAGTTAGGTAATGAGATATTTATTTTTAAATGTTAAATAATAGTTTATATTATTTAATATGTATTAAATTGAACTTAAAATTGTTTGAATATAATGTTTGTGTTTTTAATTTAAATTTGAAAAAAAATATAATTTTTTGGAATGTGAATTTTAAAATTTAAAATAAATATCCCACTAAAGTAAATGGTAACATAAGCTACACTATTACAGTGAAGAAACCTCATTACTAATATTCACAACTAAATAACATATACTTTACAACTATGATTGTGCACACTTTACCACTATAACCACACAAAAATACTAAGTACCTAATTCACATAGAAAAATAACTATCCACATAAATATTACAATAGAATCATTTTTTCAATAATATTATCAATAAAATCATAGAATTATATTCTTCATCTCTCATCTGCACTAAGCAAAACCAACCAAGTAGCATTTCAAGGGTTTACAGAGTGTTATTAATAATTCTACTAACTTAACAAACTGAAAAACCCATTCAAAAAGTACATACAAATCACACACTATTGCTCTTTGAGAAGAATAAAATAATAAACTTGAGTTCGAATATGCCAATTGTATATATGTGAGATGGTTGTTACTTTGCACCTTCGCACATATAACCATTTTTTCCAATGGTGAGGAAAAATATTTAAGAATTATTTGCAGAGTATTCATACTCTGCACCTCAGCACATATACATATGTTGGAAACTTATCGTATGTACTTTTCATGGCATTATCAGTTTGGATCTCAGAGATTTTACACTAGAAATATATGGACTATCATGTATAATGGGGTATTCTTATTTCTAGATTTTGGAAATATGGTAGATTTTGGAAATATCTGTGAATCCAATAGGATAAACAACAATTTTCCCTTGCATTTTAAAATATTGTTTAAAATGCAAAATTTCACTTGCATTTTGAGAAAAGTTTCACTTGATGCAAACTATAGTTGGTAAAGCCTTCTACGATTGAATATAACGTGTACTCATCTCCAAAAACCCTGCCTGTTTTATGGAAAATATAAGCTTGAGAACAAGATCATCTTACAATTCCCTGAACTTATTATGGGAAGACTCTCATAAGTATGCTTGGATTTCACTGCACAGAATGTGATTTCCTTGACACAAGACTTTTAAAGTCTATGCTTCCCATGTTTAAAAATTGTTTTTTCACACCAATAATCATAGTCAATCTCTCCAGCTACCTTATGATTGTAAGTGTTGCAAGCATAGTGGCTTATTGGTTGATCAGGCTTAATAAATCTGATATCTACTTCTAACATTTAGGTAGGCTAGCTTCTTTCATGTACAAAAATCTTAATGTGAGTCAATCAATTCATCGTCAAAGACTCATGCACCATACCTTAGGTGTTTGTTATTGTCAGAGGGCAGAATAATATCTTGCTAAAGGGTATCCCAACATCGAATACAATGAAAACAGAAGCTTGTCAATAGCATTACAATTTCCATGGGGAGTAGAGACGATTCTTGGTGTTGGAATTTCTGAGAATTCCAGAACAGA
Organism: Pinus albicaulis; assembly: GCA_034641835.2. Lineage (NCBI taxonomy): Eukaryota > Viridiplantae > Streptophyta > Pinopsida > Pinales > Pinaceae > Pinus > Pinus albicaulis. The sequence continues at coordinate 321,778,162 of CM076576.1, read as the reverse complement.
TAATAGAGAGAGAATAATACTCTCCTTTTTAACACAGAGAATAAAAAAAAATTCTTCACTGGAGACAGAGTTTTGCACTTGAAAAAAACTATTTCATTAACTTCAAAAAAAACTATTACAAACTCTTCTTCTTCCTCACACGGAGGGATTACAAAATAACAAGACTGTTGCATAAACACAGTGCTTGAAAAACTTCACTCTATCTCACTGTCTGTTACAAAAATTGCACTCAGTTTCTCACAGAAATGCACACTCTGTTTTTGCACTAAAAACTACACTGTTGTGTGTTTTTCTCTTTTCGCACTCTGATGTGCTTTTCAAAAAAAAACATAACATTACAATACAATAGCCTCTCAGGCTTTTCACTTTTTATATGCCACGCATATAACATAAGACATTACAAACTATATAAAAAAAAATTATTTAAAAACAACTATCAGGGCCCATGCTTTACATTACACAAATGTTTTAATATATGTTTAAAACATATATAAAACATATACCTGTCCCGCGATGTTTAAAACATAAAACAAACGTTAATAAAAAACTTTAACATAAAACCTTTGCATCGCTATAAAACAAACCATTTCACTGCCGGACTTCAAAGAACTATGAGCCAAATTACATGAACACATTTCGCATTACAAACCTCTCCTTGCTAGCATCACCTTTTGTGCGCGTGATGGATTATCAAATCCATCGCATAAAACCACATCGCGTCTACCAAGGGTTTGCTGATGCAAGCACAAATTGTAACGCGAAAACCAAATATTAAATCCGCCATATATTGATCATCGGGTCCGGAGCATAACAAAACATAGCGGCTCAACCAAAAATCTCCGATGCCGATTAGAGAACGGACCCGCGATCAAAATATAAACTATGCCATATAAAATGGATCAGGTCCAGTCTTCACATTTCAATCAGGCCAATATAACAAAAACACTTCTGATGCGATGATCGCATCGGGCCATACCATCGGAACATAATAAAAGGCGGTGGTTTCATATGAAACATTCTGATTGTGATGAACGCATCGGAACTCGCCACATCAACAAGACACTTGACTTTTGTGGGGACCACTAGGTTTCAAATAAAAAAGTCTCCCGTGCACGCATAAAAATGATTTCTATTATAAAGCTTTGTTTCCTCTGTTTACAAAAAAAAGCTCTGTTTCAAATGTACACTCTGTTCTTTCAAAATATAGAGAATTGTTCTACGAAATGGAAAGCAATGTTTCCAAATGCAAAGGACTGACGCCAAAACTGAAACTGACTGTTCAACAATTTTGGTAAGCGGCTGGAGGAAGAAAACCTAGTGATTAAAAACGGAAAGCGGCTCTACACAGGGATAGTTGAAAGTAACATTTCAACAGTCCCTCTTACTTTCAACTGATAGGTTATTAGTCATACCCAGACATTTCCTCAAAAACTCAAAACTCTTCTACCCCAATGGCTTGGTCAGAATGTCTGCAAACTGCTCTTGAGTTCTGCAGTGTTCCAAAACAATTTCTCCATTGTTTACCAATTCCCTGATGTAGTGAAATTTGGTGTCAATGTGTTTCGTTCTCTTGTGAAACACAAAATTCTTGGATAATGCAATAGCTGAGCTATTGTCACAAAAAATCACAGTTCCTTTTTCTTGCTCTTGGCACAAACTTCTCGACATCCTCCTCATCTAAATTGCTTAACACGCTGCTTCTGTAGCTGCCACATATTATGCCTCTGCTATAGACAACGCTACAATAGGCTGTTTTTTAGAAGCCCGTGAAATGGCTCCTGAACCCATGTGAAAAACATAACCGGAAGTGCTTTTCCGATCATCTACACTTCCATCCCAATCACTGTCAGTGTATCCTATTAAATCTGAACATTCTGAAGCAGTATATAAAATACCATACCTTTTGGTTCCTTTCACATACCTCAGAATCCTCTTTGCTGCCTGCCAATGTGCTACCTTTGGCCTCTCCATGAATCTGGAAATCAAACTAGAAGCGTGCATTATATCGGGCCTAGTTGCAGTCAAATACATGAGGCTGCCAACTATGCTCTTTTACAAACTAGGATCAAAATCCTTGTTGTTGTCCTCTCTGCTGAGTTTTAATCCCATCACTATGGGAGTGATTGCTGCTTTGCTCTCCTGCATATTAAATATTTCCAACACTTCATTAACATATTTTCCTATGAGATAAAAATCCCATTTTCATCTTGTTCTACTTCTATTCCTAAGAAGTATCTCAACGAACCCATGTCAGTCATTTCAAATTCTTCTTTCATGACTGTTTTAAAATTTTCAATAGGGTAATAATCATTACCTGTGAAAATAACATCATTAACATATAAAACCACAATCAACATTTTACCATCCTTTTCTTTGATGTAGAGGGTGGGTTCTCCCTCACACTTTTCAAATCCATTTTCCAGTAGATAGGAATCTATCCTACTGTACCACGCTCTTGGTGCTTGCTTTAGCCCATAAAGAACTTTCTTCAATTTGCACACTTTGTGCTCTTGGCCTTTCTTTTCGTAGCCTAGAGGTTGTTCAATGTAAACCTCTTCCATTAACACTCCATTTAGGAATTCTGACTTCATATCCATTTGGTAAACTTTCCACTTTTTTTGTGTTGCTATGGACAGCAATGCTCTCACGGTTTCCATTCTAGCAATCGGTGCGAAATTTTCCTCATAGTCTATCCCATGCTTCTGCTTATACCCTTTGACAACAAGTCTTTTCTTGTGTCTCTCTATTTTGCCTTCATCATTACTCTTGGTCTTGTAGACCCATTTAACTCCAATGACATCTTTACCTTTTGGGAGTTCAACCAAATCCTATGTCCTGTTTCTTTTTATGGCATTAATTTCCTCATCCATAGCTTCTATCCATTTCCTATCTTTAATAGCCTCTTCAAAATGAATAGGGTCATCAACATGACAATATAAAGCAAAAAAAGAGTTCATACCTTCATTTGTTGCCTCTTGTTCATAAATGTCATTCAAATTTCTGAACTTCTTACCTCTTTCATTAGGTGTACAAATGCTTGAAGAAGCACTTGAATTTCCTCCTTGTGGTGTGCTTGGAGAAGCACTTTAATTTCTCCTCAAGGGTGTCTCTTGCTGCCCTTGTGTTGGTGCTGCTATTGGGGGATGTATTTTAGCCAACTCATCATCATTTTCATCATGAGATAAACAGTGTCTAACATTCATTGTTTTCTCTATGCTTCCATCTGAAGCTTCCTCCTCAATGAACTGAACATCTCTACTCACAATAAAATTCTTGGTGGATGGGTTGTACAACCTATAAGCTTTGGATTCCTCACTGTATACAATGAAAATACATTTCTCCCCCTTGTTGTCCAACTTCTTCCTTAGCTGATCTAGAATGTGTGCATAAGCCACACATCCAAAAACTTTCACGTGTATGACACCTTGCTTTGTGCCACTCCATGCCTCTTCCGGCACTTTGTTCATAACTGCTTTTGTAGGGCATCTATTCAAGATGTACACTACACAATGTACAGCTTCAACCCAATAATAATTAGGAAAATGCTTTGCCTTTAACATACTCTTCACCATATCCATGATTGTTCTATTCTTCCTTTCAGCAACTCCATTTTGCTGCGGAGTATATCTAGTTGTAAACTACTTATGAATCCCATTTTCTCTACAAAAACGTAGAAAATCTTTAGAGATATACTCACCTCCTCTATCAGTCCTTAGGACTTTGATATGCAACCCACTTTGGTTTTCCACAAGTGCTTTGAAATTGCAAAATCTTTCAAACACTTCACTTTTGTTTTTCAAAAAGTAAACCCAAGTTTTTCTAGTAAAATCATCAATAAATGTTAACATGTAATGGCTGCTAGCAAGTGATGGAGTTTGCATCGGTCCACATAAATCTGAGTGGACAATTTCCAAGGGTTCTTTTGCCCTTATGCTTTTCCCAAAATGAAAACTTTCTCTGTGTTGTTTCCCCAAGATACAACCTTCACAAAGGCTATCCGGTTTCTCTATCAATGGCAAACCTCTTACCATTATTTTTCTATTCAACAAGTTAAGACCTCCAAAGTTGAGATGTCCAAATCTCAAGTGCCACAACCAATTGCCATCTTTTGGTTTGCTTTGGAAAGCCTCTTGTGTCACTGCTGCTATCTCTTCTCCATTTTTCAAATCTGCTCTCATTTTGAGAGGGAACATCCTGTTCCTTGTCATCTTCACTTCAGCAATACATTGTTTACTGGGTGGTTTATCCATGATGATGCATACATCATCCTCAAAGAAAACATTGTACCCATTTTGAACAAGTTGTCCAATACTTAAGAGGTTACATTTCATTCCTGGAACATAATAGACATCTGTTATGGATTTCTTTTCACCTTTCCTTGTTAAAACATTTACATCTCCTTTTCCCATAACAGAAACTTTACTATCTGTTCCTAATGTGACTTGTGATTTCACATTCTCATCTAACATAGAAAACATGGCTATGTTTTCTGTCATATGGTTACTACAACTAAAGTCTAGAAACCATAAATCCTCACTCTTTTCTTCAGCCATATTACAAGCTAAAAACAATTTATCTTGGCTAATATTTTCTATAGTAAAATTTGCATTTGTTCTATTACCCATATCATGTTGTTTCTTCCTAAATTCATTTGCATAATGTCCATATTTTTTACAATAGTGACATTGGACATTGGATTTATCATACCTTTGTCCTTGAGCATGTTGCTGACCACTTTGTTGGCTGTTGCCTTGGCCTTGATGCCGATTTGGATTGCTGCTCCTTCCTTGAGCATTTGCTGGACTATGTTTTGGCTTCTGCCTCTTCCTCTATTGTTTCCTCTGCCTTGCCCTCTTCCTCTTCCGAAGGACATCTGGGTCTTAAAGGCATGCTCTAGAGATGAGTTTTCATTTCTACCCAATCTCTGCTCATGTGTCATCAGTGATGCATGTAGCTCATCAACTGAAAATTTTGTGAGATCCTTAGTCTCTTCTATGGTGGTGACAATCACATCAAACCTTGAGGGTAGACTCCTCAATAGTTTTTCCACAATCTTCCTTTCTTCAAGAGTCTTTCCATGAGACCTTATCTGTGTGACCATTCCAATCACATGTGTGAAGAATGAGTCAATGTTGTCTGACTCCTTCATGCAGAGAGTCTCAAAGTCTCTCCTTAGCAACTATAGTTTTGTTGTCTTCATTTTCTCCATGCCTTGATAGGCTGTCTTGAGAGTTTTCCATGCTTCATTGGATCTCTTAGCTGCTGCTATCCTTGGAAGCACACTCTCATGTACTGCTTGATACAAAAAGTAGAGGGCTCTAGAATCCTTCTTCTTATTGCTCTTCAGCAGTTCCTTCTATGCCTGAGTTAAATCATCAAATTCATTTTCATTTGCTGGCTCTTCAAAGCCATCCTCAAAAAGTTCCCATAAGTCTTGGGAAGCAAACAGGGCTCTCATGGTTATTGCCCAGTAGTCATAATTTTTCCCATTAAATTGTGGGAGCTGAGTATTACCAATACCCATGCTAATGCTGGCTCTAGCCATTCTTGCACTCTTAACTATGCTTCTAAATACTTGACTGTGTATTTAAAATAACTGATTGTCTTCAATAATAACACAAAAAAATGACTTGAGAAATACCTTGGATTCTTCTTGACTGAGTCTTCACTCTGCTGGAGAAGCTGCTGCAACAAAGAAATCCTTCCTTTAGCTTCTTTGACACCTTCAAAGAGCCTGGACTAGCTCTGATACCATGTTGGAATTTCTGAGAATTCCATAACAGATAATAGAGAGAGAATAATACTATCCTCTTTAACACAAAGAATAAAAAAAATTTCTTCATTGGAGACAGAGTTTTGCACTTGAAAAAAACTATTTCATTAACTTCAAAAAAAAACTATTACAAACTCTTCTTCTTCCTCACATAGAGGGATTACAAAATAACAAGACTGCTACATAAGCACAGTGCTTGAAAAACTTCACTCTATCTCACTGTCTGTTACAAAAATTGCACTCTGTCTCTCACAAAAATGCACACTCTGTTTTTGCACTAAAAACTACACTGCTGTGTGTTTTTCTCTTTTCGCACTCTACTGTGATTTTCAAACAAAAAACATAACATTACAATACAACAGCCTCTCGGGCTTTTCACTTTTTATATGCCGCACATATAACATAAGACATTACAAACTATATAAAAAAAATCTATTTAAAAACAATTATCGGGGCCCACACTTTACATTGCACAAATGTTTTAATATATGTTTAAAACATATGCCCGTATGTTTAAAACATAAAACAAATGTTAATAAAAAATTTAACATAAAACCTCTGCATCGCGCGATAAAACAAACCATTTCACCACCGGACTTCAAAGAACTATGAGCCAAATTACATGAACACATTTCGCGTTACAAACCTCTCCCCGCTGACATCACCTTTTGTGCGCGCGATGGATTATCAAATCCGTTGCATAAAACCACATCGCATCCGCCAAGGGCTTGCTGACGCAAGCACAAATTGTAACGCGAAAACCAAATATTAAATCTGCCATATATTGATCATCGGGTCCGGAGCATAACAAAACACAGTGGCTCAACCAAAAATCTCCGATGCCAATTAGAGAATGGACCCACGATCAAAATATAAACTGCGCCATATAAAATGGATCGAGTCCGGTCTTCACATTTCAATCGGGCAAATATAACAAAAACACTTTCGATGCGATGATCACATCGGGACATACCATTGGAACATAATAAAAGGCGGTGGTTTCATATGAAACGTTCCGATTGCAATGAATGCATCGGAACTCGCCACAACAACAAGACACTTGACTTTTGTGGGGACCACTGGGTTTCAAATAAAAAAGTCTCCCTCGCACACATAAAAATGATTTCTATTATAAAGCTCAGTTTCCTTTGTTTATAAAAAAAGCTCTGTTTCGAATGTACACTCTGTTCTTTCAAAATACAGAGAACTGTTCTGTGAAATGGAAAGTGTTGCTTCCAAATGCAAAGGACTGGCGTCGAAACTAAAATTGACTGTTCAACAATTTTGGTAAGCGGCTGGAGGACAACAACCTAGTGATTAAAAATGAAAAGCGGCTCTGCACAGGGACAGTTGAAAGTAACATTTCAACACTTGGCACTTTTCTAAGGCATTAATGTAACAAGATATTCAAATGAATTTCAATCACAAATTTCCAAATCATGCATCCGTTGTGCAGGGTTTCTGGAGAAAGTGTGAGCGAGGGAGTTTGCAGAAGTTTGCTTTGTGTTCAAAATCTTGTAGTTCTGTAGAAAATTTTATTGTGCCGAAGCTTTCTCATCGTGCAGAGTGGAAAGGTGCTCAAAACTCTGTACCATGAAAACTTACTAAGTATTTTTTTATTTCTCATTTTAGTTGTTTTTAGTGTGATTTTTTTGGAAGTTTTCCAAGTGGATTTTTCTGGTTTAATTTTTCTAATAATCTGGCAAGAATTTATTGAAATCACAAATTTGATGAATAACCTTTAAACAATCTAAGTGCCCTAGAAAATTTTGGGGATACTGAATCCATATATAAAAAAAAAAACAATTTAAATAACCCAAATAAAAAATTCACGATTCATGTCTACACTGGCAACTCCAAAAAGTAACACTAGAGACAACACAACTCCTTCAACATTACCTAAACCAATTAGTCCTATAATGATGCCTCGTAAATCACAACTCCTATTTATGGTGTACATTATTCCCTTCATAGTGTTCTCACTGATATCCCTGGTTGCCATTGATACCCTTGTAACTCTAGCACATATACCTAAGGAATTTTAAGTTTGAACTTTCAACAAGGTTGTGGTTGGTTATTAGAGTTCTCGGTTAATTTATTTTTTATTGTTACCGAAAAATAATTTATCGTTAGACCAAGCTATTATGAAACTTTGTTTTGTGTAGTACTTCAAGGATTTCCTAGGAGTGCTCAGCCTTTGCTTTACATTTTACGAAAAATAATTTATCGTTAGACCAAGCTATTATCAAACTTTATTTTGTGCAGTACTTCAAGTACTACTCAGGCTTTGCTTTCCATTATACACATTTGTGGCATTACATGACTCAGAATTGATGGGCTAAAGCTTTGAGGAGGTAGAGGTGTAGAGTGCTGAAACGATTGTGGAAAGAAAGTATTCTTAAATAAGAAAAAAATGCAGACCCCACATAAAGAAGCAGGGAAAATGCTGCTATGCAGCTATATTGTATATTTTCTTTAGAGTCTCATTATTTTAGCCGTGAATCTACACTATCTCCCCTTCATTTATAAGAAAATATAAATGGCCCCTCATTAAAATATGAAACTATTATGAAACTATTCATTTATAAGAAAATATAAATGGTCCTTCATTAAAATATGAAACTATTAACTATTTATATCACATGATCTTACTTTTGGCATTTAAGTCGTGCTTTGGGTCCTAAACAATTTACTATCTTTTCATGATTGTGGATAATGATTACTCGCCTCTTCAATCTGGTTTTGATTATTGTGGTGCCCAATTCATTCATTCTATAATTGAGAGAAAAATATATTTCCTTGTGATTGGCCTAGTATATGATTTTTTATTGCTTAATGACGTTTTTATTTAATTAAATATGTGCCTCTTGAGCATATCCTTAGGTTGGTTTGACGAGTTGAGCCTTGAATTTGTTTTCCTTCTTATAAATTGTGCTACATTGATTTTTATCATTTCTTTCATCTTTGTTCCACGCTTTTATGATTTCTTTTATCTTCGTTCAGTGCTTTTATATTGTTATTATGAAATTGTTTTCACCTCGCTTGGTCTTCCTCAATGATTAACGTTAACTGTATTCATCCATGCAATGATATGACCAAGACCTTTGATAACATACTTTTGAAGAAGAGTTTCTCATAGTGATATTTCAATGTGCAATCTTGAAGATGAGTTTTGTTGTATCATGAAACTATTGAATTATTATTGTGCCACATGAATCTGCTTACTTTCATCTTTATTAATGACATATGTATCTTTATTAATGACATGTATTATTTTTTTGGGGCTTGTTGAAAATTCTTCATGCCGTAGTTAACTTTTTAGTTGAATTTCACAATGTTTTGGCCTTAGCCTTTCACCCAAGTTTGAGTTTCAACGCTTAATTGAGTTACTTGGGTATTTTGGATGATTAGAATAATTCAACCCAGAGTTAATTTTACGCAAGCTAATCTGCATAACTTTTCACTAGATTTAATTTTTGTTGAAAATAACAAAACCATTTCCCTTTTTTCTATTTAAAAAAATTGTTTTTCCAGGTCAAATCGTGATCCTTATATTTCGGAAGATCATGAACTCACCACCATTGTTCGAATGTCAATCCAAACCACGTAAAGACGCTGAAGTGAAATTAATTCAGACACTTCCAAACTTAGTTTGATTGAAAATGGTGTGAGAAAATAATATTTTATTTCATGGATGTAATATAAATCAATTGTGCTGGCTATTGTTTTTTAAAATTAGTTATCACTTTTACATTATGACAATTCCCTTATAGTAATGAAACACTCCAAATAATACTTTTACTTTATATTTGAGAAACTGTTTAAGAGAATTATTATTTTATTATATCTCATGATTTAAAATTTAGCTTTTTATTTTTTAATTAGTTTTTTTTCAAAGCATAAAGTGGCAGATCGTTTTAAGAAACTAAACGAGTTTGGCAAACAAAATCAACTATGAATATTGAAGAAATTGGGATAACAAAATTGTTTGAAACCCTTGATTTTATGAAGTACATAAATAAGAAATTGTAATATGTTATTGGGATGGAAATATCATAACTATAAAATTTTATTTGTTTTGGGTGGTTGCATTTAAGCTATTTTAATTGTTTTTATTTTATAAATAATAGCAATAAAATAAATAGAAAAGCTATTAGCGATTATTATAAAAAAAGAGTGATTTGATTAGTAAAAGGAGATTGTTTTATAAAAAAAAAGGAGGGTGATTGGAGTAGCCAAGAAAAAGCACTTTTTTTTTTAGAAAAAGGAATTTTCATTGGAGTAGTCTAGAGTTATCAAGTTTTGCATCAAAAGTAGTGTGATTGGATTTGCCAATTATTGTAGAAAAGAAGTGTGATCAATGCATAAGAAGAGGTTTATGTCTTGTATAGTAAATTAGTGCAACCCAATCATAAATTTCATTTTGATCATCTTTTGATGCTTGATGAATGTTTGCACAATTAAGAGGTGGTTTTTTCAACATCCTTATATTAAATGATTGTAATATTTTAAATTTGGCTTGGATATATTTCTAGAGAATTATTTATGAAGATTGAATACAAATAGTTAACTCATAATTAGGTCACAAAGTTGTACATTTTTTTCCAATTACTTATATTTCATAAAGTCATACAATCATTTGTTTCTGTCAATTGTTTGTATTGGTAAAATATTATTAGCTAGATATGAATGTGATTGTAAGGACATAATTAATATCATTTACATTCTATTAGATATTTTATTAGATTGTATTCTATGGAATATGAATTCTTTCATGTTTACAACCATTTAATTCAACTTTATATTATTGTTAGATTAGGAGCAGGCATAGGTTAGAGTAGGGTTGCCTTTGCGTAACAAATTAATAATGAATTTACCATTTAGAAAAATCTAAACGACAAAGTCTCCTTTAGAGGAGAAATATATCTAAATGGTTGTAACTAGGCCAACACACAAGACAATATTACTATGCCAAATGAGGTTGGGAAAATGGGGACTTGCCATTGGGAAATTCTCTTTGTCCTTAGAATGGAATTTTCATAGCATCAACAAAATGGCACTAGAATGAGGGAAGATGACAAGCTAACCCTCTTAAACCATTCTTTTTTAATGCATTTAATGATCTAGTTGGATATTGGTGGCCACCTGCCTATTCCACTTGGGGCCCCATCATTGTTTCTTTCAGTTTTTCAATATCCTTAATTGTAGCACACTTTACTATTTTTAGTATTTTTTCGGTTCCTGAACTTCCGGAGCTATTTTGAGGCACTAAACGATATTTTTTGGGAAACCCTGGAGCAATATGGGTCTTTGATCGATGTTTCTTACTCAAGAGTTGTAGTCTTCAGATAGATCTTTCTTACAAAGTATTATATGCGTCAAACAAAGATCATACACCAAATTTACTTCCCCAGGAAGTTGATGTACCAATTTACCCAAAGGGGGCTCATAGTTTTGGCGCTTCATCTCATAGGGTTAGGTTTTTGAATGTTTAGGGTTTTCCATTATTTCTCAATAATAAATAGGCTTTAAAACCTCATTGTAACACAGTTCAGAGGGTTGTAGCTGCCACATCTCTTCTCAAATATAAGCTATTAGCGCCCTAGCTAGTTTATTTACATTTTGTCTGTAAACATATTTCAGATATTTTATATTATTGAAATGAAGTGTTATTTATGTTGCATATTTTTATTTATGGTTATATGTGCATTCTGTTGTATTCCTGTATAAATTCAGATCAGTGGTATCAAAGCGATCTAGTCTTTCTCTTTTTTTCTTTGCATGTCCCCAAAAAGGTCATGGTATAAGGAGTTAGGACTCGATCTAGTTGAACCCTTACAAGAACAGCCTCACAAACCTCGACGACCTCCCATGGTGGAAGAAAATAAAGATGAGAGAGCAGGTGATTCTATCAAATTATTGCTCAAGAAGGCCCTCGAGAAACAAAGGAAAGAAATTATGGATAAATTTTCTCAGATCCTTCAATGACTGCCCACTGATGGCGCATCTACATCCAGCAGCCACTCTAGAGGCGCCACTCTTTTCAAGGTACAAGTAAACTTCGATATTACTATATTTGAAGGCCAGATAGATGTAGATGTTATATATATATGGTTGAATTTGCTGGAAGGTTATTTCTTAGTCCATGATTTCTCCAACTGAGAAAAGATTACTTTTTCACTCCTCAAATATTCCCCCCATGTCAAAGACTAGTGGGAAACCTACGGTGAGCAAAAGGATAGGAGGGAACGCTCTCTGTTCTCAGCCACACCCACTTGGAATTCGTTTTGAGATGGCATCAAGGAACAATATTACCCCATGGGGAGCTATGAGGACAAGTACATCCAATGGACAAAGTTGCGGCAGCAAAGGGATCAAGATGTGCACAAGTTGATGAATTTGTTCCATACCTTGCACACAAAGTTGGGTATTAAATATTTGGAGAAACATTTGGTGCTCAAGTACCGCAGTTGTTTGCATAGATACATTCAGGAGGAAATGGAGTTCCTGATCGACATTACCTCGCTTGGCACAACATATCGATATGTCGTCAAGATTGAGCGTAAGTTTAAGAAGAAGAAGCTAGATTTTGGATATGCAAATCCAAAGCTAGGGAAAGACGCCCTTGAACCGAAAAAAAAGGGGCAAAGACAAAGCGGGGCGACTCAAAGCGACACCTGAAAGCCAAAGAAGGAAATGGGGAAGTGGTGTGAATTTCATAATAGCCCCACTCACAACACAAGCGAGTGTCAGTCCAAACAATCACTAGTGTTGAACTTAAGGCATTTGAAACAAATGCATTTTTTGATTATGAGTCAGAACCGGACAAGGGAAATGATAAAGAGAAGAAAGTCATTAATGCAAAACCCATTGCCACTATCGCCACCACCAAGCTCCAGATGGAGGAGCCCGAGGATCTAGAGGAGGGGGAGTGCCTCTTCCATTCCTAGAGGTAGGTGAAGGGTTCTACACTGCAATTCCTTGTCAGTAGCATAAGGAAAAAGATAGCATAAGGAAAATTTTCTTCCACTTGTCCTAAGGTTTCCCCTACAAATTTATCTAATGCATTTATGTGTATATGGAAAGGAAACTCCCAATTGGGACCTCTAACGATGGGTGCAGTGGTAAACGTTTCTTTTAGCACTTCAAAGGTCTCTTGACATTTATCTGTCCAATAGAATTTTGAAGCTTTATCCAGTAGTCCAAACAAGGGTGAAGCCAATTTACTGAAGTATTTAATGAACCTTATATAGTACCCATCCAATCCAAGGAAGCTCCCAGTATCTCTTTTATTTTGAGGGATATGGACCCTTTTAGTGATGGATATTTTGTTGGGGTCAACCTATATCCCTTCCCTAGATATGGAATGGTCAAGGTAAGTCCTTACAGTCATCAAAATTGCACATTTTTTAGGACTTAATGAGAGATTCATCTCAATGCATTTCTTAAAGACTTTCCACAGGTTAGAAATAACTTCCTATAATTCACAACCATGAGGGGTGAAGCCATCCATGCATATCTCAACAGTTTCATGAACAAGATCAACAAATATGCTCAAAAGTGTCTTTTGAAAAGTAGCAGGTGCATTATACAAACCAAATGGAAGGGCCCTATAGGAAAAGGTACCCAAAGAACATGTAAATGTGGTATTTTCTTGGTCTTTGGGGCTGATATGTATCTGGTAATACCCACTAAATACATCTATAAAGGAAAATAACCTCTTTCTTGTAAGGCAATCCAGGACCTGGTCAATAAAAGTAAAAGGGAAGTGGTTCTTCTTTGTAGCCTTGTTAAGTTCTCAATAATCAACATAGATCCTCCACTTCCCATTTTTCTTGGGGAATATGACTAGGGGTCATACTCACTCATTATCTAAAATGGGGTATATGAACCTTGCATCCAGTAGCTTTTGTAATTCCTCTTTCACAATGTCCTTAAGATATGGATTTATCCTTCTCTGAGGTTGTCACGTTGGCTTTCATCCCTCTTTGATGTAGATAAGATGAGTAATTTAAAGGGATTCACACCTTTAATCTCGTTATAGTCCAAAGAAAAAGCATCCAGGTTTTGCCTCAAAACATTTCATAATTTTTCTTCCTGCCCGGATGAGAGGGAGGGACTGAGCTTTATATTTCTAGAAGGTCTAATATCTACAACCTTGGCATGTTCTAAGTTAGGGTCAACATAGCACAAATCAGTCTCGAGGTTACTCTCATATTCCCTCATCAACTGTCATGGAAGTGGGGGGTTGTTTCTATAAGATATGGTCAATAAGGTCATTTTCATCAAGTTGAATCCCCCTATAATAGATTCTAGTGTGCAGAAAGGGTAGAGATATTCCTAGTAAAATTCTTCCTCTTCCTCATCCTCTAACCACAAGGGCATGTCATGCTCACTTGAAGGTTGAGCAATAGGATACAATACAAGTTGTTTTGATAGATTCTCATTCTTGATGGTCATGTTCCTAGCCCCGCATCTAATGTAGGCATCATTATTGGTCATCCAAGGCCTTCCTAGGATGAGAGGATAGCCATTAAACTTGGCTTTGGGTTGGAGGACAAGGAAATTAGTGGAGTACTCCCAGGAGTCAACAGATACCATTACATCATACCATTAAATCCTCAATAACTCCCTTAGGAGCTAGTATGGATCTATCTGCAAGTTGTATTATTGTAATGGTCTTCCTCAAGGCCCCTTAGAGATTGAGCTTGAGCATGGTTTCCTTATTCATCACATTAGTTATAGCCCCAAAGTCAATCAAGCTATTAGGGACTATAATTCTATAAATGTGCACATCCGCCACTAGGCTGCTAAGATCTAAGTACTTTGGGAATATTACCCTCCCAAGCATTAGATCAGACATTTTCCCAACAACATTGTTAGTGGGGGTATATCTTCTTATGCTTCCACAAATTTTGAGACACTCTTCCTTGATAAGCTTGTTGTAAATGGGGACATCTTTGATGGCTTGGAGAAGGGTTATTTTGACACAAAATTTTTGCCTCTTCGAGGGTGTGTTGTTTAGGTTGGATCAACCTCTCAAGGTAAGGTGTTGCACTGGCTTGAGGGGCACTTTTCTCCTTCTCTCGTTCAAGTTATTTAGGTGGATAAGGTGGGTGAAAATCTAGAATTACCTTCCCAAACCAAAGGTTTATCTCTAGGATTTCCACATCATAAGAAGGATAGGATGTTTCACCATTGTACACATGTTGTGCTTGCTTATTGTTTGGGTTGGGATTGGATTGAGAAGGTAGTTGAGGTTGCTTAAGTGGGTTATGGTGAGGGATTTATGGTTGAGGTTGAGGTGGAGGCATTAAAGTAATATGTGGGATTGTTTGAGGCCTCCACCCTTGTGAGGAGTTGCCCCACGGAGGAGGTTGAGGTGGATATGGTTGAAAAGGAGGGTTGATAGGTTGATGAGGATATTAAGGAGGATAAGGCCAAGAAGTAGGTATGGGTCATGATGGATGAATGGAAGGGTACCAAGGCTGGAAAGGTGCATTATGGGTTGGATTGTAAGGACGATAATGTGCACCTTTCATGCCCTGTTGTTATGGAGGAGGACCTTGACACCTCCATTGGTTAATGAAGTAGAGTTAATCTGAACCACCTTCTGCCCCTTAGTATACATATTTCAAGCCTGACAGAGAAATACATTGGTCTATTTCATGGTTTTCATCACAGACAGAGAGGACTTATATGAAATTAAATAGGAACTCATTCCTGGGATGTCTCTTAATGCACTAGGGGAAAATGTAGCTAGAGCTCTTTCTACCTCCTCTTGATTTCTTTCAATCTTCATAGTATCCATATGTAGGTAAATTTTATGCAAAATTTCACTCTTGATATCCTCTACCATAATTCCTATCTAATGGTTGATGGATGATGCAGAGGGTGATGCAACAACCAAGCCTTGGCTAGACCTACCAATTTACCTAGTAGCCCTAGAGTGGTTCTTGAATACCATCTTGATGTCATCATAAGGAAATTGGTAAATTTTTCCTTGAGACAGCATGTTGAGGGTCTCCATTACATCTTCCCTGATCCCTTGGAGAAGAACCAGCTTGAATGACTAAGGTTCAAGGGTACAATTAGCCTCCTATAATTGAGTTGGAATCTTTCCTCATAGTCCTCTAAAAATTCATGTAGTCCTAGGGTCATCCTAAAGTTTTCCTCCTTTATTTCCTTGGACCTATAGTAATCCTTGTACTTCTCATTAAAGGATAATTGCATTTGGGCCCAAGTAGTGATGTTTCCTGAAGGAAAACCCATAAACCATCGCAAGGTTGCATCTTTGAGGGTAGATGGAAACAACTTCAACTTATTTTCATCAAAGGTGTAGTCACAGGTCCTACAAACAACAAAAAATTAAAACATGAAGGTGTTGGGGTATTCAGAGATTAGGCCATGGAAATTTGAAAGGGAATCACAACTTATATTCCTCATTTGGGCCTCCCCATTGGTTTCCTGGATAGGAAAAATCTCATTTTACTTGTTTTCAACCATAGTGTGTGTAGGCAAGGTGGGCTCTTCTTCCCTTATGGGTTCCTCAAAAAATTTAGGTTCCTCATCTAGAGGGTTTTCTAGCTCTCTTGCAGTTAGAGAGGAAAGTTCACAGTCACCAAAAAATAACGATGTTTGGATCCTTGAAGGGGTGGGGGGTTTTAGTAGGAATTTTCCTTGACTATCTCTAATCCAATGAGGAATGAAATAAATAGCTCTGTTTTTTTAATTTTTCCTTTTTTAATTTTTGTTTAAGATTAGAAACCAATAAAAATGATGAAAAACAAACAAAAAAATCAACTTTTAATTAGAAAGAACACCTACTTAGACACCTCCCCAACAACAGTGCCAAAAAATGATGAGCCTAGGTATTGCATCAAGAATGTTGCAACTCCCAAGTCTTCTAAACTTAAATTATCAACTTGTGGTTTGTAAAAAAATAGAGGTGACAATGTTATATGCATAGTAGGTTAAGTTCCACTCATGTCACCCTAAAAAATTAGATCAGATGAAGGCACATAGAGGCCATTCTTTCGACTAACTATAAAGAGAAATTTTATAAAATCATATCATGGTTGCAAGGGGATGAACATGATTATAACTATAGAAATGAAAATACCATTCATTAAATGTAGAGACTAATTGTAATTGCATGAAAGGAACTAACTATACTAGTTTTAAAAATAAACTATGCTACTATATTTTTACACTTAATAAAATCAACATTCTACTTGTATGAATCATTAATATAATTTCAACTTTCTTGAGAAGGAGGAATTCAATCTAAAACACAACTATGGAATTCAAAAAAAACTAATTTTACTCTACTTATTGTTTTATGTTGCACTGGACGAAGGATAGGGTTGGAGTTCCCTAGGAGTCTCCCTGATCATGAAATCAAAGGCTGGAGGAAATTATTCAACTTTCAAATGCAAGAGTTAAGGTCTTAGGGAAAATCTAGTTGAATTTAGGCAGTGCTACAGGTCTGCTACAAGGTGCTACAGAAATTCATGTTTTGCTACAGGAGTGTGTATGATACCTTTCTAAGGGAAATGATGTTGTCCTGGAGGTGGAGGAAGTTGAAAGAAGGATGTCTGAGGCTGTTTTCCAAGCCTAGCACCCCTAGGAGGCCTATCTTGCACAAAATTTCATGCCCATGGTATCCTTCATTGGACCTGAAAGGATTATATCGATGGCAGAGCTTGAGAGAAGTATGACATTTCCATGAGGAGGGTGGAAATATGTAAGTGGGTGTGGTTGAGTGTGCAAACCCACGTGAGTCAGTTGGAAACCCCTGCAGACCAATAATTAGAACATGCATCTACTAATCAATATTGCAGCAAGACAAATCAACGTGGAAAAGGTGAGTTGAATATTATTTCATCAATATCTACTAAATCCTACAACATGCATCTAATCTAATTTCAAAAACAATGGTGTTAACTTCTAAGTTACAGAAACCAAGCATGAAAAATAATTTCAATCCAAAACTTGGTAATTTCCAAGAAATCATAAACACCTATCTTTGTCTTGATTTTTTAGACTCTCCAACCACAATTCCCACAAGAGAGGTGGTGACCAAACCTGCAACTACAATTTCTGCAATATAATCCCTACTTAAGCAAGGAAATAAATGAAATGACTTGAACAAGAACAAGAAAAGAATAAAGGAAAGGGGCTAAAGCCTCTGGGTTGGGCCCAAACCCAAGGGTTTCAGCCCTCCAAAGTTAACTCGGGTGTAGGCCAACAATAAGATTTCCATTAATATAAAATAAGAGTCACATACATAATATCAAATATGAAAATAAAAACGTCAAACTATTGGCTCTCAATAACTATTATTATCTCCAACAAAATTTCAAATCCTAATGAGCCCTTAGGCTTGTTTATTTATACAAAAAGTGGTAGAGGGGAAGCTCCCTTGGCAGGAGGACTGCTTCCCTCCAAAATTTCAAAATTGGTGGATCTATTTCCCTTGGAACTTCACATGCACTTGAGTTCCTCGGCTGCTAGTGGACTTTGAGTTGTTGGTGAGGAATATTTCTTCTCAAGTTGAGTTGAAGCGTTAATGTAGTGGAAGAGCCTCCTAGATTCTCTCTAAATTCCTCCAACAAGCCCCTGCATAGTAAATATCTCCAAAAATGCTTATTTTTCCTGCATATTAATCATATTAGGCCATGAAATATGACAAGCACCCTTTAATCTCCCTACTAAGTACATTATGGCTAGAAATGAAAATTAATGTGAGAAAAAGAGAGTTTAAGGTTTTGAGGATAACACTATTGGCCTCAAAATATTTCTATTTATGGGACCCATCAAATACCATTTCTCCTCAAACCATCCTATAATTTCCTTTTTCAAGCTATTTTTTTACACCTACATTGCTCATCTTACTTGTAGAATTCAATTTTTTTTGCTAATATTGGGATGTACAAAATACTAGGGAGTGTTCTAATCCTTATATCTACAAGCTTCAAAATGAATTTTCCTCATCCAATGATTATGAATGTTGTTTCATATCATGGGTAATGATCATTTCCCTCATGCTTTTAATAATTTTAAACCTACTCCCTATGAGGAGTCATATGAACAACTACATCTAAATCGACAAGTCATGCATCATGATATGCATGTGTCCTAGAAGAAGACAAGTACCCTTCCCCTACTTTGTTTGATGAGGCTTCTAATTTTGTACAAGGAGAATCATCAAATCCCTTCCTTCTCTCAACACTTTTGGATATGTAATCACCTTATTTTCCATATCTCCAACACACCTTTATGAAGTTTCATGGAGATTTAGATATTCCTACTAGATTTAAATATCTCACTTGAGAACTTATACTTTTTTCTATCCTAGGATCATCCTCTAACAAATAAGACATATGTGTTATGTATTTCCATTTTTTTCTATCTCATCTTCCCTAATATCAAGTATGGGACTATTTCATCAAAACTTAAAGTAGTTACATTACTACCCATGGAAACAAACAAACAAAACATACCATGATTCTCATAGACACACAAGAAACTGATACACTTATCTTCATGTGATATATTAATATTAACAAAAAATGGTTGACTTAGCACAATATTGAAACTGTTAATATGTTCTTTCACTAGGTATGTGTTTTGCATTGTTACGCTATACAACTTATTCATAGGAAAAATTTGTTCCTTAGGGACTTAGATTGATGAAAAAACCCCTATATGTTTTCACAATTCCTACATTATACCTTCTCCTAAAACATTCAATAATAATGAATTGAAGAGAAAAAAACATATTATACGACTTTCCGTCCAATCCAACTTGGTCTAGTCTTTTGTTTGAATCCCCATTAGTGCAATACCTTGATCCACAATGATATAATAATATTTATCAACCAATATATCATCCTTTTTCAGCTTCCATAGCTCATAACTCCTCCCATAGAATTTCTCAATATGTATCTTTGAAATACTTGTCATTTCCTTTCACTGCATTGAGAATTGATATCATAGATCTCCCCCATACAACAAGGTTTTTGTAACATATCCTTGTTCTACCCCTACTCATTGTGATAATAATTATGACTATAACACTAACTTGGAGAATTACGACTGATTGGAACTTTGATTAAACACCTGTGAGATATTATTTAAAATTAATTAACACAACTAAAGAAGGGATAACCTTATGGATCCTTGGTTTGGGGTAAGTTGCTTGTTTTTCTTGCATACCTTGAAAAGAAATACCCTACTGAACTAAATACTTGAACCAATCGCAACTGAGAAAATCCATTTCCTGAAATTTTTTAATATGATGTGATTTGGGTTGAACTAGAGTTGGTAGATTTGTTGATAGTTCATTTATGGGAGTAGACATTGGATTGGGTGGTCCCATTCCCATCCTCCCCTCTTACAGATTGAGGAGGTAATACTAGAAGGAAAGGAACCAAAGAGCTAAGATGGAGTTATATTGGTTGTGCCAAGGGATGTAAGAAGAATTATTCATATACACAAATCATAAGTGAATTAGGGGTTAGATGATAAGAATGTGAGTCAGTTTCCCAATAGTTGACTTTATTAATTTCCTAGTAAAGTTGGAATATTCTCTCCTTCCAAGTCATGAGACTTTGTGATCTTTAAACTATGCCTTGTGACTCTAGGTGTTAACTACTATGACTATGACTAAGGCCACTAAAAAATTTATGTGAGCCTATGTTTCTAGTATGTTATTTAAGAATTGAAATTCAACCACTAAGTGCTTGATCTCGTTGATCAACCACTTAATGTTTCCATTTTGGCTAATGAATCATGTATTTCTTTCACTTAGTTGATGAACCACTATTAAGGTTGTTGAATAAGTTAATCACACCACTAGGTTCTTTCCTTGGTTGATGAACCACTTAGTGCTTTATGATTGGTTGATGACCACTAAGTTCTTTTCAATTGGTTTTTAAACCACCTACACAATGGATTTAATCCTTATAAAATGAGAAACATACACTTCCCTTGAATTTGAGTGAATACCTATGTTATGAAGATAAAAAAGTAAGCGAGTCACTCGATTGGTTACTACTATAAAGGATTTGATGAACCACCCAAACAGTGGAATCCATATCTTAGGTGTTTAAGCAAGCCACCAGTGTAAAATTATCCTTGTATAAGCATTTCATTAGACTATGGATCTAGCTCGAGGGAGGTCAGCTGTAAGAACGATCATAGTGTAGTTGGCCTATGATTGGGTAGCAAGTGGAAGTCCCTCCTTCATTTTCCATTGCAAGTTATTCAGATAAGAATTTTGACTTATATCTATTGGTACTATGGATGTGAATTTTCTTGGTATGTTATTGGTTTCCTTATGGTTTGGTACAATGCATGAAATATTGTAGAACCCATTGCATGATTTATGATGGACAAGTTGTCTCATATGTTTCTATGGTTGTATTGAACTCATCGCATTATGCGATTGTTATCATCTTCATGAATTTCAGTGCTACTTATATCATTGTTATTGCTTGTATTATACGAGTTAGTTAACATGTTATTACATGTGTTTTCAATTATCTAACATGTTTATCAATTGAGTATCTCACTATCATAATTAACCATTATAGAGTATCTCACTAAATAAATTTCCTATCTCTTCAATAAATGGTAAAGTTGAAGTTCTTGAATTAATGAAAATCATCCTTTGGATTCCCCTCGTTCTCACTTTGGAGATGGCTTACTATTTCAAAAGGGTTGATCTTAGGACTTAGCCATTATCTCATAAAATTGGTTTTTCGAGCATCTAGGTTGTCAAGCCAATAGTCCTTTAAGAGATTTGGATCAAAACTTCCGAACAAGAAAAAATGTAGCCAGTTCAATGTGCAAAGTGTGGACCAAATCTAGTGATTTGTGGATTTGGACGTGGAAGGGGCCTAGAGTGGCTCTGGGATGGAACCTTGACCTAGAAAAATCCTACTCCACCACTCACCGACCATCACTTATTTTCTTAACACATGCACAATGTAATATGGAGAGGGTGACGATGGTGGAGTAATGGTGGCACCTGTAACGAATATCACTCGGTTTTTCAAGGCCATAAAAATATGGACTACCTATCGCTTGTCAGTAGCAATCAACCCTTGGAATTTTCTTAATAACAGTTTGTTAGACTAGTAGTGGTATATGGAGTAGAAACTAGCATGGACATTATCATTTTTCGAGGCCATCAATTCATGGGATTGTCAACCACCTTAGAATCCCTTGTTATAGAGTTGTCGCCTCTGAATGGTGAAATTTGGGTGTGGGACCAATCAACAACCCCTGCTCACCCTAGTCCCCCATTGGTCATTGTGATTTAACAGGGGACAGTCTGACATGGGCATTCTCGTCGAGGGTCCCTCATTAAAGAGGCGCTACCTTTTGGTGGTGTTATAGGGGTGTGGGTCCGACCAAAAACCCACATACACTCCAAGGCCCTCCTATTCTATCATGAATTAACAAGGGGGGCGGGGGGGTATTACATGGGGAATCCTACCATTGGTCGAGGTGATGTGATCGTACTATGGACCTC
The DNA here is from genome assembly GCA_034641835.2 of Pinus albicaulis. Taxonomy (NCBI): domain Eukaryota; kingdom Viridiplantae; phylum Streptophyta; class Pinopsida; order Pinales; family Pinaceae; genus Pinus; species Pinus albicaulis. The sequence continues at coordinate 321,755,846 of CM076576.1, read as the reverse complement.
TTGAGTCCTAGAAATTTCATGGCTCAACATGAGAGGAATTTCCCAGTCAGAGCCCTAATTAGACTCCATTCCACTGAAATTGCAATCCAAACTGATTCAATGGGTCTCTGGTTATCCTTATCCTTACCCTAAGACTAGCCTAAGGTTAATCTAGTCTCCACTAACTAGTATATACAATATGCAAAAAGATTTCATTTAGTTTGTTTGTGATTGATCTTCATTGTGATTAACAAACTAAAGAGAAAGGAATTATTTATATATAATTACTTTAGAAAATGATGACTCCTTTCAAGTGATTGAATTCAAGGCTCAATCTTGCCAAAGTGTGATTAGCTCCTATGAAAGGAAACTTTAAAAGAATGAAAAAAATCAAACACAATCTAAGCCCTATGTTACAAAAGAAGAAGAAAACATATCTTGACAAAGGGAAGGAAAACCTTACTCCTTGAAAGGAGTTGAAGGTATTTAACAAAGGGAGAGAACTGTGATTGTCTTTAGAAGTAAGATAAAAATGCAAGTCATCAAAAAAATTCAATAACTTATAGATTATTCAAGCAAATATACAATGAAAATATCCTCACAAAAATTTAAAAAAATATTCCACATATTATTAAACCAATAATTAAGAAAAATGAACTCATTGTAAGATTTATATTAAACAAGAGAAAAAAAAATTCAAACTCAATATAAATATTTAAAAAAAAAATAAAAAATTACAATAACCTAATAAAACAATTAACACAATAACCAATATACAACATACTTTAACAATAGTGCAAAAAGTCTCATCAATATACTACTTGCCACATCATGTAAACTAAACTGAAAAAAATAGCATATTAGCAACCTAAATAAATAACAAGACAAATACAATAATGTAAAGAAATGAGACTTCGAAATGTTTTCTTCAATTCCATATATATATATATATATATATATATATATATATATAATACGATCTTCCATAGTCAAACACACCATAATGTCCATGGCCAATCTCCACTGGCCCCCCACGTTTTCTTAGGTATAAATGGTTTCACCATAGTTTGCTGATCACCAATGATATGACACGATGAGAAATAAAATTCTCAGTTGTATTTCAAAACAAAATGTGCAGATCTCAAATGGTTCAGCGATCTGTGAGAAGATTATCAGTATATTATCGATCATTGGTTCAACTACCATTGTCTCCTCATTCACTGTACCAATGAAACTCAAACCGAATCTAAGAGAGAGAGTACCAATTGGTTACTTCAACGTTAGTGGTACTCAGATTAATAGATATAACTATGGATTTCCCTAGAATATATAAACATAACGAAATATTTGTAATTAGAGGTACGAATGCACATATTAGTGGGTTGTAGAGGAGTGCTATTTTTTTTAATATTGACATTGATATTTTGATGTTGAGACAAATATTCAAATTTATTTGATGCCAAGGATACATGTGACGGTTGAGTCACAAACACATGTGATTGGTTTCATGGTTGATTCTTTCACGGTAATAATAAATATGGTTTAACAAGTATACATCATGGTTAATTATGTTCCGTGTTCCCATCATAGTATAGAATTGATATAAGTTTATCATTTTCTGTTACAGGTGGCAGAGTTTCTTTGGCATTTTGTATTGGCCATTATATGCACCTTTTGCACACAATTACAATCCCAGACTTTTGGACATCCATCAATTTCATTTAGGACTCTATATTCCAGTCATCTCATGAATACCAATATTTCTAATAATTGTTTTGAAAATTTGTTTGCAGGGTACAATGATGATTTCCATATCATATTAGATTGGAGTGTTTGACAAAAGTCGTGGGCAGCCATCTCATCAACTATTGTTTGATCTAACTTGTTCCATACTCTTTCTTGCAGTCGGTCCTCCTAAATTACTTGATACTTTGAATTTTTTTGTGTACTGTTCTTTATTAAACAATGTCCATTGCATGGGAGGTGTCTACTTGATAATAGTTTTCAGTGCAGGGATGTTTTTTATAAATAGTCAACATAAATATAATAATAAAATAGAATAATATTTAATTGGTTTTTTAAAAAATTAGCAGCATTAATAAAATAAATTAATATTTGATTTTATAATTTAATAAATTTTCAGATGAGTAATTTTTTTTAATTTTATTAATATATATTTTTTCTAATTTTAAATTTGAAATTAAAATGATATTTTATATGTCACTATTTCATATTAAGAATAAAAAAAATTACACATCTTTTTATTGAATAATAGATCATTGAAATGTTTTATTATATAAAGTTAATATTAAAAAATTTTAATTTAAAAAAAATTGAAATATTTTATTTATATAGAATGTTAAAATAATATTTTAAATATTATATCTCAAATTCCACTTAAACACTAAAAAAATTATACATTTTTATGATAAAAAATTTATTATTTTTAAATATAAATTTGATATAAAAATATTTTTCTATTTATAAGTGATATTGAGATAAATTATTATTATTATTATTTAAGTATTATGCATTAATTTTAGAATGAGTATAAAAAATTATATATTTCTTTTATATTTAATTATATGATGATGATTGATTCATTAAGACCAGTGTCGTCTATCAAACCTTATGAAGGTAAGAGAGTAATTGAGAGTTTTTAATATTGTTCAAAAAGATGGGAAAGAAATGTTCCTAAATCATTATAGTTTTGTTGACTTAAAAATTCAAGAATGTTGGCAGTGTGGCAAATGTTTTGGAAATGAGAATGGATGTGAATAAGAGTCGGGAAATTCAAGAGAAAGTGATTTTCATATTCAACTCTCTTAGCATCACAAAGGTAACACATTCTTTCATCCCTAGGCATTTTGGGAATAGACCAATGTCTGATTTCACTTTGAAGCTCATGAGAATTAGTTATTATCTTCGCAGTGTTTGTTTTGTTCTTAGCACTAGTTAAGACATAAAGATAATTATGGATAGCAAGAGTGGCGTTGATCACCTCCTTATAATACCTTAGCTTCATTTTCCCCTCAAGCTCCTTATCATCCCACAACTTATCCTTAAATTTGGAAGTAATAGTATTTTTAATATTATCCCTCTTCTCCAAGATGATCTCCTCTTCTATCCCCCAATGGTCGAGCCAATACTCGATATCCTTGTGCCATCCCTGCTTGAGCCAAAGGTGAGGGTTCTAGCTAGAGTTAGAAGTGATTTTGGGGAAACTCTTGGCTTACATGTTGTAAATTTTCTTCTAATACATCAGATACCTAAATATAGACATACTCTCAATGGGGGAGAAGCTAGCTTCAGTCAAGAGGATAAGATAAGGAGTATTCCCTTTAATCTTCAGGTTGTAGGTTATAAATTCCTATTGGATAAGCTCAATCATCCTCTGTTATTCTTTAGATATATTGCAACTCCATTAGAGAAATTTTTAGGTCTAAAATGGGCCTTAAAACAAAAATCTACAACCAAAATCAACTTATAAGAACCAATAAGATTCAAGATGATGATGCCAACCATGGGAGATGATTCACAATTCTTAGAGTAAAAAAGTAAAAACATTAAAATTTTTAAAAATAACTACTTTTGTAACTCATATTTTCAACTTATTTCCCTAAGGTTTTACTCAAATTTTGAGCGATGGCACTCTTTCAATGCGCAATTTAATTCCTCATCCAAGGAGTACCCACGTTGCATACTTTAGATGGACCCTACGACATGTCCAGGGCTTGTCGAAAGTATGAAATATGGGTACTCCTTGGATGAGGAATTAAATTCTACATCCAATGAGTGCCCCCGCTCGAAATTTGAGTAAAACTATAGGGAGATAAGCTAAAAATATGAGTTGAAAAAATAGTTTTTCTTTTTTCCCTCTAAATTTTGATGATGTAATCTAATCTTATATTATTATTTCCACTAGTATTATATAATATTCCTTAGGAGGTCAATCTTAGAACTCAAAATTTCTCTAATGCAAACCTCACACCTATATAAAATAATAGGGGTGACGAGAGTCTCAAAGAGGAACTTTTTTTTACTCCAAACCAAAGGGGGTGAATGCATGAGGATGGGTTACACTTTTGGGTCAAATGTGGCAACAAAATTTCAGGTTTTCCCTCTTTTATTGAATCAAAGCCCTCAAAATTCATATAATCATTGTGAATTTTTATTTGGAGAAAAAAGACAATATGTGGAGAATTATGTTGTTGCCCTGATGATATTTTGCAAAAAAAATTAGTGTCTTATAATCTCTTAATTTCTCATTAAATGCAATACTTGTCCTTGCAATTTTTCACACAATTTAAAAGGTATGTGTGTGTTCACATAGCATAACTTAATTGTGTAATATATATATATATATATATATATATATATATATATATATATATAATCATGACCTGCACGGAGAGAACTAAGTTTTTCACATTAAATTTTAATTTTTTTATGCAAAATTATACTTTTTATTGTTTTTTGGAGTTGGCAAAATAATATTTCAATTACATTTTGGAGACACATGTTCGCATAAGATTTTTTTCAACTGTTTAAATAATTTGAAAAACCAAGAGTACCTTTTTGAATAGGACTCGTAAACGAAGATAGTCGCATTTTTGGAATTCTTTTTGTTGTGTACATTTTATGTTATTGATTTTTTATTCATCCCCTTTAAAACTATGCAAAAAATTTCAAGGATTTTGTTTAAAAGAAATTAGATAAAAAATATCATATGAATTCGAAAGTGTCAAACAAATATGCCATTGGATAAAGGATTCTTTCATGAATCCAAAAAGATCAACTCTTCGAGTGCAGGAAAAATTCTGCCCTAAATCTACTAGGGTACAAAATGGGGTTGCAAAGAAATCTGTAGAAGGGGTGATAAAGATGTGACTTTTACGACCTCGGAAGCTCGATCGAGTGCTTAAAACACTTGATAAAGTGCTTTATTTTTTAAATTCAAATAGCTCGATCGAAGGTTTAATAAACCCTCGATCGAGCCCTTAACGTGGTTAAATAAATGATTGACCTAGAAGCTTTAAAGCTTGATCTACCCTATAACTCGATCTAGCTTTAAGGGTTTATCTAGCTTTAAGGGTAAATCTAGCCTATAGCTAGATATTGCTTTAAGGCTAAATCTAGCCTATAGCTAGATATTTCTTTAAGGCTAGATCTAGCTTTAAGGCTCGATCGAGCCACTTTTTTTAATTCCATACCTAGGTTGTATTAGTGGTAAATGTAAAAAACATGGCTCGATCGAACCATTAGCTCGATCAAGCTCCTAGATAACCTTGAGTTAAATTTTCTAATCCCTCAAACAACTTGAGTAAGGGCTCAAATATTGCTCGATCGAGCGCTTAAACTGGCTCAATCATTTTATTGTTTTTCACCCAAAACGGGCCCTCTCTTGCTAAAAGTGTAACCCAACTCCATGTGCTCACCCAAAAATCAGTTAGATTACAATTGTTTTGAAGCTCATAATAAGCTTTCCAGCCTCTAATAATCCTTTTATCAATGATAAAATTCCAATTGAGTTGATGATGAATGTTATACCTAAATATTTGTATGAAGAAATATTCTCCAAGTAATTTTTATTATAGATGAAATTATCATGGTTGATCATTTTGGATTTAATTGTCATGAATTTAGTATTGTTGGTATTAATATTCATACCTATATTGGAGCAGTAATCATGGAGGATTTTAAGCTTCTTAACGATATCAACATGGATTTTGGCTAGAAGAACGATATCATCATCATAAAGGAGAAGAGTAATGACCATACTAATGAGCTTGGGGCCATCGTGTCCCACAACGTCCAAACACCCTTCTAGCTTATTCATGTCAATGTCAAAAAGGGTAGGGGAAAGTGGACACCATTTTTTAACGCCAATATTGTTAAGTCCCTATATTAATAGTGTAGTCCCTTATTATGTTAATGTAGCCCCCTTTATTGTTATTGTTGTACCCCTATAACCCTCATATTGTTATTATTGTGCCCTTACATTATTATTGTTAGGTCGGCTAGGATTACATTGTGGCCCCACTAGGATTACATTTTGGCCCCATGGACTCTTAATATATATAGAAAGGAGTTTTTGACATTTGTATCATCCAAGAATTGTTCATGTAATCTATTGGAGGCTGCCCCCTCGAAGTGGCTTATTTATAAGGCGTCGATATCTCTTTTCTTCTATTTTTGGAGTTGGTTTCACAACATTTGGTATCAGAGCTTTGGATTCTAGGGTTTCGCTGGTCCAAACAGGTCATCCTGGAATTTTCGCTATCAATTTTTTTCTACAAAGGTTCAAAAGCTAAAATTATTATAGTGCGAAGCCGAAATCCTAAGGAACATCCTCACAAAATTTTAGAGCTTGGTTCTCAATATTTTTGGAGATATGATCTATGGAAGTTAGGGCTTTTTGTAGGCTCCTGAATTTCACTTAAAAAGGTCATTGCATAATTTCTACTATAATATTTTTTCTACAAAGGTTCAGAAGCTGTAGTTTTTAGAGAACAAATCCCAAATCCTAAGGAACATCGTCCCAAAATTTTAGAGCTTGGTTCGCAATATTTTAGGAGATATGATCTGTGGAAGTTAGGTCTTTTTCAGGCTCCCAAATTTCATCTCAAAGAGGTGATCATGGGAAAATATTCAAAAATATCTCTTTGAGCATCGGATTGGAATTCTATAAAAAGTGACTGGAAGTACACAAACTTTAGTTTCCTATCTATAAATTTCAGAGTGAAAGGAGAAAACAATGACACGTGGCAAATCGTACAAGTTCTCTCTACTGAATCAGTCCATAATTAGGTCATTGTGGGAGATTGGACATAACTTTGTCTTGAAGAACACAAATCAGGTCAGACCTGTGGCATTCGAAAGAGAATTCAGAGGGCTGCGTCAGTGCCATATTGAAGATCCAAAATCACAGAGATAATTCAGTTTCAATATCAAGCTCCTCAAAAGGAAGAAAAAGGTGTCTATTTGGTTTTTAAAATTGCATAATGTTTGTTTGAAAAAGCAGTTTGAAGTGATTCCAAGGGAATATTTTATAATTTTTATCAGTATTGGGTTCTATAATGCCTCCAAAAAATAATTCCATACCAATTAAGCCCTCAAAAAGCTATACTGTGACGCATGAAGAGGAAGAATTGTAGTATGAGATATCAAAATTACAGTACCAAGTGCAACAAATTTCGATCTTATGAAGAGCAACTGAATATGACATAGATGGTTTAAAAGTAGAAATGGAGACTAAGTTGGATGGTTTGAAGGATCAAATAATAGCTAATATGGATGATAAATTAGTGGAATATCACATTGAGCATCAACAACAAGTTCTCTAACTCTCAAAGGATAACCTAAATTTGGTGCAGAATCTAATGAAACAATAGGAAGATCAACATCACATCGAAAGAAGTTCTGAAGCAGTCACAGAAATAAGAACTCGACAAATACGATTAATTTTAGAGTATCTCAATAAGTGGAAGAACCTTCTTATAGAAGATTCCACATGGGAGGATGAGAATTTTATACAGAAGCATCAAGAAATAATCAAGCGTTGAGGAAAACACTTGTTTAACGGAGAGGGGCATGTTAAGTCCCTATATTAATATTTTAGTCACTTATTATGTTATTGTAGCACCCCTTATTGTTATTGTTGTACCCCTGTAACCCCCATATTGTTATTATTGTGCCCTTACATTATTATTGTTAGATCGGCTAGGATTACATTGTGACCCCACTAGGATTACATTTTGGCCCCATGGACTCCTATATATAGAAAGGAGGTTTTGGCATTTGTATCATCCAAGAATTTTTCATTCATGTAATGTATTGGAGGTTTCCCCCTCGAAGTGGCTTATTTCTAAGGCGTTGATATCTCTTTTATTCTATTTTTGGAGCTGGTTTCACAACAAATATTACATTTAATTTCTTTAGACCAACTGTCAGTTGTCTTAAGCTTGGCGAAAACATTCTCGTATAGCCAAATTAAAACAACCCTTAATTAAGAGGAACCATTATCTATTCGAGTATTTTCCATAGCATATCCCGAGGAACTGTGTCGAAAGCTTTTCTAAAGTCAACAAAATAACAAAAGGGATCACTTTTATTGTTGCAACATTCATCGACAATGATCCTAAGAGTGACAAGATGGTTAATAGTTGAGTGATATCTCCTAAGTCCTTATTTCCCTTTAACTCTTTTACCATGGCTTTACATCCAAAGGCTAATCTTCTTTTCCAAAATGAGCCAATACAATTTGGCTAGAAGGTGTCTAATCATAATGATCCTATAGTTAGAGGGAGTATTTTTACCCCCACTTTTAAAGATACTCACAATAAGGCTTTGCGTCCAAGGCTTAGGGAAGCTATATTTTACTACCAAATTGAGAAATTTTTGAATATGAGGGTTGATGATAGACCTTCCATTTTGAAATTTTCAGATTGGTAGCCTTCAATATCCCTAGCTTTCCCATTATCGAGTTTCTTAATCCCAAACTCCGCGTCTTCCAAAGAAAAGATATCCTCCTCTATAGGGGAGTTTAATATGTTTCCCATGGTGTTTGGGGAGTCATAAATATTCCTAAGATAAATATCCCAATTCTTTAAGGGGATTGAATTATTTTCTTTTGTTTTATGAACAAGTATATTCCTCCAAAACCTTCTAGGCTTTATGAACAATTATATTCCTCCAAAACCTTCTAGGCTCAACTTTAGAAAATTGAAGAAGACACTCTTTCCTCTTATTAATATAGGACATTTTCTTCCTTTTGATAAGAGCTCTGTACACACTTATTTTTTCAATATTTACAATTTCGTTAGGAGCATCTTGAATCTTTTTAATGGCAGCTTTACAATCAATATCATACCAAGGGTTGGAAGTTATATTATCCTTTTCTTATGAGACCTCGGTAGATAATTTATTAATGATATTGGAAAGGGTTGTAGTAAAATTATAGTAGATGTGATCAATGTTATTATTATATGTTAAGAAACCTAAATCCATCATTAAATCATGTAAGAATAGATCCATTTTACTTACGTCAAAGCGAATGTGGCTTTGACTCTCACAATTTTTTTGCATGTGGTTGGTGTGTTTGTCAAGATTTAGGGTTAAGGATATAGGTTTGTGGTTATAATCAAACTCACGGTCATTTATGAGGTCAAAATATACAATACGATTGAGAACATGGTTGTCAAATATTGCATAATCCACAATGCTACTACCCATCCCATGAATACAAGTCCTTTGAATAGAGGTTGGTCACTTATTAGTTCCATTACAAATTATTAGGCCTTGGAAATTGTAAAGCTTGATAAGCTCAGTACCAAATAGTTTCTCGGTTGTGTCTTTAGATTTCTTTTAAATCTATTAGCTAGGTCACAATTCTCATATAGAGAAAATGAGTTAGGGTTATAGTTATTACTTAGGAGAGTAGCTTGGTTAGTAGTAGTTTTAGCATTGAAGTCCCCAAGGAAAAAGATATCACCTTCATTGCTTAGACTATGGATATCCTGTTCTAATGTATTGAAAGGGCAATTCATATTCAAATTGTTTTTATTAGAAAATGTAGAGTATATAAAGACAAAATAACAATTTGCATGAAAAAACCTATTAATTTGACAAATTAAAAATGTAAATCAATAAATTTTTATATTAATTAAATTATATTTTTAATGAATTTTATTACTTGAAATATTTTTTATTATTAATATTTTTAAATTAATTAAGTTATATTTTTAATGAATTTTATTACTTGAAATATTTTTTATTATTAATATTTTTAAATTCTATGTATTAATTATATATCTCTTTTAATTAATTCTATCTTTTTAATTAATTTTATGCCATAACTATAAGAATTTATTTCTCTTTTCTATTTAATTATAAAAAATATTATATTACAAAATAATATTTTACAAATTTAAAACGTAAATCAATAAAAATTATATTTTGAAATAATTTTATTATTGAAATATTTAAAATGTATTTTTTTTTTGAAGTTAATATATACTAAATCAATTATTCATATTTAATTATTCCACACGTTAAGGTGATGATTAAGTTTTAAAAACTCAATGATATATATCATATTCTCTAAATTATAACCTTAATGGAGGGAAACGTGCAAAATCCACTTATTGCATGAATAACAACGTATGGGCAAGTCTCTTCGTAATTTTTTTGTCGGTGTTAGTTAATATGTAGATTCAGAATTACATAAATTATATTTTTAATTGATATTACTTAATCAATTTACTTTTGTATACTTATTTATTCTACATGTTAACGTGATTATGTTTTAAAAACGTGATGATAGATATCATATTCTCTAATTATAATCTTAATAATTATGTGTTATGAAGTTGTGGTTCGAAGGGCGATTTCTTCAGTAAAAAAAACAAAACAAAACACTGAACTAATTAACTAACTTAATGGAAGGAAACCTACAAAAATCTACTTATTGCACATTATATGTGCAAGTCGCTTAACAATTTTTTTTGTGGGTGTCAATTAATATGTAGATTCACAATTACATCACGGAGGGCCGATGATTTATTTTACATACTTCCCTATAGGTCTAAGCCATAGATTCCTATCTTATACTCTTGCGTGGAAGTATACAATTTTTAAAATGCCATGTTATACCATAGTCTCTTCTTTATCATTCCAATCTTTAAAACTTAAAAGTACCATTTTAGATCGGGATAGCTTTCATCGTTATCTTTGTTATCAAAGCCCTAATAGTTATGCCATGTTCTTTTCATTTTCATGTTCGTGTGGATATATAGTTATGTCATGTTTTTTTTTCATTTTTATGGAAAATGGCATAACTATTATATATATATACATTTTCATGTTCTTGTGGTTGTAACTATTTTATATATATAATTTGGTAGGAATATTTTGATAAAGAATAGCTTAATTATTTATTACAATAGTGAAATTTAGTACAATTTAGTTAGGTTTAAATTATAGCTAAATTAGAACTAAAGACATTATAGTGAAATTCACTTTTAAAAAATATGTTAAATGCTAATTTACTAGGATTTTTTATTAAAAAACTTCATGGGATCCTCTCTTTTCTCTAAAAAATATATGGTGTGGCTTAATTATTAATGATAATAATGGTTGGTAACCTAGTCGAACCCATCTAAACTCACACCTTAGCTAAACTAGTATTGAAGACCTTATGTTAAATTCTACCTTGAAGCAATCTCATTAAATCAATTAAGTTAACCCATTGGACAAAAAAATTGAAAGACATGAGGGTGGGCTTTGATCCACTTATGAGTGTGTGAGTCACAGGATCACTTAATATGGTGTCTCTAGGTGCAACCACGTATTCAACGATAACCTTAAGGTGATGCCATAGCTACAAGAAAAGTGCTCACAAGAATTAAACCCTTCCCATAGGTGAAAAACTTATTTCTCGTGGGTAATGGCTCCAAGATCTTTTCAATTTTCAAATGATAATATCCCCCCAAGCTCTTTTCAATTTTCAAAGGAAAGCTTCATGATAATATTCCCCCTCTTCCCCATGATATCTAGATGGAGGATGATCCAAGTGGATATTGGTGGCCACCTGCCTATTCCACTTGTGGCCCCACCATTGTCTCTTTCAGTTTTTCCGCCAGACACCAGATGTGTTTAGGCGCTTTTGCGTCCAACTTTCCGAGCTTTGAGGCCCTAAACGATGTTTTTGGCACGTTCGCTTAATATGACTCGTTCAAATTGATATTTGCAGCAATAGTTGTATCCTCGACAGGATATTCTAACGATGTATCATGTGTAGTCAAAACAGAGATAGTATCCCAAAGTTACATTCCTGGAAGTTGGAAAATGAATGCAATTTACTCAACCAGGCTCATAGTTTTATGTCATCTTACTTTGCTAGGTTTTTGATATTTGTGGTTTTCCATTGTTTCTAAATAATAAATAGGCCCTCAAGCCTCATTGTAACTCAGTTCAAAGGCCTATAGCCACCACATCTCTTCTTAAAGATAGCTACTATCACCCTAGCTAGTTTATTTCCATTCTGTCTGTAAGCAAATTTTAAGTTCTTTGATATTAATGAAATGAAGTGTTATTTCAGCTACATCTTTGTATTTATGGTTATATGTTTATTCTGTTGTATTCCTGCATAAATCTCGATCAGTGGTATCAGAGCGGTCTGCTTTTTCTTGATCCTTCTTTCCATGTCCCCAACGAGGTCGGGGTATAAGGAGCTAGGGCTTGATCTGGTGGAACCTTTGCAAGATCAGCCTCGCAAACCAGGACGGACGCCCATGGGGGACGAAAAGAAAGATGAGGGAGCAAGAGATCCTATCAAAATATTGCTCGAGGAGGCCCTCTAAAAACAAAGGAACGCGATGATGGATAACTTTTCCCAGATCCTTCAACGACTGCCCACTGGAGGTGCATCTGCATCCAGCAGCCACTTTGGAGGCGCGACTCCCTTTAAGGTACAAGTAAACTTTGAAATTCCCATATTTGAGGGTTAAATAGATGCAGATGCCGTAGATAGATCGTTGAATCTATTAGAAGGATATTTCTCGGTTCATGACTTTTCCGACTGGGAGAAGATTATTTTTACGCTCCTCAAAGCTACCCCTCATGTCAAGGACTGGTGGGAAACCTACTGTGAGAAAAAGGACGAGAGAGAACCCTCTCTGTTCTTAGCCGTACCCACTTGGAATTCTTTCCGAGATGCCATCAAGGAACAATACTATCCCGTGGGGAGCTATGAGGACAAGTAAATACAATGGACCACACTACGGAAACAAAGATTCAGAGAAACATCTGGTGCTAAAGTATCATAGTTGTCTGCACAGATACAGTCAGGAGGAGATGGAGTTCCTCGACATCTCCTCGCTTGGTACGGCATACCGGTATGCTGCCAAGATTGAGCAGAAATTCAAACAGAAGAAGTGAGACTTTGGATTTGCGAATCAAAAGAAAGGGAAAGGTGCCCCCAAACCACAGAACAAAGGACAAAGCCAAGGCATGATGGCCCAAGATAACCTTCCAAATTCACAAGAAAAGAACAACACCGAACAGCCAAAGAAGGACACGGGAAAGTGGTGTGAGTTCCATAAGAGCTCCACTCACAACACAAGTGAGTGTCGGGCCAAGCAATCACTAGTGGCCGAGATGAGGGCTTCTGAATCAGATGCATGCTCTGACTCTGAATTAGAACCTGACAAGGGAAGTGACAAAGGGAAGCAGATTATTAGTGCAGATCCCAACGCCACTTTTGCCACTGCGAAGATCCAGAAGGAGGAACTAGAAGATCCAGAGGAAGCAAAGTGTCTCTTCCACTCCCAAATGTGGGTAAAGGGTTCCCCGCTATAGTTCATTGTCGACAATGGGAGCCAAAAGAACCTCGTTTTAGCAAATGTCGTGAAGCGGTTCGTCTTGCCTACCATAGCGCACCCACAACCATACACCATCAGGTGGCTTCACCAAGGACATGATCTCTGCATCAGCCAGTAGTGTCGCCTTCCCTATAGCATCAAGCCCTTCACGGATGAGGTATTGTGTGACATTACTCCTATTGATGTTTCTGATGTATTATTAGGCCAACCATACTTGTGGAAAAGACATGTTGTGTATGAGTCCCGACCTCGCGTTGTTATTGTTACTTTGGGAAATAAGTTGTACAGGATACCAGAGGTACCACCGCCTCCCACTCTCTCTTTGGTTATTGCAAAAAAATGCAGTAAGCTCATTTCCCAAACCAGGAAATTTATTTTATTGATGATCCGCCCCTAGGACAAGAAGAAGACTATGGCCACGACCTCCAGACATGGATCCTCTGCACGAAAACAATAAATGGACAAGGTGGTGGAGGAGTACGGGGACATGTTCACCTCCCCCACAGGGGTGCCTCTGCAATGTCAGGTCAAGCACCCCATTGACCTGAACCCAGGTGCGCTGCTACCCAATGGACCGGTCTATAGGTGCTCTGTTCTAGAGAATGATGAAATCAAGAGGCAGATTTAGGAGTTGCTGCAGAAAGGTCACATTTGGCGAAGTTCATCACCCTATGGGAGCCCGATCGTGTTGGTATAGAAGAAGGATGGGACTTGGAGACTCGGTATTGACTATCGGGTGCTAAACAAGATCATTGTCTGGAATAAGTACCCGATCCCACGAATTGATGACCTTCTGGACCAACTCAAAGGGGAAATATATTTCAGCAAGATCGACTTGAAGTCTCGGTATCACCAGGTACCAATCGAACCCTGTGATGTGTGCAAGACTGCCTTCAAAGCCAAGGAGGGCATTTTTGAATGGCTCGTAATGCCTTTTGGGTTGACGAATTCTCCCGCAACCTTCATGAGCTTGATGGATGACATCTTGCATCCATTCACCAACTCATTTATAGTGGTGTAATTGGATGACATTCTGATCTTCAACCAGACTTGGGAAGAGCACCTCCACCACATCCGAGAAGTCCTCCAAACATTACAACAACACAAGTTGTGTGCCAATTTGGAGAAGTGCAATTTTGGCATGACCTAGGTTCAATATCTGGGATAAATTATTGATGAAACGGGGGTGCATGTGGATCCAGCGAAGATCCAAGTCATTCAGGATTGGCCAGCCCCAACCACCCTAACAAAGCTTTGCAGCTTTCTGGGTCTTGCTAATTTCTACCGCAGGTTCGTGTTGGGATTCTCTCATATAACTTAGCCCTTGCGTCAAGTCACCAAGGGAGGAGCGAAAGAAAATTTCTTTTGGTCGGAATCTCAATGAAAGGCATTCGTAGAATTGAAACATCGCCTTTGTTTTGCCCCAGTGCTCACATTACCAGACTTGCAACAACCATTTGAGATCGAGACAAATGCCTCTGACTATGCTATTGGGGTAGTTCTTACTCAACAGGGGCATCCAGTGGCATATCACAGTAAGACATTTTCCGACACAGTTCGAAAGTATCCCACTTATGAAAAATAAATGTATTCCATTGTGCAGGCTTGTCGACAATGGAAGCATTACATTTTGGGGAAGGAGACAATCGTCCACACAGACCACCGACCCCTGCAGTTCATACAAACACAAGGGAAGTTGCAGAAAAATCGCCATCAGAAGTTGCAATACAAGAAGGGTAGCACCAATAATGTTGCAGAATGCCTCATCCAACCACCGATTGTGGCCATAACCATGATTCTCAACTCTTGTGGGCACGAGACTTCTGATTGGTCGCTTCTCCACAAGAGTGATCCAGAATTCAGCCACACATACAAGGCACTCTTGGGGGGTACACAAGTTCCAAATTTTCACCTCCAAGATTCACTGTTGTGTCACCTAGGACATCTTTGCGTTCCTTCAAGCGAGCGTGCCAAGATGATATGGGAAGCGAACTACAGTCGAGTCGCTGGGAATTTTTGGGGTTGAGAAAATAGTGGCAATACTATAGAAGTATTTCTATTAGCCGAACCTTCGACAAGATGTCGGGAAGTACATCATATCCTGCACTGCTTGCACCATTTCCAAACAGACCATCAAGAAGCAAGGGATCTATACTCCACTACCTACCCCTAGTCAACCTTGGGAATCCATCTCCATGGATTACATGTCATGCCTTCATTCTACTAAGCATGGAAACGACTGTGTTTTCATGGTCATCGACAGATTCTCGAAGATTGCCATTGTGGCAGCCTGCAAGAAGAATATCACAGCAAAAGCCACTGCTAAACTCTTCTTTGAACGAGTTTGGGTGCACTTTGGGATCCCACAGTATATCATATCAAATCGTGACGACAGGTTATGTTAGTGTCCCGTGATTTGGCAGATTGGTAGACCAAATGACAGGGTAACATGGAACCAGTCTTTGGAGTCCTAGGACCTAGCCTTCTTGGAATCAGAAATGGATCTCTCTATTGGGTGCAAAGGATGTGTTCTTTTTTCTTTAGGGTTTTGATTTTAGGATAGTTGTTAAGTGTAGGGTTTTTTGATTGTTTTGGTTGGGTAAGATGGTCAAGTGGAATAGGTGGAGTGAGAGTCTATCAAAGCCATTGGGCTATCAAGTTAAATGAAATTCAAGGGTGTATAAATGATGAAACAGAGTTTATTTCAGGGCCAATTTAGCAAGTTTAATGGATCCTTAAGGTGATGTATGAGGTTTAGTGAACATCAAGTTTGGGAAAAACTAAGAGGTATTAAATGCATATAGTTAAAAGTTACAACTCATGAGGTAGGGAAAACCATTAAGCTCAATGAACAATACTTAAACTAGTAAATATCCAAGATAAACATTCCAGTGAAACATAAAAAGCATAAGAGCTTCTAACTTTAGAAATTCACCTTCAGCTTTTTGGAAAACATATA
Source organism: Pinus albicaulis (assembly GCA_034641835.2). NCBI lineage: Eukaryota > Viridiplantae > Streptophyta > Pinopsida > Pinales > Pinaceae > Pinus > Pinus albicaulis. The sequence continues at coordinate 321,739,526 of CM076576.1, read as the reverse complement.
AGATAACACAAATAACTCAATCTATGAAGAGGGAACTCCTAAAAATCATATATCAAGCTATTGGGAACTCTGAAACAAGTTGGTAAGCATGGAAAAAGGGCAAGATTGAATGAGACTTCTTTGACTTAACCTAGCAATAAATATTCCATGGAAAGGCTTAAAGGTATGGTTTTGAAAGCTTCAAATAATAAGGGCATACCATGAATCATACTTGTAAACTAGCATACTAACCATACATGAAACAAAAACAAGTTTTGGTGGACCTAAGGAGCAATCAAGAATTCCTTAAGATGACCAAAAGAGGAAAACATCAAAGCTATAACGAACAGGAGGACTGAGGTGCCTCAAAGAGCATGTATCAACCTATATTTTTTTTATATATAGAAACCAAGAAGCATGAAACATAATGAGAACAGGAAAAAATTAACAAGTTAAGAAGACATCACTATTCACCAAGCTAAGGAATCCTGTAAACAAGCCTCTCCATCATCAAGCCAAACAAGCCATTCATCCACTTCACAAAACCAATTTCTTCTCCAAGCTCATAAAACCATGTGTATTGCTCTTCAAGCTCATCAAATTCCAACAAAATACATAGGGGCCTCATCCTCTATTTATAGAGAAAAGGAGGACTAAAACCCTAAATATGGTAGGAAAATGTCAAATTCAACCATAAATGTCATTTATGGCCAAGAGACCATGTAAGGCCCAAGGCACATAATATCCTAAGAAATAAATGCCAAAATAACTATTTGCACTTAATTATAGAGTAATTTTCCTTCAAAAACTCAAAAATATATATTTGCAATAAATGAGTGTGTTTTGTTGACTTTTGGTCCAAAACACACTAGGCAGCCTCTGTGCGCAGCACCACTTCAGCAGAAAATAGGGTCTCTTATGGCTGAGTTTTGGACCTCTTCCTGACATTGGATTTGGCTTCGTGATGGCTCGTTGGAAAGCCTGATGAGTCTAAGTTCTTGAAATCCTTGAGTTATTTTGAGTGAGTGCCATTTACCTATTCAAAAACCAATTTTCCAACACTGCTCTGTGTGCAACACATGGTCTGAAAATGAGGCAGAAAGGTCAAAATTTTGATGTTGTTTGACCTTTTGGGGGGTCAAAATGGCTCCAAATGATCTGAAATTTTGTGAGAAGACGGCTTGTGATGTGAGTAATCCAAAAATATAAAGTTTCCAAGCTGATAATGCACCAATTTGGTGCGTAGTGCCTAGGGTGCTGCACACAAAAGGCTCAAAATTTAAAAAAGACAAAACTCCAACGCTATCATGGCTTTTGGGCTCTTTTAGTGTTTTATTTTCAAGCAATGCCTTCTTAAGCTTTGCCCTAGCAATTTTATTTCTGAGGGCATAGTGTTTAGTCGTTTTCCTTTGGAGATCAAGGGCCTTGTTTGCCTTCTCTAATTTGTCTTCTAAATGCATACTGGCCCTCTCAAGCCAAGGCTCCCTATCATACTCTATGTCTCTTTCAAGTAGCTCAGTGATAGGAACTTGCTCAACTAGGATAGATTATTCTTCCCTCTCTTTGGCCAAGGCTTTTCTCAGCCCAAGGGTCTTTGACCTCCTTCTAGGTTGTTCCTCTTCTTCTTCTTCACTCCCTAGATGGGTCTTTTTGTATTCTTATAATTTCACCTCTGCCTTTATGGCTTGTCTCCGGGCCCTGAGTGCCCTTACCTCATAAATTTTCATGTGTGCACTCCTCTGCTGGTTCTCCCAATCTAAGACATCATATTTGTACTTGGCTCTATCCAACTCTGCCTAAACATCTCTTATTTTGGCATCCTTACTTTGGAGGAGTGACCTAGAGATTTTATCTTCTTCCTCACTATCAATATGTATAAGTTCAAATTCTCTCTCTTCATTATGTTGATCCTCAACATTTTCATCCATTTTTTCTTTACCTTTGTCAAATGGTTTGATAGCCAGAGAGGGGATGGCCCCTTGCCTTTTTGAGGCAGAAAACACATCCCTCTTCCCCCTGTGATATGAAAAATCAAAAGGTCAAATGATTTCTGCTCTAGCGTCCTTGTCATAAATGTTATCATCTGCTGGAAAGCCTTCTTTCTCACCTTTTGTACTGTTGTGTGTAGCCTTTTCTTCCATCTTCCCATTTCTGTGTACATCATTATCTTGCTCATTGAGAGAGCTGTGAGCCTCACTGTTGCTTTCAACACATTCATCATTTTCACCTCCTATTTTGTATTCAGGGTTGTTACCTTGGTCTTGGATTAGATCATCCATCTCTGCATCAGTTTCACCTTGGCTCTGTTCATCATTAGAAGACTGATATGTGTCATGAATGGCATGATAGTCATGACTTTATTCTCTACTATTTTGCTGATCAATGACTATTTTATCTGTGTTATTGCCTTGGTCACTGCCTGCCTCTTCAAAATATGTTTCAGCCTCATTATCTACCTCTGTTTCTTCAAGATCACCATCTTCATTCATTTCAGCACTGTTTGCACTTTCATTGTGCTCACTGTCATGCTCATGTACATTCTTCTTTTGGATGTCCTGTGCATCTTCTTGTTGACTGTCATATTTATCATTCCCATCATTATTCTCTATGTCTTCATCTTTTCCATTAGCATCACCCTTTTCTGCACTTGGGAAGGATTCATTTGTGTCATTTCTATCACTGTCTTGCTCCAAGTGCTCACTATTTTCCTCTTCTCCACTATCATTTTCTTGTTCTTCATGGCTACTGCCATTATCTTCTTCCTTAGCACTGTTGTAATCATATTTTTCTTCATTAAATTCTGCCTCTGCCCCACTCTTTTCATCACTTTAATCATTCTCTTCTTGTTCTTCATTGTTGTTGTTAACTCCTTGTTCCTCATTCAATTCTGCATCTGCCTCATTGTCTTCTTCATTTCCACTGTCATATGTTTGTTTCTCATTATTACTGCCACCTCCTTGTTCATCATTAACACTGTCATTATCTTCATTTGATGTATCAAGGGAAGAAGAAAGAGGTAAGCTTCTTTGTGGAGGAGATGGAGGAGTGGAGGTAAGTGTGTGTGAAGTGGAAGGCAAATTTTGCTAAATGAAGGCTTGGGGATTTTCAAACACATCATGTGAGATGAAAACTTCCTAAGGGATTCCTTGCTTCTCCAACTGGTGTAAAACAATCATCTTAATCAAGGAGTGGTGAAAAAGGCTTTTCATTTGGTGGGCATAACTCCTTTTCTTGACCACTGAAGCCATTTTGTCAATGCTCTAGTAGAGATAGTATGGTAGGCTTAGCAATTTAACCCTGGTGAAGTGCATTAGTATCCTTATGTGATATGAATAAATCCTGGAGTACCTCCCCTCACAAGTGAATTACTTGATGATCTACCTCATTAGTAGGTAATATCTTTCTAATAGGTGGGAAAAGGGGAAAACAACCTTGTAGCCTTGTTGACAACTAGGTTTGAGGAAGGGATAATAGTAGCTTAAGTCCAATTTCTTCTGTTTAAACCATCTCTCACCAATATCTATCATTCCTGTGGCTCCAGAAATGGATTTGGATGATAATTCAAAATTTACACCTGCTAGGCTGACCTGGTGGTTTTGTAGGCTGAGAATGAACAACCTAGTCAAATCTGACTGGATTTGCACCTGTTTAACCCTCTCACAGAACTGATAGCATCCAACATCTTGAAAATATGCAAGGATCATGGGAGAAGAGGTGATTTGAATGGTGTCTAAATGCTCAAACCTGTTAACCCTTCCTCCATTGTGTTTTGGCTTGACAGGCCTTTGGCCTTCATCACTACTGCTACTGATCTCTTCCTCAGACATTGTGGCTGATTATATCCTTGAACAAAGTGGTTAGTTGCTTGATGAGAGCTTTTAGGTATAGGGAGGACAAATGAGTGATGTGAGGGCATACTTTTATCAAATGGAGGTAAAATGAAGTAATAAAAGAGTGCTTTCAGAGTTTAGAAGTGAGTTTGTTGGCACTGAGTGTCTTTATACCTATGACAACTTTTCACTTGGTATTTCCTTTCCCTAGAGGGCCAAAGGCTTGATTGGCATGAAGGTTAGGGTTTTAACCAATTTAGGTTTTTTTCTTTATAATCTCTTTGATTATGAAAAATAGCACTTGGAGGGCAAGGAGGAAAGACCACCAACCTTGTTTAACTTTGTGCAGGGGCTTGGAAGCAGAAAAAATTTGATTTTTGGAAATATTTGAGCAAATTGGAACAAAATTTGTCTGTGCGCAGTGCCACCCGACAGGCCGTTCCTGTCGGGCCTTCCTATGTGTAACGTCGGGTCGGTTTGCAGGCAGCCAGGTGCCAGACTGGGCCTGTGCTCAGCTCCTTCACCGATGCGTAGCACCTGCTCTTCGATGTGCAACGCAGTGTATTTTAACACTGCGGTTGCCTCCTCTATTCTTAGCGTCGATGGCCCGGTGCGTAGCACCTTCGTCAGTGTGTAGCGTCATTGTCGATGCGTAGTGCCTAAAATTTTTCAATAGAAGTTTCAGAAAACCTTAAAAATTGCTTTCAACGGCTCTGCTTCTCATTCAAAGACACAAAGGAGTTGGGGGAGGAGGTGAAGAAGAGTCTTATATTCCTTTTTGAAAAATAATTTCATGCCAAAACCCACTTTTATAATGTGTATTTCTCTTCACCTTTTCATTGTCTTTTTGGCCCTTTTTGTCGTGCAAGTGGCAGGAATATAAGAAAAAATGGTTTTTTTCCATTGCTTGTAGCATTTTGATGTTCTCCTTAAATTTACAAACTCTTCAAACCAGATCAAACTGTGTTCTTAACCCACATGTGTAAATATGGGCCTTTTCTTTGAAAAGAAAAGGTCATTTGGACAAAGTTTTGATGAAAATAGACAGACAATGACATTAGTGTTCTTTAAAGGTCTTTCTTCACCTTTTCCTTTCCATGAACTTCAAAACTTGTAAACAAAAAGCTTGTGACCATTGTGGCATTTTCACCTTGGATTTTTCAGTCACATATTGTTTATGCCTTTAATTTTCTTGGTGGATGGACTGAAAGGAGAATTTTGCCTCTTCCTCTAACTGCCATTCTGTCATGATTTTTACTATGAAGCAGTGGAGACCTTTTTGGTGTAAAAACCCTAGTAGCAAGCATCAACAACCCCTTTAGTCTTCATGGGTGCCACCATTATGAAAAACATTTAGGCTTGTTTTACCTTATCAATTTTCTTGTAGGTAACCAATTTGACAGTTTTGCAGAAGAGTCATTCATGGCTAATCTATCTCTTGCAGAATATGCTCTTGGTAAGGAAACCATTGGAGGCTTATCTGCTCTTTGGACCAGTTACATGTTTGTTTCTTTGACCATGTTGACAGTGATATATCTCTGGTTGGAAAAGTAAGAAGTTTTAAACCATTTTGTGTTTCCCCTTGGCCACTTCTGTTCTTGCAGGTGCCTACACAACTTTCGCTTTTGATCACTGACCTTTTTGGATTTTGACACCTTTTTTTCTTCAACAGTGAACCCATGCTTATCATAATTACCTCTTTAGGAATTTTTACCTCATGCTTTTTCTTCTTTTGATCCTTTATTAAGACCTTTGGCTGCACTTTAAAAAGTCAAAACCTTGCACTGACACTCTTTGTCATATTTCTTCCTTTGGTGTAGTGGAGTATTGGTGCTTTGAAAAAACCTAGAAGGCAGCTTGAATACCCCCCGAAATTCCATCTTCTGTCATGAAGGAGGCCCTTTGTCATCATTTGACCATTTTTGTCCATCTTCCCAAACTCCTAGGTTTTAGGGCTGTTAGAAAAAAGTAAATAGTGTTGTCTTATAAGTTCTAAAAAACTTCTCAAACTCATTAATTATTTATGAAGAATTTTCAATGTACACTTGATGGAGTTGAGGTGACCTTTGCCCTTGTAGCCCTAGTATTGATTCCTTGTTTGGCCAAAATAGTCACAAACCCTGATTTTCTTCAAACATAGTCCTTGTTTCCTTCTCTTTGTTGTTGATGGTCTATTTGTGATGATTCTCCCACTATATTACCTTTTGCTAGGTTGATGGCCATTTGATTCTTTTGCAGGAATGTGAGAAAGGGGCGGCTGTTCCCGTGAAATATTTTTTCTTCAGGCCAAAAAACCTTCTTTGAATGACCTCTTTGATGAGTTTTGGACAAAATCACTAGTCTCTTTCTTCTTTGAATGCGGTTTCTTCATACAGGAAAAATAGAGTTTGTAGGATACAAAATCCACCCATAGACTTTGTGAAACCCTAGCTGACCTAGAGGAAGGTTCCTTGGACTTGGATTTTGGACTAAAACCTAGAATTTGGGATCATCAAGTGTAAGATAGAGTTTATGATGTACTGATGTATTGAAGATCCAATATCCAATGTACTTGATTTATCTAAATAGCCTACAGAGATAGTTTGAGACCATCAATGCTTGGGGTATTTTGGGAGACATAGCAGAGCTATTTGATTTGTGGCCTTAGGTTGCAATGGGGGTTTAGGGAAAAAAAAAAGATAGTATTTGGGTCAAAGGTGACAAGATACAGACAAAAATGAGTGGCATAAGCTCCTAATCGGTTTTCTGGGACTGGTAAGCAGAGCTTGACATGATGGAATGATGAAATAGTGAAAAATTATCTTGAGAATAATGAAGGTAGTGAGATTTATAGAACTCACAATGTTCATGAACTTTGTTTCTAGAAATCTAGGGAAATCATTTAGTCATCTATGAAGGCAAAATTTACTGATGACTAATAGTGGTTGCACTTGGGGAGGGCAGCTCCTTTTCAGGAGGTGTCCAGAACTTCAGATCTCTGGCTTTATGGAGACCAGTGCCTCACCTATTGGGAAGATTTTTACCTCTTCTCATTTGCTGATTTTTTCTTTGGAGTTATGAACTCAATAATATAAAAGGTATGATTAGCTCAACTTCATCTCTACCTACCCAACCTACTTGCCTAACATTTTTTCTTCCTTAGGTGCATTTGGACTAGCAACCTTAACATATTTTTATTTTGAAAAAAAAAAAACTATTTACTTCTATCTTATTTCCTCCAGGAGTTCAGATTATGCTAATGAAATCCTTTGATTCTCTACCTAGACTATTCAACTGTCAAGGTTAAACTGTTTGACAGGATTGATTCACTAAGCTATAAACATGAAATTGAAAACATGGATAAATCAGGATTAGACAATCTGACTTACCATGGGTTTGTGGCATAAAAACAAGCTACACACAAATGTTATTTTGTACAAAATAAGACTAGAAAAATCAGGGCTAGGATACATTGTTTGCTACTCATCCCTATTTTTCTCTTTGGTTATGTTTTAAGCACATGGAACCAATATATTTCTTCCCTAATCTATCTCTTGACAAGTCAAGCTTGAATAATTTGACCAACTATCTTTCACTAACTTATCAAAAATAATTTTGAAACATGTTTCAGCCATGATTAGGCTAGATGACTGAAACAAGACTTCTTTATGCACTAGTAGTGGTATTTAGACATACACACTTTCAGTAGTTCTATTTTTTGGGTGTGGGGATTTACCTATTTTCAAATCAACCCTCTTTTCCACTTTTTAGTTTTTTGTGTTTTTTTCTCTTAATATATTTTCATCAAAACAGTGGTATGTACAATGAATGAGAAATTCCAACTAAGAATTAGGACTCTTGACAGAAATAGTGCTTGAGCATCCAGCCATTTAGAGGACCTCCGAAAATTTCTTCTCCATTAAGCCCTTGTAAAAATAAAACATTGTGACCTCTGATTGACTGAATAAGGTAAGGGCCTTTCCACAAATTCTCAAATTTACCATATTTACCTTTGTCTTCCCTCCTAGAATCCCACTTTAGTACAGTGTCTCCAATGTGGAAATTATTAGCTTTGGTTCTTATATCAAAGGTTTTCTTTGTGCTTTCCTGTATTGCCTGAGTTTTGTTATAAACTTCTTTCATTTTCTGCTACAAATGAATGGTTTGGTTCAACCTTCTCTACATGTCATTTTCTTCTGATTTCACTTCTTGGAGAAGTCTTACCACCAGAACTCCCAAGGATGTTGGAAAAATGGCATCCATGCCATACACTAGTTGATAGGGAGACATACCGATTGATTTCTTGGTGGTTAGTCTATTAGCCCATAGTGCATGTATAAACTTGCCACGCCAAGCCTTTTGATTCTGTTCTAGGAGCTTATTGATGATATTGACCAAGATTTTGTTAGAGGATTCAACTAACCCATTACCTTGAGGGTAATAAGCTGTGGAATGTCCTAATGTGATGTGATATTTATGACAAAATTCAATCATCTTTTTGGATGAAAAGGAAGCAACATTATCTGTGATGATATTTCTGGGGCAACCAAACCTAGATAAGATGTTCGTCTCAAGAAATTTGATAATGACTAAATCAGTGGCATTTCTAAAGGGGATGGCTTCTATCCACTTGGTAAAATAATCAGTGGCGATGAGGATCCACTTATGTTGTGTAGATGAGGTGGGGTGAATCTCTCCAATGAAATCTAAACCCCATTGTTGAAAAGGAGCTTCAACAGTAATGGAATGTAAAGGTAAATGTAAGAGTTTTCTCTTGCCATCAAAAATTTGGCATTTATGGCAGGTCATGACTAGTTTGTGGGTATCAAGAAAAAGGGTGGGCTAATAGTAGCCAGCTCTAAGGATTTTGTTGGTTGTGGTTTTCCAGTAAAGATGGCCTCCACACTCTCCCTCATGCAGTTCATGCATGATCTTACCAGCATCATCCTCAAGAAAACATTTAAATAGTATACCAACAGGATTCTTCCAATATAATATCCCATCTAAGATGCAGAACTTCAAATTTTTTTGTTTTAAGAATCTAGCTTTTGTCTTTGATAATGTAGGGGGAGCATTTAGATAAAAAACCACATAAAGAATATCAGCATACCAAGATGAATTCAAAAATGTTTCTTCAACATGGGGAGTGGTGCATTCTTCTTGTTCTTCTAAAACATCGACCATGTTCATATCTAAAGCTTTGAAATTTGACTCAGCCATGATTTTTGCAAGCCCTTGTCCTTTAACCAGTTTTTTGGGTCTAATTTCTAAGTAATATTCTAATATAATGGAAATCCACTTTCCCCTTTTACCATCAGGGTCCTGATTTAAAATGTCATTGACAACCGAGTGTGGAACAAAATCAATGATATGAGAATGTAAGATATAAACTCTAAAGTCTTTCAATGCTTTGATCAAGGCAAAGGCTTGTTTGTCCATGATGTTTTATTTTAAAGGAGCATCTCTAAGGGCTTTGCTGAAGAATTCTATGGGCTCTTCTTGTCCCATCATATTCTTTTGTAGTAATACTACAAAAATGGTATGTTCAGAGGCAAATGAGAAAATGTTGAAGTCTTTGGAAAAATTGGGACTGATTAGAATCGATGTTTGAGTGAGGGCTAATTTGACCTGATCAAAGGATTGTTTGGCTTCTAAGGCCCATTTAGCCCCTATCTCATTTTTAAGCATGTTTGTAATATTCCTCAAAATTTCAACAAGTTTGGGGATGAACCTCCTTAAAATTTTTATCTTCCCAATGAAAGACTGTAATTCTTTATAATTCCTAGGATGGTTGATTTGTAATATGCCTTCAATCCTTTTGGGGTCTATTTTTATTCCTTCTTCTGAGATGATGTGACCTAAGAGTTTTCCTTCCTGGAGACCAAACAATGTTTTCTTAGGATTCAAGGAAAGGCCATATTTCCTACATTTTTCAAAAACTTTCCTTAAGTGAATTAAGCGTTCCTCATCAGTCTTAGAGTAAACAATGATGTCATCAAGGTAAATGGCTATGAAGTAGCCTATGTTTTCAGAAAAAGCTATATCCATGGCCCTTTGGAAAGTGGCCCCTGCATTCATCAATCCGAAAGGCATTTTAACATATATGAATGTACCCCAAGGGGTAGTGAAAGCAGTTTTGTGTTGATCACTCGGGAACACTAATACTTGGTTGTAGGCAGAAAAACCATCAAGTAGGGAGATCCTCTTAGAGCCAACAACCCTTTGAATAATGTGATCCATCTTAGGAAAGGGTTAGTTATATTTTAAGGAGGCCTTGTTCAGATTTCTAAAGTCAATGCAAAGCCTAATCTCCCTGGTCTTCTTCCTAACTGATACAAGGTTTGAAACCCACTCTGATTATTGAAGGGAAACTATGATCCCAACATCATACATCTTTATGATTACCTTCTCAACTAAAGGTAATAGAATAGGGTTGATTCTTCTCAATTTTTGTTTGAAAGGTTTCTGATTCTCTTTAAGAGGAATTTTATGTTGAATAATGGTTGTGTCATATGATTTTGAATCCTCATACACCCATGCAAAAACATCTCTAAATTCTTGGAAAAGTTCAATATATCTTTGTTTTATGTGAGGAGGAAGAGTTTTGGAGAGTTTGATCATTTTGGGTTCTTTTAGGCAACCAATATTACACTCCTCTATATCATTTCTTGTGGATTCCATTTTTGGTTTCTTAGATACATCATCAAAGTCAAAAATTTCTTCTAGTGGTGTCAGTTCTCTTGGTAAGGTATCATCATTACACTCTATTACACAGCAATTTGTCACCGTCCCTGCAATTCCCCGTCCCGCACATTGGAGGGATTATTCCATGACCTGTGAGTAGTGATATGATCTGAAAACACTTTCATGGCATTCCCCTAGACATGGACTTTCATTCCCCTGAAGACATCTCCTTGTGAAAAACCCTAAAATTAGCCTTTTCATCCTTGGCGCGACTAGCCAGTGTTATACCAGCGCCAATGGGGGGAATTCTTCAAAGAGGGCACACCAATTGGCGCTCTGTCTCAGAGTCGCACTCACCAAGGATTTTCCACCTCTCATGGAAGCTTCCTTGAGGATAGGGCCAATCCCATGATTGTAGGGATCCCAACTCCTCTTCCACCATCTATATAAGCTTGCCATTTCCCTTTGCAAGCTAGTCTCCAAGAATCTCCAAGAGCCTTCAAAATGATGCAAGAGCTTTGATAGTCTCCATAGTGCCAAATCCATAGCGAGGAGATTGACGATCGAAGAGAGAGGCTTGTCCCCATTCCTGACAAGTTTTACTAAGATGTGTTCCGCTGACGACCCGCCTAAGGAAGGTTCAGTGTCAGAGCCTGGTTGTATTTTCCTTTGATGAATTAATGATAAGCGACTATTGGTTATGGTTCTGCTCGTATTTTTCATTATGATCATGAGTTGTGTCTTCTCTAACTAATACATAATTGCATATATCGGGTTTTACGCTTGTGTCTGTCATGTTTCTTGTGTGTGCAGGTGTTCGATCGCGGCGAGCGAGAGGATTGTGATTTGCTGGAGCAAGGAAACGAGAACATCATCTTCTCTACGAACAACATCGTTAGACTTGAGGTAGGCCTTCTTCGCAAGTTGGTTTATTGTAATTAGGAACCTGCGCCTTAGCATGATACGATTGTTGCTAGACCCGATCTGGGCTAGTAGGGATCGCCTCTGTCTGCAGAGGGGATTTACCTCTACAACACACTCTAAAACCTCAAGGTCCCTTTGGTGTGGATCGTCAAACAATTCTGCCTCATAAGGATATGTAACCAGGTTTATATCAGCAAAAGGTGGTAGCTCTATTTATAAGGTCTTTTCTTTTGTAGAAACATCTTCCTTATGCCCTAGTCTTGGTTTCGTCAATTTAAATTCATTCCTAGATTGCAAAAAATCAATAATTTGTTCATCACCCTCAAACACTTGCCAATAGTCAATGTTATCGAGCACCGTAGGCCGGTGTTTGACTTTGATAGTGTACTGTTCACTTGCAAGTGGTATTTTACAGTTGCTATCAGCGAAGGCAAGCTCATTTGCAAGACTATTTTGGGCTCTAGGAATGTAAATTAGTTCATATTTCTCAAAGGTTTTCAGGAGATCTAAGGCTGCATTTCTGTACTCTCTCAATCTTGGATTCTTAGCTGAGTACTCACCTCTAATTTGTTTAATAATTAGTTCAGAATCTCCTTGAGCAGAGATTTTCTTAGCTCCTAAGTCTTTGATCAAGTGTAAGCCAAGGAGGAGAGCCTCATACTCTGCAATGTTATTAGTGCACTGAAATTCTAGTTTGCAAGAATGACCTTCATTAGTGTTATGTATCCAGACATTGGCCCTTGATCCAACCTTGCCACAAGAACCATCGAAGGTCATGTTCCATAGTGTTTCTATTTCAGCACTTTGTTGTTGTCCAACACTGCTAGAGTTTGGGATGATATTTTTTTCAGTTGAGCGTATGCTTGGTCATTCTGGTGGCACTATATCTTTGTCATTTTCACTCACTTGTTCATTAATTTCATTTTCATTATACAAGATGAATGAATCTAAGTCCAAATGAATAGAATGGACAAGGGTGTTGTTTGGCCTATCCAAGTTACTCACAATATACTTCATCTGTGACTCTCGGTAAAGTTTTCTTGTCTGGTTGAAAACATGGATAGTGGCATAGGACATGTCTAGTTGAAGGTTTCCCTGAAGTATGGCTCCCAAAGGTCAGGATAAAAGCATGCCATACTTAGGTGGAATGTATGCCACCACTATGTCTATGACAAGACCTTTAGTAGGAATTTGTGCTGGATTGACACAAAGATCTTTGATTAGGCCCAAACACTTAACCCTACTCGAATCGAATGAGTACAAGTCTTTGTAAGGTTTAATTATTTCTAGGCCTAAGATCTCCATCACAACTTTAGGCATGAGGTTGTGATAGGCTCCAGAGTCCAGCATAGTATTGTGTAATATTCTATCATTTATGTTTAGACTGATATAGAAAGGAGGGACAACTCCTTCTTGATACTTTCCTTCAACCCTAGGTCTGAATAATAATTGAGTACCGTCATCAGTTAAATTTAATGTGTCGGTATCATTTCCTAAGTTCAAGACTTTTAGCACTTGGGATTTATACACTCCTTGGGTTAATAGTTCAATCAGAGGCATGGTTATCTTAATTTTAGCATTATCCCCCTCAAATTTGAAAGGGATTTGGGTCTTAGACATATTTGCATCAGTTTTGTCAGCCATTTCTTTCTCCACAAGTTTGTTTTGCTAATTTTGATCGGGTGTTTTAGATAACATAAATTTTTTAGGGCCACTAGTAGAGGTACTAGGGCAGCTTGTGTCACCACTTTTCTGGCTGATTTTTTCTTTTCTTGGGTCAATTTTCTTGGCTATGCTATTTACATTGTCTGATGTTCCATTATGACTATTTTCCGGAGCTTTCCTAGAAATAGTATCAATTTGGTGTTTCTTAGAGGCTTCCTGGTTTCTTTTGATCCTGAGGTTATATTGCCTATGGACTTCCATAATAGCATTTTCCAGTCCTAATTGGTAATTCTCAATCTTCACAATCTGTTTGAGATTGATCAAAAGCAAAAATACCTTGTTTTTCTTCCATGAGAAAATCTTCAGTTTCATTATCAGAGCTTATTATATTTACATTGTTCTCTTCAGTTTCTTCAACTTCTCTTCCTTCTCCATTTACATAATTATCTTGGAAAGGTGGCCTAATGTTTTGATCGTTGTCTTTTGGCTAGTTTTGGGGAGGATCTCTTTTGAGGTTTTAAGATCTATTTTTGTTCTTTGAATTAGCTTGGTTTTCCCTAGGAGGTGTCCTTTCATTCAAATTTATCCTTTCTATCATTCTCTCCATGGTTCTCACTAGGTTGTCCATTTTGGTATCAGAAGAAGAGGTTGAGGGCATGGTTTCATCCTTATAGGTTACTCTCTTTTCTGATTTCAACTTAGATCCTTTTTCAATTAACTTTACATCTGCACTAATAGCTACTTTTTTCATTTCTTCTAAGGTTTCAGGGTCTCTTTATCTTAATTGGAAAGTCATGTCAGGGTCAAAACCCTCAGGGAATTTCACTAGTGCTAGACCTTGTGGAGGTTTCATGTGAGGTGGGAGGGAATTGTAGACACTATTAAACCTAGTGCAATAGTCTTGCACACTTTCCCCTACATTCCTTTTAATATTATTATATTTAGATAGGATTGAGGAGGTAAATCCCTTCTGCGGACAGAGGCGATCCCTACTTGCCCAGATCGGGTCTAACAACAATCAAACACGCTACAGTGCAGGTTCCTAATTGTAAATAAACCGACTTGCGAGGAAGGCTTACCTGGAATCCAACGCTATCATCTGTAGAAGAGGTGGTACTCCCGTTCCTTTGCCCTGGCAGATCACAATCCTCACGATCTTCGTGATCAGACACCTGCACATGCAAGAAACAACACAAACGCAAGCATAAAATCCAGTGAATACAACTATATATCAGTCGAAGAGGATATAACTCATGAACATGACCAAGAACAATAGTGGAACCATAACCGATAGTCTCTTATCATTAAAGAGTCAAAAGAAGAATAAAACCATAGCTTCGACGCAACACTCTCCTTTAGCGGGTCGTCGCACAACATGTCTCGAAAAGTCTGTCACATGGACAAGCCTTCTCCATACTTCGGCAATAGTCTCTGTTTGGATTTGGCCTTAGGGAATCAAGTTTTTTTGTATGAAAGCTCTTGAAAACTTAGAAATTCGCCAATTTTTTGAACTAGCTATTTAGCCATTCAAATTTCTTCCTTCATCAATGGATGAAGGCTATATTTATAGAGGAGAGGAGGAGGTTGGGATCCCTACAATAGTGGAAGGGAGGCCTTATCCTTTGGGAGGTTCCCCATATTGTGGAAACAAGAGGCCAAAGGAGGAAGGCCATGGTTATTCAGGCGAAACCACTCTTGATGACTCATCCACGAAGTTGTTGTAATCGAAACTTCGCCTCTTTTTCAAAAAAAATTCCAAAAGCAGATTGGCACGGGTGCTTAACTGGGACAGAGCGCCAATTGGCGCAGGATCAGTGTTAATTTTTCCCCATTGGCGCGAGTACATAACGGGCTACCAGTGCCAAGGCAAAAACAAGTGTTTTTAAGGGTCTGCTCAGGAAATGATCAACAGAAGAAATGTTGTCTTCATGGAAAGGGATGCAATGATGGTATTTGAAAGGCATGAAACTGCTTATTGGTCACAGAAACGACCCTGCAATGGGTGAGATGGGAATTGCAGGGACGGTGAAAAATTACTGTGTAACAGATGCCCCCTAAAGCATGAGGCCCGAAAGAGAGAGAGAGGGGTGAAATGCTTTACGAGAACATGCCGACTGAAAACACTGCCATCGGAAAACCTGCGGAGCAAAGTACAACTGATGTCTCAGATACATGATATAAATGCGTGGTATGGGCACAGCCATCCATAAAAGAGTATACAATAATCGAGATCCAAGGCATGGACGCAGCCATCCAGAGAGGATCGATAAATAGACTTAGGTATGGTCGCAGCCATCCAATCAGTGAGTCATGTAATAATAGTCCACAAAATCGCAGCCTGGATTACAACAGACACAATCTAGGGTCTGCTTCCATTCTATCAACAAAGTACAAGTTCAAGCATGCGAATATGTGAGCTGAAGTCGAACATGCAGGAACATCGTCCGATTACCAGCCAATGATGAAAGTCAGTACCGTACGGCGAGAGAACCACTAATAACATTATCGGCCATCAAGGCACAAGCAGCACCTACGGCGTGTGAATCAATGAGCTGGTGTCGAACACCCGTAGAATCACTCGATTGGAGGCCAATGATTAAAACCTCACGTCGAATGTGACGAACCTGCCATTGAGGCATGCAGGCTCCAAGGTACCATGAAAGAGTCTCTAGACCATCTTCCTGGATAATGAGCTGAAGTTGACAAGAAGTGGCCTTGATCGAAGGTGGGCCATAATTTTTCCCACATCATCGACACGAGACAAAGGAACATAATCTTTTTGTGAATCGGGATCATACGAGAATCAGAGGGAGGTTGATATTTGCAGAGGTCAACTTCTCTTGAACATATTGACGGCACGACAGTGGATTTGGCAGTATTTGACATCAAAAGATTAGAGGTCATAGTGACGAGGCAAAGAAAAGATGAGGGGTCAAAAGGGATTATCCAAACCCACGGAGGCAAGTGAAGAATGAGATAAGATGTCCCCAACCCGACAAGAATGCAGACAAGTGCCATGTTCAAGAGCGACATACTGCCGACATGACAATGATGCTGGTTCCATTTTCCCCACCATGCTTGGCGAGTACCTCTTTATTTTTACACAAGCTTGAAGAGGATACCATATGCTTGTCATATAAATCCGTCCTTCGAACGAATCCATCCTAGTACATTTAACGAGCCCTAGGAAGGAGTGATTAATTGTTCATTTGCACCAACTGAATTCCACGTCTTTATCCAGTTGAATGTGTGAAAGAGTCCTGCCTGTCCTGCCTTTTCATGTTGAGAGTTTGAAAAGGATGTAACAGGTTAAATCTCTGGGAGAACTTTTTCACAAAGTCTGCACCAAAGGGAAAAATATGCCCAAGAAAACCTCCTTAGCCTGAACAGGCTAGGTATTCTTTTTGTAAAATGGAACTGGTCCTGCTCCTGAAAAAGGGTAAACATATATTGCATTTGCTGCCACTTTAACGAAGATCTAAACGTGAGATTCTCAGCAATATTTTCATGTTTAGGAGAGTCAAAGAGCTATGGGGTGACTCCAGGAATCAGGGTGGGAAGGTAGAACTTGCCTCATGATGCGGAATCTTCAAAATGATAGCGTTAAGAGGTCATTAACAAGATCAATGATTTATAGACAGCCTGTGTGAACTGTAAAAACAACCAAGTGAAGGCATATGATCGGCCAAGCAGATAGTGATGATGGAGTGAGAAAACCAAGGCTCATATGGAAAAACAGACTGATAAAATGGCAATCATGAGAGGTAAAATGGGAAAGGTTTCATTTTTACGCAAGCTTCAAATCAGGAAACTCTGCTTGAAGTTGGTTTCATTTTTACACAAGCTTGAAACAAAGATAAACCATGCTTGAAGCTGGTTTCATTTTTACACAAGCTTGAAACAGAAACAAAGAAAAGGAAATAGCAGGCCTCATATAGAGGATCAACTATATAATATGCCCCCAAGCTTGAACTATGAAAGGCATATGATGGTTCAGTCAATAAAATCAAGAAAAATACGACCGGGGATTTTACGAGACTTAAGAAGGATCGACCGAAATAGAACGAGCCATTATTTCTATTCAGGTTAATGTAGCATTAAAAGAACTATCACGCCGCCTTGTTTCATGGTTTAAGGAGCTGTATAAGACAAGGAATCATTTCCGACAACCTTGTTTCATTTTTAAGGAGCTTGGATACGGACAAGGAACTCAAGCCCGGCAACCTTGTTTCATTTCATAAGCAAAATTTCCTTGACAAACACAAGACAAGGAACCTGCTCCGAACGACCTTGTTTCATTTTTTAAGAGCTTGACACAAGACAACCAAATTTGTTCTAACGACCATTCCAGTCTTTTGGAGTCGTCTCCAAGAGTTCCACTCCTGATGGAAGGAAAACATCCTGGAAGTCAGGACCCAATGCCCCCAGCACCTGATGCACAATGGCACAATCACTGGGTACAGGCACGGGGTAGGTAGCCACATAGTTGACCTGCGATGGGGAAGATACAACAGGTGGATAAAAACCATGAAGGGATGATGGTGGGCCAGTTGCCACATCAGGACCAAAGAATGAAAGCTGATCAATGGTCACAATCCTTCCTTCATGTGGAAAACAGACCACACGAAAGAGGGAGGAGACAAGTGCTCCCATGGCATAGGTGTAATCGCACCCCAAGAGCAGATTGAAATCCAAGGGGCCTGGAACAACCATCACGTCCATATGGACGGTTTTACCTCCCAAAGTAACAGGTAACCTTGGAAGGATCCCTAACGGTTGACTCATTCTTCTGTTAAATGCCAACAGATTCTGTGTAACAGGCGCAAGCGGTGGTGAACCGAAAGCTTGCCAGGTAGTTGAAGACAGAATACTAACAGACGCGCCTTCATCTATAATGGTGCTGGGTACAACCAGACCAAAACCCTGTACTGTGATCTCAAAAGGCACATAAGATGGAAGGCGGTATCCTGCAAGTCGACTCCAGTCAAAGGAAGCGACCAAACTACTCGGAGGGGCTACCATCGAACTGAGATGGTCTTCCCCTGGTGTTACGGGAGAAGAAGGAGCATCCTCCACGACCTCCATCTCGAAGGTGGGAGGGGTATCCTCCCGGACCTCCATCACGGGAGGCAGAGGAGCAACTTCTTGAGGTATAGGGGTAGGAGAATCTTTCTCCAAGTCCGAAGAACCTGAAGAAACCAGAAGGACATGGGGGGTGTGAGATCCACTCTCCACGGAAAATACTTGGTGCACCATAGGCGAGGCCAGTTCAACCGATCCCACGACTAATGGTTGGTCGGGGATGGATTCCTGAATTTGAATTTCCGGGGGAGCGAGATTGACAAAGGATGACTCTTGACCAATCGTAGGATCAACTAGTGGAGGACTCAAAGAAAGCCGATTATAACCAGCTGGAAGGCATGGTGTAGAACCGGTTGAGTTGTCCAAAACTCTTTTGGCTTCATCCATATATGGACAAAGGTGAATGGCATGGTGCCCTTCACACAACTTGCAGGGATTGGTAATCTTACCCTGCTTCTTAGGAGCCTTACCAGCAGAAGCTGAAGACGTGCCCCCAACCTGACTCCCAGAAGCCAAAGGCAACGGTGAACGATCACTGGACCATTCTTCAAGCACCTTGGGAATGCCAGGGCATTCTCGAAGAAGATGGTCTCCCATGCACAACATGCAAGGGAACTTGAGTTTCCGGGGAGGGTTGGGAGGTATATCGACAGAAGGCTTCTTAGGCACAATAGCCGTAGAGCTAGCCTCTCCTTTATCTGACTTCTTCTTCTTTGTCTTCTTCTTCTTCTTCTTAGCCACCTGGTTACTCAAATCTAGACTTTCACCAGGCGAAGTAGAAGAGGAGGACGCAGAAACAGGCGAAGAAGGGGAGAGGTCCACCTTGGAATCAACATGATGTTGTTCAGGCAGAGGAACTGATTGAACAATAGCCGAGACATTCGATACCACAGAGGTTGAAAACAACCAAACAGGCAACCCAACAGTTAACCCAGGAAGGGACAACGTTGCCATATAAGGAGCACCAACATTTCCAAAAGGAGGAAAAGGACCAGGATTCCCATCGGAGGAGATTCCTTGGTTGGTGAACTCTGGAAAAGTTTCCATTAGAAACAA
Source organism: Pinus albicaulis (assembly GCA_034641835.2). Classification (NCBI taxonomy): domain Eukaryota; kingdom Viridiplantae; phylum Streptophyta; class Pinopsida; order Pinales; family Pinaceae; genus Pinus; species Pinus albicaulis. The sequence goes on along the minus strand of CM076576.1, from coordinate 321,720,327 downwards.
TCTTCATAACAACACCCTAAGGAAACTAACTTTAACCAGGAATATTTCGTGGGCAGTTAATTTTTATGACATTGAAACAAAACTCTACCGTTTCATATTTTAAGAGTCAAGAAACGAGTAAAAGGTGACTATATCGCTTTCAGATTGGAAACAAGCGTGAAAGGACAAGCGCTTGATGACCTTTTCAAATTTAAAGAGTCAGAAAAGATTGAAATGACTACTCAGGAATGCTAGGCAAAGGGTGTACCAAATAACCGTGAACTGCAATATACACCTTGGTTTCAATAATGAAAGAATGAACTGGCTGAATTTAACGCAATGCATGGTGCAATCTCCCGACATGGTCCGGGTGTAACACGGTAAAGGGGAGACTCGGCTCCTGTGGATAAAGGATTGAACTCCTAGGTAGCCTCATTTATATACGTGATGCAATGTATTAATAAGTCCCATTACAGTGCCTGCCTAAAGCTAAGAGGTATTAACTGATACATTTATTAAATGTAATGATGCCTAACATTTCAACCTAGACCTCTAAATGCTCTGCTAATGTTTCAATGCTTCCTTTAGGCAACTATAAATGCAGGAAGACTTTCACAATGCAGTTCAGCTATTGGGCCCACCAGAGGCCAGCAAGATTAATCTCTATATGTAAATATAGAAAGAAAACTTTTCAATTCAATGAATGCTATCTAGTTAAGGGAAGAGCTTCAAACAATGATGCAACAAACAGCAAAACTGAAAACGGAACTTTTTCCAAACTAGATGACTTTCATTATCCAAAAGTAATTTCAAACACTCAACGATGCGAATAATGCAATGTAACCTATGCAAAATCCTCTTTTTCGAAAACTATGCAATTGTAATCTATGCACAATTTCCTTTTTTTCGAAAACTATGCAATTGTAATCTATGCACAATTTCCTTTTCCTTTTCAAATTATAAGAATGCACTCAATGCATTTTTCGATGAAATGAGAATCTACTTAATGCATGCTTTTAATGAAAGAGAATGCACTCAAAGCGATTTTTAGTTTTCAATCATTAAACAATGTGATCTAAGTTCAATGATAAATCTCAAAATACTTTTCAATGCAATATGATCTAATGCATTTTAACAAAAAGAACACTTTGAGACGAAAACTAAATAAACGCAAATCTTCTTAAAGAAGGATGAATGCAAAAGAGATGTAAACAAACACTAAGAATGCAATCGTTGTTTCAAAAATTTTGTAACAAAATCCCTCAAAAGGCGACAAGACATATGAGGTCAAACACAAAGAGGACTTCCAAAGCAAGAGATCAAAACAAGGCATTCATTCCCTTTTACATCAAAAAATCATGGAAAGAAGACATTCCAACCAATGAGCAATGTAATCTATGCTCATACAGTGAAAAGACAGGAAGGGAAAGACACACTGGTGAAGGATTTAGGGAAAAAGTCTCAATTTTCATACATCCTGAAATTGGCTCGACTTGTACATTGACAACTAGCACCAATGGCCAATTGGCACGGGTTGCTAACTGAAAACAAGCGCCAACACCTAAAAATGAAAAAACAAAGAATTTCTTCCAACCAAGACCAGACTCGCCACTTCCAGCAGAATCTCCAAGACTCCAATGAACCATGTAATCTAGGCTCAAAGCGAGGCAAAGCTAAACACACAGATCAAGCTTAGAAAGCTCAAAACAGAGCAAACCCCAGTAGTCCCCAGCACTGGCACGAATGTCAAGCTAAAACTAGCACCATATCAAGATTGGCGCGGGTAATAAATGGACAACTGGTGCCAATTGGCGCGACTGTCATGCTAAAAAGCGCGCCAGTCAAGTTTGCTATGCCAAAATAAAAAATAAGCAATCTAAGATCAGACTAGTGATGTTCAAGCTATCAAAGACTCAAATTCACAGAAAGAACCAGTCCAGAGAGCTGACCAAGCAAGCAAGGCCAAGAAATTGACCAAAAAGAGAAGACAAAACTCCAAGTTGTTCAGTCCATAAACCAAACCGGAGATTGACTGAAGCAACATTGATATACTCCGCTAATGTAGAGAAAAAGCGTTTCGAAGGCTATCTGGCTGTACTTCAGGCTCCGTCTATAGCTTACAAATCAAACAACAAGCTGAATCCCCAACGGAGTCGCCAAATTGTTGAGGAGGTAAATCCCCTCTGCGGACAGAGGCGATCCCTACTAGCCTAGATCGGGTCTAGCAACAATCAAACACGCTACAATGCAGGTTCCTAATTGTAAATAAACCGACTTGCGAGGAAGGCTTACCTGGAATCCAACGCGACGTTCTAGAAGAGGTGGTATCTCCCGCTTCTGCAGACTCACAATCCTCACTACCTCCGTGATCGGACACCCGCACATGCAGCATATACCAGCCAAATAACCAATACAACTATATATCACGGGAAGAGGATATAGTCTATGAATACGACTAAGAACAAGAGTGGAAACCATAAATCACAGTCGCTATCATTAAAGAGTCAGCAGAATACAAACTATAGCTTCGAGACAAGACTCTCCCTTTAGCGGGTCGTCAAGACAACATGTCTCTAAAATTGGCTGTGGATGGACAAGCCTCCTCTCTCCGAATACTTGGAAATAGTCTCTGCTTGGATTTAGTCTAGGAATCAAGAAGGTTTTCATATCACCCTTGGGAACTTAGAAATTCTTCCACTCTTTGGAACTCGTTATTCAACCATTCATCCCTTCAGCCCCTTCATCAATGGATGAAGGCTATATTTATAGAGGAGAGGAGGAGGTTGGGATCCCTACAATAGTGGAAGGGAGGCCTTATCCTTTGGGAGGTTCCCCATATGGTGGAAACAAGAGGCCAGAGGAGGAAGGTCGTGGTTATTCAGGCGAAACCACTCTTGATGACTCATCCACGAAGTTGTTGTAATCGAAACTTCGCCTCTTTTTCAAAAAAATTTCCAAAAGTAGATTGGCGCGGGTGCTTAACTGGGACAGAGCACCAATTGGTGCGGGATCAGTGTTAATTTTCCCCCATTGGCATGAGTACATAACGGGCTACCAGCGCCAAGGAAAAAACATGTGTTTTTAGGCGTCTGCTCAGGAAATGATCAACAGAAGAAATGTTGTCTTCATGGAAAGGGATGCAATGATGGTATTTGCAAGGCATGACACTGCTTATTGGTCACAAAAATGACCCTCCAATGGGCGAGATGGGAATTGCAGGGACGGTGACAAATTACTGTGTAACACCAGGTGGATATTTTTTGTTGTTTTTAAGAATGTATGTTTATGGTCCACCACCAATAACTGACAGTAAACCAATCTGGGGGTGTTTTGGGGTTTCCTGAGTTTCTTATATGTATCCCTAAGGTTTGTGTGAGTTTCCTATAGCGGAGACATCATTTTTTTACTATGGTGAAACAAATAGAGTCTACTTTTTGGCTATCAGTCAATTTTCTAAGCTTAACCAAAGTTTTAAATGAGTCTATAGGAGCTTGTTAGGCTACTATGTACTCAGTCCCACCGTGATCACCATAATGTTAGTGTGGTGATGAGGTGGCATATTCACTAGATTTTCTAAGTCAAACTGAGGGTCTAAATCGTCTTAAGAGGTATTACAGGAAACTATATACTTAGAAGGTCCCACCGTGATCGCCAGAATGTTAGTGTCCCGTGATTTGGCAGATTGGTAGACCAAATGACAAGGTAACATGGAACTAGTCTTTGGAGTCCTAGGACCTAGCCTTCTTGGACTCAGAGAGGATCTCTCTATTGGGTGCAAACGACATGTTCTTTTTGCTTTAGGGTTTTTATTTTAGGCTAGTTGTTAAGTGTAGGGTTTGTTAATTGTTTTGGTTGGGTAAGATGGTCAAGTGGAATAGGTGGAGTGAGAGTTTTTCAAAGCCATTGGGCTATGGAGTCAAATGAAATTCAAGGATGTGTAAATGATGAAACATAGTGTGTTGCAGGGCCAATTTAGCAAGGTTAATGGATCCTTAAGGTGATGTATGAGGTGTAGTGAACATCAAGTTTGGGAAAAACTAATAGGTCTTAAATACATATAGTTAAACGTTACAACTCATGAGGTAGGGAAAACCATTAAGCTCAGTGAAAAATACTTAAACTGATAAATATCCAAGATAAACATTCCAGTGAAACATAGAAAGCATAAGAGCTTCTAACTTTAGAAATTCACCTTCAGATTTTGGGAAAACATATAAGATAACACAAATAACTCAATATATGAAGATGGAACTCCTAAACATCATATATCAAGCTATTGGGAACTCTGAAACAAGTTGGTAAGCATGGACAAAGAGCAAGATCAAACGAGACCTCTTTGAATTAACCTTGCAATCAATATTCCATAGAAAGGCTTCAAGATAGGGTTTTGAAAGCTTGAAATAAGAAGGGCATGCCATGAATCATACTTGTAAACTAGCAAAATTACCATATATGAAACAAAAACAATTTTTGGTGGACCTAAGGAGAAATCAAGAATTCCTAAGATAACCAAAAGAGGAAAACATCAAAGCTATAACAAATAGGAGGACTGAGGTGCCTCAAAGAGCATGTATCAACCTATACTTTTCTGATTTATAGAAACTAAGAAGCATGAAGCATAATGAGAACAAGAAAACATTAACAAGTTAAGAAGACATCACCATTCACCAAGCTAAAGAATCTTGCAAACAAGCCTCTCCATCATCAAGCCAAACAAGCCATTCATCCACTTCACAAAACCAATTTCTTCTCCAAGCTCATAAAACCATGTATATTGCTCTTCAAGCTCATCAAATGCCAACAAAATACATAGGGGCCTCATCTTCTACTTATGGATAAAATGAGGACTAAAATGCTAAATATGGTAGGAAAATGTCAAATTCAACCATAAATGTCATTTATGGCCAAGAGACCATGCAATGCCCACGGCACATAATATCCTAAGAAATAAATGCCAAAATAACTATTTGCACCTAATTCTAGAGTAATTTTCCTTAAAAAACTCAAAAATATCTATTTTCAATAAATGAGTGTGTTTTGTTGACTTTTGGTCCAAAGCACACTAGGCAGCCTCTATGCGCAGTACCACTTCAGCAGAAAATAGGGTCTCTTGTGGCTGAGTTTTGGACCTCTTCCCAACATCGAATTTGGCTCCGTGATGGCTCGTTGGAAATCCTGATGAGTCTAATTTCCTGAAATTATTGAGTTCTGCTGAGTGAGTTCCATTTACCTATTCAAAAACCAATTTTACCAACACTTCTATGTGCACAACACCTGTTCTGAAAATGAGGCAGAAATGTCAAAATTTTGATTTTTTTTACCTTTTAAGAGGTCAAAACGGCTCCAAATGATCTGAAATTTTGTGACCAGACTGCAGGTGATGTGAGGAATCCAAAAATATAAATTTTGCAAGCTGAGGATGCACCAATTTTGTGCTTAGCGCCTAGGGTGTTGCGCACAAAGGGCTCAAAATTTCAAAAAGATAAAATTTTGTTCAATTTGGCTCAAAATTGGTGGAGAGGTCCCTCAAGAGGTCTTGGACACCTGTTGAGAAGCCTCAGCCAAAAATCCAAGGCTATCATGGATTTTTGGCTCTTTTAGTGTTTTATTTTCAAGCAATTCCTTCTTGAGCTTTGCCCTAGCAATTTGATTTCTGAGGGCATAATGTTTAGTCATTTTCCTTTGGAGCTCAAGGGCCTTGTTTGCCTTCTCCAATTTGTCTTCTAAATGCATATTGGCCCTCTCAAGCCAAGGCTCCCTATCAAACTCTATGTCTCTGTCAAGTAGCTCACTGATAGGAACTTGCTCAGCTAGGGCATATTCTTCTTCCCTCTCTTTCGCCAAGGCTTTTCTTAGCCCATGGGTCTTTGGCCTCCTTCTAGGTTGTTCCTCTTCTTCTTATTCACTCCCTGGATGGGTCTTTTTGTATTCTTCTAATTGCACCTTTTCCTTTATGGCTTGTCTCTGGGCCCTGAGTGCCCTTACCTCATAAATTTCCATGTGTGCACTCCTCTGCTGGTTCTCCCAATCTAAGACATCATATTTGTACTTGGCTCTATCCAACTCTGCCTGAAGATATCTTATTTGGGAATCCTTACTTTGGAGGAGTGACCTAGAGATTTTGTCTTCTTCCTCACTATCAATATGTATAAGTTCAAATTCTTTCTCTTCATTATGTTGATCCTCAACATTTTCAACCATTTTTTCTTTACCTTTGTCCAATGGTTTGATAGCTGGGGAGGGGATGGCCCCTTGCCTTTTTGAGGCAGAAAACACATCCCTCTTCCCCCTGTGACGTGAAAAATAAAAAGGTCTAATGATTTATGCTCTAGGGTCCTTGTCATAAATGTTATCATCTGCTGGAAAGCCTTCTTTCTCACCTTTTGTACTATTGTGTGTAGCTTTTTCTTCCATCTTCCCCTCATTACTAGATGTCTCATTTTTGTGTACGTCATCATCTTGGTCACTGAGATATCTGTGAGCCTCACCACTGCTTTCAACACCTCCATCATTTTCACCTCCTTTGTTGTCTTCAACGTTGTTACCTTGGTCTTGTATTAGGTCATCCATCTCTACATCAGTCTCACTTTGGCTCTGTTCATCATTAGAGGACTGATATGTGTCATGACTGCTGTCATGACAGTCATGACTTTATTCTCTGCTATTTTTCTGATCACTGACTGTTTTATCTGTGCTATTTCCTTGGTCACTGCCTGCCTCTTCAAAATATGTTTCAGCCTAATTATCTGCCTCTGTTTCTTCAAGATCATCATCTTCATTCATTTCATCACTATTTTCACTATCATTGTGCTCACTGTCATGCTCATGTACATTCTTCTCTTGGTTGTCTATGCATATTCTTGCTAACTATCATATTTATCATTCACTTCATTATCCTCTGTGTCTTCATCTTGTTCATTATCATTACGCTTTTCTGCACTTGGGAGGGATTCATTTGTGTCATTTCTATCACTGTCTTGCTCCAAGTGCTCACTGTTTTCCTCTTCTCCACTATCATTTTCTTGTTCTTCATGGCTACTGCCATCATCTTCTTCCTTAGCACTGCTGTCATCATATTTTTCTTCATTAAATTCTTCCTCTGCCCCACTTTTTTCATCACTTTCATCATTCTCTTCTTTTTCTTCATTGTTGCTGTCACCTCCTTTTTCCTCATTCAATTCTGCATCTGCCTCATTGTCCTCTTCATTTCCACTGTCATCTATTTGTTGCTCATTATTACTGCCACCTCCTTGTTCATCGTTAACACTGTCATTATCTTCATTTGATGTATTAGGGGAAGAAGAAAGAGGTAAGATTCTTTGTGGAGGAGATGGAGGAGTGGAGGTAAGTGGATGTGAAGTGGAAGGAAAATTTTGCTGAATGAAGGCTTGGGGATTTGCAAACACATAATGTGAGATGAAAACTTCCCAAGGGATTCCTTTCTGCTCCAGCTGGTGTAAAACAATCATCTTAATCAAGGAGTGGTGAAAAAGGATTTTCATTTGGTGGGCATAACTCCTTTTCTTGACCACTGAAGCCATTTTGTCAATGCTCTGGTAGAGATAGTATGGTAGTTTTAGAAATTTAACCCTGGTGAAGTGCATTAGTAGCCTTATGTGATATGAATAAATCTTGTAGTACCTCCCCTCACAAGTGAAGTACTTGATGATATGCCTCATCAGTAGGGCATATCTTTCTAGTAGGTGGGAAAAGGGGAAAACAACCTTGCAGCCTTATTGACAACTAGGTTTTAGGAAGGGCTCATAGTAGCTTAAGTCCAATTTCTTCTGTTTTAACTATCTCTCACCAATATCTGGCATTCCTGTGGCTCTAGAAATGGATTTGGATGATAATTCAAATTGTACTCCTGTTAGGCTGACCTGGTGGTTTTGTAGGCTGAGAATGAACAACCTAGTCAAATCTGACTGGTTTTGGACCTATTTAACTCTCTCACAGAAAATATGCAAGGATCATGGGAGAAGAGGTGATTTGAATGGTGTCTAAAGGCTCAAAACTGTTAACCCTTCCTCCCTTGTGTTTTGGATTGATAGGCCTTTGGCCTTCATCACTACTGGTACTGATCTCTTCCTCAGACATGGTGGCTGATTATATCCTTGAACAAAATGGTTAGTTTCTTAATGAGAGATTTTAGGTCTAGGGAGGACAAATGAGTGATGTGAGGGCAAACTTTTAGCAAATGGAGGTAAAATGAAGTAATCAAGGAGTGCTTTTAGAGTTTAGAAGTGGGTTTGCTGGAAATGAGTGAATTATACCTATGAAAACTTTCACTTAGTATTTCCTTGCCCTAGAGGGTCAAAGGATTGATTGGCATGAAGGTTAGGGTTTTAACCGATTTAGGTTTTTTTTCTTTATAATCTCTTTGATTATGAAAAATGGCACTTGGAGGGCAAGGACGAAAGACCACCAACCTTGTTTAACTTTTTGCAGGGGCTTGGAAGCAGAAAATAATTGATTTTTGGAAATTTTTGAGCAAATTGGACCAAAATTTGTCCGTGCACAGTGCCACCCGACAGGCTGTTCCTGTCGAGCCTTCCTGTGCGTAGCGCCGGGTCGCTTTATGGGCAGTCAAGTGCCGGACTGGGCCTGTGTGCGGCACCTTCATCGGTGCATAGTGCCTACCCTCTTGTGCGCAACGCATTGTATTTTAATACTACGGCTACCTCCTTTGTGCACAGCGCTAACGACCCGTTGCGTAGCACCTCCGTTGGTCTGTAGCACCTGAAATTCTTCAACAGAACTTGCAAAAAACCTTAAAAACTGCTTTCAACAGCTCTGCTTCTCGTTCAAAGACACAAATGAGTTGGGGGAGGAGGTGAAGAAGAGTCTTATATTCCTTTTTGAAAAATAATTTCATGCCAAAACCCACTTTTATAATGTTTATTTCTCTTCACCTTTTCACTGTCTTTTTGGCCCTTTTTGTCCTGTAGGTGGCAGGAATATAAGAAAAAATGGATTTCTTCCTTTTCTTGTAGAATTTTGATGTTCTCCTTAAATTTACAAACTCTTCAAACCAGATCAAACTGTGCTCTTAACCTACATGAGTAAATATGGACCTTTTCTTTGCAAATCAAAGGTCATTTGGACAAAGTTTTGATGAAAATAGGCAGACAGTGACATTAATGTTCTTTGAAGGTCTTTCTTCACCTTTTCCTTTCCATGAAATTCAAAAATTGTAAATAGAAAGGTTGTGACCATTGTGGCATTTTCACCTTGGAGTTTTCAGTCACATCTTTATGCCTTTAATTTGCTTGGTGGATAGACTAAAAGGAGAATTTTGCCTCTTCCTCTATCTGCCATTCTATCATGTTTTTTACTGTGAAGTAGTGGAGACCTTTTTGGTGTAAAAACCCTAGCAGCAAGCATCAACAACCCCTTTAGTCTTCATGGGTGCCAGCATTGTGAAAACAATTTAGGCTTGTTTTACCATATCAATTTTCTTGTTGGTAACCAATTTGACAGTTCTGCGGAAGAGTCATTCATGGCTAATCTATCTCTTGCAGAATATGCTCTTGATAAGGAAACCATTGGAGGCTTCTTTGCTTTTTGGACCAGTTACATGTTTGTTTCTTTGACCATGTTGACAGTGATATATCTCTGGTTGTAAAAGTAAGTAGTTTTAAACCATTTTGTGTTTCCCCTTGGCCACTTCTGTTCTTATAGGTGCCTACACAACTTTTGCTTTTGATCACTGTCCTTTTTGGAGATTGACACCTTTTTTTCTTCAATAGTGAACCCATGCTTATTATAATTACCTCTTTAGGCATTTTTACCTCATCCTTTGCCTTCTTTTGATCCTCTATTAAGACCTCTGGCTGCACTTTGAAAAGTCAAAACCTTTCACTGACACTCTTTGTCATATTTCTTCCTTTGGTGTAGTGGAGTATTGGTGCTTTTACAAACCATAGAAGGTAGCTTGAATACCCCCTGAAATTCCATCTGCTATCATGAAGGAGGCCCTTTGTCATCATTTGACCATTTTTGTCCATCTTCCCAAACTCCTAGGTTTTAGGGCTGTTAGAAAAAAATAAATAGTGTTGTCTTCTAAGTTCTCAAAAACTTCTCAAAATAATTAATTATTTCTAAAGAATTTTCAATGTGCAGTTGATGGAGTTGAGGTGACCTTTGCCCTTGTAGCCCTAGTACTGAGCCCTTGTTTGGAAAAAACAGTCACAAACCTTGATTTCCTTCAAACATAGGCCTTATTGCCTTCTCTTTGCTGTTGAAGGTCTACTTGTGATGATTCTCCCATTATCTTACCTTTTGCTAGGTTGATGGCAATTTGATTCTTTTGCAAGGATGTGAGGAAGGGGCAGCTGTTCCCCTGCAAGATTTGTGCTTTAGGCCAAAAATCCTTCTTTGAATGACCTCTTTGATGAGTTTTGGACAAAATCACTTGTCCCTTTCTTCTTTGAATGCAGTTTCTTCATACAGGAAAAACAAATTTTGTAGGATACCAAATCCACCCTATGACTTTGTGAAACCCTAGGTGACCTAGTGGAAGGTTCCTTGGACTTGGATTTTGGACTGAAACCTAGAATTTGGGATCATCAAGTGTAATATAGAGTTTATGATAGACTGATGTATTGAAGATTCAAAATCCAATGTACTTGATTTATCTAAAGATCCTACAGAGATAGTTTGAGACCATCAATGCTTGGGGTATTTTGGGAGACATAGCAGAGCTATTTGATTGGTGGCCTTAGGTAGCAGTGGGGATTTAGGTAAAACAAAAACAGAGGATTTGGGTCAAAGGTGACAAGATACAAGCACAAATGAGTGGCATGAGCCCCTAATGGGTTTTCCGGGACTGGTAAGCAGAGCTTGACATGATGGAATAATGAAATAGTGAAAAAATATCTTGAGGATAATGAAGGCAGTGAGATTTCTAAAACTCACAATGTTCATGAAATTTGTTGCTAGAAATATAGGGAAATCATTTAGTCATCTATGAAGGAAAAAATTACTGATGAATAACAGGTTCCTCAACACATTTTGGTCCAGCCTCTGGTCAATGTTGGACACCAAGCTCACTAAGTCCACAGCTTTCCATCCCCAAACTGATGGCTAGACAAAGGTTGTCAACAGGATGATTGTACACATTCTACGCATGTACAATTCAAAGAATCCACGCACATGGGATGAGAGCCTCCCCTGTGTACAACACAATTATAACTGGGATCTCCACAGATCAACCGGCCACAGCCACTTTTAGGTGGGCTTGGGATTCGAGCCACTATGTCCCATTAACGTAACCATGCCATTTGCAGCTACTCGAGCCAATTCGGCTCATGTCCAGTCTGAAGCTGACAAAGCAAACAACTTCATTGAGCGCATTCAGCACATCCGCCAGCTGGTACATGACATATTGGACAGAGCCAATGCTAAGTGCAAGCAACGATATGATCAATATTGGGTGCCACATAAATTCCAGGTGGGCGAAAAATGTGTGGCTACATTTGCAGAAGGAGCGCCTCAATGGACCCCACCACAAGCTTTGCCTGCTTTGATATGGGTCGTACATCCTTACCAAGGCTATAAGGAAAAATTCCTTCGAGCTCAGTATTCCACCATTCCTTGTTCTGCACCCAGTATTCAATGTAGACCACCTTCATCCCTACTTCCCACCTCTACTAGAAACCTTTGACATTGCAGAAGAACTCACACCAAAAGAGTTAAACCCAGACTGCATGGAACATGCCACCACATATTGTATCATGGACATGCAAATCAAGAACACTCACCAAAAGAAGATCCAACTGTATATGGTTGTCAAAGCTGGCCAACTCCTACACCAAGGCAAGTGGGTCACTAAGGACCAAGTTCAGCAGAAGTTTCCTCATCTCATGGAGGAACTCAATGCAATGGGGACCATTTCTTCCTAAGGGGGGAGGAATGATCCAGGTGGATATTGGTGGCCACCCGCCTATTCCACTTGGGGCCCCGCCATTGTTCTTTTAGTTTTTCAGTTTCGACACAACTTACTATTTTCAGCAGTTTTTCGGGTCCTAAACTTCTGGAGCTGTTTTGAGGCCCAAAACGACGTTTTTTGGGCATCGTCGTTCTGGAAATTATATTCATGGCAATAGTTGTAGTCCTCGGATAGATATTTCTAACGATGTATTATGTGCATCAAACAGAGATAGTATGCCAAAGTTACGTCCCTAGGAAGTTGAAACACCAATTTACCCAAACAGGGCCCATAGTTTTGGCACTTCATCTCCTAGGGTTAGGTTTTTGGACGTTTAGGGTTTTCCCTTGTTTCTAAATAATAAATAGGTCCTCAAGCCTCATTGTAACTCAGTTCAGAGGCCTGTAGCCGCCACATCTCTTTTCAGAGATAAGCTACCAGTGCCCTAGATAGTTTATTTCCATTATGTCTGTAAGCAAATTTCGGTTCTTTGATATTAATGAAATGAAGTGTTATTTCCGCTGCATCTTTATATTTATTGTTATATATGTATTTTGTTGAATTCTTTCATAAATCTGGATTAGAGGATGTAGTTAACCACCAACCACTACAACTTATTGTTGCGCCGAGAGGCACTTTATAGCCTAAGTTCTTTTCAATTTTCAAAGGAAAGCTTCATGATAATATTGCCCCTCTTCCCCATGATATCTATATGGATGATGTTGTCAACCACCAACCACTACAACTTATTTTTGTGCCGAGAGGCACTTTATAGCCCATTATAGGGGGAGATGTGCAGGCGTAAATGTTCGTAAACATTTAGCATTTAACATTTATATGCCACCTCAATTAAAAAATAATGGAAGTTTAAAAATATAGAGTCCAATATGGGGGATATGTTGTGACTCCATAGGCCATAGGCCTGCAAATTATCAATAAATACACATAAAACCCATACTCAAAATCAAAAAATATCAAGTTCACATAAAAAATCAGAAATCACTCATTAATAAAATAAAGTATTGATAGGAGAATTGTTGGCCTTGTGCTTTTCCACTCATTCCTCACTCTCACACACACTCTTCTACATGCCTCATGCCTCATAGGATCGCATCTATTTATACAATTGGATTAGAACCCAAGGATTTTATATATCCTAAGCTAACTCTCAAAATATTTCTCCTAATCCCTAACATCTCTCATCTAATCTCTAAAATCTCTCATTCAATATCTTATCCCTCGATAAGAGCTAACTAATCCATAATCTTCTCAAACCTTCCACAATACTCTCGAATCTTCTCATATTTACAAGAATTATTACTCTCTCCTAAAAAACTATTATCCTCACTTTACAAACTAACTCCTCTAGTAAATAGTTAACCCGAGTTATATGCACCTACATCAGAATCTACAGGTAAAAGAAAATCATGGTCTCTCGACCATAAGTCATGATAAAATCCTCCTGGATCCCCAATTTTCACTTGCAGTAAATCAATTTCTTCGTTATGTTGTTGAGGTTCTGTGATTATCCTTTTCTGGTTTCCAGACTCCAAACTTTATACTGTAGCTTTCCTCTTGCTTTGCTGATGTATACTCTCTTAGTTATTAGTAATCTATTATCATCCTTTATTTTTCTTTACTCATTGAACATCCTCTAAGATTCTTCCAACATAAGCTTCTTCATGTCTTCAATTTCGATATCTAACTTGTCTTTTGGCTTATATGCACTGTCGTTCCTTTGTTGACGTTTTTGTCGATATCTATGTTTTCGTTATGCCATATTTTTTGATTTTAAGTCCTGTTGTAATCCACCATAATTTCCTTTGGTCTTCGGATTGTCGAGCCATTCTTCTAATAACATTATTTTTGTTGCAATATCTTTCATGTTGACATTTGACCCATTTATTTGATGAGAAAATTTGATTATTTTTCCATATTTAACATCTGTAGGCTTCATTTATCAATAAATACTACACATAAAGTCAATACCAACAACATATCCCACATTCACACACCAGTTTTTAGATTTAAAAACATACTGTTTGACAAAAGAATTTGTCTTCAGGTCTGCACGTTGTTCTTCTGAACAATCTGTAGCACCATCTATGGGAATCTAACCCACATCCACATCATCATCATCATCATCACCAAGCAATGATCCTTTCTCATGTTCCCAAATGTATACTTTTGTGTGGAGCTTCTCTACTTCTAAAACTTTGAGTTTGTGCTTTTTTCTTCTTTCCGTCAACTGCTTAACTGGCCATTTAACTGTTATTTTTATTATCCATCTATGTCTTTGTCTTCGTAATAGTTCCATTAATATGTCAATTCATTCCTTCAATTTCACAATCTCTTCCTCTTCATTATAAATGCTAACTAATATGTTATTGTTGTGACTTTTCTCTTGATCCATCTTCATCTTTTGTTGTGAACTTCACCTTGTTCACTACAACCTGCAACTGAATCAGTTTACCAAGTTATCTCCTCTGAACTTGGCCAATGGTTCACTTCACTTGAACCTTATTTTTGAGCACTCCTTGATCCTATGATTCCTTCAAATTTTGTTCACAATATATTGACCATACTTTGGGTGTCGGGCTTCACCGATCATGCACTCATTACATTCAATAAACTTTGACTTTATGAATCTTAAATTTCCTTTTGACCTATCAATTATGTAAATTCACAATTACATAATTCATAGGTGATGATTTATTTTACATACTTTCCTATAGGTCTAAGCCATAGATTCCTATCTTATACTCTTATTTGTGAGTATACAATTTTTGAAATGCCATGTTATACCTTAGTCTCTTCTTTATCATTCCAATCGTTAAAAATTAAAAGTGCCATTTTAGATCGGGATAACTTTCATCATTATCTTTGTTATTAAAGCCCTAATAGTTATGCTATGTTATTTTCATTTTCATATTCTTGTGGTTGTAACTATTTTATTTTATATTTTAATGGGCATTTAATTTTTAGTGTTAAATTATATATATATATATAAACTTGTAGGAATTTTTTTGTGGAATATTTGGATGAAAAGTAATTCAACCATTTATTACAATAGTGAAATTTAGTAAAATTTAGTTAGACTTAAATTATAGCCAAATTAGAACTAAAGACATTATAGTGAAATTCACTTAAAAAATATGTTAAGTGCTAACTCACTGGGATTTTTTATTAAAAAAACTTTATGGGATCCTCTCCCTTCTCTAATATATCTATGGGGTGCGAATTAATAATTAATGATGCTAATGGTTGGTAACCTAGTCAAACCCATCTAAACTCAAACCTTAGCTAAACTAGTATTGGAGACCTCATGTTAAATTCTACCTTGAAGCAATCTCATTGAATCAATTAAGTCAACCCATTGGACAAAAAAATTGAAAGACATGAGGGTGGGCTTTGATCCACTTATGAGTGTGTGAGTCACAAGATCACTTAATATAGTGTCTCTAGGTGCAACCACATATTCAACGATAACCTTAAGGTGATGCCATAGATACAAGAAAAGTGCTCACAAGAATTAAACATTTCCCATAGGTGAAAAAATTCTTTCTCGTCAGTAATGGCTCCAAGTTCTTCTCAATTTTTGAATGATAATACTCCTCCAAGCTCTTTTCAATTTTTAAAGTAAAGCTTCATGATAATATTCCCCCTCTTCCCCATGATATCTAGATGGAGGATGTTTTCAAGCACCCACCACTACATCTTATTGTTGCACTGAGAGGCACTTTATAGCCCATGTTCTTTTCAATTTTCGAAGGAAAGCTTCATGATAATATTCCCCCAAGCTGTTTTCATTTTTCAAAGGAAAGTTTCAAGATAATATTCCCCTCTTCCCCATGATATCTACATGGAGGATGTTGTTAACCACCAACCACTACAACTTATTGTTGTGCCAAGAGGTACTTTATAGCCCAGTATAAGGGGACATGTGCATGCATAAATATTTGTAAACATTTAACATTTAACATTTATATGCCACCTCAATTAAAAAATAATAAAAGTTTAAAAGTAATATAGAGCCCAATATGGGGGAGATGTTGTGATGCCACATGCCATAGGCCTGCAACTTATCAATAAATACACATAAAACTAGAACTCAAAATCACACAATATCAAGTGCAAATAAAAAATCAGAAATCACTCATTAATAAAATAAAGTATTTACAAGAGAATTGTTGGTCTTGTGCTTGGCCACTCATTCCTCACTCTTACACACACTATTCTACATGCCTCATGCCTCATAGGCTCGCCTATATTTATACAATTGGATTAGAACCGAAGGAGGTTCTAGATCCTAAGCTAACTCCTAAAATATCTCTCATAAGCCCTAACATCTCTCATTTAATCTCTAAAATCACTCATTCAATCTCTTATCCCTAGAAAAGAGCTAACTAATCCATAATATTCTCAAACCTTACACAATACTCTCAAATCTTCTCATATTTACAAGAATTATCACTCTCTCCTAAAAAACTATAGAAAATCCATTAAATAATTAAATCCTCAATTTACAAGCTAAATCCTCTAGTAAATAGTTAAACTGGGTTAGATGCACCTACATTAGACTCCCTAGGTAAAATAAAATCATGGTCTTCTGACCATAAGTCATGATAACATCCTCCTGGATCCCAAATTTTCACATGCAGTAAATCAGTTGCTCTATTATGTTGTTGAGGTTTTGTGATTATCCTTTTCTAGTTTACAGGCTTCCAAACTTTATAATATAGTTTTCCTCTTGCTTTGTTGATGTATACTTGCTTAGTTATTAGTAATATGTTATCATCCTTGTTTTTTCTTTATTCATTGAATATCTTCTGAGATTATTTCAACATTAGCTTCTTCATCTCTTCAATTTTGATATCTAACTTGTCTTCTGGCTAGTATGCAATATTGTTCATTTGTTGAACATTTTTGTCGATCTCTATGCTTTCGCTACGCTAGATTTGTTGATTTGAAGTCCTGTTGTAATCCACCATAATTTCATTTGGTCTTCGGATTCTCCAACCATTCTTCTAGGAACATTAGTTCTACTGCAATATCTTTTTGTTGACATTTGACCAATTTATTTGATGAGCAACTTCGATTACTTGTCCATATTTAACATTCGTAGGCTTTATTTCTTCATCATTGCAACACACAAAGTCAATATCAGCAACATATCCTGCATTCACACAATAATTTTTAGATTTAAAAACATAAGGTTTGACAGATGAATCTGTCTTCAGGTCTCCATGCTGGTCTTTTGAACAATCTGTAGTGCTTTCTATGGGAATCTAACCCATGTCCACATCATCATCATCATCATCACCAAGAAATGATTCTTGCTCATGTTCACAAATATATACTTTTGTCTAGAATTTCTTTGCTTCTAAAAATTTTAGTTTGTGCTTTTTTCTTCATTCCGTCAACTATTTAATTGGCCATTTAACTATTATTTTTATTATTCATCCATGTCTTTTTCTTTGTAATAGTTCCATTAAAATGTCAAGTCGTTCCTTCAATTCCAAAATCTATTTCTCTTCATTAGCAATGCCAACTGCTATGCTATTGTTGTGACTTTTCTCTCGATCCATCTTCATCTTCTATTGTGAACTTCACCTTGTTCACTATAACCTGCAACTGAATAACTTTACCAAGTTATCTTCTTTGAACTTGGACAATGGTTCACTTCACTTGAACCTTTTTTTGAGAACTCCTTGCTCCTATGCTTTCTTTGTTGCAACAACTGCAATATCTCTTCAAAATTTGTTCACAATATATTAACCAAACTTTTGTCGGCCTTCACTGATCATGCACCCATTACATTCAATAAACTTTTACTTTATGAATCTTAAATTTCCTTTTCACCCCAAACCATTAACTTTTTACATCAATGGACCTTGGTGTACTTTGACTTTTGACTCAAACTCTACAATCCATCATTAATATTATAATTATTTACATAACATGGACTTTTCAAGCTTCTAATATAAAATCTTAGCTCCACTAATTTACTCCAAAATATCTTTGTACATTCCTTTATTACTCCATTATTGAAATTCAAATCCCTCCATTAAAACTTCACTTTACAAATAAGCAATAACTCAATTCACATGACTCTTTTTTTATAAATAAAACTGCTCATGGTTTCTCAAAACTACCCATTCAATTTCCATTAAAACATGCTTATCTTCCAGAGTGATATTGCGAAAATAAAATTACACATGTCCATTGCTCCCAATCTTCCCAATCATTAATGGTTGAATTTTAAAACCATCAACCAATTTTTTTTTAAAACCATTATAAGAGTCTTTACCCTTTCAATTTCGATTACTTCTAAAATTTCACATTAAAAAAAAAAAGTCTTCATTCACATACCGTTCTTAACAATTCATTGTTTTCTTTATCGAAGGATATACCATATGAGGCTTCTTTTGGCAATGTAAAATCGATTTACCAAAATAACTTAACAATTCCTTGTTTTCTTCATAGAAGGATATACCAAATGAAGTTTTTTTGGAAATGTAAAATCTATTTACCAAAATAACTTCCAATGAGATGAAGTCGCCAATTTAATGTTGTCTTGTTTTTTTGGCTTCTGGACCAATTTACAGGGCCAATTAAAACTTTTCTCAACTGGACCAATTTACTGCAGTAAATCCTATAGCCATCCTCTCCTATTTGTTTTTGTTCATACACTCCCAAATAACAAATTCACTTTTATAAAAGAAAAAAACAGAATTTTCTCACGAGGACGTCTTGTGAAATCTGTAATTTCTAACTTTAGCAACTCTACAATCTCCAGCAGCTGCTACTCCTCAACTACGTCTCCATAATTGTTTCCTTGGGCTATTCAACTTGTGCATTTTCCAGCTTCAAATAACTCCAAACAATGTAATATTGTTCACAACTCCACAATGATCCATGCTTGAGGAAATTCACAGGTTCTACCGGCTGCAAAAACTCAGATTTATCCACAATCAACACTTGATATCTTGTCTTCATATTCTAAGAGCTGGCCAATTTACAAATCTTGCAAATCCATATAATTGGAGTTGATTCACATTGTTGGAATGGAATTCCTTTCACCCGTATTCCTTTGATCAGAATTTTCCAATGAATCCCGACGCGCAGGTCTCTCCGTAATTTTCCTCAAGTTAATTGCTTTGAAACAACGAATTTCAATACAACGATTTGAAAAAAAAAATCAATTATTAATGGCATTTTATTTTTGCCGTGATCCAACTCACAGGTTCCTCTTGCAAAATCAATGCACCTCAACAAAAAAACTCAACCTTGGTTTCCTCACGGCAAATCAATGCACCACCACACAAACTCAACGCTGGAGATTCACCCTTTAAGTCTTCTCAAAAGCTCCTCATTCACTTATTGTGACAGCTACATTATTGCTAACTAGCTGAATTAAGTAATTTTATTGTTGTTGTTGTTAAATGAAAATACTGAGACATTTAATGTTATTTTAATAAAAAACATTGTTATGAAAAATAACTGGACAAGAAAAGTAAAAAGCTGATGGTAAATGTTTCCAAGAACTGAAAAGAGGTTTGGAACAGTTATAAACAGTTACCTACTCCTCTAGGATAAAGAACTGATTCCAGAGAAGAGTAGGGGTCCTATAAATGGAAAAAAGAAAGAGTGAGAAATTCTTGAGCTAGTATTAACGAGTGGGATTCCACTCAGAAATTTCCTGAAACTTCTGGTTCTCACTGGACTGGGTGTCCTGAGGTCATAGCAGAAAGATTTATTTTCCACTGTTAACCCTTCGAAGCACGGGGGCAAGGAGGACGTAATAGCCTCACTTGAAGGTTGGGAGGACCACAGCTGAATAATTTACATTCAGATGAGTATACATGCAGAACTAAACTTCATAGTTTCATGTAAATTCTTATTTGTTAGAAATACTTATCAGGATGATGGAAATAGTGGATGATGGAAATAGTGGTGTATAAGCTGCTATATTTTCAATTATTTTATACAGTAGCAATATTACTCTTCTATGTTACTAGATGAAATTACACACAGAATAAAATTACTGTGATGATTCTTTCCAATAAAACACTGATATAAAAGAATGCAAGAGTTTCTAGGAAACTGTAGCAGTATTTCAAGAAAACGGAATTGAATATCAAAAAAACAGAAAAGTGAAGCTAATCATAGATTTTAGCGTATATGTACTTTCAATACTATCTTAAAAATAAATAAAAATACAAAGTATTATATATTGTTGAAAGAAAACATTTACTGTTCCAAATCCTTATCATTATACGGATATATTACACTAAGCTAATAATTCTACTAAGGGATAAGAATGATTAAATAGTAATGTTTACAAATATTTCAAAGCTGCAACACTGTTATAGTTAACAATGTAATGGTAGAAATCAGCATTATTAGTGGAGGACTGTCAGGTGAAGGGTTAGGGAAAAATCCCAATCCCTAACCTAGTTGTCCTTCACATATATACATTAGAAAATACATAGACATCGACAAGAATGGTGGTCCGGACACCTTAGAGAAAACAAAGAAAGAAATTGTAACATGTTTCATACAAAATAAACATATTCATATGATGCATATTAAGCTTTTATGCATATCTGAGCAGCGTTAATCTAGGGTTTATCCAAGTAAAGAATTATATGAAATAGCTTCGTAAATGTGAGCCGTAGCAAAAAACAGAGAAGGTAAGTCATATTCGGATTTGAAAACAAATAGACAACCCAGTAAATGCATCGAAGAACACTGTCAAACTTCAAGAAAATTACACACAGATTCTATTTAATGAAGTTATATGTCTAGAAGGAAGAAAACAAAGCTAAATTGCAGCTGCTCTTTTGTTCTAAAAACATTCGGGATAAACCCAGAAACTCTGCTCTGTAGTATCAATCCGAGAATTATTCCAAACCAAAAACCCTTTTAAAAACAATTACAGTCCCATAGCTTATTGTCCGTTTAGTTCCAAAATAAAAATATCATAGCAATGTTCCTGTAAGGAACCATAAATTTTCTGAAAAGATTACTCGGCGGTCGAGACCAATCAACAGAGCTTGTGTGCATAATGCATCCTAGGGGCCGATTGGGCAAGGCGGTGAAACCCTCGAGCATTCCTGATGAAATCCTGAGTGGGATAAGTGGATTGTTGAACCTTGCAACCGAAAATCTTTCCCCAAAACAAAACAATTGCTACAAGGCTTCGAAAGCCTTACCTGCCAAAACAAATTGAACCAAAATGATTAGAGTACATCATGGTTACATAGTTTTGAACTTGAAGAAATGATAAACCCTATTTTTCAATCAGTTTACCTGATGAGAGCAACAGAGAAAACTGGTGGCTATTAAACTCGTGAGCCTGTATCACAGAGTAGAAAAGGGGATAAGCTATCCATATCATTTTAGCATCCAACCCAAGTTAAATGAGTAAAACGGCAACAGAGGTTTTGGAAATCGAAACAAATAATACAGGGGTAAAAGAAGTAACCTGAAGACATCCCTGAAGCAGCGACTGAGCGAAACAGAGCATGGTGGGAAAACTTCCTTAGTCAACCTGTCTATAAGAGGAAAACCTCCTTCAATTTCTAAATCGGGCTTGACGCTGCCATGGGCAACCAAGTCGAACTTTGAAACAAAGAATCGACATAATGGTGGTGCAAACTCCAGTGAACCAACACTTCACCAAAGGAAAATGACATGCAAAATAGCCAAGTGCGTGGAGATAGGGCTTGGCGGGATTGCCAATGCCCAGTTCCCGCCTCGGCCAGTTGTCATCGATCCAAATGCATTCAATCAATGGCGTAGAACGAGTGTAGCAACCTTGTGATCATCGCATGCTATATACACTGCACATGTGTCATAGAGAATTCTGGATGCATATCAATGTGCATAAATTCCAGTACTAAACAACTATGTTTGCATTAAAAGGAAATGACAAGTGTCGCAGAGGAGCATTAAATCCATATGGTTCGATAAACTTATTCCAATGTTTTGTGTTGATTAATTTATATATATATATATTTCTATTATGCTTCGATAAACATATTCCGAAGTTTTGTGTTGATTGACATATATATATATATATATATATATATATATATATATATATATATATTTCTATTGATTAATATATATATATAAGAACCATAGAAACGTCAAAAATGAACACATTGCTGAACGATTATATGAACACATCCATTATATTAGATTTGCAAGCATATTTTATATGGTTACATGGCATAGTTTGAATAATTACTGTATGATAAGTTATGAAGGATTAAAAAAAAAAAATTTATGAGGTTTGTGATGGTTGTGACAAGTGGTATCAGAGCAGCGTTCATACGCTGGGACCCTCAAGGTCAACTAACGATGAAGTTGTGTGTAAATGATGCACAAAGAAAATAATTTAGCCTTCTAACAGAAAACACTATGAGAATAGGAACTCCGATGTGGGTCCAACTAAGTGTTGAACAACAACAGAAAACTAGTAGGCTATTAGAAGAACAACAGCACCAAACCAGTTTTCTGTTGAATACTGTTCAACAGCTGCAGGAGGAGATGGTGCGCGTTCGAAAAGATAATGAGTGATCACTGCAAGACCAGGAAAAGATTTTAAAAAGTCTGCCAGATAAACAAAACTAGGAGGTGGAACACCCTAGTACTGATAGAGGTGTGCAAGAAGAAAATGAGCAACAAACAGGAAATAACACTACTGAAAGGGTGGAAAGGAGCCCCTCTCAGCGAAGTAAGAATAAAAATTTTAATGAGGCAGAATCTAGCGACTTGTCTGATCTGCAAGAAGTCAAGAGACAGAAAGTAGAACTTCAAGGAGAATTTCGTAAAATAAAGCCACCACCACTTGATGGTGAGGCTGAGGAGGTGGCAGAGGCATGGTTAATAAATATGAATAAGTGTTTTCAGGTGTATGAATATAACAACAACCTGAAGGCCAGATTAGCAATCTACCAACTAAGAGAGAAAGCCACTCAGTGGTGGGAGGAGGTGAAGAATATAAATAATATTGAAGAACAAGATGTCACCTGGGAATCGTTCCAGCAGTACTTCAAGGACAAGTACCTGACTGAAATATTTTATGACAAAAAGGCTAAATAATTTCATTATCTAAAGCTGGGACAGATGACCATGGATGATTATATTACTAAGTTTACCTCCTTACTACGCTATGTTCCGTACCTTCGAGAAGAGAAGGCTAAGGTGCAGAGATTTCTGAGTAGTTTTCCAACACACATGAAAGAAAGAATAGAATTTGTAAATCCTCGGACTATGGATGAAGCCATTCGTAAAGCTCGAATGTGCTATCAATAGTCTAAGGCGAAAGGGGAGGTTAGAAAGACTTGCTAGCCAAAGAAAGGACAAAGAAGTAATTCAAATTTCAAGGGTGCAAAAAGTGGCAACTTTAAGAATTCTGCACGAAATCCTGGCAGCAAACAGTTTGGCAAAAATCATCATAGGACTAGATGGCCAACAGACGAAAAGCCTACAGAAGCATCCAGCAAGTCTGATCAAGGGCAGGTAACCAAGCCACCTTTACAATGCTAGGGTTGTGGTGAAGCGCATTACTACAAAAACTGCCCACAACGAACAAGAAATGATGTTGTAGCAAATTTGTAGGAAGCTTCTACTGTGGGTGATGTAGCACGAAACATCCCCCATATTAATGCGGCATTGGAGGACCGGCAAGTGGATTATCAGCCCACGATGATTGAGCTGGAAGGTAAAATACTAACTCAGTCTGTTTTTATTTTAGTAGATCGAGGCGCAAGTCTGAGCTATATTAGTCCCAGGGTGGTAGAGTTGTGTAAAATGAAAGATCATAAATTTAAAAGTTCCTGGCTAGTGCAGCTAGCCACAGGGGCAAAGCGTAAAGTGACTGCTAAAATCCCAAATTTTATATTAGAAATTTCTAATCAGCAGTTGCAAGTAGATTTGAATATTTTACCTTTAGGATCCTATGATGTCTTGTTGGGCATGGATTGGCTGGAAAAACATTGGACCCTAGTAGATAGTAAGGAGAAGGTTACTTATTACAGAATGCATGATGGAACCCGGAAGGAAATCCAAGGAATCAAGAAATCATTGCAGTTGCGCCCAATAAAAGCATCCCAATTGAATAAGTGTATAAGTAAGGGGTGCCAGTTATATGATATTCAGGTGGGATATGCAGATTCTAAGGAGAAATCGCTTACAGTGGAAAATATACCAGTAGTGCAAGAATTTTTGGATGCTTTTCCAAAAAATATTCCTGGTTTACCACCAAAAAGAGACGTTGATTTTACTATAGAATTAATACATGGAGCTTCTCCTGTGTCAAGGGCTCCTTATAGAATGAGTATGTCGGAATTAATAGAGTAGAAGATGCAGTTGCAGGAACTGATGGATAAAGGTTATATATGCCCAAGTGTGTCACCTTGGAGAGCTCCCATTCTGTTCGTGAAAAATAAAGATGGGACCATGCGGATGTGCATGGATTACAGGCAGCTTAGAAAATTAACAATCAAGAATAAGTACCCTTTACCAAGAATTGATGACCTATTCGATCAAGTAAAAGGGGCCACGGTGTTTTCCAAGATATATTTGAGATCGCGCTATCATCAAATTCGAATCAAGGAAGAAGAAATTTGCAAGACAACATTTCGTACAAGGTATGGTTACTACGAGTTTGTAGTGTTACCCTTTGGGTTAACCAACGCACCAGAAACCTTTATGAGGTTAATGCATGGGGTCTTCCGTCCTTTTCTGGATAACTTTGTGCTTATCTTCATAGATGATATCTTAATCTATTCCAAGAACCAGGAAGAGCATAAAGAACATTTGAGGATTGTGTTAGAATTTCTAAGAAAACATCGGTTGTACGCAAATTTTAGTAAGTGTGATTTCTTTAAATCAGAAATCCAGTATTTGGGACACGTTATTTCCGCTGAGGGAATTGCTGTTGATCTTGAAAAGATCAAAACAATTATGGAATGGCGAGTACCTCAGAACGCGGCAGATATTAGATTTTTTATGGGGCTAGCTGGATACTATCGAAGGTTTATTGAAGGTTTTTATAGAATTTATTTCCCTATTACTTCCTTGCAGAGGAAAGGAAAAGTTTTCAGGTGGACCATGGAATGCCAAAGGAGTTTTGAAAGGCTCAAACAGCTATTGACTACAGCTCATGTGTTAAGGGTAGCTGACCCCAACAAAGAATTCAAAGTATGTATGGACGCAAGTAAAGAAGGAGTTGGGGCAGTCCTGTCTCAGGAAGGAAAAGTAGTAGCTTATGAATCTAGAAAGTTGAAGGATCATGAGAAAAGATACTCTTCATATGATTTGGAATTGACAGTAGTAGTTCATGCGCTCCGAGTATGGAGAAACTACTTGCTGGGAAAAAAGTTTGTATTAAAAACAGATCATAGTAGCTTGACGAGTTACTTCAAGAAAGCATATTTGAACTCAAGACAGGCAAGATGGAATGCCTTCCTGAGTGAGTTTGACATGTATATTCATGTTAGGTAAACATGACTCGGGGTAGAGTCAATGTTGAGTAGGGTAAATAGTAGTGGTTTTGGGGCACATGGTTTTGTGCACCCATGGTTTTGGCCTATGGTATTGCATGTGATGGAGCCTATAAAAAGGCTGGAAAGACTTCATTGTAACGGAGGCCTAGAGGTGAGCAGTGAAGGCTCACTTGGCCGGATTGGCCAAGGTTTTGGCCAATGGTTAATGAAATTTCATTGGTTGGGTTTTTCCCCGGATTTGGGGTTTTCCCGGATAAACATTTGTGTTTATGTTCATGATTTGTTGCTGGTTCTTTTCATGTTTAATTATTCTCTCAGTAAATTATTTTATTGCTGCGGTAAATACCTAACAACTGGTATCGGATTTAAGTGTTGGTTTCAAAGGGAAGTTTTTGAAGCCAAAGGGTTTTATTGGCCTGTTGAATGGATAAATAGATGCAGATTTTGTTTACAAATATTTTGCCGATTTATTTTACTGAGGAGTCAGTGTAGAGATCCAGATCTGATCTGCCTCTACTGAGATCGAAGCCATTTTTCTTATCTAGTTATTGCACATCCGCAGATTGGTGTCAAGTTTTAGCTCTAAATTTTGGTTGCAAGACGTTCATAGGTTTTTTCTGCCACGCCTACGTAAGCAGAAATTTCAGTGGATCAACAGTTCAGAGGTGATTCTCTTCTTCTCCTCGAAATTTGATTGTGCATGATTCGAACAATGGATCGCCAGTGAAAGGAGAAGAGCATCGTTGGTCCCAGATCTGAGGATCGATGCAACTATGTATTGTTGGATCTGGTAAAGTTGAGCCAGACGAGTACTGATCATGTTCTTGCGCATCTTAGTCAGCATTTCAACGCACCAGATCTCAGGATTCGTTGAACAGATTAGCCACTTGAAGTAGCCATAGAAGATCATGGTGGTTACTGGTTTCGATGCTTCATAGAGAAGTTGAGAATGATTTTTTTTGGTACAACGCATTTCAACACATTAGATTTCTCACCACAAAATTGGGGAGCGTATTGCAAGCAAGGTGTTCAAGGCTTGTGCGAGACTAGGTGATCCAGACCTGGGCAAGCAGGTTTTGCTCAGCAGGGACGTGGAGAGGACTCTCTTGAATTTTTGAGCAGATGCTATCTCATGCCTGGCGGTGTCCGCTGTGGTGAATAAGCGCATGAAACTAGTTTGAAGTGAGCATAAAAGTCTATGTGCGGCAAAGACTGGTGAAAAGAAGCTCACAAGAAATTTAAATGAGTGCGTTCCATAGTGCAACGTGAAGCGCTGGATGTTGCACTGGTCTTGAATGGTGAATGGGATCGATTTTTTTTTGGAGCTGAGAACATGTATTACAGAATAATTTTATGTGTTCAAGGCACGGGGAAAAGGCTCCCAACGTTGTCTACAAAGGCAGGCTCGAGAGCAACCATCCGATTGCAGTTAAGCGGTTTCAGAAAACAACTTGGTCCATTGCATGGCAGTTTTTTGGAGGAAGCAAGAGCTGTGGGTCAACTTCGCCATGAGAGATTGGTGAATTTTATACGATGTTGTTGTGGTGATGAGCATTTGCTTATGGCTGAATATATGCCAAATGACACTAGCAAAGCATCTCATGCAGAGAGGGAGGACCTAGGGGAGGTGCAGTGAGCCTAAGGGTTGTACTTCACTTGGCACAAGCAGATAATTATAATGGACTAGAAAAAGCGTAGAGGGAAAATTCATGTACAACTATGATGTCCTCTTTGGAGAGGACATCATGAATTGAATGTAGAGAATGAGAGAGAATATGAGCACGTGGATTAATTAATTGATGAGCCATGTATCTGAAGAGAATTCCTAGAGGACTGGCGGTTACAGAGGCTGGTGACCCATGTAATTCGGTAGATGGGTTCTTTTTATATGAACATTGATTTCATATGTATATAGTGACAATGAAACAAAAAAAAAAATATTATTATGGAGTTAATTTTATTATATGTAAATGGGCATACTGCTGTAAGACCTGGTATGGCATGCGTACCCCTGGGTAATCATTGGTAAAGTCTGGGTTAGACCTAGGTGATAGGGGGGATGTCAAGTTAACAATTACCCTGGGTACAAATTTGAGGGGGGAAGAGCTAGAGTGAGCGGGGTTGTCTCATTTAGCAGGTTTGGCTGGATTTAGTCAATAATCCCCAAGTCAAGTTTAAGGGGGGAATTGTTAGGTAAACATGACTTGGGGTAGAGTCAATGTTGAGTAGGGTAAACAGTAGTGGTTTTGGGGCACATGGTTTTGTGCACCCATGGTTTTGGCCCATGGTATTGCATGTGATGGAGCCTATAAAAAGGCTGGAAAGACTTCATTGTAACGGAGGCCTGGAGGTGAGCGGTGAAGGCTCACTTGGCCGGATTGGCCAGGGTTTTGGCCAATGGTTAATGAAATTTCATTGGTTGGGTTTTTCCCCGGATTTGGGGTTTTCCCGGATAAACATTTGTGTTTATGTTCATGATTTGTTGCTGGTTCTTTTCATGTTTAATTATTCTCTCGGTAAATTATTTTATTGCTGCGGTAAATACCTAACAATTCAGCATGTCAAAGGAAAATAAAATCAAGTATCTGATGCATTAAGTAGAAAATTACATGGTATAAATGAGCTATATTACAATCAGCTAGAAAATAGATTTTCAGAGCAAGTAAAGAGAGAAGCACAAAAAGATCCCGAGTACCAGTTTTTGTGGCATCAAATGGAAGAAAGCAAAAAGCATGGAAGCACATTTGAGTGTGGGATAAATAAAGATCAAATGTTAACCTTCAAGGGTAAGGTATATATGCCTAATCGATTGGACCTGAAAGATATGATAATGAATGAATATCATTGCAGCAACTATGCAGGTCATCTAGGTTACCAAGAGATGTTGACCACAATTAGAAAGGTATTTTTATGGCCTGGTATGCGAAAGAACATTGCTGAGTACTTAAGTAAGTGTTTAGAATGTCAACAGGTGAAAGTAGAGCATCAACATCCTGTAGGGTTGTTGCAGCCCATACCTATACCTAAATGGAAATGGGAGGTCATATCTCTAGACTTCATCACAGGCTTACCAAGGACGAAAAGACAAAATGATTCTATAATGGTTGTGGTGGACAGATTGAGTAAATCTGCACATTTTATACCCGTACAGTCTACTTATAAGACTGTACAAATAGCAGACATTTTCATAAAGGAAATTTTTAGATTGCATGGAATTCCAAAGACTGTCATTTCAGATCGAGATGTTAAGTTTACTTCTACTTTTTGGAAGACTTTGTTTTCAGGATTGGGTACGCAGATAAACTTTAGTACTGCTTATCACCCCCAAACCGATGGTCAAACAGAGCGAGTGAACCAAGTTCTGGAAGACATGTTGCGCATGTATGTGATGAAGCAACCAACTAAGTGGGAAGAGTACCTGCACCTTGTTGAATTTTCTTACAACAACGGTTATCAGGAATCTCTTAAAATGAGTCCCTTCGAGGCCTTGTATGGGAGACAGTGCCGCAGACCCATAAATTGGAGCAGCCTGGAGACAAAGCTAATGTTAGGACCAGAAATGCTTATGGAAATGGACGCAGAGGTGAGGAAAATAAGACAAAATTTGAAGGCTGCACAAGATCAACAGAAGATCTATGCAGATATAAAAAGGTCTTATCGTGAGTTCGCAATAGGAGATCATGTGTACGTAAGGATTAAGCCAAAAAGGAGTACTTTGCAGTGGGCCTCTTATGCCAAATTGGCTCCCCGATTCTGTGGACCCTTTGAGATTTTGGAGAGGGTGCGACTTGTAGCTTATCGTCTAGCACTACCCAGCTATATATGAGTACACAATGTATTTCATGTGTCTTTGTTGAAGCATTATGTACATGATTCGAAGCATGTAATTCATTGGCATCATATAGAGGTAGGATAGTAATGAAATCCTAACTTGTAATGCATTTTCCTTTGCAAGAAATTGACCTGAAAATTGTTATTTTTTCAGGTAGAACCGGACGGAGAGTTCCTAGTCAAGCCGCAACGCATACTTGACCAAAGGGAAATCATGCTCCGGAAGTGAGCTATCACCCAGGTAAAAGTGCAATGGAAGCACTTCAGCCTGGATGAAGCTACTTGGGAGGACGAATGTTTCATGCGGAAGGCTTACCCAGAACTCTTTTCAGAGTCAAAGTGAAACACCGAGGAAGGTGTTACTTCCAGGGGGGAAGTTGTGACAACTACATTATTGCTAACTAGCTGAATTACTAGTTAAGTAATTTTATTGTTGTTTTTAAATGAAAATACTGAGACATTTAATGTTATTTTAATAAAAAAAATTGTTATGAAAAATAACTGGACAAGAAAAGTAAAAAGCTGATGGTAAATGTTTCCAAGAACTGAAAAGAGGTTGGGAATAGTTAGAAACAGTTACCTACTCCTCTAGGATAAAGGACTGATTTCAGAGAGGAGTAGGGGTTCTGTAAATGGAAAAAGGAAAGAGTGAGAAATTATTGAGCTGGTATTAACCAGTGGGATTACATTCAAAAACTTCCTAAAACTTCTAGTTCTTACTGGACTAGGTGTCCTGAGGTCACAGCAGAAAGATTTATTTTCCACTGTTAACCTGAACCAATCAGTTTGGAGCACAGGGGCAAGGAGGGCGTAATGGCCTCACTTGAAGGTTGGGAGGACCACAACTGAATAATTTACATTCAGTTGAGTATACATGCAGAACTAAACCTGATAGTTTCATGTAAATTCTTATTTGTTAGAAATACTTATCAGGATGATGGAAACAGTAGTGTATAAGCTGCTATATTTTCAATTATTTAATACACTAGAAATATTACTCTTCTCTGTTACTAGATGAAATTACACACAGACTAAAATTACTGTGATGATTCTTTCTAATAAAATACTGATATAAAAGAATGCAAGAGTTTCTAGAAAACCATAGCAGTATTTCAAGAAAACGGAATTGAATATCAGAAAAACAGAAAAGTGAAGCTAATCATAGCTTATAGATTATATGTACTTTCAATATTATCTTAAAAAAATAAAGAAAACAGAGTATTATATATTGCAGAAAGAAAACATATATTGTTTCAAATCCTTATCATTATATAAATAGATTACACTATGCTAATAATTCTACTAAGGGATAATAATGATTAAATAGTAATATTTACAAATATTTCAAAGCTGCAATACTGTTATAGTTAACTATGTAATGGTAGAAACTAGCATTAATAGTGGAAGATTGTCAGGTGAAGGGTTAGGGTAAATAACCCAATCCCTAACCTAGTTGTCCTTCACATATATACATTAGAAAATACACGGACATCAACAAAAATGGTGGTCCGGACACCTTGGAGAAAACAAAGAAAGAAATTATAACATGTTTCATACAAAATAAACATATTCATATGCTGCATATTAAGCTTTTATGCATATCTGAGCAGCATTAATCTAGGGTTTATCCAAGTAAATAATTACATGAAATAACTTCGTAAATGTGAGCCGTAGCAAACAACAGAGAAGGTAAGTCACATTCGGCTTTGAAAACAAATAGACAACCCAGTAAATGCATCGAAGAACAATGTCAAACTTCAAGAAAATTACACACAGATTCTATTTAACGAAGTTATATTTCCAGAAGGAAGAAAACAGAGCTAAATTGCAGCCACTCTTTTGTTCTAAAAACATTCAAGATAAACCCATAAACCCTGCTCTGTAGTATCAATCCGAGAATTATTACAAACCAAAAACCCTTTTAAAAACAGTTACAGTCCCATAGCTTATTGTCCGTTTAGTTCCAATCGAAAAATATCATAGCAATGTTCCTGTAAGGAACCATAAATTTTCTGAAAAGACTACTCGGCGGTCGAGACCAATCAACAGAGATTGTGTGAATAATGCATCCTAGGGGCCGATTGGGAAAGGTGGTGAAACCCTCGAGCATACCTAATGAAATCTTGAGTGGGATAAGTGGATTGTTGAACCTTGCAACCGAAAATATTTCCGCAAAACAAAACAATTGATACAAGGCTTCGAAAGCCTTACCTGCCAAAAAAAATCGAACTGAAATAATTAGAATACATCATGGTTACATAGTTTTGAACTTGAAGAAATGATAAACCCTATTTTTCAATCAGTTTACCTGAAGAGAGCGCCAGAGAAAACTGGTGGCTATTAACCTCATGAGCCTGTATCACAGAGTAGAAAAGGGGATAAGATATCTATATCATTTTAGCATCCAACCCAAGTTAAACGAGTAAAACGGCAACAGAGGTTTTGGCAATCGAAACAAATAATACAGGGATAAAACAAGTAACCTGAAGACATAGCTGAAGCGACGACTGGGGGAAACAGAGCATGGTGGGAAAACTTCCTTAGTAAACCTGTTTATAAGAAGAAAACCTCCTGCAATTTCTAAATCAGGCTCGGCGCTGCCATGGGAAACCAAGTCAAACTTTGAAACAGAGAATCGACATAATGGTGGTGCAAACCCCGGTGAACTAGCACTTCACCGAAGGAAAATGACATGTAGAATAGCCAACTTCCTGGAGATAGGGCTTGGTAGGATTGTCAAGGCCTAGTTCCCGCCTTGGCCAGTTGTCATTGATCCAAATGAATTCAATCAACAACGTAGAATGAGTGTAGCAATCTTGTGATCATCGCATGTTGTATACACTGCACAGGTGTCACAGAGAATTCCGAATGCGTATCAATGTGCATAAATACCAGTACTAAACAGCTAAGTTCGCATTAAAATGAAATGACAAGTTTGGCGGAGGAGCATTAAATCCATATGGTTCGATAAAATTATTTCAATATTTTGTGTTGATATATATATTTCTTTTATGCTTCGATAAACATATTTTGAAGTTTTGTGTTGATTGACATATATATATATATTGATTAATATATATATAAGAACCATAGAAACGCCAAAAATCAACACATTGCTGAACAATTATATGAACACATCTGTTATATTAGATTTGCAAGCATATTTTATATGGTTACATGGCATAGTTTAAATAATTACTATATGATAAGTTATGAAGGATAATTTTTTTTTTTATGAGGTTTGTGATGGTTGTGACACTTATCATGTAGCTCTTTTGTGGAATTAATAATAAAAAAATCTAAAGTTATAAAACAATAATATTCAATTTGTTATATTGTAATTTTGTGTAAGCATTTAAATATTGGTTGAATTGGTTGAATTAATAAGAAGCCTAGATCCATCTTAATTATGGATCTATCAAGCGCCGAGAGGGATCAAATCTCTAGAGGTGCAAACCTCTTTTTTGAGTGACAAAATTGAGGAAAGGTTTGCACCTCAAGAGATTTGATCCCTTTCGGCGCTTGATAGATCCGGAGTTAAGATGGAGCTAAGCTGGTTTCAGTCGTGACCAAGGAAAATATATCGATAATATAAGGAACATATCATTAATTTTATTAATAATATGTAAATACATTTAATATTAATATAACCATTTTAAATATGCTAAATATGTTTGAGATTTATCGATTCATTTCAATTTCAAATTTTCTTAGTTACCTAAGTTTGTTGAGATGATAAATATTGTAAAATAATTTTAATGATGAAAAATGATGAAATAAAATTTTTGAATGCAAAGTGACAATGTAATAATAATGAATGATAGAAAATGTGAATAATAAGAATGTAGTAAATTACAAATAGCCTTCATTGTGATCAATATCAAACTATTTTATTCTACTATTGTTATTGTCACATTTTTAGTTTTGTCATATTTTCATATCGATTGTATGAAAAAGGAAGTTGAAATCGTAAACCATTTAAATATTTAGCTCGAGCTCTTGTAGTAAACATCATACCTCGTCTCTCTTTCTCTCCAATATTACTAGGTTTAATTACTATAACACAAAAATAAATCTACATTGTCAATAATTATTTGTGCTTACACTGAAATCAATGCAAATTATTAATCCAACAACTTTAAAATTAATGTACCATCATACATCCAATTACATCAGAGTAGAAATCAACATCTACACTACAATCAATGCATCTAATGCAAAAAATCAAATAATATTATAAAACAACATCTACACTGAAATAAATGCATCTAATGCAAGTAATCAAATAGGATTAGAAATCAACATCTACACTCAAATCAATGAATCTATTGCAAGTAAGAAAATAAGATTAGAAACCAACATATACACTAAAATAAATGCATCTAGTGCAATAAATCAAATAGGATTATAAACCACCATCTACACTGAAATCAATGCATTTAGTGAAAGCAATAAAATAGGATTATAAATCATATATATTGAAATCAATGCATCTAGTGTAAGAAATCAAATATATTTAGAAATCAACATCTACATTGAAATTAATGCATCAAACCATCAAATAAGATTAGAAATAACCATCTACTCTAAAATAAATGCATTTAGTGCAAGAAATCAAATAGGATTAGAAATATTCTACATTGAAATCAATACATCTAGTGCAAGTAATCAAATATCATTAAAAATCAAAATCTACACTAAAATCATTGCATCTAGTTCAAGAAATCAAATAGGATTAGAAATCACCATCTACACTAAAATCAATGCATCTATTGCAATAAATATTCTTCCCTCTCTCCCCTCTCCATATATATCTATATGTCCCTCCATATCTCCTTATTTGTCTCTTTATCTCACCCCTGCAAACACACACTCTCTCTCGCTCCATATTTATCAATCTCTTTGTCCCTCCCTCCCTGTCTCCATCTATCTCTTCTTTCTCTTCACCTTCCATCTATATCTCTATCTCCCTTTGTCTCTCTATATCAACCCCAAAACATACACTCTCATTCTCCAATCTATTTGTCTATCACTCCCTCCTCCTCTCCCTGCCTCTCTCTCTATTCCTCTTCTCTCGCTTTCCCCTTCTTATATCTCTCTTCCCTCCTACTATCCTCTCTCCCTCCCTCTCTCTCTCTCTCCAGCTTTCACTCTCTCTATATTTATTCTTACCTCCCTCTCTCTCCCCCTCCATCTCCATCATTCTTTCCCTACCTCTCTCCACTCTCTCCCACCTCTCTCTCTCTCTCTATCTTCACCTTCCAAATTTGTTAATATACATCTCTCTCTTTCTCCTTCTTTATCTCTTTATCTCACCCCCAAACATACACACACTCTCTCTATCTCTCCCTTGTCACTCCCCCTCTCTCTCCACTTGTCACACTCTATGCATTTCATCTTCCCTCCCTCTCTCTACTCTCTCTCAAGTCCCCTCTCTCTCCCTTTCTCTCCTACCTTCCTCTCTCTTCTCACATCACTCACTCTCTCTCGCATTCCCATACAATATTATCACTCCCCCCTCACTCTCTTCCTCTCTCCCTTTCTCATCTGCCTCTCTCTCTCTCTCTCTCTCAAATCCTCTCTCTTCCTCCATCATTCTATCTCTTTCTCCAACTATGTTACTATATCCCTCCCTTTCTTCTTCTATCTCCTTCTCTCCCCCCTTGTCTCAATCACTCTTCCTATGTCTCTTTATCTCACCCTAAACATACATACTCTCTCTCTATCTCTCCATTGTCACTCCCTCACTCTCCACTTCTCACTCTCTATGTCTTTATTCTTCTCTCCTCCTCTCCTCCTCCTCTCTCTCTCTCTCTCTACCCTCCAATCCTCTATCCTTCTCTCTCTCTCCCACCTCCATCTTTATGTCTCCCTCTATCTCTCTTCATTCCTCCTCTCTCCTCTCCTTCATTTATCTCCATATCTCCTTTATCACTCCGGCTATTTCTCCACCTCTATCATATGTCTTTGTTCTTCCCTCCCATATTTATCTAGAGTATATATATATATATATATATATATATATATATATATATATATATATATATATATATAAAAAAATTAATATTGTATTAATATAAATTTATTAAATTTAATAATATTAATATGAATATTAGATTTAATAATAATATTATTATTAATATTAATATTCCAATATTAATGTTAGGGTTAATAATATTTTTTTTGTGTGATATTATTAATTTGATCCATAGGCTTCATATATAATTAGATGTTGATTTCAACCGTATTTGATATATTTTTATTTATTTACCTTACCTTTTTATACCTTTATAAATATAGTATTGGGCTCATGGTATTTGGCCCATGGTATTAATAATGATTTGTCTCATTGTTTATGGCCCATAAGATTACCCTAAATAAAACCTCTTTTTTGAGTTTTTGTAAATACAAAGAGGTTTATGGAGTAAATATAAAAAGAAGTTTTATTTATTTACCATACCTCCCGAGTAAGTAGAAAAAAAGGTTTTATTTATTTTCCATACCTCTAGTTTATTTATATTTATATTTATTTACTATATCTCATTTTTAGTGTTCTTAAAACTCTTTATATTTTAAATCTATATTGTATAAATTTATTTTTAATTGTTTATTTATATGGTTGTGTAAATTATTTTTAAGGCGACATTATTTAGATTGTATTTTAATTTTATTTTTTATTTTGGCTTCCGACATACTTACACTTCGAGGTCATGATGGGCTGTAGGGTTAATAATGTTTTTTTTGCATGCTATTAATAATAATATATTCCATGGTATTTGGGTCATAGACTTCATATATAATTAGATGTTCATTTCTAATCCTATTTGATATATTTTTATTTATTTACCTTACCTATTTATACCTCTTTTATATTTATTTATTTACCATACCTCTTTTATAAATATGGTATTTGGCCCATAGGCTTCACCTAAATAAAACCTCTTTTTTGAGTTTTGTAAATATAGAGGTTTATGGAGTAAATATATATAAATGTTATTTATTTATTTATCATACCTCTAGTTTATTTATATTTTTATTTATTTACCATATCTTTTTTTAGTGTTTGTAAACCTCTTCATATTTTGATAAATCTATTTTTTAATGATTTTTTAATTGTTTATTTATATGGTTTTCTAAATTATTGTTTAATTCGACATTATTGAGATTTTATTTTTTTAATTTTCTTTAGTTTTTGTTATTTTGGCTTCCAACATACTTACACATCGGGGTCATACTGGGTTGTAGAATGCGTCTCACGGTGCAATAATGTTTTTTTTGCATTGGTATTTGAGCCATAGACTTCATATATAATTAGATGTTCATTTGTAATCCTATTTGATATATTTTTATTTATTTACCTTACCTATTTATACCTTTTTTATATTTATTTATTTACCATACCTCTTTTATAAATATGGTATTTGGCCCATAGGCTTCACTTAAATAAAACGTTTTTTTTTAGTTTTGTAAATATAGAGGTTTATGGAGTAAATATATAAAAAAATGTTTTATTTATTTACCATACTTATAGTTTATTTACTATACCTCTAGTTTATTTATATTTTTATTTATTTATCATATCTTTTTTTAGTGTTCGTAAACCTCTTCATATTTTGATAAATTTATTTTTTAATGAATTTTTAATTTATAATTTATATGGTTTTCTAAATTATTGTTTAAGTCGATATTATTGAGATTTAATTTTTTTTATTTTCTTTAGTTTTTGTTATTTTGGCTTCCGACATACTTACACATAGCATAGTCTAAAAAGCACGTGTTTTCACCCAGAATTCGATGATGATTTTTAGAAAATACGGCAAAGATTTGCCCAGAATCTTGTTTACAGTTGTTAAACTTTGATATTTTGAGTGCCCTAAGGGTTTTTGATAGTGCTGAATCCATTTCCAGCATCAAAAATTGATTGCACATGATTTTTCAAATTGCAGTTAACCAGATTCTGGAAATTTTTTGCCGTCCCGGTGATTTTGCGTGCTCGGTAAACAACTTCCTTACACAACGGGGTCATATTGGATGTGATGCAATAATGTTTTTTTTGCATGCTATTAATAATAATATATTCCATGGTATTTGGGCCATAGAATTCATATATAATTAGATGTTCATTTCTAATCCTATTTGATATATTTTTATTTATTTACCTTACCTATTTATACCACTTTTATATTTATTTATTTACCATACCTCTTTTATAAATATGGTATTTGAACCATAGGCTTCACCTAAATAAAACCTCCTTTTTTATATTTGTAAATATAGAGGTTTATGGAGTAAATATATAAAAAAATGTTTTATTTATTTACCACACCTTTATTTTATTTACCATACCTCTAGTTTATTTATATATTTATTTATTTACTATATCTTTTTTTAGTGTTTGTAAACCTCTTCATATTTTGATAAATTTATTTTTTAATGAATTTTTAATTGTTTATTTATATGGTTTTCTAAATTATTGTTTAAACCGACATTATTGAGATTTTAATTTTTTAATTTTCTTTGGTTTTTGTTATTTTGGCTTCCAACATACTTACACATCGGTCATTCTGGGTTGTAGAATGCCCCCTCACGGCCCAATAATGTTTTTTTTTGCATCAGTATTTGAGCCATAGAATTCATATATAATTAGATGTTCATTTCTAATCCTATTTGATATATTTTTATTTATTTACCTTACCTATTTATATCTCTTTTATATTTATGTATTTACCATACCTCTTTTATAAATATAGTATTTGGCCCATGGTATTTGTCCCATGGTATTTGACCCATAGGCTTCACCTAAAAAAACCTCTTTTTTGAGTTTTGTAAATATAGAGGTTTATGGAGTAAATATATAAAAAAAGGTTTTATTTATTTACTATACCTTTAGTTTATTTACTATACCTCTAGTTTATTTATATTTTTATTTATTCGTAAACCTCTTCATATTTTGATAAATTTATTTTTTAATGAATTTTTATTTGTTTATTTATATGGTTTTCTAAATTATTGTTTAAGCCGACATTATTGAGATTTTATTTTTTTAATTTTCTTTAGTTTTTGTTATTTTGGCTTCGGACATACTTACACATTCAGGGTCATAGTGGGTTGTAGAATGCGCCTTGGCGCAATAAAAAGTCAAAATTAATAAAAACAATAATATTCAATTTGTTATATTGTAATTTTGTTTTGCATGGTAGCTCAGTCCCTCAAACTCAAGTTAGAAATTATGATCTAAAAAATTGCATAAACAATTATAAATTACATTGGTAAATTCTAAATCATTCTATAGTCTTGCTTTCGTAGGAACTAATAAACTGAGATGTGAAGTGGATAAGTAATTTGGTTTCTTAGGTAGAAGAACTTGCATAAATTTTAGTGGGTAGTAATCACTAGTAAGTCTAAGCATTTATAGTTTTACTCCTATGTAAGTGTTGAGGAAAACATAAATTATCATGGGAAATAACTCTTGGTAAGCATATTTATTTACATCTTATTCTACCTATTTTTTATGAAAAGACTTGATTAAATTATGGTGGGAATTAATTCATGGAAAATATGTTATTTACATGAGCTATTTTCAAGGATTTTATTTTTGGATGGTTTTCTTGCAAAGCTTAAGAATAAAAAATCACTAAACAAATATCTAAAAAGCATGCATGAATATTACAACCATATCAATAAATTCTGGCATAAAATAAGTAAGGAAGTTATCCACATGGCATTATATTGTGAAAATGATGCAATAAAACCTTGATATGGTCCAATCAAATGATTGAAAAATAAATTTTTTAATAATATTGAAAAACAAATATTTATTCTTCAAAGTTAAACATTATAATTTACATTCCTCAATACTATAGATAAATCTACTAGAACCTTGGATTGAAGGACTAATAATGATTTTGTAGTTATATTTAAATTTAATTAATACACACATAAAAATTTAATACTTACAATGTAACAAGATTCTTAACCATGGATATTCACCCACACTTTACTATGGGTATTATTAACTTGTAAATGTGTTTTGTTACAATACCATGGGTCAATACCATGTCTTATCAATACCACATGCCCAAAAACCATAACTCATTTCATAATGAAGAGAGAGAGAGAGAGAGAGAGAGAGAGAGAGAGAGGGAGGATGGGAGGGAGGGGGAGAGAGATGGAGTTGGATGGGGAGAGAGAGGGAGGGAAGAACAAAGACATAGAGAGATAGAGGTAGAGAGGGGGGGGGGATTGATAAAGGAGAGATGGAGAGAAAGTGAGGAAGATAGGGGAGGAGGATGGAAGAAAGAGATAAAGGGAGGGAGAGAAGGGGGAGAGAGAGAGATGGGGGAGGGGGGGGAATGGAGGAGAGTTTAAATGAAAGAGGGAGGGAGATGGTGATGGAGTTGGAGGGTAGAGAGAGAGAGAGAGAGTAATGGGAGGAGAGACAAAGGGAGGTGGGAGAGAAAGGGATAGAGAGGAAGGTAGAGAGAGATAAGGAGATAGGGAGTGTTATCACTAGAAAATCATACAAGCAAAGACGACATTATTTAACATTGGGAAGAAGGATTTACAGGGCTGAGAGACATTACAGAATTTCAAAGTATTTAAACAATCTCTAATGTCTGAGGAAAAATCAAATTTGAACTAGTCAAATATGCATTTGCATGCAAAATCCTTCGATAAGCACGCCCTTGCGCACCTTTTGACCCAAAAAGCGCGCAACCCTGGGAGTGACGGAAGTCACCTTCCGAGACCACAAAAATCACACTCCAGGACATTGATTCCACACTTGAAGCCACCTAAGGACAACCACCCAAGCCTCCTTAGGACATCAAGGTAGCACACAATGTAATCACCCTTATCTCTTGGATCACCATCCACAATGTACCAAGAGAGGAAAAGAGGATTTGAATTCTCCTATAAAAGGCCACCAAGAGATGAATAACTTGAGAGCACATTGTTATGCTGACCAGAATTTCCCCGAGCAATACCAGCAGTGTGTGATCCGGAGGAGAGATAGAGGGGACTCAGTTGTTGGCCATCGGACAATTCTAGTCCACCATAGTAGAGAGAGAGAGAGATTGTCTACCAAGGCAGCTCAGAAGTAAACACATCCTTGCATCGGGACTTAAAACCCCAAGTTCTAAGGGCCCCTTGGCAAGTGGGTTAAATTTTCATCCTCATTTCCTACCAGCACTCAATAAGAGGGGACGTAAGCGTCGCCGTTTGGATTATTGAATTTGTTTGACTCTATTTAGAGCTTTTGTGTTATTTTTTTTAGTTTTAGTTTAATTTTTATATTTGAATATGCATTCTATTTCTTTATCTAGTATGTTTATGTTCTGGCATGTTCCACTAACTTGCTTGACTCCATATATTTTCTACCTGTGACTAATAACTTAAGAGGGAATACCACACCCCTTAAGTTGGTGTGATTTCATACATATTTGCAACAAACACACTAACACAAGATTGGAAATTCCACTAACGTTTATTTCCAAATTTATGTGGTAGTGCCTGTTTGCACAAACCTCCATCTTTGTTGTGGAGTTGGGCTGCAATTGCCCCCTTTCTCTCCTTCAGTCCCTAGTTCATCCCAAGTGACAGACTGAAGCAGAAAAAATCCAAAAAATTACATTTGCAGGAATTTGCACACACTTCCCACGGACAGATGCGCCCAAGGCGCGCGTTCAGAGATGACCTGCACGCAGACATCGTGCCTATTTCAACCTTTTGCATGCAAAAAACTAGAATGAGAAATTTCTCTAGTATTTCCATCTTTTCCTGCTTGTAAAGTGCCTGGCAGCCCATAATACATCAGCCAACATTGGTTGAGGTTCCCTGCAGCTTGCTAAATCTCACTCTTAGTTGCTTTGGGTAGGCTTGGTCTTAGTTTTATTTCAAGTTGATTTTTTCAAAGTTCACACATAGTTTAAGTAGGAGGGAAACTTAACTTGCATTTCGAAAAAATGTATGTTTTGCAAATTTAGGTACCAAAACACCTAGATAATTAGCCAAAGTAAGAGGCCCAAATCCACACATGCTTAGCTAGTTCCTTTTTCTAGTGTAAAAGTCATTAGTTTAGTTCTAATTTTAGCACTAGGATTTCGAGACCAGGATCGAATTGTCGATACAAGAGCAAGTAATCTCTTATGCCTTTGCACCCTTCGGTGATCCTAGGAAAGCATATGAACACTCTTTACTTACAACTCACCTTCTCCCTATAGTTGATCACAAATATTAACTACGAAAAATAGAAAGTGTCCCATATCCGTGCATGTTTTTCTTTCGAGCAAGGAACAATAGAAAATAGTTTAATAGGGGATTTAAAAAAGGATCATCACATATCCACAAGTTCAAACCATGTACTTGTTCACTTTTTGCTCACACACATCCACACACCAAACAAAGCAAAGGCACCTAAAACTAACTTAAGAAAAATCACTAAATTCTACCCATAGGGGTCACAAAAGAATTTATAGTTTAAGTTAGGATCAAGGGGGTAGGCATCCAATAAGCCGCCTTGATCATTCTTCATATTGAAACATAGAAGTTGGTTGTTTATGCGCAGTGTGTGTGGTATCAGTTGGGACTACCTGATCCTGCTAATATTCGGTACTGTTAGCTGAACTACCAAGAAACCTAAGACTCGAACACTCATGTGGGACGATGGTACTTAGTGGCCAAAATTAGGGCATCCTTTCCCTATAGGTGACGGTGCAGGCAAGCACTAGATCCTCTACCCTTACCTTGGTGGATTTTCTTCGATTGACTGGGGGCGTCGCCAACTCTTATGGGACATTGTGCCAGCACTAGCAAGATATCTTATGAAGGCCCAGCTACATTTTAGTGTGTGAGTAAGATTAGGTCTTCTAGGATTTGAGTATCATACACAAAAAAACAAAAAACCATATTTTTTGATTGAGTGATCACATAGGATTAATTTAAAGGGAAATTTTATTTTATTTCCGCTTTGCTTTATGTATGCGATCAATTTTTTTCTTTGATTATAATCTATATTCTCTCAAAAATTT
The DNA here is from genome assembly GCA_034641835.2 of Pinus albicaulis. Lineage (NCBI taxonomy): Eukaryota > Viridiplantae > Streptophyta > Pinopsida > Pinales > Pinaceae > Pinus > Pinus albicaulis. Next base: position 321,678,037 of record CM076576.1, on the reverse strand, counting down.
CGAAAGCCAGACCTAGTCGATGTCATAATGGACCTAACGAGACCTTGTCGATCTAGATGTCTTTTATACCTGCCCCCATTACCGGGACGAGTTCCAGGTTATTTGCCATTTAGGCGTCAAATACAGAACACTGCCACCATTATTGGTTCGTCCTTTATTAGGGCATCCTTAGTTGGGAACCCTAGTCGGTCTCCCAACGCCACACTACATACAACTCCTCCCACAACCCATAGAGGGTAGAGGAGTGCTACCCATTCGGGAATCCAGTCGAATACATAGTAGGGTACATCGTAGATAAACCCTCTTCCTAACCAGAAATTGTGTTTTCACAAGTCGCAATGGATACAACCTTGCAGTCACCTTTTATAGCTTCGTTGAATCTACCATATTTAACCAAATTGACAAACGACCCCATTGCACACAACCCCATATGGCCTCCCATGCCCACGAATCTCCCTTCGGACATTCCAAAGTTTGAAGGAAATCAAGCGGAAGACCCAGGAAGTCATGTTATGGATTTCCACCTATGGTGCTTGTTGAACAACATCGTCGATGATACTATTTGACTGAGACTATTTCAACGCACTCTGACAGGAGTAGCAGCGAAATGGTATGTGGAGAAACCCTCTGCTACACATGGAACCTTTAGCGCCCTCGCCACTGCTTTCCTGACCTATTTTCAGTTACGCATCCACCATGATTCTGTAATGTAATTATTGACACTCTTTAGGAAAACCCCCGCCGTCCATATCTCAGACCATCTCCATGAATGGCAGCGTCTTCGTAGTTTGTAAAGCCAAATTCGATGATCGAGAACTGTTCGAACTGTTCTTGAAAACTCTCACTGTAGATATTTCGAAGAATGTGGTGCAACAAAAGCCCATGTCCAAAGAGGACGCCATCAGGAAGGCCCAACAAATCGATTTGATCTATACGCAGTCAGGGTATATTTACAATATCCTGTTGAACGCCCCGCGTCTGCAAACTTAGAAATAATTTCCAGGCGTGTCAAACTCCACAGAAGGTTTAATTGGGTGATTGACCCAAATTTACCCAGGCAGCAGCGTTCAAAACCCTGGTTACACGTATGATTCTACCCATAACATACCACAACCTGACTACCAAAGTCATCACATGGCTCCACAAAATTTGACCAATAGGGTGTCATCGTATCACCATCAACATGGAGGACCCTATCCTCTGGCTCAGGGGACCTAGTACACAGATAGACATGTTGATAGAAGAGATCCCCCCAATAGCCATTCAAAAACCAAGGACCACATTATGTGCAGTCCCCGGCACAAGACCCGCCTATTCAGAATAATGCACAGGTGAGCTTTGTGTAGCCTTCCCAAAACCAACTGCGCCAACCATATAACCAGCATAACTATCCTCCTAACGTGGTTAACAAAAAAGGGAAAAAAAATCCTAAAGGAAATCCTAGACAGGGGGACAACAGCTGTAACACCCTCCATGATCTTAGGCTGGAGGCAACTCCAACCTAAATCAAAACGAGGAGCCAAGCAGTTTCCAACGACAGAACAAAAGGCCACCTCTTCGAACAAGCCACTCTTGTTCAATCTGTGGTGAGTACGACCATTATACTCACCACTATCTTGACCTCCTTGAGTTGAAGAAGCCGTAGGATAACCATGGGCAAGGGGGATCCACCCAGCAGCAGGCAGTCATGCAAGAGCCCTTCCCCCATCAAGGGATAGTTAGCACTCAGCAACAAACTCTCGATGACTCCGAAAAGAACATCCACAAAATCTACATGATTGACGAGGAAATGTTTTTTCAAAAATGGAATAGAAATTATGATACCCCACCAGAAACCAACACGTTAGGGGCTAGTACCAGTGCACCAACAACACCTTTGACCATATCAAAGATGCCTATTGAACCTTTGTTGAAGATGGAAAAAGTACCAACTAGGCGAGCAAGAAACTATTCCAAAGTAGCCCATAACTATAGAATTGTGGATGATCTAGTTCAATCTCCTGCAGCCATGTCAGGTTTGGAAGTATTGTAGTCATGCCCAAAACAATGGAAAGTCTTACTTTCCACGTTAGGCGCTATCAACCCTGCCGGTACATGCCTAATGGCTTTTGACTTAGACAAAGCCACCCCTAGGCTTCCTTCAATGGTCGCCTTTCAGATACCAATATCGATCCAAAATATCACCATTCACCGACGTGTCATTGATGAGGGTGCATCCACGTGCAACACATCAAAATGTTTTTGGCAGAAGTTAGGGTCTCCCGAACTAAAACCATCGGTCATCACGCTTAGAGTATACGATGGTCGCCCTTGAATCCCCATCGATCTCTACCAGAACATCTCAGTCTACTTAGCCAGAAAGACAGTCCTTATAGACATTGAAGACTTGGACACCCACTTGGACCATAATATACTCCTTGGTCGGAGTTATATGTACACCATGTCAGCTATAGCCTCCTCCGTCTTCTGAACTATGGTGTTTCCCCATGAGGACCGCATCGTTACTGTCGACCAATTGATACATAGAGAAAAGCAGCCCCTAACAAACATCGATGTCATTCTACCCTACGTAGATACATCCGCGAACGTGCTTTCACAGTACCAAGAATATGGCCTCGACCAGTTTAAACCGTCGTCCATCCTAGGATCATTCCTAAGAGATCCCCCTATTCTAACTAAGCCATCACCTGATGTCACAGAGGCTCCGGTGTGCATGATGTTGACATCAAACACCGAAGCTAGTGAGGACACAGACATAAGTAGTAATGATAACGAGTCCTCGACTATGGCATCCTCTCTAGCCTACGCAGCTTCCCAAACCCCTTTCCTCTACCCCCTAGCTGGTTTCGTATCCCAGCAAGTTTTGGTAATAGTGGTGTTACCAAACATCTCTTTTGCAATACCAGTTTGGTATCTTATTCTCCCTACTGGGACAGGAGCCACACACATCACTACCACAGGGTTAAAGCCCCTCAGTCCCGAGGAGGCCCCACCCATTCAGGAAACGATCGAAAACATCCCCGCAAAGGAAATTCCCGTTGAAAAACCGGTGATTATGGATAAGAAAACCAAGAGAGGAAAGAGGGTGAAGAATCCCGCCATACAACGGGAATCATCAGGTTGTGCCATATGTGACATAGTAGGTCACCCTACCCATATTTTCCTAGAGCTAGACGAAATAAAATCTCTCCTTGGCTCTGAGGCCGAAATTACAACACCACGTTCCCATAAAAAGGATCCTACCACCAAAGGTAAAGGCAAAGCATTACGTACCAATCACTCATGCACTATCTACAATAATTATGGGCACTATACCCATCATTTCCCAGAGATCCAGTGATATAGGGATGCCTTACATGCCATCGAGCGATCCTATCAAGAGGATCCATCCACCCAGTCATCTGGAGATGAACCTCGTACCATCTTGTACCTAGAAGAGAAATGACAATCACCAGAAAGAAGCTTGTTCATATTCCCCCCTCCTATCATATGATGCATGCTGTGCGATGAATGTGGTCACTTCATCGAAGAATGAGCAACCCTGGAACTCATCCACAGATGGTATCCTATAGAATGGGTTTACTACATTGGATTGCGGGTAGCAAATTCACATGTCCTTTATGCGCTAACAACCACCTTCTGGAAAATTGCCACTATATCCCCTGATTCCAATTATCACTCGCTAGTTTGCGCTCAACCATAGTCTGCCTCTCCCAAGAAGATGGCACAGACTCAGAATCCATGAATAGCTCGACAACCCAAGAGGATGTGACAAGCAGATCCATCCTATTCTTGTCATCTGAAAAGCGACCAATCAGGGAACCCCTAGTTACACCCAACCACTCTCTACATAGAAGACCAACATGTGCATTATGAAAAATGTGCAACCATGTGGTTGTCACTTACCCTAATTTAGCAACGTTACGATGCTGGTACCCTGCCAGACCATAAATTGAGCATGATGGGACCCCCATATCTAAGCTATTTTTCCCAGTATATCAATAAAATCACTATGGACAACATTGTACCTATATCCCAAAAGTTCGTTCTCTCATTGATATGATTCATACAATAGAGAAAAAACGAGACGATCTCCTCAAACGATATAAAATGTACATCACCCCTAGGCCAATAACCCCACACCCACATCACCGTGATGGGAAAAATGGGATAGCACACCAACCAAGCATGAACCAGGCCAAACCTATGATAACATGCGGACTATGCGACCAGATTGACCATTGGTTCAATCATTGCAAAGAACTGAGGCCCCTCGCAAACAGTCTTCGCGCAATATCTTCCCTGCCACAAATACTTCTCTCTAACCAAGAGAATATCATGTGTACTTATTGCCAGATTTTTTCACACTTTCATCATACAATTAAATGTGAGCTTATCCCCAAGCTAAGAGAGGCAAGTGAAGCGTTAAGTCTACACTCCCCCAAAGCGTTAGGCACACCCAAACTAGCAACACGGAAATGGAAGCAGAAGACCTCATCTTCTACAACAAATCCTTTCCAAGCGTCCACAACTGGGACGACGAGTAGTGTTTATTCCCATACAATCTACCCAGTTGGCACAATGGTACCATGCACCATCTGCACTGGCCAGAACCACGAACCCGAGGCATGCCTGATAATGGGAACATTCAAGCACCTCTGCACCGAGAATAATTTCCACCAACAGGAAATTGACTACCCTAACAGAGGACCCAACTTGGTAGTTATGCAAAATCCCATCACAGATATTCTTCCCCCACCAAACATCGATGACACGATACACCATATATGATTCATATCCTCATTATCAGAACTATGACTCGAGTTGTTTGCTCATTCCATAGGTGTCTAGTCAACTGCAACTACGAGAGTAGCTGTACCTACGACAGTGTAGACCCAATCTGTCTACATTCTATCGACTATGTCTGGTTCCACCACATCGATGATGGAATCCTTCTCGTGTCTCTCAACCAGCTTCGTGAGGGTTGAACCTATCCAGCATAACCTTTCTCGGGATCAATCCCCCTTAGGATCCCTATTTCATTCGGATGAGGACATCCTAGAGGTAATGACAGAGCTAGATTATCCATGGGATGCAATGCATCACCGTTCACTTTTTCTCACCAAGCATACATTCAATCCTGACAAGAAAAAATAACAAGAGATCTATGTTAACGAATCAAAATATTTCCTCCCATCAGGAAAATTCGATTGGTTCAAAAATCCCATCCCAGCGCCCGATGCTTTCGAGGAAGGATATATGTCAAACATCTCACCTACCATCAAGGTGAACATATCCCAAACTCCTGCAAAGGTCGAAGAAATCTCGTTGGGGATAGTATTATCTCTAGAAGAAATAGCCTCTTATACCCAATTGCTACAAGAGTATCGAGATATCTTCATGTGGGAATACTTAGAAATGTCTGGGCTTAGTCCCACTATCGTAGAGCACCATATTGACACTTGGCCTTACGTACCTCCAATGCGCTAGAAACAACATCAACTGCACCCATCAAAGGTAGAAGCAATAAAACGAGAAATCCATAAGCTTCAAAAAGCTGAGTTTATCTACCCCATTGCCTATACTTCCTGGGTTTCCAACCCTATTCCCGTCATGAAAAAACAGGGTACCATACACGTTTGCACTGATTTTCGAGATTTGAACAAAGCTTGTCCCAAGGAAAATTATCCCACTCCATTCATCGACCATGTCATCGATGGTTGCGTAGGACACGAGGCTCTATCCTTCATGGATGGATTCTCTGGGTACAACCAAATTCAAATCCGCCACACAGACTAGTACAAAACTGTGTTCACCACCCCCTGGGGCACATTCGCATACAAGGTAATGCCATTTGGCCTAAAAAAATGATTTAGTCACCTTCCAAAGGGCCATGAACGATATATTTCATGACTTGTCACATTTTATCCTCGCCCAATTGGAAGACCTGACCGTCCAATCCAAGAAGCGCTCCAACCATCTTGAGGATCTGCAATTGGTATTCCAACGATGCCGTCAATACAACCTACACTTGAACCCCCTCAAGTGTGTCTTCTGCGTCAGCGTAGGTATACTCTTAGGTTTTATCATGTCCCAACAAGGGATTTGTGTGGACCACCTCAAGGTCCAAGCCATCAAATATTTACCTCCACCCCAAACCCTTAGGCAAATTCAAAGCATGCAAGGGAAGGCCAATTTTCTGAGACGCTTCATCCCATATTACGCCACTTGCACTCAAGGGTTCCTGTGCATCCTTTGCAAAGACATCCCATTCAAATGGGATGATCATGAACAAAAAGCGTTTAATGCGCTAAAAGAAACTTTATCTGCAAGACCACTCATCAGTCCCCCAAACTATAACAAAGATTATATCCTGTATCTATCAGCTTCCAAGTCCACGTTGGCCGGAGGTTTGATCCAGGAAGGCCCAAATGGGAAGAAGCATGTAATCTACTACGTCAGCAAAACCTTATCGGACCTAGCCTTAAGATATGAGCTTGAATAAAATACTGCCCTAGCATTAATACATGCAGTCCAGAAGCTTCGCCAATACATCATCTTAAAAACTACTATGTTTATCGCAGATATTAACCCCATCAAATACCTGCTCACACATCACCTAATGAACCATAAGTAAGCCCACTGGATAGTCATTCTCCAAGAATACGACTTATAGTTTCGCTCCCCTAAAAGAAAAAAGGCACTTACCTTAGCAGAGTTCATTACGAACCTCCCAAGGGATACCAAGGGATCACTAGTAAACAATTTGCTACTAGACAAGCATCTCTTCCTCGTATCAATCGACAACCCTTGGTACAGAGACATTCTACTCTTCCTACGAAGTCATAATTTTAGACCTCATCTCACTCAAGACTACTGTTGGCGCATATGCCAACAAGCCCCCCGATATCTCCTCATGGGAAATGTCTTGTACCGACGAGGCATCGACAACATTTTATGTTGATGCCTCACTAATGACCAAGCGGAACAAGCCCTTAATGAATGCCACGGAGGTGTTTGCGGAGACCACCTATCTGGAATGGCCACCACCCAAAAAATCCTACGGGAAGGATATTTTTGGCCCTCCCTATTTCACAATTACGTTACAGCAGTCAAGAGATGCGAGAAATTCCAACGCTTCACCCATAAAGCAAGACCCCCCCCGCTCCTCTGCACCTTGTCATCGTTGTCGGCCCCTTTTGTAAATGGGGAATTCACTTCATCCCTGCATCATCAGGAAACCATAAATATACCATAGTGGCTATTGATTATTTCACCAAGTGGGCAGAGGCCATGCCCACATACGACAACACCGAAGAAACCGTCGCTCCATTTCTATTTAACCACGTAATCGCCTAGTTCGGCATTCCCAAAGAGTTAGTCTCCGACCATGGGAAACACTTCGAGAATGAAGTTTTCAAGGAGCTATCTCACCACCTTGAATTCCCCCACGATTTCACTTCACCATACTATCCCCAATCCAACGGTTAGGTAGAAGCTGTAAATAAATTCCTCAAAACGATGTTACAACGCATGGTGAATAACTATAAAACCAAATGGCACCATATGGTCTTCTCTGCCCTGTGAGCATACCGCAAGGCTGTGAAGACGTCCATTTGTTTCACTCCATTCCAATTGGTATACAGGGTCGAAGCCGTGGTTCCCATAGAATGCAAGATCCTGAATTTGCATGCTGCCATCAAACTCCTCGATGATACCCAACCTCTAAAACATCGCCTAGTACAACTAGAGCTCGTCGAAGAAAGCCGAAGAAATTTTCTGCAACACAATGAGGCCCATAAGAAAAGGGTAAAAGCATCATTCGACCGCCATATCAACCCTCGCTCATTCATCGAGGGAGAACTAGTCCTCCTCTATGATGTCGCAAAATAAGCCCTAGGGCCAAGAAAGTTCGAAACCTTGTGGAAAGGACCCTACATCATAAAAAATTGCCTCCACCAGGGGGAATACATATTGACTAAATCAGATGGGACATGCCTCAGCAACCCCGTCAATGGTCTTTACCTCAAGAATTTCTACCCATAAGGGCCAAAAAGGCCCTACCCTAGAGTTAACGTACACAAACCCAACCACTTTAAATTTTTGACCAAAAGACTTATTATAAAACGCGCTCAAGTTCCGCAATGGATTACCAACCCGAACCTTACTTCGGATTTGTTGATGGAGCATCAAGATGGTCTCAAAGTTTAGCAACAATAGCCTGGGTTATCTATCACCCTGACCGATCACCACTCAACCCACAAGGTGTGTGTATCGGTTTAGCAACATAAAATTAGGCAGAATATGACGCTGTCACCAGAGTTATCATTAGGGGAATTTTGAGGTCCAAAATGGGCCTCCTAAGGAAATTATAAAATAATAGTGGAAATAATAAAATAATATTTGATTACATCATCAAATTTTAGAGGGAAAAATTAAAAAACTACTTTTTCAACTCGTATTTAGCCTTATCTCCCTATGCGTTTACTTAGATTTAGAGCGAGAACACTCGTTATATGCATAGTTTGATTCCTCATCCAAGGAGTACCCATGTTGCATACTTTCAATGGACCCTTATACACGAAAAATGAGAAATACATGAAAAATGTGATTGTAATCACGTTTTTCCATGTATTTCTCATTTTTCATGTGGTAGAGTCCATCAAAAGTATGCAACATGTGTACTCATTGGATGAGAAATTAAATTTTTCATCCAACGACCACTCACTCTCGAAATTTGAGTAAAAAATTAGGGAGATAAGTTGAAAAAGTAGTTTTATCAGTTTATTATTTTTTAATCTTTTTACTTTTTTACCCCAAAAGTGGTGAATCATCCCCTATGGATGAATCATCATCTTGAATCCTATTGGTTCTTATAAATTTTATTTTGGTTGTACATTTTTCTTAGGAGACCCATTTTAGACCTCAAAATTTCTCTAATGGTGCGACACCCTCCATCAGGGCATACACCATATGCATGTCTACCTCGATTCCCAGTTAGTAGTGTCGTAGTTAAACCAAACATTTGAAATAATAGATTCACATCTATTTAGAAAATATTTGCGTGAAAAAAGATTAAGTAGAAAATTTGAATACATTACATTCACCCATGTACCAAGGAGTCAAAACCAAATAGCTGATCGGATAGCTAACAATATTCTAAAATGGAATGCATCTTGAATAAACCATCATACATAAAAAATAAAAAACATAGACACCCATCAGAATAACATAATCCATAAGTAGAAATATGGGGCACAAAATGTAGAGCCGCAAAAAATATCTCTCATATATATATCATAGTGTATGTGTCTGAGTACAAAAAGAGTGCCTCTGACCCATCGATCAGCCCAAAACTGCACACAAAAATTTGTCAAAAATAGGGGAAGCATCCTCATAATGGGTGCTTTCCCCATGTTCAAAAGGACTCTAGGGTAGTGCTCCCCTAGGTGGGGTATCTGGACCCACTGCCACTCTCGGTACCACTATTGGAGCAGCCGTCAAAACTGAGACTTCCACCCAACGTAAAATAGGTCGATAGTCCCTCTCTCAGGCCATCAACGTCTCCAGCCACACCTCCTGGAGGTCATCTAGAAAGCCTCGAGAAGGAATCCCCTGGGTAAAGCGGTCCACTCAATCCCATGCATCCTCTAGAACTGACACCCGCGTGGTCAGCTCAGCAATGCGAGCCTCCGCCAAATCAGCACGCACCGCCTTTGCATTGACACGAGCTCGCTCGACCGTAGCCTCCGCAATAGTCGATATGATGCCCTCCCCCAAAGGGCCAGCCCCACCACAAGGTCCACCACCCTGAGGTTGTGCAGGATCTCCTCGCAACCCCTCATGACCTCCCCGAGGTCTCTGAAGAGGACTGTGGCCAACCAATCAAGCCACGAGGTGACCTACCTCACCAACATCTACAAGAGTAACCAAAACTATGTTAGTGTCACCATCAAAACACATAAAAACATATATACTCAAATAAATGCAGAACACATAAAAACATACTTTTTGGACCCCAAACATAGCCAGGAGGGAGACCCATCTCTGGATCCCCCCAAAAGTCCATCACTGCATATGGGAATGGCAGAAACATCTGGGGGTTGGCCTCAAAGCAGGCCTCCATCGTGGCGTTCTAGTAATGCCCCATGATACCCCCACCTCCTCGCGGCATCACAGGAGCCCACCTCCTCATGCGAGGCTCCCATGGGACCTTAGAAGGCACCGCCACCATCGGTCTCAACAGAACCACCCTCTCGTACATGATGCTTCATATAATAATGGCATACACAAATGGATTCGATCCATCCCAGATCTTGTTAATTTGTGCCACCATCCCGTCATATCAGAAGTGGGAAAAATCGAAAAAGTGCCCAGCCCTCAGCCGGCGTAGGACTCCAACCTGCGGGCTCGATTCTCTATGTGGAGCCGACGACCCTGCAAGTCACACGATAACTGCCAAAGTGCACCGCTTGGCCAAGTCTATCACCGAGGCAATGGCTATGAACCCCTCTGTAAGGGGCACCCCGCCACAATGGCATGCTCAGAACCTCTCAAAATCCACCCTCCCAAAAGGGAGTTGATACCAAAACGCCTCACCCTGAGGCAGTAGCTCGGTCACAACGTATATATCCGTCTTAGGATGGATAGCAAGGTTAGTCCCATGCAACACAAACACGTTGTGCCGCCTGTTCCAATGCTCGATCAAGTAATGCAACAGTCGATCCTGTGACCGAAGAAGCTCGTTCTCCACAAACTTGAGGAGACCCCATTGCAGTAGCTGCTGTCGCGCCCAACTGTCGTAAGCTAATTTAGTATGGAGCTCAATCCAATCCCAATCCCTCCACAACATCCTGTCATTCAAACAGGAACCCATCAACAATAGAAAAACATCAAAAAATAGGCAAAATAGCCAAAAATTTTCCTAATATGCCTTTTGTGCGCCTGTCCCTCAGACATGCGCGCTGAAGGTGTGCATGTATTTCTCACAGGCATGAAAAAGGCATGCCAAAATATGGGAAAGGCGCGCCTAAGGCATGAAAAACCCTAAAAATCACGTGCAAAAGGCACACTCTTACCCTAATCACCCCTGCAATCTAGGGTAAAAAAGGCTTAGAATATGTACAAACCATTTTTGTACGGACTGCGACACCTTCAAACTGAAAAAATTAAAGTGCAGGACATCATGGAGGTTACCTGGGCATGATATCGCTAATCCTTGGTGCTTAGGCTGACCGCAACGGCAAGAACTACTCTGTAGAAGCCTTTGACCTCTCAAAAAACTCAACAAACACAAATGAATTGAATTAGGGCCATATTCACCTATATATCTCCCTTTTCAAAAACTTTGGAGGACCATAGAGAGAGCTCAGAAGGTCCATTCTCTGAACCAAAAGTAGCACTGTGATCAACACTCCATAACCAACAGAAGCGATGCCACACATTCGCACTCCCAAAAAAATAAATTTTCAGCGCCGGCAGGTATGCCCTCTCTCATCTTCTTTTCTAAAGCTCATTTCTTTCAATAATATTGAATAAAGAAGATGCTTTCACTTGAGGTAGTTTTTTTTTGCAGGAAAACATGCAAACCGTCCACAACTCCATCCACTGAAATTTCCAGAGCAGGTATCATTCTACCCGCAGCATGATAGAGTCCCGAAAAACTCTACATATTGTGACATCATTTCTCCATCAGAAATTAACCATAGGTTCCACATATTCGACCGTGTTTATCATCACCTTGCCCTGCACATGATAAGCATCCACGTTGGTCGGTAAAGCCTCCCCCCCATGGCGCTCGTCACCCAAAGTAGACCATTTATCACAAAAATAGTAACTCCATGGCCATACCTCTATAGTCCGGGAAGCACCTCATGCCCATTCATCCAGCATGCATAAGGTCAATTTTTACAATACAAAATAAAACCCCTTTCCCGAACGACCAGATTGAAAGTGCACTACCTTGCATTTGGCCTACCATACCTCCATCTGCATAATCCCATCTGCGATAATTTTTCGTCTGCTTCATCAACCTGACACATGAGACCAACCAATGGGTCCCCCACCCTTAGCAAAACACCTTCCTCATGTCATCAATGAACGAACGCTTTCATTTTTTGGGGCACCCGTCTCTGTGTTTTGTACAAACCAAACCCCATTATTTCATTATTTTGGTAAGTGTACAAAGACAACAAATGATGTGTTATGTCCCTCACCCACTCATTCATTATTTATCCCTTGGAAACAATCCATGAACACCCTTGGTCAGAGTATACCACCCTCACACAAAATCCACTATGACATTCATGACTAGTTTATTCCCACCCTGGAAGTCCTACCGACTCCAGGGATTTCCCCATCAGAAATAGTTATGTTTGCCGCCAAGCTTCTCTTTTATACTCCAACTTTGGGCCACTAAATCCCCATCACCAGTTTTCAGTCCTCCCCCCCGCCACTATGCCTATGTTAAATCCATCACATATAGAATATTGATCCTCCATGTCAGCGACCCCCCTCGTTCGCTTCAGGCTTCCTTTTTGTAAACTTAAACACCTATTTTCCAAAAAGGAAGTGATACCTTAGATCACCCTTATCAATAAAAGGAGCATCCTCAGGTGGCACTGTGGGAGACATGATTGACCATAGATGTCATCGATCCTCCTAAAATTCAACTACAACACAAGATTTCATGTCAATATGGTATTGTACCTGAAAACCATTGCACTTTGATAAAATTCATGGAAGACCCATGCCTTCATAAGCGTCTCTTTCAGTAATGCTTACACGAGAAGGTCCCAGCCAGCACCTATGCGTACAATGCGCAGTTACATGCCATACCAAGTTTACGCCTATGGGTACCACATTCCACCTATCGCCAAATAAAAATGCCCCTGAGGGCGTCAACAGTCACCATCATCAACTAACATATCACTACCATATTAGTGACATAGACATAATATGTATATGTCAAATAGATTTGTTTAACTAGCCACAGAATTACGAGCATGGGGCATGCGCGCTTTGTAGAAAATTTCTATATATTGTATTATATTCGCTTATAGGGGTCCCACAGGACATGGTCATTCTTCGAACCGGTGCAGGGTGTCTCCAATTCCGAGCTACACACAGGTCTCTCTCTCTCTATGCATAATATACAGAAAAGAAACTATAACGTATTTCGGCTATACAGTTCTTCCTAGACCTCACACATTAGGGGCAATTGTTATCACTATAAAATCGTACAAGTAAAGACAACATTATTTAATGTTAGGCAGATGGATTTATAGGGCTGGGAGACATTACAGAATCTGAAATTATTTAAAAAATCTCTAAGGTCTGAGGAAAAATCAAATTTGAACTAGTCAAATATGCTTTTGCACGCAAAATCCTTCGATAAGTGCGCCCTTGCGCGCCTTTTGACCCAAAAAGAGCGTAACCTTGGAAGTGGCGGAAGTCACTTTCTAGGACCACAAAAAGCACACTCCAGGACATTGATTCCACACTTGAAGCCGCCTAAGGACAACCACCCAAGCCTCGTTAAGAAATCAAGGGAGCACACAATCGAATAAATGTGGCACACAATGGAATCACCATCCTCTCTTGGGTCACCATCCACAATGTACTAAGAGAGGGAAGGAGGATTTGAATTCTCCTATAAGATGCCACCAAGAGATGAAAAACTTGAGAGCACATTGTTATGCTGGCCAAAATTGCCACAAACAATACCAGCAATGTGTGATCCGGAGCAGAGATAGAGGGGACTCAATTTTTTTCCATCCAAAAACTCTAGTCCACCATAGTAGAGAGAGGGAGACTTTGCAGCAAGGCAGCTCAGAAGTAAACATATCCTTGCATCAGGACTTAGAACCCCAAGTTCTAAGGGCCCCTTGGCAAGTGGGTTAAAGTTTCATCCTCGTTTCCTACCAACACTCAATAAGAGGGGGAATAAGCGTCGTCGTTTGTATTATTGAAGTTGGTTGACTCTATTTAGATCTTTTGTGTTATTTGTTTTAGTTTTGTTTTAATTTTTATGTTTGAATATGCATGATATTTATCTATCTAGTATGTTTATGTTCTAGCATGTTCCACTAACTTGCTTGACTCCATATATTTTCTTCATGTGACCAATAACTTAAGAGGTGATATAATTGTCTAAGCATGTGCAGCTTCAAGTCGAGAGTATGGAGATGGAGGTGACTAGGGTACGACTGAGGTTTTCGCAGAAGTCGCCAGAGCTGATCCGTGGCGTTTCCTCTGATTTCGAGGCCTCCTGCTAGACGTACGTGTTTCAAAATTACTAATTTCAGAATGGGTTTTGAGGTTAGGGTTTCTGAGGGTAAGCAAGGTTTGCGGTCTGCTGTTTTTTTCCTTAAGAGGTTTTGTCGTCGATCACAATGGGCTTTGAAAGCGTCTCTGTTGAGATAGAACCCTCGCCGAAGGACCTACTTACCTGCTGGGGTTTGGAAATCTCAGAGAAGAATATCGAACAATATTTTCCAAATCAGATTTCGACTGATTTGGCTGCAGAAGTAGCGTTGGGAGGTTTCTCGCAAGGTTTTGGCCCTGCTAGTGATAACTTTATCGCTTCCAAGAGCGGGCTCTGTCTCCGTAGCCAGCTCTCTCCGAGCAGCAGTCATCCGCAGAACTCTGAAGATCTTTTCAAGGCAGCTCTAAATCTTGATTGGGTCCCATCGTGCTTGGCACCTCAGGGTAATTTCTTTCCCTTTGCAGGTTCAGGTGGTCTAGAGGATGTGGTAGCGTGTAGAGGGCTTCAGTCCCAGCAGGGTTCTTTTTTGCCAAGGGTTGTCAATACCTCAGTTTTTGCCCCGTTGGGTAGACCTATGCAGGAGATCTCGGGAGGGCTTCTCTTGCCTGGGGTCGAGAATGGTCTTACAAAGGCAGTCTCTAAAGGGTTGGCGGAGGATCAAGTGCTATTAGAGTAGAATGAAGGAGGGTTGGCCGATCTAGTAAAGGATGGGGCTCCAGGTACTGGCATCCTGTTAAGGGGTTCCTCAAATGAGGCAGTTGAACTTCTCCCTAAATCGTCTGCCTCTAAAATTCAAGGTGTGGTGCCGCGTTGCGAAGTTGGTTCAGGGGTCGGTGCCCTTCAGAATCCAAGTATTGGTCTTGCGCCTCCGAGATCCATCGAAGAACTAAGGCTTTTTTTACTTGAGACGTTGAGAGCCGAGTTTCCTCAAGTCAATCCGGTTGCGGAGGAGGAGGGTGTCAAGAAAGCTGTGGGAGCGAAGAGGAAGAAAGGAAAATCCATTAAATCCAAAGAAGATCGCCCGAAATGTCTGCTAGGTGTGGATATTAGCATTGAGAATGTTATGGATCTAACTGAGATCATGATTGTCGGCAGAGTAAGAGGCCGGAAATACTCTGCAGACTACATAGCGGAATGGGCTCAAACAATGTGGAAAGAATCCCCAGGTATGCCTGTTGATATTTCTATTCTGGCGCGTGGATGGTTTAGTATTACGTTTGAAAGAAAATACCAAGTGGACCGAGTCCTTGAAAGGAACTGGTTCTTTGGCAAGAGACCTGTTCTCTTTAGAAGGTGGACACCCCTCTTCGACGCCCAGAAGGAAAAAATGGCTGAAATGCCGGTGTGGGTCAAGCTTCCTGGCCTTCCCTTGTAGTTCTGGATAGATTCAGTCTTTGTCTCTATTGGTAATACCATGGGTACTTTTCTTGAAGCTGATAAATCCTACCTGCATACAAGGGACAAGAGTGTGGCCCATATTCTGGTGAGCTTAAATCCGATAGAAGGTCTTGCTGATGCAATGACACTATACTATAAGGATATGGAGTTTCTGCAGATGTTAGATTATGAGCACCTTCCTTTCCGGTGCAACAGGTGTCATAAGACTGGTCACTTGGCAAGAGATTTCCCTCTCGGTCATCAGCGCAAACGCAGACAGAGAAGGCAGAACAAGAAGGAGAAAGTTTCAGTTTCAGTTCAGGATGAGGGTCTTAAGGAAGCTGAGATAGGTCCTTTGGCTCAGGAGGTTCTCTCTTCCCCTATGGCGAATGTGGATCAGGCCCCAGAGGACGCTGCTGGCCCTTGCTCCCTTCCCATCAAGGATTTGGCTGACTCCCTGGTTCCCCTTCAAGTTGTTGAACTGGTCGGGGCGTCTCAGGCGGGTATGTCCTCCTCCTCTCCTCTCTTGCATCAGTCCTCTGCTTGTCTTCCTTTTGTTGATTGTTCCGAGCCTGGTCCTTCCAGGCAGCTTTTGAGTGATCTTTCTGCCTTAAACCTTTCCTTGCCCCCTCTGGATAGTGTAATTTTATCTGTCCCTGATTACACTGGACCTTCTTCTTCTCCTGCTAGGGTCAACCCTTCGTTCCCCTGTTCTCAGCCTACTGTTTCTGAACCTCTCCCGTATAATCTTAGACCTCAGGTTGATAGGAGAGGGTCCGGCCTGTTTGTGGGAGGCCTAGCCTCAAACCCTGCAGTTACTGGGGCCAGAAAGATGCGAGGTCGGAAATCTAACCTATCCATTGCCCAATCGAAAGCTGTTGTGGATATAGCTGATGGTAAGAAGATGTCTCTCACTGGGGTGCTTAGAGCAGAGCGTCCACCCCCAGAAGATGTGCCATGATTGTTCTTTCTTTTAACTGCAGAGGCTTAGCTAGCCAGCCTAAAAAGCTAGCCTTCAAAGAACTTGTGCGTTCTCAGAATCCAGACATTATTTTGCTTCAAGAAACTCTGGGCAAAGGGGAGGAGGTTGTGAGTATCATCTCTAAATTGCTGCCTGGCTGGTCCTTTTATGCCCTCGATGCTGTTGGGAGATCTGGGGGTGTGGTTTCTGGCTTCAATCCTAAGAATTTGAATTATGTTTCTTCCTGGGGGTCCTCGTGTATGTTGGCCTTGGAACTTTTTTCTAGTGAGCTCAACCTTTCCCTGCTCTTCCTGAATATTTATGGTCCTTGTGTGGAAAGGGAGTGTTTTTGGTCTTTTGTCTTTCGCTCCTCTAGGTTAGCCCACCCTAATCTTATTATTGGAGGAGACTTGAATTTCTCTGTGGGGGAAGCGGAGTCATGGGGTGACTCGGCCATAGCAGACCCTTTAACTGAATTTTTCAAAAACCACCTTGCTCTTTCTCATCTGGTGGACATGCCCCTTCTGAAGCTGAAACCTACTTGGAGAAATAGAAGGCTTGGTTCGGATTGGGTGGGAAAGAAATTAGACCGGTTTCTTGTAAGCGAGCTTTTGTTAGATAAATTCATGGATTACCGCCATTGGGTTGGAGAGGGCGGTGTTTCAGACCATTTTCCCATCCTACTAGAAGTTAAAGGTGCTGGAAATAAACCTGGGATGCCCTTCCGCTTTAATCCAGCCTGGCTCAAGGATGATTCGTCTCAGGAACTGTTTTTATCAACTTGGGAGAAAGATACTTTCAGACCTGATTCTTCTAGGAGTGCCTTCTTCTAGAAGAATCTAAAGAAAATGAAAGCAGCTTCAAAAATTTGGGCTGCAAAAAAAAAGGAGAAGCAGGAGGAGGAGCTTAAAAGGTTAACTCTGAGATTTCTCTGCTGGAAGATCCGAAAGGGGGAGGCTATGCCTCTATTGATTCAAGGAACAAAATCAAGGATTTGGAGGCCTCCAGGAGAAACATTCTCCAGCTTAGGGAAGAAAGTTGGAGACTGAAAAGCAGAGCGATATGGCTCCAAGCGGGCGATGAGAATAC
The DNA here is from genome assembly GCA_034641835.2 of Pinus albicaulis. NCBI lineage: Eukaryota > Viridiplantae > Streptophyta > Pinopsida > Pinales > Pinaceae > Pinus > Pinus albicaulis. The sequence continues at coordinate 321,660,344 of CM076576.1, read as the reverse complement.
CAAATTCTTCCAGAACTACGCCAAAGGCCGGAAGATGGCTAATACTATTTGGGAAATTCCTAAAGGAAATGGTGAAACGACTTCTTCCTTTGAGGATCTAGCTTCTTTGGGTATCACCTATTTTAAAGACCTCTTTAAAGCTCCGGTTGAAGCATCTATTGCAGAAGTCATAAGAGTGGCGCAGTTGTTTCCCAGGTTCCTCGAGGAGGAAGAAAATGATGCAATTATGGCTCCTATTTCTAAACAAGAGATTGAGGACATCCTCAAAGGAATGCAAAGGGACAAAAGCCCAGGCCCGGATGGCTGGACTGTTGAATTTTTCCTGCATTTATTTGATGCGCTTGGTGACGAACTTGTTGCTGTCGTTGAGGAATATAGAGTTTCGGGACAAGTCTTTCCCCCTTTCAATTCCACATTTCTTGCCTTGATTCCCAAATCTGACCAACCAAGCTCCTTCGCTGATTTCCGGCCTATCTCTCTCTGCACTTGTGTCTATAAAGTCAATTGCGGAAGTCATAGCTTCCAGGATTAAACCTTTTCTCTCTAGCCATATTTCTCCGGAACAATTTGGTTTTCTTAATGGTAGGCAGATCCATGAAGCTGTAGGTGTTGCTCAAGAATCCCTTCATAGCCTGAAGAGAAGTGGTAGGAAAGGGGTCATTGTCAAGTTAGATTTGTCTAAAGCTTATGATAGGTTCAGTTGGCTGTATTTGAGGCTTTTACTCACTCATCTTGGCTTTAGATTTGACTTTGTCAGATGGATTATGAGCTGTGTTTCTTCTTCTGCTATTTCTCTTCTAATAAATGGTGCTGCTACCTCTTTTTTTTCTCCAGAATGTGGCCTTAGGCAGGGCTGCCCTCTTTTGCCCCTTCTTTTCCTACTGGCAGCTGAAGGTTTAAGCCTTATGATTCAAAAAGATAAAAGATTGGGCAAAATCAAAGGTATTGAAGTGGCCCCGAACCTCTGGATCACTCATCTGCTTTTCGTAGATGACATTTTTCTTTTTGTTAATGGGAGTACAGAGGACTGTCGTGCCTTAAAGCTTCTGATGGACCTGTTTCTTAAAGCAACCGGGCTTCAAATAAATGTTCAAAAATCGACAATCACTCCATCTGGCCTCTCTGTTGATGAGATAGGCAGAGTTAGAAGATTTCTGAATTTTGAAGTCCGTTCTCTACAGGAAAATTTCAAATACTTGGAATTTTTTCTCAAACCTGATACCTACAGAATCCGGGACTGGAAATGGTTACTAGCTAAGGTTGAAAAAAGGCTAAATCACTGGAGTTTCAGGTGGCTTTCGAGGGCAGGTCGCCTGGTCTTAATTAAGTCAGTTCTGATGGCTATTCTAGTTTACTGAGCCAGTCTTTCCTGGGTTCCAAAAGGTATTTTGTTCTCAATTGATAAATTATGCAGAATTTTCCTTTGGTCTAGATCTAAACAGGACACTGTCAGCCCCTGGGTTGCTTGGGATAAAATTTCCAAACCGAAGGAATGGGGAGGATGGGGAATAAAAAATCTGACCTCTTTTGCAAAATCCTTGGCTGCCAAACTAGCGTGGCGCTTGATCTCTACTGACTCTCTCTGGGCTTCGGTCATCAAACGTAAATATATCGCTCATGGTTCTGTTCTGGATTGGATCCATTCCCCAACTAAATCTTCTAAAAATGCCTCTATTGTCTGGAAAGCAGTTGTGGCTTCTGTTCAGACAATTGAAAGAGGATTGGCCTGGCAGGTTGGAGATGGCTCTCAAGTACGTGTGGGCTGCGATCCTTGGGTTGGTTGCTCTGTTAACTACTCTCTTTCTCCGGCCCTGGTGAATTTTATTAATGAAGGAGGAGTTTTCACTTTGAATTAGGTAGCTGATCCTAGAACAACTTCCCTTGTGAAACAAGGTTGGCTCTCAGGTACAGATTTGCAGTTAGAAGATAGGTGGCTGGAAGAATGGAATCGTTATGTTGCAGACTTAACGCTTTCTTCTATTCAAATCTCGGATTCTTCTGATGAACTGCGCTGGGTCTATGCGCAGTCAGGCATCTACTCCCCCAAGTTTGGTTACAAATGGCTAATGACTCAAGAAGGGTGGGGGGCCCCAAGCTGGTGGTCTAAACCTCTCTGGAAACTGAAATGCCCAGCCAAAACCAGAATTTTTTTCTGGTGCATTCTCCACAATAAGGTGCCAACGTGGGATTTTCTTCAAAAGAGAGGGAAACAGGGGCCGGGTTGGTGTTCTCTATGCAAGTCTGCAGAAGAAAATATACAACACCTCTTCCTCTTTTGCCCCTTTAATTCCAGCCTTTGGGCAGAAACTTTGAGATTGACCAATATCCCCTTGATGTGGCATGGTGAGGATTTTTCTCAGGCTTGGAATCATTGGTGGCAGGAGGCTCCAAATGACAAAGCTAGGGCTTTTCCTCTTCTTATAGCGTGGGGAACTTGGATCGCGCGCAACAAGGTGATCTTCAATGAGCATATTTTTCCTTTAGCCAGGCTGGCAGCAGAAGGAGCTGCTATTTTTGACAGCATCCCTACTCCTCCTGGTACTGGCTCCTCTCGTAATATACAGCCTGAGGCTATTAATGAGTCATTTCCATGGGCTTATTTTGATGGGGCTTCTGGTGTTAATGATCTTTGTGGTGCTGATCTTGTCATTCATATTTCTCATGATAACTCTCTCCGTGCTTCAGTAGGCCTTGGGCATGGGTCCAATAACTTTGCTGAGCTCAAAGCCCTTCACTTGCTTCTCTGTTGGTTGATTTCCAAACATTTGAGACAGATTTAGATTTTTGGTGATTCTAGAAATGTTGTGAATTGGTTCAATGGGACTCAGCAATGCAGGAATTTTATTTTGTTACCTTTGCTTAAGGAGATCCGTCGTCTTAATTTTTTTTTCTCTGAGATCTCTGTTGTTCACATTTACAAGGAAAGGAACCAGGAAGCAGATCGATTATCTAAAGAAGGTGCTCAGCTTGATCTGGGGACCTGGACAGTAACTGAGATGGTGAATGGGGTTGTTCATGCTCGGGAACAGCCTTATTTTGTTTAAATCATGGTTATTTTACTTCTGTTTTGTATATATTTGTTTCAAAAACTCAAAAACAGCTACTATATAGAGTCCAGAGCTGTTTTCCTTATGTAAGGAGGTTCTGGGCTCCATTTTTGGTGTTTTCTGACATACTTTCAGGGGTTGGGATAGTTTCTACTGCCAACCTTTCTCTGTGATAGTGAAGACATGGTTTTTTCAGTGGTTTCTTCTCTTTCTGTTCTCATCTCCTTTTTCGGGTTATCGGGAGACGATGAGCCAAAAGAGATGCACTGATGACTACTTTGGCTATTTTTTGGTTGTTTTTACTGGCTGCTATGCATATTCACAGGTGTGTAAGTAGCCTTGCTTCCATCTCCTTTTGAAAAAAAGGAATGGCTCTGTTATCGAAATGCTATGCATATGTTCTGAAACTATCTATTTAATAGAAAGTTCGATTTTTTTCTGTGGAAAAAAAAACTTAAGAGGTGATACCACACCCCTTAAGTTGGTGTGATTTCGTACAGACGTGCACCAAACACACTAACACAGGGAGGGAGATAGAGATGGAGTTGGATGGGTAGAGGGAGAGAGAGAGAGAATAACATAGACATAGAGATATAGATGTGGAGAGAGAAAGGGGGTGACAAGGGAGAGATGGAGAGAGATTGAGTGAGATAGGAGAGTAGGAGGGAAGAGAGAGAAAAGGATAGGAGAGAGAGAGAGAGGGAGAAATATAGATAGAGGGGGGAGATATGGGGTAGAGGGGTAAGGAAATATGGGGGGGATAGCCACAGAGTTGGAGGGATGAGAGAGAGAGAGATATGAGGAGAGAGATAAAGGGAGATGGGAGATAAAGGAAGAGAGATGAAGAAAAAGGGAGAGGACTTGAGATAGAGAAGGAGAGAGGGAGGATGAGAGAGATGGAGTTGGATGGGGAGATAGAGGGAGGGAAGAAGATATACATAGAAAAATAAAATTGGGGAGAGAGATGAGGAGTTACAAGGGAGACATGGAGAGAGAGTGATAAAGAGAGGAGAGTGGGAGGGAAGAGGGAGAGGAGGAAAGAGAGAGGGAGAGAAGGAGAAGAGAGAAAGAGAGAGAAGGGGAAGAAAGAGAGAGAGGGGGAGAGAGAGAGAGAGAGTGTATGTGTTTGGGGGATGATATAGAGATAAAAAGAAGGAGAGACGAAGAGGGATAGAGATATAGATGGATGGGAAGAGAGGGAATAAGAAACAAACAAAAAGAGGGAGGGAGGAGAGATAGATATATATGGAGAGGGAGTATTTGTGTGCATGTTTGGGGGTGAGATAGAGAGACAAATAAGGAGATATGGAGGTAGATATAGATATAGATGGAGAGAGTGTAGAGAGAGACAGAGAGAGGGGGGAGAGGTAGAGAGAGAGAGAGAGGAGAGAGGGAGGGGGGAGATAAAGATGGAAGAAGAAAGATACAAAGAGAAAAATAAAAATATTATATAGTATTATATAATATTAAACATGATCAACAATAGAGGAAGAGGAAGTAAGGATTTTACAAAAGGTAAAAGAATTTGGATTTAGAAAGTCATGAATATTTTGGTTTTCACTTAAATATATGCATGGATTTATGTCTATATGTTAATTTTTTATCATATTTCATGTTGGATGTGGAGCCTTATTATCTTATTTATTTAGATGTACCTCTGTGTTGGACTTCGTAATTTGATCACTGTCAGGGGGGTCCAAGGGGGTGGCGCCGACCTTTTGGAGGCCCACCGCCCCTCCCCCCCTGGTGGGGGGTTTCGGGGGCAGCGCCACTGAAGCTAAAAACATATGTAAAATTGCCTTGTAAAATATTGTAATTTCGTATTCAATCTAGGTTATTCATTAGGAAGATGATATGATGGTAGAAGTTATGTTTAATTTAGGATTGTTTACCTAGAAGGAAACCCCTCTGTTGTATGAGGGCATTGCATTGCGTATGTGTATGGCGTGTATACTCTAAGCGAGAAATAGAAAGGGGGACTGTATGAGAGAGTAGAGGATATTACAATGAATTTGTTGTAGGTTGTGTCTCTTAATTTTGCTGGATAATATAAATGAATGACTGGTTGTTTCCGTGGACGTAGCCCAAGTTGGGTGAACCACATATATTTTTACTCTCTTGTTTTATATGTTATTTATTTTATTGTGTTTCCACATATTTTATGTGTTACATTGCTCTATAATATATATTTTCTAATAACTGGTATGAGAGCCAAAGGTATATTTGGCTAATAAACTCGCTGGAAATAAGGGTTCCTAGTTCGAGTGGGAGAAATGGCGGAAAATGGTAGGTTTAGGGTCGAGAAATTTAACAGCTGACATTACCAACTGTGGAATATTCATATGGACGATTATCTATATCAGAAATATATGTGCCCACCATGGAGCAAACAAACAAAGAAGTCGTCGGATATGACAGACAAAGAATGGGAGAATCTCGATAGAAAGGAACTTGGAACAATACGGTTGTGCCTGGTGACGTTGGTAGCCTTCAATATTTTGAAGGAAACGACAACAGAGGGTTTAATGATAGCACCGTCGAAACTATATGAAAATCCCTCAGCCTCAAATAAGGTATTTCTTATGAAACATTTATTTAATATGAAGATGTCGGAAGGTGGATCTATTGCTGACCATTTAAATGAATTTAATACGGTTACCCGTTAATTAAGTTCTGTAAGGGTAAACTTTGATGATGATGTTAGGGATCTGTTATTTTTGTGCTTGTTACCAAAAATTTGGAATGGTTTAGTTATGGCCATTAGTAAGTCTTTCTTTGGATCTAGTACATTAAAGTTTGATGATGTTATCGGTGCCATCCTTAGCACGGAAATGCGACGGAAAATCTCTGGTGAGACATTGGGAAATGCTTTTACTGCAGAGATTGAGAGAAGAAAAATCGATAGAGGAAAGAGATCAGGATATCACAGTAAATCAAGGAAAGGAAGATCTAATTCCATATCAGGGATAGTGTGCTAGAAATGTGGGAAGAAATTACACCCGAAGAAAGACTGTAAGTCTCAGAAGGGAAAAGAAGGAGACGCACAACAAGAAAGAAATCATGAAGAAAATGTGATAGGTGATGTCTTACAAGATGCTTTGATTCTTTATTTATAAAATGTTATTGATGCCTGGGTGGTAGATTCAGGGGCCTCATTCTATGCCACACTTGATAATAAACATTTTCATGACTATGTTCAAGGATATTTTGGACAAGTTCATCTGGGTGATGATAAACCCTGTAAAATCATTGGAATGGGTAAAGTTCTTGTAAAACAAAAGAATGGAAACCAATGGTTATTAAATGAGGTAAGGCATGTTCCAGATCTGAAGAAAAATATGATTTCACTGGGGCAGTTAGGCAGTGAAGGTTGTGTGACAAATTTTTCAGATAAAACTTGGAAGGTTGCTAAGGAAGCCATGGTAATTAAAAAATGAGAAAAGGTTGGTACATTGTATTTATGCAATGTTATTTCTAATTGTGTTAATGCTTTAACCTCAACAGGAGCATATGCATCATTATGACATTAGAGGCTTGGACACATGAGTGAGAAGGGGATGAATATTCTTCACTCAAGAAACTTGTTGCTAGGTTTGAAGAATATTGATTTGGATTTTTGTGATAATTGTATTTATGGAAAACAAAAGAGAGTGAGATTTCTTAGAGTTGGGAAAGAAAAAAAGAGAAAAAAAATGGAGCTTGTGCATACAGATGTATGGGGACCTGCTCAGGTATCATCTCTCGGAGACTCTCGTTATTAAGTGACTTTTATTGATGATGCAACTAGAAAATCTTAGATTTATTGTATTCAGAATAAATCTGATGTATTTGATACTTTCAAGAGATGGAAAACTTTGTTTGAGATTGAGACAGGAAAGAAGTTGAAGTGTCTCAGATCATACAATGGAGGTGAATATTGCAACAAAGAGTTTGATAGGTACTATTTAGAGCATGGAATTCCTAGAGAGAAGACAGTTCCAAGAACACCACAGGAAATTGGTGTGTCAGAAAGGATGACCAGGAAAATCGAGTGTGCAAGGTGCATAATATTGCATGCATGATTTCCTTTACAATCTTGAAACAATGTAAACTATGAAACGAGAACTATAAATTGAAAACAAGAACTTTAGGGAAAAGGTCCCCAAAAGCATAGAAAAACAGCTCGAAAATGAAAAGTGTTCATGCTAGAATACCATTTTTTTTTTTTTTGGTAACTTTTCAACATGTTTTAAACATGGCAGTGAAAACAATTATTTTTGGTGCAAAAAACACCCTGAAAACAAAAAGTGTTGATGTTCGAATACAACTTTTTTTCTTCGCAATAGATTTTCAACATTTTGAAATAATGACATAAAAAATTAAATATCATGACTCAGACAAACCTTAAAATAAAAAAATAAAAATGAAAACAAAAAACAAAAAAATTAAATCAATTGAAAAAAAAACGAAAGTTAAAAATAACAATAAAAAGTAAATAAAATTATATATTAGAATAAAAAAAGAAAAAAAATCAAATATATAAAAATATATAAAAATCCAAAAGAAAAAATCAAACATAAAAATGTAAAAAAGAACAAAAATAACCTATAAAAGATAAAAAAACGAAAAAAAAATATTTAAAAATTTAAAAATATAAATAAAAAATAAATATAAAAAAAAACAAATTTTCAAAAAACTTAATTAAAGAAAAAAATCCTTTATTGAATAATTAAAAAAAACAAACAAAAAAACATTAAAAAAAATCAATAAACTATATATATATATATATATATATAAGAAAAAAAAAAAAGAAGAAAAAAGATAGAAAACATTAAAAAAAGGAATTACAAAAATTATTTAAATAAATAAGAAAAAAATTTAAAAGAAAATAATAAAAAAAAAACAAAAAATTTAAGATACAAAAAAAGTAAATAAGAAACAAAAACAATTAAAAAAGAGAAAATAACTAAAACTAATTAAAATTGATTAAAAAAATTAATAATTATAATTTAAAAAATATATATTAATATGTACAAATTCGGTCCCTAGGGCCACTGGCAGGCTCAAGTCGATTCTCAAAATTGGCTTTGAGCCCGTTGGTGGCTCGAGGGGCTGCTTGTCACAGATGGGTGGAGCTACAACAACTCTTCTCGCCCACGGCAGGCAGCCCCTCAGGCCACCAACAACTTAAATCCAATTCTGAGAATCAGATCCAATTCTATGAATCGGATTTGAGCCTTTGGTGGTTTCCTGCCATGGGCGGGCGGAGCTATAGCAGCTCCGCCTCCCCATAGCAAACAACCACCAACGGCTCAAATCCGATTCTCAGAATCAGATTTGAGTGGTTGGTGGCCCAAGGGCCACCTACTATGGGCAGACGAAGCTGCTACAGCTCTGCCGACCCACGACATGCGGCCACAATGACTCAAATCCAATTCTCAGAATTGGCTTTGAGTCATTGGTGGCCCAAGGAGCCGCATGTCGTGGGTGGGCGGAGCTACAGCAACTTCGCCTGCCCACGGTAAGCGACCCCTCGGGCCATAACGACTCAAGGGATGCAATAATTCGTTTTTTTTTTTTTTAATTATATTTGTGTGTGTGTTTTTATGTTTTTAAATTCTTTTATTTAATTTTTTTAATGTTTATGTTTTTTATTATTTTTATAAATTGTATGTTTTATTTAAAAAAAAAAAATTTATACTCACAATGTTATCTAAATCATTTTTCTGGAATTTTTATTTTTGAAATGTCATATTTCTTATATAAAATTTACAAAAAAAATTATTCTCTCCAAAAAAAATATTCAAAATTTCTATAATTTTTATTTTTTTAATGTGTATTGTTTAGCGAAAATGTCTTAAAATACATATTTTTTTTTAAATTATATGTATATGCAAAATGTATATTTTTTGTTGAGCTTTAAATTTTTTTTTTTTTTGTGACAATTATTTTATTTATATTTAAATATTAATTAACGATATACAAATATTAGATATCATTTTTGGGAGTCAACTATGTTAATTCATTCATCTATAACCATTTCCATGAGAGGTAGTCGCAATTGACTAGTCAAAAATCATGAGATATTAGTGAGTTACGACTACCTCTCATGAAAATGGTCATAAATGAATGACGTAGTTAACAGAGTTGAATCCAAAAAAATGATATGTAATATAATGCTCTGCGAAAACCCCTCATACTTAGATATATAAATATAAAAGAAATCCTATCCTCAAAATATTATTATTATTAGTTTGGAATATATATATATATATATATATATATATATATATAAACAAAAATTTGGAAACCTTTAAAAACTAAATATCTTAGGACGAAAACATGAAGAGGAATAAGATCACTTGAAAAATGGTTAAATAATCAGCATTTAACAAAAATGGTCAAAATCTACATGAAAATCTTCAACAATTTAAAAAAAAATTCCACACTTCATACATTATAAAATTTAAGCTGTCAAAAATAAGACCTCTAAAAAAGAGAGTTGATGTTGCATCAACACTTTTCAAAATTAGAATTAAAAACCACTAAAAGTTTTAAAAAAATGTTCATATCTGATACATGAGAAAATTAAAGTGTCAAAAATATGCTAAAAATAAAAAAGGTGTATTCTGAATCAATTCTTTTCAAAATCAGATGATTTTTTGCTACCTAAAAAAAAAATGTGTATTCTGAACGAACACTTCTCAAAATCTGATGATTTTTTTCTACCTAAAAAAAATGTGTATTATGAATCAGCATTTTTCAAAATTATATGATTTTTTGTAGCGTAAAAAAATCAGGTACTCGTATTAGTTCCTGTTACAAAGTTTACAATGTTTTGGGAAGATGTTGTAGATACTACTATTTATCTAATAAACAGAGGGCCTTCAAATTCCTTGGATGGTGGTATTCTAGAGGAGGCATGGACAGGTAAAACAGTAAACTACTCCTTTTTAAAGCCTTTTGGTTGTGAGGCCTTTATCCATATTAATAAAGAAAACAGAACAAACTTTGAGGCAAAATCAAAGAAATGTAACTTTATTGGATATGGTGTTAATCATTTTGGTTATCGCTTATATGATTATGAAAATCACAAAATCGTTAGGAGCATAGATGTAATATTCAATGAAATGGTTTTGTATAGGGATCAGTTGCAGGAAAAAGAAAACAAAGAATACGCAATTTTTGATGAGATCACAGAAAAAATAAAGGTGCATGAAAATAATGATAATCAACAACCACAACAAAATGAACGACCACAATAGCAACATGCACCTCAAACACCAGAAAGTGGTGTCAGCAGATCTACTAGGATAAGTAGACCCCATGAATGATATTCTCCTTCATTATATTATCTATTGTTGACTAATTCTGGTGAACTCGAATGTTATGAAGAAGTAATGCAGGTATAAATGAGGAAGAAGTGGGAGCTAGCCATGAAAGAAGAGATGGACTCCTTAATACATAACCAGACTTCGGACTTAGTCAGGTTGCCTGCATGTAAAACAACATTGCAGAATAAATCACTTTACAAGTTCAAGGTGTTGATATTTGTGGAGTGTTGGGGTAGCTTCAGATGTGCTTTAGCTCCCAAAATTTGTGGAGGGACTAGAGTACATGAGATATCCAAGACCAAGAAAGGGATTTGAGAAATTCCATCCAGTTTGAGAGAAAATTAATTAATTAATATTTTTTATTAAGGACCCTAATTCTAACTTAGGAAAATTAAAATATTATAGGTAATTAATTTAAACATGTGATGGAAATGAATTAAGTCACACGTATCAATATTTCTTTTAATCTTAGGCATCGATTGAAGATTATATCATGATCGTTGGTTTCCCAACGAGAAATTATAAAGGAAATTCTTGGGGTCAGTTGGAGAACACACACATGGAGGCAGAGCACTGAGACTAAGCTGGAATTCTAGGGTGGGTTTGCTAAGAATTTCCAGACTTGTTTCAACTACAGCGAGGGGTAGTATTGGATAAGGGGATGATCTAATTCGAGAGCCAAGAGTCAGCAAGAGGTAGAGAAGCAACAGACAAAGAAGCACAGAGGGTTTCAACCACTACGCAGGGGTTATGCAGGCCTAGAAAGGGCAGCCCAAAGGCAGCAGGGGGTCATCAGCGTTATGCAGAGGCCATCTAGGGCAGCGTAAGGACTGCATCACCCAGTATGGTGTTAAGCATCCCTCTCTTGAGCAGCGCAGGGGCATTAGCAGGCTAGCGGGGCTAACATGGAGGGCTTCATAGCAGTGTTGGGATTTCTAGAGGAAAAAAGGGGCTAATTTCTATAAATATTGTTTGAGGGTGTGAATCAGTCTAGTTTTCCATCTCTGGAACTGAGGTATTGTTGCAAATCTTTTTTTTCTCTATCGGCTTAACAAGTAAGGTGCCTATATTTGTTGTACTTATAATATACTTAATAATAGAAATCCTCCAGCAGCTAGAAGACCAATTTTCCTGCATTGGGTTTTTCCGGGGATAGTTGTACATAAAAGCTTGTCTGTCACTTTGTCTGTGTGCATGTATTCTATTTAGATCTGAATCTGTGAAGATAGTTAATGTGTTTACTTCGATGCTAATGCTGAAATTTCAGATTAATAACTTGATTAAGTAGGAGAAGTATAACCAGATTTGACAGTAGGGTTTCTACATTTTATCACAAAATTGAGTCGTGTTGGGTTGCTTCAATGGTCAACTTGGAGTAACTCTTTCAAACCACTTGCAACTGCAAACTAGCCTCTCCAGTCTAAGATGGTTGTCTCAATTTATCGAATGACTTGCTCAATTAGGTCTTAAATCAGATGGCTAACTCTATTAGTATCTTAATGTATTTGATTGCAGGTGAAAAATGGGATAGATTTCACTAACATTGGGCTCATGGAGTCAGTAAGAAGGAATTCAGTGACAAATGAATCTACTTGTGGAAGCTAAGGATTTTATTGTTTCAATGGAAGGACAATACTAACACACATAAACATTCAGTAGATCAATGTTAAAGGGAAGTCAAAGCATGTGTGACATGAATTCAGTAATTCAACCTCAAGACACTATAAGTAAGATAAAGAGAGACATAAAACATAAGCTTATTGAAACATTCCAAGAATCTTAGGTGAAGCAGAAACAAAGTCTATCTATATTATTGAGGCCCATCCATTTCATAAATAAGAATAAAATCCCTCATAATGTGGAAAGGGATCATAATGCTAGCTGGATTTTACACTCTCGTGTGTGAACAGGGAAAAATGCATGTGGACAAGGTCAAGTTTGACCAAGTCAACAACGTTGGTATGAGAGGAAGAGATCATCCATGGAGACAACGCAATTCAAGTAGGAGGAAGGTTCTTTGGTGAAGGAAACCCTAATGAGTGGGGCCAAAGGCAAGAAGGCTCACATATGTTTAAAAGGAGGGCACGGCAGCCATAGCAAGACATCTTATGAATTGAATATTGGATTTTGGTCTGCATGACTATTCTGCTTTCTCCAAATGTTTAGTTGAGATTGTTGTGCTGCTTAGCACAAGGCATTCTTGTTTAGGAATTCCTTCTCCTTTGTTAAGAGGCCTCTTGAAGGAGCTTGTACTAAATTTCTCCACATCTAAGCTTGAGGCCAAGCATCCTCCTTCAGCTACAACTTTATTTCTATAGCAGTATAGCATTGTGTTGCAGGGTGTTGCAGTGGGGGTTCACAACACCACTTCTTGCACTGAATTTTCAAAGGAGGGAGCCTCCATTCCTTTGGGAGATCAGTAAGGAAGGTTCTAGAGTATATTTCCATATCTTGGCACTTGGCTAAAGTACTCCCATCATCTACAGCACAGTCCCTTGCAGGAACTGCATCATTTCTTGTAGTGTTGTAGTGTGAGGGTCAAGCCCCTCAATCTTGATCTTGTTTCTTAGGGAAAGGGCAAACCCTTCTCCCGGAAGGCTTGTAAAAAGGATTTTCCTTCACTTCTTGTATTATTCAACTATAAATATGAAAAGCTTCATTTAGACTATGTCATTTCATATCCAGATCTGCAGATCTAACATTTTTTTACTTGTGCTTTCATGAAACCCTTGCTGGGTTATCTTTATAATGTGTAAAAGGAGCTAGATCTCCATTTTTCTCCATGTATTCATGTAATGAACTCCAGATTTGTTATTTCTATCATATTGTATTAGAAACCCTCATAAAATTACGCTGTCCATGCTTCAGAATACTCTACATATGTAATATCCCTAATTAGCCCAAGCTAATAGGAATATTCAATTTTGTTTTCATTTTCTCGTTACAAGAATTAAAGTGTAAAGGAGGACAAATTAAACTCCTTAAACAAAAAAAATAAATCAATGCCCATGTGAACAAGGCTAAATATGGGTTGCCTTAATAAAATTCCCTCATGTGTGAAAAGGGATTGTGACAATTGACTGGGTCAACAGGACCAAATCTACAGCGTTGTCCAGATTCAATGTACCTAGATGAACAATACAAATCTAGTTGGAGGTTTCAAATGTGAAAGGAGCTAAACCTTTGAGATGGTTTAGGGTTTTGCAAGGGTTTCATCCTATAAATGAAAGATGAGAGCAACATGAGAGGGGTTTTGAACATATTGTATTGAAAGTATTTGTCCGTTTAGACACTTCTCATTCTCTGGCTGTTTAGCTGAGAATAGTGTTGTTTAGCACTGGGTGTTCCTGATCGGGAATCCCACCTCTTTCCTTGAGAGGCCTCTTGGAAGAGTCTTGCATTTCTTGTCCACTATCAATAATTTGGCCAAGCTTCTTCTTCCAACTACAACTCATATCGTGTTGAGGGTTTGGTTTTCCTTGTGAGCAGCAGAAAGTGGAGGCTAGGTCTATTCAGATCTAGACCATACTAGTGCCTCGTTTCAGTGGGAAAGCCTTCTATTCCATTAGAAAGAGTGTATTAGCTTACTGGAGCTTCAGATCTACAACTTGGCATCAGGGCAAAGTCTACATCAAGCCTACAGCGCAGTTTATATCCCTGGACTGCATTATTTTGCAAGTGAGAAGTTGCAGGGTGTTTGGCAACTATTTGGAGGAGAGATCTCTGGTGTAAAGGAGCCTTCCTTACACTGTGGTGATCCATGGATTAGCCATCTAATCCATGTATGTCTCATATCTGATCTATTCATTGATGTATCTACTTTAGAATTTCCGAATCATTCTACAGCTCTGCTGCAGTAGATCTCAGATCTACTCTTGTGCTTTCATGTTTTGCTGAAAACCCCAAGGGGTATGTAAAATAGACACAATCTAGTGTACAGATCTGATATAGATCTAATATTTTGTACACAGATCTATCCTATATTTGAGTTATAACCTACAACTTAAAATAATACTGTCATGCTTTACAATGAATTATATTGTTGCAACACCTCTTTGAGAGGGTTTTTCTCCATAAAAGTCTCTTTCTTTCTCCTGTACATTGATTGGGCTATATTTTAAATCTGATTTATCATTGTATAAGATATTTTTGAGCTGTCATATTGGCCTCTTGCTACTTCTATCTAAAACTGCGTTATTTTCTGGGCACTATTCTTTTGTATTGCTGCAATCCCTTCTTTGGGCATTTTTCAAGTTGTACTAGGTGTGGGAGATCTGTTTAACCCACCTAGAAATATTTGTTTCTGATCTCCTCTTGGATTTAGGTATTAGATACTCAGATCTAAGGGATCCAAGGGATGATTTCAAGAGCTGTAGCAGCCATTCCTGGAAAATGCATTTTCCAGTCACGCCTTTCTAGCAGTCCCGATTTTGGGATATTACAGTGGTATCGGAGCATATTTCTTGGCACATCCTATGATTTTCCTACTAAAGAGCCAATATGTATTTTCATGGAAAGAAAAGACTAATGAAGAAGTGTAGTTACAATGAAGACACAGAAGACAAGGGTCCAAACCCTTCATCTGGAAGATTAACTGGGAAAGAGTTTTCTAAAACTTTGTTCCAAACTATGCATGAGCTGAAGAATGAAATTATGGGAGTAAGGAATGAAAGACAAGCAGATCTTTTGAAAGGGTTTGCACTTGAAGGAAGCCCCACTAATTCATATGATGTGTGTGAGCATTCATCCACACAATCTGATCTACAACGTTGTAGCATGCCTACATTCCTTGCAAGAGGAGAAGAAGAAGGAGGAACACCAAAGGAGGAATCTCTTGGTGATTATCTCCAAGAATATGAATCTCAATTGGAGAGATTCAAAGAGCATCTCAGTTTTCTAGAGTTTCGTCAACTCAAAGAAGAGAGATCCAACAGCTACAGTAGAAGGAAAGGGTGCATGCAACACACTTTGGGTAGATTCTCTCTACCTACATTTGATGGATCACCTAAATACTCAGCCAAGTCTTGGGTAAGGAAGCTTGACACATACTTTCAGCTGCATCAAGTATCAGAAGAAGAAGCCTTGAGAGTAGTAGAACTACATCTTCAAGGGAAGACTTATGCTTAGTGGCTATTTGAGTTCTCTTCCTTGAAAGGGAGAAACATCTCTTCTTATGCAAAGTTCACTAGGAGACTAGTGAAGATATTTGATGTGAGACATTCTGAGAATTCTTGGGAAAAGAAAATTAAGCCCAAGAAATCTGAATCTTTGCATAAGTTGGAAGATTCCATGGAGCCAAATCTAGTCTTAAACATTGTTGAGGGGGTTGAATATTTTCTGCACAATTTTCCAGAGGCAAAAGACCCACTACAACAAGATCTCTTTTCTCAAAGAGAAGGCATGAGGATTCCTTCCTCACTAAGAGATTAATAAAAAGGATCTCTTGATGATGAATTATCCTTCAATAAGGAGGGAAAGGGAGAGGAAAAGTAGACAAGATCCTCCAGCATTGTGACAGTAGGAGGAGACCTATTTTCAGTTGAATATGGAGATGAAGCAATGGCTTCCACTAGAGGGATTCTTGCACCTTTGCAAGGACTTCCTAAGGATCTTCCATATGGAGGACATGAGTAGCATGTGTCTTTTCTAAAATACAATGAGACAGAACAAAGGAGGGATCACCTAGCTGATCCACTATCAGATGATGGGGAAAATGCTCCAATCAAAGGCACTCTTACACTACTAAGAGGGGTCTCCAAGTTTCAGAAGACTTCCACACAAAAATCAGAGGTGAACTTGCACTGTGGAAGTAAGGGAATGTTGGTCCCATCTGATGAGCATGGGAGAATGAACCATGAGGCATCACTCTCTTGTGGAAAACCACCTGGGAGCCCACCTGATTCAGATTTGGTGAAAGGTTTCCCACATCTTGATGCTCCACTCATGAGTCCAAGAAGGATTGGAGCATTAGAAGACAAGGCTACAATGTTGGGAGGCTTGGGTAAGCTCAAGGAGAAGGGACATCTTATTCCCTTATCATCACCACCCACTCTCCTATCTGGATCTGTTCTGTGGGCAGAGGAGAATGGAAGGATCACCATTACAATGCACACCTGTGGCATGGGGAATGCCAAGGAGAAGATCAGCAATATGACAGACATTCCTGTGGATGTATCATCAATGCTGTCATTGTTGAGCAGTGTAGATCTGTATTGGGAATCTCAACTGCTTGTAGAGTATTGCAAAGATCTTCACACATGTATGGTACTTGATGACATGCTGCAAGAAGAGGGCTACTTAGTCCAAGGAGGGGTCATCTATCATCATGGTAGAGTCTTCTTGTCTAGAGATTCCAAGCTCAAGCAAAAGATACTACAAGGATCACACAAAGAGTTCTTTTTCAGCCATATGTAGTCAATGAAGATCTACACTCTAATCATGAGGAGCTTTGATTGGGAAGGCTTGAGAGAGGAACTACATCAGCACTTTCAAGAGTGCTGAGCTGTGTGGAGTTGGGGCAACCAAGGGACTCTATGCCAGAGTCATTTCAGCCATCTCTCCCTTCTTTTGAGAGAGGAGAAATGTCCATGCACAAATCCATGTGTATGGGTAAACATTCATGGTAAAGAATGTGTTCATGTAAAGCAAGCTTGTTTTTCTGATTGTACATGTTCCTTTAACATTTGTATGCAAGCCATGACTCCTAAGAGGAGAAATGTATCATATAAATCTAATGGCAATTGTTGGGCCACTAAAAATTCTAAATTTGGCCACTCCCTTGATGAGCAGAGGGAGATTTATTTCCATGATGGGTGCTTTCCAAAGGTACCAAATATATCTCACATTTTTTGCAATAGTGAGATGACTTGGGAAGCAAGTAAGTGGTGGGAAAACCACTTACCACATCTTGGTTTGATGCAGGCAGGGTATCCTCTGCGCTAGTTCCACATGTGGGACTATGATCCACCTCCATGTACACACATTTCTATTTGTTTGTACATTGTCTTGATCCCCTATACTGATGATGTACTTGTACGTTTCATGGGGATGAATGGAGGAAGGAGGGAAGTCATGCATGTGCCCTATGGGATGACTACACTCCTTGTACTTTATGTTTTGTATTTCAGGGAGGGCATTGGGAAAACCATGGTTGTTTCATGTGATTCATTGTTTCCTTATGGGAGGAGTTGTTTGCATCTCATAAGAACATTATTGGGACAAGTCATGGATGGTTGGTTTGGTGATCACTTAGCTTATGAGAGAAGCTTATCCTTTGTTTGTGACACCAATGGAGGAGGAGATGAGTTGCAGCACTCACCTTATCAGTTTCTTGAGGACAAGCAATAATTTGGAGGGGAGGACTGTAATATTCCTAATTAGCCCAAGCTAATAGGAATATTCAATTTTGTTTTCATTTTCTTGTTACAAGAATAAAAGTGTAAAGGAGGACAAATTAGACTCCTTAAACAACAAAAATAAATCAATGCCCATGTGAACAAGGCTAAATCTGGGCTGCCTTAATAAAACTCCCTCATGTGTGAAAAGGGATTTTGACAATTGATTGGGTCAACAGGACCAAATCTACAGTGTTGTCCAGATTCAATGTACCTAGATGAACAACACAGATCTAGTTGGAGGTTTCAAATGTGAAAGGAGCTAAACCTTTGAGACAGTTTAGGGTTTTGCAAGGCTTTCATCCTATAAATGAAAGAGGAGAGCAGCATGAGAGGGGTTTTTGAACATATTTTCTTGAAAGGATTTTTCTATTTAGACACTTCTCATTCTCTGGCTGTTTAGCTGAGAATAGTGTTGTTTAGCACTGGGTGTTCTTGATTGGGAATCCCACCTCTTTCCTTGAGAGGCCTCTTGGAATAGTCTTGCATTTCTTGTCCACTATCAGGCATTTGACCAAGCTTCTTCTTCCAACTAAAACTCAGATCCTGTTGAGGATTTGGTTGTCCTTGTGAGCAGCAACAAGTGGAGGTTATATCTATTAAGATCTAGACCATATTAGTGCCTCTTTTCAGTGGGAAAGCCTTCTATTCAATTAGCAAGAGTGTATTAGTTGATTGGAGCTTCAGATCTACAACTTGGCATCAGGCCGAAGTCTACATAAAGCCTACAACGCAGTTTATATCCCTGAACTACGTTATTTTTCAAGTGAGAATTTGCAGGATGTTTGGCAACTATTTGGAGGAGAGATCTCTGGTGTAAAGGAACCTTCCTTACACTGTGGTGATCCATGGATTAGCCATCTAATCCATGTATGTCTCAGATATTGTCTATTCATTGATGTATCTACTTTAGAATTTCTGAATCATTCTGTAGATCTGTTGTAGTAGATCTCAGATCTACTCTTGTGCTTTCATGTTTTGCTGAAAACCCCAAGAGGTATGTAAAATAGAGACAATATAGTGTACATATCTGATATAGATCTAATATTTTGTACACAGATCTGTCCTAGATCTGATTTGTAACCTACAACTGTTGTTTACCCATCAAAATAACGTTGTCATTGCTTTACAGTGAATTATATTGTTGCAGTACCTCTTTGAGAGGATTTTTCTTCATAAAAGTCTATTTATTTCTCATGTACATTGATTGGGCTATATTGTAAATCTGATTTATCATTGTATAAGTTATTTTTGAGCTGTCATATTGGCTTCTTACTACTGCTATCTAAAACTATGTTATTTTCTGGGCAATGTTCTTTTGTATTGGTGTAGTCCCTTCTTTGGGCAGTTTTCAAGCTGTACTAGGTGTGGGAGATCTGTTTAACTCACCTAGAAAGATTTGTTTCTGATCTCCTCTTGGATTTAGGTCTTAGAAAGGGATGATTTCAAGAGATGTAGCAACCATTCCTGGAAAATGTGTTTTCCAGTCATGCCTTGCTAGCAGTCCCGATTTTGGGATATTATAGTATAGATCAAGTCATGGGATTTGGGAATTTTTAAGCCATATTGGGACCGGGAGATTTGTTTAACACATCAAAAGGGATTTTTTTCTGATCCCCTTCTGGATGTGAGTCCCATAATACATATGCTAAGGGATCCAAGCATTATTTCTTCCTATTATAATGAAATTATCTGGAATTAACGTTTATATGGCCCATATTGCTGTATTTCCCCACTTTGGGATGACATAGTGGATCAAATTTTTGCTGCTGTAACAATCAATTGTTGGCTAAGTGTTTTACACACATTTTATGAGTTAATTTCTCACTTCTACTCCAGTAATGTGTTTATGTATTGCTGCATTCCCATTACGTGATATTACAATGGTATCAGAGCATAATCTTGGCTCAGCCTATGAATTCCTGCCATTATGCTATCGGAAGACTACAAATACAAAGAGAAGGAGCAAGATAAAAATGATGGATAGGATGAGCCTTATCTCATCACTTTTGAGATCTAGGAAGAACATCTCCAAGGAGGTTAAGCAGATGAAGGAGAAGAGTTGCAATGAAATTCCTAGAGGGTTTCAAGAAGAGGAAGGGCCATTCACTTCCTATTCTCAAAGAGGAGAAGAAAAGAAGCATGAAGGACACTTGGAATCTAAAATTCTAAGAAGGTACCTTGCAGAATACAAATCCCAACCTAGAGCTTTCAAGGAGACTCTAGCTCTTCCTCAGTTTATCCAACTAGAAGAAGAAAGGAGGCCCTACAGCAATGGGATGATGAGAGGAAATAGATTTGTATTGTCCACTTTTGATGGATGACTCACATGTGCAGCAAAGACTTGGGTGATGAAGCTAGAGGCAGTCTCCCTATTACATTTATTAGTAGAGAGAGAGGTTGTAGAAATTGCAATGCTGCAGCTTGAAGGTGAAGCAAACACTTGGCAGTTCAACCATTTGAGCCATGCAAGAGTGAATACTCTTGTTGAGTTCTCTCAAAGGTTGATCAGGAAATTTGGCAAAGGGAAGGAGAAGCCCTCACCACCATTGTAAGAGGCATGTATCAGCACTGTTATAACCATGGAGGAGCAACAATTTGGGAAACCAATACATATGATGAAGGAACTCTTGCAACCCTACAAGATGCTTTCAAATTTCACCAAGGTATGCCTAAGTTTCCATCTCTTATCATTTTATAAAATCTTATGGAGGGATACACATCATTGCATACTGCTAATGTAGAACAACAGAAGTGCACTACGCTGTACAAGAGCAGCAGTGAAGAAAAGGGGCTCCATTCCTTATGGGAACATTCAAATGGAAGCTTCATTCATGAAGCAATGGAGGAAGAAGTGATAGATGGTAGACATATTGAGATGATAAATATTTTCTCCTTTCCAGATGATACTTTCTAAATGAACATTTCATAGCTCAAAGAGAAAATTCTACCTGTAGTAGATCCAAAACCTTATTGGTTTTGGAGGGCCATTAATGAGAAGAAGGTCTCATGGAGAGATCTTATGGGAGGTGCACTTCAACACATCATGGAGTGAAAAGTTATTGAATAGTTTTAGGGGGTTTTACCTCCAACACACTTGGGTTCTTATGGATTCAAGTTGATGATTGATATGAGATCCTTTCTAGGAGATCTCCAAGGAGTTGCATTTCAATATCCCATGAAATTCAAAGGGAGAAATATGATTTGGGAGGATGGTAGTCTTCATTGGAAGGGAACCAAGATAGTTCATGATGGGAGACACCTACATGTGGATGGATGGGTGTGGATGCAGAGCAAGAGGCTGGAAAGATACTTGAAAATATATGATACTGGGCATCAGGAGGCTTGGCTACATTGGCTACTCTTGAAAGAGTTTGGCCATCATATGACATATCCTCTTTCTAAGGGTATGTGGGTGAAGAATGTGTGGCAGGATACTTGCATCATGGGGCAGTAATGAGTATGGATGAATTGTTTTGATATGGCATTCTTCATATCAATCATTATGTTTTCATCACATGGTTTGTATGATGGAGGTATGAGGAGGCAGCAAAAACTTTTGTTTCTTTGGTTGTTCTTGGGAGAGCAAGGGAAGATTTTCTCTCACACTTTGCATGATGTTGCAGGAGTAGGAGATGGCACTATCATGGTGCAAAGGGGATACTCCTTGACCTTAGATGATCAAGAGGTACTTCCACCTTGGAAGTAGCTTCCTCTATGTGGCAACATTGTGAGAGATGTCTTTGACAATGGGCATGCCAAAGAATGGAGCTATGAGTTGGTAGGAGCCTATTTTCATAGGCCAACAACGGTGTCACTTTGGAGTTTGAGTTTATTGATGGAGTGTCACCAGGATCACTTCACATTTGATGCACTTGGTGGAAAAAGAGGAGGTGAGAGAGATGGAGTAGTGGATGGAAACATCTATTACAGAGATATGATCTTCTTAACTTGGATTTCCAAGCATAAGAAGGGTGATCTTCCTACAGCATATGATTTATTCCTCTTCATGGGAGTATGGCTCTTTGGCATGCTCACCACATGCTAGCTTGCATACTTGGGAGGCGCACTATGGAAATTTATTGATGAGACATCATCTCATTCCTTGGAGGAGTTTATCATATGTGGATGCTACAGTAGGAGGAGGGGAGAATTCTCAGTTCTATCCTTGCATTTCCTTGAGGACAAGAAACATTTGGGAGGGGAGGACTGTAATATTCCAAAATTAGCATGCAGCTAATTGGAATATTAAATTTTGCTGATTTCACTTAGGAGAATAATAAATGGCTAAGGAGGCCCATCCATTTCAGAAATAAGAATAAAATCCCTCATAATGTGGAAAGGGATCATAATGCTAGCTGTATTTTACACTCTCATGTGTGAACAGGGAAAAATGCATGTGGACAAGGTCAAGTTTGACCAAGTCAACAGCGATGGTATGAGAGGAAGAGATCATCCATGGAGACAACGCAATGCAAGTAGGAGGAAGGTTCCTTGGTGAAGGAAACCCTAATGAGTGGGGCCCAAGGCAAGAAGGCTCACACATGTTTAAAAGGAGGGCAAGGAAGCCATAACAAGACATCTTATGAATTGAATATTGGATTTTGGTCTACATTACTATTCTACTTTCTCCAATTGTTTAGTTGAGATTTCTATGCTGATTAGCACAAGGCATTCCTATTTAGGAATTCATTCTCCTTTCTTGAGAGGCCTCTTGAAGAAGCTTGTACTGAATTTCTCCACATCCAGGCTTGAGGCCAAGCATCCTTCTTCAGCTACAACGTTATTTCTGTAGTAGTATAACATTTTGTTGCAGGGTGTTGTAGTGGGTGTTCACAACACCACTTCTTGCACTCCATTTTCAAAGGAGGGAGCCTCCATTACTTTGGGAGATCAATAAGGAAGGTTCTGGAGAAGATTTCCATATCTTCACACTTGGAAAAAGTAATCCCATCATTTACAGCATAGTCCCTTGCAGGAACTGCGCCATTTCTTGCAGTGTTACAGTGTGAGGGTCAAGCCCCTCAATCTCGAGCTTGTTTCTTAGGAAAAGGGCCAACCCTTCTCCCGGAAGGCTTGTAAAAAGGATTTTCCTTGAATTCTTGTATCATTCAGCTGTATATATGAAGAGATTTAGTTATACTGCATCATTTCATATCCATATCTGCAGATCTAACATTTTTGTACTTGTGCTTTCATGAAACCCTTGTCGGGTTATCTTTATAAAGT
Source organism: Pinus albicaulis (assembly GCA_034641835.2). NCBI lineage: Eukaryota > Viridiplantae > Streptophyta > Pinopsida > Pinales > Pinaceae > Pinus > Pinus albicaulis. Next base: position 321,637,361 of record CM076576.1, on the reverse strand, counting down.
GTAAAGGGAGCTAGATCTCCATTTTTCTCCATGTATTGATGTAATGAACTCCAGATTTGTTATTTCTATCATATTGTATCATAAACCCTCATAAAATTATGTTGTGCATGCTTCGAAAAACTCTGCATAGATCAAGTCATGGGATTTGGGCATTTTTAAGACATATTTGGATCGAGAGATCTGTTTAACACATCAAAAGAAATTTGTTTTTGATCCCCTTCTGGATGTGAGTCCCATAATACATAACGTAAGGGATCCAATAATTATTTCTTCCTGTTATAACACAATTCTCTGGAATTAATGTTTTATTGGCCCATATTGCTGCATTTCCCCACTTTGGGATGACACAGTGGATCACATTTTTGCTGTTGTAACAATCATTTTTTGGCGAAGTGTTTTACACACATTTTATGAGTTAATTTCTCACTGCTACTCCAGTACTGTGTTTATGTATTGCTGCATTCCCATTACGGGATATTAAAAAAGTTATCTTCAGAAATTTTGTAGTGTTTCTTGGGCCTCAAGCCTCATTGGCGCTACGAAAACTCCTATAGTGAAGAAAATTTCAAAATTCTCCTTTTTCTTCAAAATTTCACATGTTGGCCTAAAAAGTGATATAATGAAATATGATAAGATAAAAATGCCTCTTATCCTCTTCAAAAAGCATTATTTTCACCTTAAGCAAGTTAATTTGCCAATACAATGACTGTTTTTTCTGAAACGATAGCGTGCAGAGATGAGCTCCTATATATTTATCCTTGATAGATGTTACAAAATGGGAGGAGGTTTTTTTAGTTCAATATGTTCGGAAGAAACACCTCTCTTGGTTTTGTGAAAACCATCTCCAACTGTCCAAAATCCGCATTCTAAAAACATGTGTAAAATAGGAAAATTCTGCATTCTGAAAATAGAGCTGAAAGACATCTCTAAATCTCTCAATTTGTAGCACCTTTGAGAAAAGTGAAAGAGGTTAATGTTATTTGATATTGTCTTGAAAATAACCTCTCTATGTTTCTTAAATTACTTCTCTATTTTCCTAGAAACCACCCTTGATTTGACTACTCAAAAGTAAAAAAACTGAGAAATCCTCATATTCGCTACGAAATTATCAGGTAATTTCGTAGCGTTTTCTGTTGTTTTCTTGTGTAAAACGCTACGAAAATTTGAAAAACTGGAAGATTCATCCTTTTGAGTCTTAATTTATGGGGAATGACAACTGACATGGTATGGGACCGATTTGACATGAAATGGCATAAATGAAGGTGATCTCAAAACTTAGGATAGGCTTAAAAATGCAAAAATTTTCCTATACCACCTTGAAATGGCTTAGGATACCTTATCCATTTGGTAAGTGACCTATATGACCCTATCAAGAAATGTTTCACAATTGAATGGGTGATAATTGTGGCTCCACTTTGGATGGTGTGCCCTTGAGGTACAACAAATAACTAGTAGTTCTAGTGCCACCTCCATTGGGCTGCTCCCATCTTCAAAATGAAATCTTGCAACCTATTCTGACCTGTAAACTTTGCATTGAAAAAAACAAGTAGCTACTAAAGAATTGAAAGTACACATGTTGTATTTAAAACTAGAACTGAAAAAATGCTTGATCTTCAAGCTTATTTATATACAAATGATCCTACTCTACTTGCTCAGCATAAAAACAGAATCAAGTGATCTCACTCTTCCAATGAAGCCAATCAAGAAGTTGAGTACTCGGTTGGAAGAAACATTCCACTTCTATGATCATAAAGCCATTCTTGAGAGATGACAAGTTTTTCCACCATCTGAATTTGTATACATAACTGAAAATCATATTGAAATTCATTCCTGTAGGAGATTCCAACAGAGCTACGAAATGATCTTTGAGAGTATGCACGAATAATTATTGTTGATCAACAAGAAAATGTGAGTAAATATGATCCTTTGATGGTGTTCCTTGTTCAGATTCTTCATTATAACCCTTGTGACCTTTCTCAAATAAAAAAGGAAAAATCTGCTAATCAATATTTTCATTTGAGAGGAAAAAATAATTGGAGAACTCTTGGACACTTTCAAAAGGAATTGCCTCAGCATGTACCATATAAATTTCTAAAGGTAACTCTTCATATGATTTAACAAGCATACCCATCTAATTGTCTAAAATTTTCTTTTCAAAATTTTATTCATTTGATGTAGGCTGATGCAAGGAATGGCATGAAGAATAAATTTCTTTCTTAACCTGAGGATTATAGCAATCATCTTCCAGTATTTCCTCTTGTTGTTTGAAATGATTTTGATATTCCCGATGATCAAAAGAATGATAAGTCTGCTACAAATTTTCATGAAACTCAGAGGATGTAACATGATTGTCATAAATAAAATCTTGTTGGGTTTCATTTTCATCCAAGAGAGAGGGTATCATTTCTTCTTGCTAATGAAAGGGATTGTCATGAAGGGCCTCTAAAATTTCCTCATCCATGAACTCATCATCTTCATAAAAATTCTCCAAATATTCAATAAAACTCACACAATGTTTACAACAACCTTTGAACAACAATAAATAAGAATGACATTCTTTATACATCTCATAAAATGCAACCTGGAAATCAACAAGAGAATATAAGGAACCATTTGGCAAGCTTTCGTACCAAGACTATTCCTTTCCTTCTAGAGTGACCATAAACATCTTCATGAGACAATCCTCAGGGAACTGAACCTTAAGTCTGTGTACATGCATATAGAATCTAACCAAATGAAAAGCAACATTGGCTTTCTTTTAATTTTTAAATATGGGAATATCAGTTAACCAACCGACCTTTGGTACAGGATTTGGAAAACCAGGGATGTGAGAACGATTCATAGGGGCATAATTGGCATTTATTATTGCAATGGAACTAATATTGGAACTTCATCAAGCTACTGATCCTCACGCAGTGGAGTCACCTTCCAATTTATTATTTTATGTGTGGAGTCGCTAGAGAAGAAATACAGCCAATATGTGTCTAAGTGTCTGCTGCTTTCAGACCTTAAAATTGAAACTTTGTCGTTCTTCCTAGGGAAAATTTACACCTTCGGTCCCTGGCAACGACATCAAAATTTCATCACCAAATTGAGTCTTGTTCGGCTGCTTCAATGGTCAACTTGGAGCAAATCTTTGAAACCACCTGCAACTGTAAATTAGCCTCTCTGTTCTAAGAGGGCTCTCTCAATTTATCTAATGATTTTCTCAATTAGGTCTTAAATCAGATGGATAACTCTATGAGTATCTTAATGTATTTGATTTCAGGTGAAAAATGGGATAGATTTCACTACCATTGGGCTCATGGAGTTAGTAAGAAGGAATTCAGTGACAAATGAATCTACTTGTGGAAGCTGAGGCTTTTACTATTTCAATGGAAGGACAATACTAACACACATAAATATTCAGTAGCTCAATGTTAAAGGGAAGTCAAAGCATGTGTGACATGAATTCTGAGTAATTAAGCCTCAATATATTGTAAGTAAGATAAAGAGAGACATAAAACATAAGCTCATTGAAACATTCCAAGAATCTTAGGTGAAGCAGAAACAAAGTCTCTCTATATTACTGATATCAGAAATTACAATAGTAGTAGTGTCAAGTCACCATCTCCCAACCCTTTATAAATCTAAAAATATCTCATTTATAGAGTGAGGACTCATAGAAATGATATTCCACCTTGCTAGCTTCTAATTCCCACCTCAGAGACCTATTTCAAACATGATTCCATCACTTGGAGACTTCCTAGGGATATTTCTGTTTTGTAGAGTTTGAATACAAAAAGGACTCTTATTTCATTAATAGTTCAACAAATCAATTTAATAACCATTATAAAGTGCATTCAACTAATTTGGTGAGTGTACTAGAGTGCTAATGTGTCATTATTCCATGTGGATGCTGAGATGGACCTCCTACAAGTCGAATTTTACAATTTTTTCACAAATCTGGTTAGTCTGCTCACATAAAGGCCAGCAAAGGTGACACAGTCCCGAAGCTGTTGTTGAACTAGAGTGCTAAAAGAAGTGTTGTATAGCTTCATTAGTTGATAGTGGGGCTAAAATTTTGAAGTTGCAAAAATTAGCCTGAGTACTAGTTAACAAAGAGCAGGAGGAGAAAAAATTCTTAGATGATTTCTAGCCAAAGAAATTTGCAAATCAATCAGAGGATTGAAGAGAGCTAATTCATTGTGTTTGGTAGATTTCTAAGGAGAAAATCAGTTATCAGAGGGAGAATAGGATTCCTTTTCGCCAAGGACCCTAGATCTGAGATTCAGTTGATAAGTGGGGAGAGGAAGATCTATTCTGACAGAATATATTTGAGCAGATGGCACCTCACAAACTACGTGATCAAGATAGGTTGGACGACCTGTCCAAATTTGTAGTTTGGAAGGCTAGAATCCTGGTATTCATGGAGGCATACAGTCTGAGGAAGCATATAGAAAAATGAATGGCCACTCAACAGATTCTCTTCTCCTATCGAAGCATAATGAAGGAGCAACACATGCCAAGCGCTTCATCATGGACGGGGTTAAGGACCATGTCGTACCACACATAGCTAAGAAGAAGACAAATAATGAGATGTGGGGAGCCTTAACCACCCTATATGAGGAAATATTTTTCCAGAGGAGAATTATTCTGGAGAACCAGATGCAGTTATTCATGATGGCCAAGGGAGAAGAGATCAAGACCTTCCTTTTCAGATTATGTGTAATATTCCCAAATGGAAAAAGAAAGAATATAGTGCATAAACAAGAAAATAGCAGTGAATAAATAAATACACCATTACATGAGACAAATGTACAACCATATTATTAAACATATCAGAAAATAATAGGCACATGATCTTGACAATCAAGTCACTTAGGAAATAGAAAACAAGCCTTCAATAGGAAAATATGCTAATACATGAGAAATACTGCGATACAAGTGCCATGAGCCATGAAAACGGATTTTTAGGGCATAAACTACTACAAAAATGATATAAAAATGTAGATATTCTATTATATAACTCAAAAGGTGTTGGGGCTAAAGATCTATGATCCCAAACACATTTCCAAGACAACCTAGGAAGGGTTTCTGGAAATACCCAAAAGTACAAAATGCCAGAATGTAGTCCTAGAGTTGAATAGCAACTGCAACTGAATAACTATATGGAGATGGCTGAAAATGAAATCCAAATGAATATATCTCCTCCAATAGATCCTTCAAGTGAAACAATGATCCTGACACTGAAGATCTCACCCTCCAAAACAGGCACTAAAACCTCCACTGCAAGTGCTCACTATAATAACACAGTAAAAGAGGGAATATGTGTTGTAGATGATGGGAATAGGTTGGCCTGGTGCCAAGATGTGAAAGAAAGCTCAAGAAACTCCTTTGTTGATCTCCCAATGAGAAGTATGTTTCCTCCCCTGGAAAACTAGCTTAGAAAGTGGTTTTCTCAACCCTCCATGGCAACACCCTACAACACAACACAAAAATGAACAGACACTGCGCTGTAGCTGAAGACTAAATCTTGGCCAGAATGTCGAAATGTGGAAATGATAGTAAAATAATCTTCCTAGAGTCTACCTCAAGGGATGAGGTGGGATCCCCACTCAGGAACACCCTGTGCTAAACATCACAAAATCTCAGCTAAACAGCTAGAGAGTGCAAGAAGTCATACAGACCACAAAATCAATAATCAATAACATAACCATATATGGCTGCCTTTCCCTCCTTATAAACAATGTGAGCCTTCTCACCTTGGGTCCCACACATTAGGGTTACTACTATCATGGATACTTTCTCCCATTCACATTGTGATGTCTCTCATTGATGATCCACTCCCTCCATACCAGCATTGTTGATTTGGTCAAACTTGACCTTGTCCACATGCATTAGCCCCTGTTCACGCATGAGGGTGCTTTATCCAGCTATGGAGATGATCCCTTTTCACATTAAGAGGGATTTTATTCCTACTAAAGAGATTTATGGGTCTCCCTACCCATTTATTGATCTAACTACATGACAAGAGCAAAAATTAATATTCCAATTAGTTGCATGCTAATTTAAGAATATTACAGTCCTCCCCTCCCAAATTTTTCTTGTCCTCAAGCTACTTCAAGGATAGAACTGAAGAGCCTCCTCTCCTCCTCCTGTAGCATCCTCATATGATAAGTTCCTCCAAAGTACAAAATGTTGTCTCATCAATAAGTCTCCAAGTTTCTCCTCCCAATGTTGGCTCCCCATGATTTGCAAGATTGGCAAGAACAAACTCTACATGGAACCACATCAAACCACTTTGGAGTCCATGGACCTAGCCTTCGTGGACTCAGAGAGGGATTTCTCTATGTAATTGTTTATAAATGATATTTCTTTATGCTCTTGTTTTATGAGATTAGGCTAGTTATGAAGTTTTAAGGACTTGTTTGTTTTGATTGATTTATTGATAGGTTGATAGATCAATGGTGTGATTAACTGAGGGAGTGTTTCAGTTGAATAGATAGACCATGAGAAACATTAATGCATTGGGTTATGGAGTCATAAAAGGATTTAATTGTTCATAAACTCTACAAGGGTTTTCATAGGTCAAGCTAACTATATCAATTGGATCTCTTAGATTAGATGGCATATGAAATGACAATAAGCTGTGAAAGCAGGAGACCTAAAAGTCAGTTAAGAATCTTTTAACTCTACATCAACAAGAAAAGCCTTTTAGGTAACCTTTTGAGGAAAAACAAAGGATATGGCATACCATAGACTTCTTTGGCCAGAATTTAATATGGAAAACCTTTAAGACAATGATCCAACAATCCTTGGATTACTTTCAGACAAAGAAAAACATTCAAGATAACAGTGAGTGCAACTAAAGAGAAAGCTAAACCTATCTTCTTTAATAAAACACTCTAAAGACCTTCAAAGCAACAATTTAAGACATATCAGAGCACATGGCAATACCATATACTTCCCTATATGGACTATACTACGTATACTTCAAAGAAAGGCCTTAAAAAGAATATTTCAAGCTACGCCAAAGGATAGGGCATAGCTTAGTCTTATTTCCTTGACTCTATGAAATAATTTTCAAGACAACAAGCTAGGTGGAACCAGAGAGAAATCAAGAATTCTCCAATTAGACCTTGCAGAAGAAAACATGGAGATAAAGAAGGCAGACAGAAATAGAATGCCAAGATAGCATATCCTACTCTAAAATTTCCTTTCTTTTCTCAGAGAAATATTGGACAAAATGGAGAATAGAAGAAAAACAATGACAAAGAAGGAAAAATTCACCATTAACATAGCTCAAGAATCTCGTGAACATGCTTGTATTACTGATGTTCAAAATAGTCACCTTACTCCAGTACAATAGATCTCTGCAACTCAGAGCTTTCTCAAATCGAGCCTAACAATCCATCAACTAGCTCAACAACCAGTAAACAGCCAAGTAATCAACTTAAGAACACTAAAAATGAATAATACATGCAGTATTTATCTGCAGAATGAGGAGGTGATCCTAAGCTCGGGTTTCAGATATGCATTTATTACAGAGTTAATGGTTTTTTTACCTTTGAGACCATGCAAGGCCCAAGGAAAAATATCTAAGAAAAACTTGCTATAATAATAAATCCTAACTTAAATTCTAGGCTATGTTTTGAAAATATATGACTTTAAGGCTTTCTTAATAACTTTTTCAATAACTGTTGAGTAGATGAGAAATATCTCTAACTGTCTCAATAACTGCTGATGTGTTTATTTGAATAAAACATGTTGTAAGTGGCAAATGTGTTTTCAAGGAAGTAAATGCCTTTTTTTGAGTCATTCGAATTTTCTTTTGTACTTATCTGCCTATATTTTATCTTTTAAACCCTGTTTTTAGGCTTTAAACTTGGATTTAACCTTTTAAACTGTCTGCCTCACTGTCTTTTCTTTTGATCCTGACTATATCTTTGTTTTGTGACTAATCCTTTTGATTTGTCCTTTGATCCTTGATTTAATAATTAAACCCTTTAATCTTTACTGCCACAGTCCTTGAGTGTCTTCTTCTCTTCACTATGCCTCTGTTTTGTCATTTGCTGAGCAGGGTAGGCATCTTCTGGTGTTGGAGGGTTTAGATAATCACCAATAATCATGATTTATTAATGATCAAGCTTGATATAATGCCTCCGGGTCTTCTTAATGAAACACGATCTCTGGATCGTCACCCAGACCACTCATTAAAACGATTTTGGACCTTTGAAATGCATTTCTCGCATTTCTGCCATGATACCTGCACACACAAAAAAACAAATTAATTTAAAATCTGCGTTTGTGGCTCTTTCTGCATTTAATTGGGGTTTTTGGGCTTTTGGAGCATTGTAGAGGTGGTGAATGGCGGATCGAGGCTTCATCGTAGAGCCACAGGACTCTGGAATATTTGAATGGAGGAGGCGGTATAGGGATTTGGCGAGAGGAGGAAGAGTGGTTTTCGCAGGAGGAGAAGGTGGTTTTCGCATGGAGGGAGGGGTGGTAAATGGTTTCGGGAAATCAGATGCGATTCCGTTAAGTGAGTGACGTGTGGTGGAGGGATATTGCCCATTTCGCAGGGTTGGGGTTTTTTTAAACCTTGCACAAATAAATGTGCAATAAGGGCTGTGGGCCATCGAATCTCGGGGAAGATAGATCAACAACGGTTGGGGGATATGAAGCGATGGGTGAAACAGATGGTGGGGCACGCGTCTTATTAAATAATAATATGCACTCATTCAAAGAGGAGGGAAGGGTTATATGGGCGTGGGGTTAGGTTCATGCGGGTGGGGGCTTATAAAAGGAGCCCAAGTTAATTAAAATAGAAGTGGGGTTTGATGTGCATGGGGGTTAAAAAAAATTAAAGAAGGGGGCTTTGATATTTATAAAGGTTAAAAAACATAAAGGGTCGGGTTTTTATATATAAAAAACAGAGTTTTAATATAAAATCCATAGGTCCCGAAAGGTCTAAATTTATGTTTAAAACAATTTAAAAAGGAATTTTTACATTGTTTTTGATAAAACAAAGGAAATTGATGAGGTGAGGGGTTAATGGGGTTTTTGGAGATGAAAGTGGGCGTTGAGTGGGGAAAATGGGGAAGTGAGGCTTTAGGATGGAAAGATAGATGAAAATGAGAGAATTAAGCCCCAAAATGAGTCTTTAAGAGCAGCAGGGTGACTTTTAGGAGGCAAACTGAAAGATAGTGGAAAGGTTTTATGAATATAATGAAGGAAGTGAGATTTGTAAATATAGCTGATAGGAAAGGAATGTTATCTGTAGCTGCTTGTCATAAATCCATAATCACTTAGTGAATATGTAGAATGCAGGAGGATAACAGTGGCTCCAACTGGGGAGGGCAGCTCCTTATAGGAGGTGTCAAGAACCTCAGAGTTCAAATCTCTGGAATTTGTAGATCAGTCCCTTGAATGTACTTGGCATATTTCTCTATCTTCAATTGTTGATTTGCTGCTGTTCTTTGAAGTTGTGATCTATAAAATCTGAAAAACATGATTTCTTCAACTCAACTCTACCTACCCATCATATTTTCCTAGCATTTTTTCTTCATTTGGGTGCATTTAGATTAACAAACCCTTGACATCATTTTTTTTTTGAAAACATGAAACTATTTATTTTTACACTTATATCATCCAAAGGCTCAGATTAAACAGATGAGCTCTTTATTCTCTACCTAATCTACTTATCTATCAAGATTAAATAGTTTGACAGATTTTTATTGTCTAATCTATCAACAGAAAATTGAAAACATGACCAAATCAAGATTAAGTAGTTTGATTTGTCATGAGTTGTGGCATTTTGGACAAGCTACACATAGATTTATTTTTGCAAAAAGTAAAATGAAAACCTGAGGGCTGTAATATGAAATTGGTTATTCATCCCTCTCTTTATCTTTTGGTTTAGATTTGAACATTGGAACCAATAGCTTTTCCTAATATAATCTACTGATAAGCCAATTTGGAAAATCTTCATTTTCTAATTTATTAGCAGAAATTTAAAACTTGTTCAGTTATGATTAGGCTGTATGACTGAACAAGACTTTATTTTCAAAGTAGTGGCATTTGGACTTGCACACTTTCAGAAACATTCTTTTTTGGTATGGGCATTTACCTTTTCTCTTTATCTGCCCTCTTTTCTTCTTTTCTTTGTTTTCTGTGTTTTATTTTTCTGATCTTTTATTCAAAAAGTGTTATATACAATGAATAAATATTTACACTAAGATTTAAAAAACAAATAATGCTTGAGTATGCTGCCATTGACAGGACCTCCAAATATTATGTTCCATCCATTTCTTGTAGGAAAAATGCATTTTTACCTCTTTCAGAATGGATGATGTATGGACCTTTCCATAAATTGTTAAATTTTCCATGCTTGCCTTTGTCCTCTCTTCTTGAATCCCACTTCAGCACTTTGTCACCAATGTTGAAATAATTTGCCTTGGTTCTTTTGTCAAAAAGATTTTTGATATTTTCTTGCACTTGTTGTGTTATGTTATATATTTCTTCTCTGGTTTGTTGCAACTAAACAATTTGGTTTATTATTCTTTGCATATCATTTTCTTTAAACTACACTTCTTGTATGAGCTTCATCACTGGCACTCCTAAACTTTTTGGAAAAACTACATTTGCTCCATCCACTAGCTGATAGGGAGACATCCCAATTAATTTTTTATTTGTTAATCTGTTTGCCAATAATGCATGTACTAGTTTACCGTGCCATGATTTTTTGTTCTCTTCCAGCTCCTTTTTTATGATGTTCACCAAACTTTTGTTTGAGGATTCAACCAACCCATTACCTTGAGGGTAATAAGCTATAGAATGGCCCAATGTAATCTAATATTTGTGGCAAAATTCCATCATTTTCTTGGATCTAAAATCAAGAGCATTGTCAGTGATAATCTTTCTAGGACAACCAAATCTAGACAAAATGTGGTTTTCAAGGAATTTGACAATCACTGAGTCTGTGGCACTTCTAGAAGGGATGGCCTCTATCCATTTTTTAAAGTAGTCAGTTGCAATGAGGATCCATTTGTGTTGGGCAGAGGAGGCAGGATGTATTTCTCCAATAAAATCAAGGCCCCATTGTTGAAAAGGATTTTCAACAGAAATTGTATGCAAAGGTAATGGCAATAGTTTTCTTTTGCCTTCAAAGATTTGACATTTGTGGTAGGAAATTACCATTTTATGGATATCTTGAAAGAGGGTGGGCCAATAGTAAGTAGCTCTAAGGATTTTTTTGACAATGGTTTTCCAATAGAGGTGGCCTCCACATTCTCCTTTATGAAACTCATGCTTGATCTTATCTACATCATCCTTAAGCAAACATTTAAGCAATATACCACTAGCATTTTTCCAATATAAAGTTTTATCTAAAATGCAGAAGATTATAGCCTTTAACTTTAAGAATCTGGCCTTTTTTATATACAAACCAGGAGGGACCTTCAGATTAAAAAGCACATGTAATATATCAGCATACCAAGATGAATTCAGATATGATTCTTCAATGAGTGGAGTTTCCAACTCTTCTTGTTCATCTAATGTAGTAATCATGTTTATGTCCAGTGCTTGAAATTTTGTTTCAGTCATGAGTTTAGGTAGTCCTTTTCCTTTGATTAGCTTAGTGGGCTTGATTTCTAAATCATATTCTAATATAACAACAATCGACTTACCTCTTTTTCCATCAGGATCTTATGCGAGTATGTCTTTTACGACTAAGTGAGGCACAAATGTAATTATGTGTGAGTTAAAAAAGCAAGATCTGAAATATGTCAATGCCTTAATCATGGCAAAATCTTGTTTTTTCATTATGTTGTATTTCATAGGTGCATCTCTCAGTGCCTTGCATAAAAATGCAATGGGCTGCTCTTGTCCTTTTATGTTTTCTGTAGTAGGACATCAACAGCTGTATGTTATGATGCAAAGGAGAAGATGAAGAAATCTTTGGTAAAATCAGGGCTTATTAGAACTGGTGTTTGGGTAAGTGCTTGTTTCACTAATTCAAAGGATTGCTTTTATTCTATGGTCCATTTGACTCCTATTTCTCTTTTTCACATGTTTGTGATGTTTCTTAGGAGTTCTGCAAGGTTTGGTATGCACCTTCTTAAGAAATTTATCTTTCCAATGAAAGATTGCAGTGCTTTGATATTTCTAGGATGATTGATTTGCAATATTCCTTCAATCATTTTTGGGTCAATCTTGATCCCTTCTTCAGATATGATATGGCCTAAATTTTTTCCTTCTTGAAGGCCAAACAGAGTTTTCTTGGGATTCAAAGACAAACCATAATTTCTAAACTTTTTAAAGACTTTTCTTAAGTGAGCTAGGTGTTCTTCATCTTTTTTTAGTAGACTATGATGTCATCTAGGTATATCATAATGAAGTAACCTATTTCTTCTAAGAAAGCAATGTCCATGGCTCTTTGAAAGGTGGCCACAACATTCATTAACCCAAAAGGAATTTTAACATACATGAAGGTTCCCCAGGGTGTAGTGAAAGTTGTCTTGTGTTGATCATCTGGGTGAACCAACACCTCATTGTATCCTGAGAAGCCATCTAGCAAATAAATTATTTTAGAGCCTACTACCCTTTGTAAGATGTGATCCATTTTTGGTAAAGGGTAGTTGTCTTTTAAAGAGGCGTTCAAATTTATAAAGTCTATACATATCCTAATTTCTCATGTTGTCTTTCTCACTGATACAAGATTTGAAACCCATTCTGAGTATCTCAGAGGGACTATTGTTCCAGCACCATACATTTTCTTAATTTCTTTCTCAACCAGGGTCAGTTGCATTTGGTTTATTCTGCGCAATTTTTGTTTAAAGGGCTTCTGATTTTATTTGAGAGGGATCTTATGTTGGATTATCTCTGTATCATATGACTTTAAATATTCATAACTCTAGGCAAAAACATCAGTAAATTCTTTAAAAAACTCAAGATATTTCAGTTTTATATGAGCTGGTAGTGTTTGGGACAATTTTATCATTTTGGGTTTTTGTTCACTGCCTATATTGCATTCCTCTATTTCAACTTTAGTGGGTTCCATTTTTGGCTTCCTAGAAACATCATTAAAGTCAAACAGTTCTTCTAGAGGAACCAGTCCCTTTGGAAAGTTATCATTATTGGACTGCAACACTTCAAAGTCTTCTTTTTCTCAATTAGTGCACATCTCTGTTTCTTGTGTGTGTTATTTTGTTAACAAATTTATAGCAGCATTGTCAGGAGGTTCTTCTTTGCAAGATTGTTCCTCAGTAGAGCAGTCTTCTTCATACTCTGAGTCTGGATTTGACACTTCAAACTCATTTTTGGACTGTAGGAAATCTTCTATCTGTTTATCTCCTTCAAAAACTTGCCAGTATTTTATGTTATCAGGGACTGCTGGTCTATTTCACTTGGACTGTGTATTGTTTTCTTTGACAAGGTTTTTGGCATGTGCTGGCTGCAAATGCTAGTCCATTGGCAAGGATGTTTTGATTTCTAGGGACAAAGGTGAGATCATATTATGTGAATTTTTTCAAGAGGTCAATGGCATCATCCCTATATGCTTTTAATCTAGGATTCTTAGCTGTGTATTCTCCCTTAATATGTCTAATGACTAGCTCAGAATCTCCATGGACAGTTATCCTCTTGGCTCCTAATTTCTTCAGTAGTTGTAGCCCCAGAATGAGTGCCTCATATTCAGCTATGTTATTTGTGCATTGAAAGTTTAACTTGTATGAGTGACCTTCTGCATGATTATTCTTTATGTTATGTACCCATTTGGCTACTCATGAACTAGTCTTACTGTTGAGATTGCAACAATATGATGAGCTTAGTGGAAAGGAGTCGCCTTCACTAAGTGGGCCCGTAGGGTGTTTTTGGCACAAAGTCTATTTTTAGACTATGTATATTTTTAGACATATGGATCATGTTCTATGAGTTGCAGGATGCTATTTGTGGATGGTTGGTCAAGTCAGAAAAAATATATGGACTTCTATTTTTAGACATACTGGGCGGAATCTATTTTTAGATTGTCAGTCTAAAAATAGATATGTCGAATATTATTAGCTCTTAATAATATTTAGACTCTAAACATTATCTTATTCTCTTGGAGCACTTCAGTTAAGTGCACAGATGTGGCACAGGAGCTGACAGAAGGAATTACGCTATTCCTGAGGGTTAAGTGGAGCTATTGCATGGATACTTCAGTTAGAACTCATGTGACGGAGTTTGGTGGAGTTATTGAGGTAGTTGATGGAGTTGTGTTCAGTTTAACTGAGTTAAACATAGTTGAGCTAGTTGTATCTAGTATAACTGATTGATACACTAGTGAGAGTGGTGTGAATTAATTATTAATTAATTCACTAATTATTAACTCATAAATCAACTAAAGAATACATCAGTTAACTTCGGTGCATGGACAGTTTCAGTGGAGACCAGTGAAGAGGTAGGTGAAAGAGCAAGTGTGACTATCAGTTGTGACTATACTGGTGCATGAGATTTGCACACACATTGATGGAGAAGCCAATGAGGATTGCGCAGTACATACCAGTGGGATTTGAACCTGGATCTGGAAATTATCCATATTGGATTGCGCAGTAGAGGCTGGCTAACAGGTGGAGCAGATTGGAGCATGTGTTTTGTATGATCTGAGCTTGTGTGGTGTGTAACAATTGGAGATTGTACTGAGAGCTTGTGAGGAGTTTTGTACAATGATTGTTACATGATCTATATCATTATAATATACAGATATTTGGGGGGTTTCAGCTTTAAGCTTTCCCATAAATACTGTGTTTATATGTGTGATTGTTTATGGTTTTAATGTGTGCATGCGATTGTTTAATTTACGCAAATTGATGATCAATAGTAGAAGAGGTTATGTATTATGCATGAAGCTCAAATAGTGTGTGATCAGGATAATCTCGGTGAATAATTTAACATTTATTCAAAATTTCTACATGGTATTAGAGCATTATTGATCATTGGAGCAATTGCAAAACATTGAAGCGATTGACTTTTGTGCTGGTGGAATTCGAATTTACAGCAGTGTTTTCTTGGTGTCAAAGTTGAGATGTCTTTCAACGGATTGCGATTGGAGTATGCCCTTGAGGGCAGCTCGAATTATATTGCATGGAAGGATAGGATGGAGGTGGTGCTGGATGACAATGGGTTGAAGGAGTTCATAGATGCTGAAGTCCCAAAGCCTACTTCTACTGATGCTGTCGTAATTGAGGCTTGGCAAAAGAAGACAGCAAAGTGTCGAAGGATTCTGTTGGAGGGCGTGAAGGATCACATAGTGTCCAGCCTGCATGGTAAGGCTTCTCAATTCTTGATGTGGAAAGCCTTGACAGATTTATTCCAAAGCAAGAGCGACCAGAGGAAGTTGGCGCTCAAGGATAAACTCAGAAACATAAAGATGGAGAAAGGCGACAGTATGCCCAAGTACCTCATGAAGTTCATCCAATGCAGGGATGAGCTGGGAAGTGTGGGGGTGACTGTTGATGATGAGGACTTGGTGAGCTTGGCTCTCCTTGGGCTTCCGAAGAGTTGGCACTCCTATCAGGACTTTGTCCATGGTCGGGAGAAATTGCCAGGATGGGAGCGACTTTGGTCGGATCTTGTGCAATAGGAGATAAGGCAGAGTACCAGGGACGGATCTTCATCAAAGAACTTTTATGAAGAGGATTTTTCTTTGGTTGCCAAAGAAAAGAAGGGGAAGAGAAAGAAAGCTTCTCATTCTGGTGCGAAAGGCAAGAAGCAGGACATGTCCAAGGTGAAGTGCTTTCACTATCACCAACATGGACATTATGCCACAAATTGTCTGCAGAAGAAGAAAAATAAGCAGGCTGCTGGATCTGCAGCTGGAGAGGCCTTAGCCTCGCAGTTTGAGCTGGATTTTTCACTGATCGCATGCTTGGTCTCAAGTGTGGCGGGATCAGTATGGTTTCTGGACAGTGGTGCGTCTTTTCACATGACAGGAGATCGAGATTTGTTTACTGATATGGATGAGAAAGATCTTGGAGTGCACATCGAGATGGGCGATGATGGTAGATATAGTGCGACCGGTATCGGTACCATTTCCTTTGAGAGAGAGTCTGGTAAACCCTTCGTATTGAAGGAAGTGATGCATGTTCCAAGATTGAAGAAGAATCTTATCTCTGTGGCGATGTTAGAAGACAAGGGATATGATGTTGTCTTTAGCGAGGGAAAGGCTTTCCTGCGCAGTAAGGCAACTAGTGAGACCCAGAGGATAGGGGTTCGAGTTAAGAACCTTTATCAATTACAGGTAGATGGCTGCGCAGCAAAGGCAGGCAAGGCAAAAGGAGTGGTGAGCCGGGATGATGGCGAGTTGTGGCACCGGAGATTGGGCCACCTTCACCATGGAGCTTTGAAGATACTGCAACAGATTTCTACTGGGCTTCCTAAAGGCACTCTTGTGCAGTCAGATCAGTGCAAGGGGTGTACCTTGGGAAAATTTGTGAAAGCCACCTTTCACGAGAAGGATAGTCATGCCACGACGATCCTTGAGAGAATTCACACAGACGTGTGTGGACCTTTCTCAGTAGCTTCGACAGCAAAGCACAGGTACTATGTGATCTTTGTTGATGATTTTTCTCGGAAGTGCTGGATCTTCTTCATGCAGAAGAAGAGCGAGACATACTCAAAGTTCTGTGATTTCAAGGCGCTGGTTGAGAAGGAATCGGGGAAGCATGTGAAGGATCTTAGGAGCGACAATGGTGGTGAATTCATCTCTGCTGAATTCAAGGACTTTTGCAGCGCAAAAGGAATTCGGAGAGAGCTCATAGCACCTCATAACCCACAGCAGAACGGGGTTGCTGAGCGGAAGAACAGAACGATCGTGGGTGCTGCACGGGCGATGTTGCATGATCAGGGCCTACCCATACACTTGTGGGCGGAGGCATGCAATACTGCAGTATATGTGCAGAACCGTTGTCCTCACAGGATACTTGGCATGAGTACACCCGAGGAGGCATTTTCTGGTAAGAGGCCTGATATTTCCCATTTGAGGATTTTTGGTTCACCTTTTTACATTCATGTGACGAAGGATGCCAGGAAGAAGCTGGAGCCGACTGCGGAGGTTGGGATATTTGTGGGGTACACTGATACACCCCATAACTATCGTGTGTATTTTACAGACAGTCGCAAGACTGTTGTGCGACGGGATATCAAATTTCAGGAGGAGAAAGCCATGAAGTGTTCGCTTGAGAGGGAGCCACACTTGCATGTAGATGAGGAGCTATTAGTTCCTAAGGATGAGTCTCTGGATGTGGATCAGCCACAAGATGAGGTTCATGGAGTGGAAGAAACCACTCAGGCAGCGCCAACCATCAGAGGGCGGAAGCGCACTACAGAAGCTGAGCGACTGGCTCAAGATGCAGAGAAGGTTGTAGGAGCACCTACATCACAGCGTAGACAGAGACAGTCACTTGACCGGTATACTGGATACATGGCTCTTGTGAGCAAGTGTATCATGACAGAGCCATCCTCTTTCGAGGAAGCTGTGGAGGACCCCGCATGGGTAGATGCCATGGTGGAAGAGTATGATTTGATTGTCAGAAACAGTGCATGGGAGATTGTCCCGAGGCCGGAAGGGAAATCAGTGGTGGGTTCGAGATGGATCTACAAAGTGAAGCAGGCAGCTGACGAGAGTGTGGAGAAGTACAAGGCAATATTTGTTGCCCGAGGCTTTTCACAGATTGAGGGGATCGATTATGAGGAGACCTTTGCACCTGTCGCAAGGTATTCTTCAATACGAACGATTCTTGCTCTCTCAGCGCAGATGGGGTGGCACATTCATCAGATGGATGTGAAGACTGTGTTCCTCAACGGAGTCATTGAGGAGGAGGTGTACATAGAGCAACCCAAAGGTTTCGAGATCTTCAGCAGCGAGTCGCATGTGTGCAGGCTCAAGAGAGCGTTGTATGGGTTGAAACAAGCACCTCGTGCTTGGTACACATGGATAGACAGTTATTTCACCGGACTTGGATTCTCTAAGAGTGAGGCAGATCCTAACCTATACCAGATTGTGGTGGAGGGTAAGTTGCTGATCATTGTACTTTATGTAGATGATTTGATTTTTACAGGTGATGAGCTGTTGATACTCTCATGCAAGGAGGATCTTGAAAAAGAGTTTGAGATGAAGGACTTGGGCCTCCTTCATTATTTCTTGGGATTGGAAATTTGGCAGCGCAGTGGTGGACTGTTTGTTTCTCAGGGTAAGTATGCCCGGGAGATACTGGAGAAGTTCAACATGCATGGTTGCAAGCCTGTTGATACTCCTCTTCCTGGTGGTTGGAGGAAGGAGGATGCTACTTAAGCACAGGTAGTGGATGCCACTGTTTATCGACATTTGGTGGGGTCGCTTATGTATCTGGTCAATACACGATCCGATATATGCTATGCAGTTAACCAGCTTTCACAAGCTATGGTTAAGCCTACCAAGGTCTTTTGGAAGGCGGGGAAGATTGTATTGCATTATCTCGTAGGGCTGAAGTAATAAATATGTGGTACAGACAATGATGAGGTGAAGTCGTGTGGCTTCACGGATGCGCATTGGGCAGGAGCCCAATGGATTTTAAGCACATATGGAGTGGATTCCAAGACGGTCAACAACAGCTTCTTTGCACACGTGTGCAGTAGATCCGTGGCACCCGGCCTGTGCTGCAGGCCGATTATATGGCGCGAGTTTGGCTGCATGCGAGGCTATATGGATCAGGAAGATCCTGGTCGGGTTGTTCGATTCACACTTAGAGCCTACTGTGATTTATTGTGATAATCAGAGTTGCATCAAACTCTCGGTTAATCCAGTATTTCATGATAGATATAAACACATTGACATCCGGTATCATCATATCAGAGATTGTGTGCAACGGAGAATCATGTTACTTTCATACATTCCTACGAAGGATCAGGATGCTGATATCTTGACGAAGGCACTCACCAGGAGAAAATTCGAATACCACAGAGGCAGGATAGGGGTTGCAGATAATCCATATCTTGTTGAGAGGGAGTGTTGAGATTGCAACAAGATGATGAGCTTAGTGGAAAGGAGTCGCCTTCACTAAGTGGGCCCTCAGGGTATTTTTGGCGCAAAGTCTATTTTTAGACATATGGGTCATGTTCTATGAGTTGCAGGATGCTATTTGTGGATGGTTGGTCAAGTCGGAAAAAATAGATGGACTTTTATTTTTAGACATACTAGGTGGAATCTATTTTTAGATTGCCAGTCTAAAAATATATATGTCGAATATTATTAGCTCTTAATAATATTTGGACTCTAAACATTATCTTATCCTCTTGGAGCACTTCAGTTTGATGCCTGGATGTGGCACATGCAGCTGACAGAAGGAATTACGCTATTCCTAGGGCTTAGTGGAGCTATTGCATGGTTGACTTCAGTTAGAACTCATGTGACAGAGTTTGGTGGAGTTGATAAGACAGTTAATGGAGTTGTGTTCAGTTTAACTTAGTTGAGCTAGTTGTATCTAGTCTAACTGATTGATAAAATTAGTGAGAGTGGTGTGAATTAATTATTAATTAATTCACTAATTATAAACTCATAAATAAACTAAAGAATACATCAGTTAACTTCAGTGCATGGACAGTTTCAGTGGAGACCAGTGGAGAGGTAGGTGAAAGAGCAGTGTGACTATCAGTTGTGACTATACTAGTGCATGAGTTTGCACCACACATTGATGGAGATGCCAATGAGGATTGCGCAGTGCATACCAGAGGGATTCGAACTCAGATTGAGCCATTATTCATCTTGGATTGCGCAGTAGAGGCAGGCTAACAGGTGGAGCAGATTGGAGCATGTGTTTTGCTAGATCTGAGCTTGTGTAGTGTGTAACAATTGGAGATTGTACTAAGAGCTTGTGAGGAGTTTGTACAATGATTATTACATGATCTCTATCATTATAATATACAGATAGTTGGGGGTTTTCAGCTTTAAGCTTTCCCATAAATATTGTGTTTATATGTGTGATTGTTTATGGTTTTAATGTGTGCATGCGATTGTTTAATTTCCGCAAATTGATGATCAATAGTAGAAGAGGTTATGTATTATGCATGAAGCTCAAATAGTGTGTGATCAGGATAATCTCGGTGAATAATTTAACAGTTATTCAAAATTTCTACACTTACCACATGAACCATCAAAACTCATACTCCAAAGAGGTTCAATTTCAGATTGTTGGTCATTATGGTCACCATTACATTGCTTATAGTGGCTGCCACTATGTTTTTTATTATGTTCTTTATGGTATTCACCATTTTGGTTATTGTGTTCTCTTTGGGCTGACTGTTTTGAATGTTCCTCCTCTTTTTCCTCTTCTTCTACAATTTTTTTCTCATTTTCTGCTACTTGTTCATTGAAATTTTCATCATTGTAAAGGATAAATGAATCAAGGTATGTGTGAACAGAATAAAGGTGGGAGTTATATGGTTTTTCTTGACTGCTAACCATGTATTTCATTTGAGTTTCCCTATACAATCTCCTTGGTTGACTAAAAATAGGGATGGTAGCATAGGTCATGTCCATTTGGAGGGTGCCTTGGAGTTTAGCCCCCCATGATCTTGAAAGGAGCATGCCATATTTAGGAGGAATTTCAGCCACTACAATATCCATTACTAGGCTCTTGGCTGGTATTTGTGCTAGATTAACACATATATTTTTTATTAGGCCTATACATTTAACTCCGCTGGAATCAAAAGTGTATAAATATTTGTATGGTCTAGTTATTTCAAGGCCCAGCCTTTCCATTACTACTTTTGGCATAAGGTTGTGTGATGCTCCAGAGTCTAACATGGCATTGTGGAGAATTTTATCATGGATGTTTAAACTGACATAAAATGGAGGAAAACCTCCCTCTTGAAATCTACCTTCTACTTCTAGTCCAAACAGAAGTCCGGGATTGTCATCATTTAAATTAATAGAATCAACATTTTCTCCTATGTTTAAAGCTTTCAAAAGTTGAGATCTATATACACCTTGAGTGACTAATTCAGTAACATGAAAAGAGATTTTAATCTTGGAAATTTTATTCTCTAGACTGAAAGGTGTCTGAGTTTTTGAAATGTTCAAATTAGCTTTTCAGACATTGTTTTCACAACAATTTCAGCTTGCTGGTCTTTATTATGAAACTCAGTTAAAATAGTTTTATCAGGGGCACTAGCTATGTTGCTAGTGTTGCTTTGGTCACCATTGTGTTTGGGACTAGGTTGGTTGTTTTTGTTTTTGTTTTTATCATAAATTTCAGCCACTGTGGTTTTATTTTTTGTTTTCTTTTTAGGAATGTTTTCAGGGATCTTCCTAGAAGAAATTTCAGAGGTCTTTCTTTTGGAAGTGTCTTGGTTTTTCTTGCTCCTGAGATCATTTTGTCTATGTACTTACATGATGAAATTTTCAAATCCTTGTTTATAGTCTTCAGATTCTAGGCTTTCTTCCTGATTTGGTGCAAACATGCCTTGTTCTTCCTCAGTGAGGAAAACATTATCCTCATTATTTACTCCCATTAAATTTATATGATTTTCCTCTATTTCTTCAATCACCCCCTCATCTTCATCTGCATATTTTTCTTGGAAAGGAGGTCTGATTTGCTAATAAGGGCCTCTTTGTCTTATTTGAGGGGGATTTCTTCTAAAGTTTTGGTTTTGGTTATGATTTTGATTTCTGTTTTGAGGAGATGTTTGGTTTTCTCTTGGATAAGCTCTCTCATTCATGTTTATTCTCTCCATCATTCTCTCCATGGTTTTGACTAAGTTATCAATCTTTGTATCAGATGTGGAGGGTACAACTTCTTCCCTATATGTAACTCTTTTTTCATTTTTCATTCTAGCTCTTTGGAAATCAGACTTGCCTCTACACTTATTGCTCCCCTTTGCTTGTCTTCTAATGTGAGGAGTTCTCTTTCTCTTAATTGATAGGCCATCTCTGAATCAAAACCATTAGGGAATCTCATTAGAGCTAGACATTGTGGAGGTTTCATGTGTATGGGGGGGCATTATATACACTATTGAACCTAGTGCATTATTCTTGGACACCCTCTCCAACATTTCTCTTAATGTTTTCATACTCTGATAATATTTAGAGAGGGTTCTTCTTGACTTTCCATTTGTTCAAGAATAGTTGATGGAAAGCAGGGATGTCATTTATACTATTAGGGGTTAAGCCTTTAAACCATTTTCTTGCCTCTCCCCCTAAACTTTGAGAAAAAATTCTAATTTTAACAATTTCATCATCTATTTCTTGTCTGTCAAAGTAGTCATTCATTATGTCCACATGTTGTTGAGTAGTAGTGGGGATACTAGCATCATATAAGGGAATCTTGGACTGATAGTCCTGTGGTAGAACAACTAAAGGAAATGGTAGAACTAGGGGAGCATACCATGTCACCATGATCTATGGTTGGGGAAACGATGGAGGGTTAACAAGTGGAGGATTGAAAAAAGGAGGTACAAGGTTAAATGCAGGAAGGTGAATAGTGGGGGATGAAGTTAGTACAACAGGGTTCTGCTGTAAAGTGGACGGATCTAAAACTATCTGGGTTATCCAATTCTGAGATCTAGTCCTAGATAAGATTTGTTCTAGGTGTGAGTCAGATAGGATATTCTTCAATTTTTTAAGGTTTTCAGGTAGTGAAGTCTGCTAACAATTGAACTTTTGGATCTAGGAGACTTCCTAAGGATGCTTTCAGGATTGTCAATTATTGTAGGAGGATTTGGGTCAGCATGAGATCTGGTACAAATTCTTCTAGAAGCCAAGACTTGGACTCAAAAATCAGAAATGTTGAGATTTATAATAGTCTTAAGACACAAACCAAACTGAAAAAGAGATAATCTACAAAGTATTCTTGACTAGGTTCTTTTGAGGTTTTGATGATAAAATAAGTTTCCCAGTGGATTCTATGGAAATCTAGTGGAGTCAATAGGATTACTGAAAACCAGTGGAGTCTATGGCAAACCATTAGAGTCAGAAGGCCTACTAAAAACCAATGGAGTCACCAGGTGGAGGATTTTTACTTGTTTTATGGATGGTTATTGTCCAACATCAGCAACCAGGTACCATTCTTGTCTAGCACTTGATTCATCTAAGTTAACATGAGGTTTTCTGAGTTTTGAGTTTATATTTTTCTCTTTTAATACTCAATAATCCCTAGTATTGTCGCCACTATGTTGAATCCCCGTGATTTGCAAGATTGGCAAGAAAAAAACTCTGGAGGGAACCACATCAAACCACTTTGGATTCCATGGACCTAGCCTTCCTTGACTCAGAGAGGGATCTCTCTATGTAATTGTTTATCGATGATATGTCTTTATGCTCTTGTTTCATGATATTAGGCTAGTTATAAAGTTCTAAGGACTTTTTGGTTTTGATTGATTGATTGATAGGTTGATAGATCAATGGTGTGATTAATTGAGGGAGTGTTTCAGCTAAATAGATAGACCAAGAGAAACATTAATCCATTTGGCTATGGAGTCATAAAAGGATTTAATTTTTCATCAACTCTGCAAGGGTTTTCATAGGGCAAGCTAACTATATCAAGTGGATCTCTTATATTATATGGAATTTGAAATGACAATAAGTTGTGAAAGTAGCAGAACTAAAAGCCAGTTAAGAATATTTTAACTCTACTTCAACAAGAAAAGCCTTTTAGGTAACTGTTGGAGGAAAACCAAAGAACAGGGCGTACCATAGACTTCTTTGGCTAGAATTTAATAAGAAAACCTTTAAGACAACGATCCAACAATCCTTGGATTACTTTCAGACAAAGAAAAACATTCAAGATAATAGTGAGTGCAACTAAAGAGCAAGCTAAACCTATCTTCTTTAATCAAACACTCTAAAGACCTTCAAATCAACAATTTAAGACATACCAAAGGACAGGGCATACCATAGACTTCTCTATATGGACTCTACTACGTATACTTCGAAGAAAGGCCTTAAAAACAATATTTCAAGCTACACCAAAGGACATGCATACCATAGAATTCTTTGGCCTGACTCTATTAAATCAATTCCAAGACAACAAGCTAGGTGGAACCAGAGAGAAATTAAGAATTCTCCAATCAAACCTTGCAGAAGAAAACATTGAGATAAAGAAAGCAAACAAAAATAGGGTGCCAAGACAACATATCCTACTCTAAAATTTCCGTTCTTTTATCAGAGAAATAATGGATAGAATGGAGAACAGAAGAAAAACAATGACAAAGAAGGAAAAATTCACCATTAACATAGCTCAAGAATCCTGTGAATCTGCTTGTATTACTGATGTTCAAAATAGTTACATTACTCTAGTACAATAGATCTCTACAACTCAGAGCTTTCTCAAATCTAGCCTAGCAATCTATCAACTAGCTCAGCAACCAGTAATCAGCCAACTAATCAACCAACCAACACTAAAAATGAATAATACATGTAGTATTTATTTGCAAAATGAGGAGGTGATCCTAAGCTAGGGTTTCAGATATGCATTTATTACAGAGTTAATGGGTTTTTGACCTTTGAGACCATGCAAGGCCCAAGGGAAAAAATCTAAGACAAACATGTTGTAATAATAAATCCCAACTTAACTTCTGAGCTAACTTTTGAAAATATTTGACTTTAAGGCTTTCTTGATAACTTTTTCAATAACTATTGGGTAGATGAGAAATATCTCTGGCTGCCTCAATAACTCCTAATGCCTTTATTTAAATAAAACATGTTGTAGGTGGAAAAATGTGTTTTCAAGGAAGTAAATGCCTTTTGTTGAGTCATTCGAATTTGCTTCTGTACTTATCTTCCTGTGTTTTATCTTTTAAACCCTATTTTTAGGCTTTAAACTTGGATTTAACATTTTAAACTGCCTGCCTCACTGTCTCTTCTTTTGGTCTTTCCTTTATCTTTGTTTTGTTACTAATCATTTTGATTTGTCCTTCGATCCTTGATTTAATCATTAAACCCTTTAATCTTTACTGCCACAGTCCTTTGAGTGTCTTCTTCTCTTCACTGTGCCTTTGTTTTGTCATTTTCTGAGCAGGGTAGGCATCTTCTGTTGTTGGAGGGTTTAGATAATCACCAATAATCATGATTTATTAATGATCAAGCTTGATATAATGCCTCCGGGTCCTCTTAATGAAAAAATATCTCTGGATCATCACCCATATCACTCATTAAAATGATTTTGGACCTTTGAAATTCATTTCTTGCATTTCTGCCATGATACCTGCACACAAAACAAAAAAATTAATTTAAAACCTGTTTTTGTGGCTCTTTCTACATTTATTCGGGGTTTTTGGGCTTTTGGAGCATTTCATAGGGAGTGAATGGCGGATTGGGGCTTCATCGCAGAGCCACAAGGCTCTGGAATATTTTAATGGAGGAGGCGGTATCGAGATTTGGCGAGAGGAGGAAGAGTGGTTTTCGCAAGCGGAGAAGGTGGTTTTCGCATGGAGGGAGGGATGGTAAATGGTTTCGGGCAATCAGATGCGATTCCATTCAGTGAGCGATGCGTGGTAGAGGGATACCACCAGTCTCACAGGGTTGGGGTTTGTTTAACCCTCACGCAAATAAATGTGCGATAAGGGTTGTGGGCCGTCAGATCTGGGGGAAGATAGATCGACGATGGTCAGGGCATATGAAGCAACGAGTGAAATAGATGGTGGGGCCCGAGTCTTATTAAATAAGTGGATGCGCTCATTCAAAGAGGAGGGAAGGGTTATATGGGCGTGGGGTTAGGTTCATGCGGGTGGGGGCTTAAAAAAGGACCCCGGGTTAATTAAAATAGAAGCAGGGTTTGATTTATATGGGGGTTAAAAAACATTAAATCAGGGAGCTTTAATATCTATAAAGGGGTCGGGTTAAAAATAATAAAGGGTCGGGTTTTTATATATATAAAAAAGAGTTTTAATATAAAAGCCATAGGTCCCGAAATGTCTAAATTTATGTTCAAAACAATGTAAAAAGGAATTTTTACATTGTTTTATAAAAAAAAGGAAATTGATGAGGTGAGGGGTTAATGGGGTTTTTGGAGATGAAAGTGGGTGTTAAGTGGGGAAAATGGGGAAGTGAGGCTTTAGGATGGAAAGATAGATGAAGATGAGAGAATTAAGCCCCAAAATGAGTCTTTAAGAGCAGCAGGGTGACTTTAGGAGGCAAGCCGAAAGATAGTGAAAAGGTTTTATGAAGATAATGAAGGCATTGAGATTTATAAAGATAGTTGATAGGCAAGGAATGTTGTCTTTAGCTACTTGTAATAAGTCCATAATCACCTAGTGAATATGTAGAATATAGGATGTTAACAGTATGCAAGTTAGCTTTTGGTGACAATCCCAAATAGCTATCATCATGAAAAAGTGGAATACCCATGGAGGCAACAATATGCTGTCTAGAGGCCTTCTTGAGGCATGGAATCTAAAATATATTGGGGACCTTCATTCCCATGTGAAGCTCCCATCCCCAAGCTATCATACATACAAAATGAGTCACCCACCCTCCAACATGGTAACTCATGGAGAAACTCCTCCACCTTAGGCTCCTGCAAAGTAGGTGGGTTACATAGTTGAACATGATGGATCAAATTGTCCATCCCACGCTATCTCTCTCTCCACTTATGATAAGTGTAGAGCTGCTGCTAAATTTGGGCTGCAATAATGTTGCCTTCATGAAGCAAAAAGGAAATTGGATCCTCAAAGACCCACTTTTTGGTTCTTGCCGAGATCATCCCATATAAAGTGAATATGAAATTATCATCGCACTGAACCCAAATGAGAGAGGTACTGAAGGTTTCATATAGTGTTGGAAGGTACCAATAGTCTCCCATTGGTACAACGCAGTTTTTCTAACTATTGTTTCAAAAAATAACATGGCAAGTTGTCTATCAACAAATTGCTAGTTGTGCATGTCATCCCATCTACTAGTAAATAGAAAATGGAATTATGTATCAACTGAGAATACAAGTAATAGTACAATACTTGCTCAAAGACATACAAGAGATAGCTATCCCCATCACTGATGTTGGTCTCAAAATGACCATGAAATCCAAATAGAGGCTTGCCCTCTTGTGGAGAAATGCACTGTATAGAGATGGTAAGAGAATGCAAATACTGTATTAGATAATAAATATGTGAAAAAACACAATTCTTACCATGTAGTGAGAGTAGGTTGATAATAATATCCATGAATGATCCCTCCATAGTGGTATGACATATCTCCATGAAAAGGAATGAACCATGTGTTGCATGCAAAACCTTCTTCTTATGCTTGGAGATCCAAGTCAGGAAGATCATATCATGGTAATAGATGTCTCCATCCACTACTCCATCACACTCATCTCCTATTTGCCCCTCAAGTGTATCATATGTGAAGTGATCCTAGGAACCTCCATCAACAAACCTAAGCCCCCAAGTGACAACGATGTTGGCCTTTTTAATAAGGCTCCTGTCATATCATAGCCCCATTCTTTGACACGCCAAATGCCAAAGTCATCTACCATAATGCTGTTATATGTGGGAGATCTCTTCCAAGATGGAAGTACCTCCTAATCCTTCAATTCAAAGGAGTAGCCCCTTTGCACCATGATTGTGCCACTATCATCTACCCCTGCAACATCATGCAAAGTATGGGAGAAAATCAACCCATACTCTCCCAAGAGCTTCCAAAGAAAAAACAACTCTTGTTGCCTCCCCACACCATCACCATATAAACTATGGAGCAACAACATGATGGTTGACATGAAATATATCACATCACCCAAATACACCCAAACTCCTTGCTGCCATATGATGCAAGTGCCATACCAAATCCCAGTCACCAATATAAACTTTGGAGTAGGATATGTGACATGCTGACCAAACTCTTTCAAGAGTAGCCAACACATCCTTTCCTCCTGCCGCCCTGTGTCATAGATCTGCAAGTGGATTTCCAGCCTCTTTCTCATCAACATCACCCATCCAACCAATGGTGAGTGTTTAACATCATGCTCAAAATTGGCATCCCTCCAATGGAGAATACCACCCTCCCAATTCAAATTTATATCTTTGCATTTCATGGGATACTGAAATGCAATCTCATGGGGATATCCAAATGAAGACCACTCATCAATGACCATGTTGAATCCATAAGGATCCAAGCATGCTGAAGGAAACATCTTCTCATTGAGTTGTGAAATGCTCATCAAGAAATATCCATCACCAAAATGAAATATAAGATGTCTCTCATTAATCATCTTCCTATCCACTACTACACAAGTGTGTTGGTCATCATAATGTCTCAATATCAGTTGGGCCCCCAATTCATCACTACTGCTCATTGACAGTGCTGTTGATATCCATGATGGTGCATCTGTTGTCTCAATATCATGATCAATGTTGAACACATCGCTCTGTATTTCATTAGTTAGGACAATACTCATCCTATCCTCCAAAAATCTACACTCCAACCCCAAGAGTTGTGTGCATATCAACAATCAATAACCAGGATGACTGTATATCTCCTCCTTGAAAAAATCAAGGGTCCTCATCGGAGTGATAGTCTGCTGCTCCACATCAGCAATGTGCTTTGACCCTAGGTCATGCATTTTCCCTGATAGCATGTTTCCATAATCCTCCATATGATGTGCTAAAATAATAGGAAATGGAAATGTGTGCATACCTTAGTAAAGATTGGGAACATCTTGTACTCCTACAAGGGTTCTTTCCTCCAGTGTGATGAATTCCCTAACTACTGATGATGATGGCTGCCACTCTATGGATGCATCAACGCTGGTTCAATTCTCCTCCTCATGCATCTCGAGAATACTGCATGGGACTCTAAATGTCAATAGATCAAGACCACTTTGCAAGGGTGTAAGTGTTCTTACTCCTGATGCAAGTGCTCCTGCAAAAAGTGGTGGTGGAAGTTTCTTCTCCTTTGATTTCTTCTTGCCAAACTTCTTGATCAACCTTTGAGTAAAATCTGCATATGCAATCACTCTTGCATGACTCAAATGGCTGAACCACCAAATGTTTACTTCACCCTCTAGGTGCAGCACTGCAATCTCAACATATTTTCTCTCTACTACTGGATGTAGTAGGAAAAATGAATCCAAATTCATTCCCCAAGCTCTTACTGTACATGTGGATGACCCATCAAATGTAGGCGATAGAAATCTATTGCTACAAGGTCTTCTTTCTTCTTTGAGTTGAATGAACTGTGGGAGAATTAGATTCTCCTTGAAAGCTCTAGGTTGAGACTTATATTCTGCAAGATACCCACTTAGAATCTCATGATATAAGTGTTCTCCATCTCCATGCCTCTTCTCTTCTTCTTCAAAAGGACACGGATCTCTATGCAATACCAGATCTTTCTTTTGCTGATAGGAAGTGCATGGTCCTTCATCATCTTGAAACCCTAATGAGGTCTCATTATTTCTCTCCATTCTTCTTTGTTTGACCTCCTTGGTGAGGTCCCTCTTAGATCTGAAAAGAGACGAGATAAAACTCATTCTTTCCATCATTATGATATTTTTCTCCTTCTTCTTATTCTCCTGATAGCATAATGGCTGAGATCCATATGCCGAGCCAAGATTATGCTCTGATACCACTAGAATATTCCCAAATGGGAAAAGTAGGAATATAGTGCATAAACAAGGAAATAGAAGTGAATAAATCAATACACCATTACATGAGACAAATTTATATCCCTCTTATTAAACATATTATAAAATAATAGGCACAATTTATAGGTAAATATGCTAATACATGAGAAATACTGCCATACAAGTGTCATGAGCCATCACAACACATTTTTAGGGAGTAAAATGCCACATAAATGATATAAAAATGTATATCTATTGTTATATAGCTCAAAAGGTGTTGGGGCTAGAGATCTATGCTCCCAAACACATTTCCAAGATAATCCAAGAAGGGTTTCTGAAAATATAAAAAAGTATAGAATGTCGGAATGCGGCCCTAGGGCTGAATAGCAGCTGCAACTAAATAACTAGATGGATATGGCTGAAAATTATATCCAAATGAATATTTCTCCTCCAATAGTTCATTCAAGTAAAAGGTTGATCCCAATACTGGAGATCTCACCCTCCAAAACAAGCACTGAAACCTCCACTGCAAGTGCTCCCTAGAGTAACGTAGTCAAAGAGGGAATATGCATTGTAGATGATGGGAATAGGTTGGCTTGATGGCAAGATGTGAAAGAAATCTCAAGAACCTCCTTTTCCAATCTCCCAATGAGAATAATGCTTTCTCCCCTAGAAAACTAGCTCAGAAAGTGGGTTTCTCAACCCTCCAGTGCAACACCCTGCAACACAACACAAATCTGAATAGACACTACGTTGTAGCTGAAGGATGAAGCTTGGCCAGAATGCCAGAGTGCATAAATGATAGTAGAATACTCTTCCTATAGGCTACCTCAAGGGAAGAGGTGGGATCCCTATTTGGGAACACCCTGTGCTAAACAACACACAATCTCAGCTAAAAAACTAGAGAGTGTAAGAAGCCATACAGACCAAAAAATCAATAATCAATAACATAACCATATATGGCAGCCTTTCCCTCCTTATAAAAAAATTGAGCCTTCTCACCTTGGGTCCCACTCATTAGGGTTACTAATATCATGGAGAATTTCTCCCATTCACACTACGTTGTCTCTCATTGATGATCCACTCCCTCCATACCAGCGTTGTTGATTTGGTCAAACTCGACCTTGTCAACATGCATTAGCCCCTGTTCACACATGAGGGTGCTTTATCCAGCTATGGAGATGATCCCTTTTCACATTAAGAGGGATTGTATTCCTACTAAAGAGAATTATGGGTCTCCCTACCCATTTATTCATCTAAATACATGACAAGAGAAAAAAATAATATTCTAATTAGCTGCATGGTAGTTTAAGAATATTACATTACGGGCGATCGGGGATTAGTTGACTGCCATGGGAGTGAAGGTGGAGGATGATGTGATGTTGAGGACTACACTCAATGCGGTCACAAAGGACTGGGAAACTTCTGTCCAAAGTATCTTGAGCAGAGCATACCTTTCCAACTGGGACAGTATGTGGGCGATCCTCCGTCAATAAGAACTCTGTCAATTCACCAAGAGATAGTAAAACACACGATCAAGTAAGGTGAAGAAGGAAGAGGACGAATATGCATCCTTGGCATCAAAGAGGCAGCAAGGGAGGAAGAAGTGTGATATATCCAAGATCAAGTGTTTGCAGTGCGGCGAACTAGGACATTTCGCCAGTTGTTGTCCTCAGAGGAAGAAGGAAAATGAAGCTTCTACCTCCAAGGCTATTGTGGTGGATGATCTATTCGAAGATGACGTAGCCATGAGTGCTCATGAACCACGAAATTGGGGTTGCATTAATTTGTAGAGAAACTACAGAGTGTGGGCGGGATCCTTGAGTTGACCAACTCTTGGATCACATCCATGCTACGGGAGCCTTAAGATAGTTGTGGGACAAGTGGAGAAGTGGGTGCAAAGAGTCACATATGGACCAAAGGCAGAGCTAGATGTTGAGAGGGAGTAGCATAGTGCAAATGAAGCAACAGCATGGCAGCGAAGCACAAAAGGGATGATGTGACTTCAACAACAAAGTGCAGGTTGGATTATGCAGAGCAGAGTTGAAGAAACACATTGGGTTCAGGAGAATAGCGCAGAGTAGCAGCCTACAGAGCTTCAGTGATGAGGATGCAGCCCAACTGACTTGTTTGTCAAATATTGGGCAGGATTTTTCAGTTGTTTCTCTCAGCAACTGAGTTGCAATGCAGTAGTTGGCAGCACGATGCAATAGATTGAGAGGGGCTGCAATATAGATGTAGCAGTGGCAGTGGCAGTGTCATAGGCAGCATTATGGGAGAGCATCAATAACGCAGTGATTAAGGGAAGCATGCCAAGCATCAGCGCAGAGACCCGCACCAGAGATCAGTACAGAGCTTTGGGGCTAAGTAGTGTTTGGCTAGAGCATTTTATCGCTAAGAGGGAGTGTTTATATTTGTGGATTTTTGGGGTAGCTTTGGATGTGCTATAGCTCCCAAAAATTTTAGCGGGACTAGAGTACATGAGATCTCCAAGACCCAGAAAGGGATTTGATAAATTCCATCCAGTTTGAGAGAAAATTAATTAATTAATATTTTTAATTAAGGACCCTAAGTCTAACTTAGGAAAAGTAAAATATTAAAGGTAATTAATTTAACATGTGATGGAAATGACTTAAATCACACAGATCAAGATGTTTTTTAATCCTAGTCGTCAATTCAATATTAGATCAGGGTCGTTGGTTTCCCAACAAGAAAAGTATAAAGGAAAGGCTCCGGGTCAGTTGGAGAACACACACATGGAGGCATAGCACTGAGCCTAAGCTGGAATTCTAGGGCGAGTTTGCTAAGGATTTCCAGAAGTGTTTCAACTATAGTGAGGGGTAGTATTGGCTAAGGGGATGATCTAATCCCAGAGCCAAGAGTCAGCAAGAGGCAGAGAAGTAGCAACCATAGCAATGCAGAGGATTTCAGCTGCTATGCAGGTTCTATGCAAACCTATAAAGGGTAGCGCAGAGGCAATAGGGGGCCATTAGGGTTACGCGGAGGCCAACCATGGAAGTGTAAGGAATCATTCACTTAGTCTGGGGTTACACATCCCTCTCCTGAGAAGTGCAAGGGCATCAACAGGCTAGTAGGTTTGATGCAGACGGCTTCAGAGCATCGCTAGGGTTTCTAGAGGCAGAAAGGGGTTGAGTTCTATAAATCCCATTTGAGGGTGTGAATGAATCCAATTTTTCGTCTCTGGAATTGAGGTATTGCTGCAAATCTTGTTTTTCTCTGTCGGGTTAACTAGTAAGGTTCCTATATTTGTTGTACTTAGAATCTACTTATTAATATAAACCCTCCAGCAGCCAGAAGACCAGTTTTCCCACATTGGGTTTTTCTAGGGATAGTTGTCCAGAATATCTTGTGTGTCACTTTGTCTGTGTGCATGTATTATGTTTAGATATGAATCTTGAAGACTATTAATGTTTTTACTTCAATGTTAATGATGAAATTTTAGATTAATAACTTGATTAAGTAGGAGAAGTATAATCAGATTTAACAATAGGGTTTCTACATAAGTAATATTTAGAAGTTTTTACAGAAGGAAGAAGATGGAGAAAAACAGAGGTACAAATCTAGACTTGTGGCGAAGGGGTTTGCACAAAAGAAAGGTATTGACTTTAATGAAATATTTTCTCCTGTTGTTAAAATGACTTCAATCACAACTATTTTAAGTCTTGTAGCAACATAATATTTGCATCTTGAACAGTGAGATGTAAAGACAACCTTTCTCCATGGATTTTTGGAGGAATATATCTATATACAACAACCACAAGGATATGAGGTCAAATGGAAAGAAACATTAGTGTGCAGGTTGAAGAAGAGCTTGTATGGCTTAAAATAGATTCCAAGGTAGTGGTATCTAAAATTTGACAGGTTTATGTCTGAACAAGGTTATACTAGATGTCACTCTGATCATTGTGTTAATCTGAAAAAAGAAAAATGATGGAAGCTATATTATATTGTTATTGTATGTATATGACATGCTTTTTGCAGGACCTAACATGCAACAAATAAATGTGTTCAAAGTAAAATTGGAAAATTCATTTGCAATGAAGGATTTGGGAGTTGCAAAACAAATCCTTGGTATGAGAATAACTAAATATAGGAAAAATCTCAAATTAACATTGTCTCAGAATGAGTACATACAAAATGTGTTGAAAGGATTTAATATGCAGAATATAAAACCATTTAGTACACCTTTGGCTAGCCATTTCAAATTTAGTAAGGAGATGTGCCCTAAGACCCAAGAAGAAATGGATTATATGTATAAATTTTCACATGCATAAGCAGTTGGAAGTTTAATGTATGCAATGGTCTGCACAATTCCTGATATTGCACATGTAGTGGGAATTGTAAGTAGGTACATGAACAATCCAACAAAATAACATTGGATGGCAGTGAAATGTGTTGTGTAGATTAATCCGTCTTGCGGACAAGACCGATCTCTCTAGTACAAAAGGTAACTAGCAACAAACAGCCAATTATACTAATCTCTCTCTAAGCATATGCAATTTATAAAAACACTATATGGGTGCAAGGCCTACCTTA
This sequence comes from Pinus albicaulis, assembly GCA_034641835.2. Lineage (NCBI taxonomy): Eukaryota > Viridiplantae > Streptophyta > Pinopsida > Pinales > Pinaceae > Pinus > Pinus albicaulis. The sequence goes on along the minus strand of CM076576.1, from coordinate 321,603,255 downwards.
TGTCCAACGCTTTGCTTGCTTACTTGATTTTGTTGAAGTCCTTCCCGTGCACTGAAAGAACGTCCTTCGTATAACTGCAATCACAAACAAAGAAAAAGATTAAGCAGCACCTATATAGACATTATCATAAATCATACTTATCATAATGATCAAGGAATTTATGAAATAAACCACAAATTGACAGTTTAATGAGAGAAATGAGTATATTTGTATTAACTTTAAAGAAAGAAAACCTTTACAACCTGTGCCTTGATGTTGTGCAGGTCCTCCCGGGGTCCGAAGCAGGAATCTCCTTTACTCAGACAAGCATTGCACTCTTTGAACTAAGACAAATGAGGATAAGTGATTTAACCTCACAGAAAGTCTTAAGTTACTCAAGTCTAAATCTCAACAGCATTTAACTTCAAATCTCATAAGCTTGAACTCCCTTTGAGGCTACCCAAGGCCTCTTTTTATAGTGAAAGAGGGGAGGTTTCTAGTTCCAAATATGAAGGGATAGAATCCTCCTTCAAAGGGATAAGCTCCTTACATCAAGGGGTTAGCTCCATTAAGAGAGGGATGCATGAACCAGCTTCAAAGCGTATCCATTCCGAAAATTCCCGTCTAGAATCTTCTAGAATTCACCTGGAATTCACTTTTAATCTTCATTTTCTCGCCTTTTTATGTTTTACAGAGGTCCGCACCCATTACACAAAGAAAGTGCGGTATGGTTCCGCATGCAGGCTGAGATTTAGGTGCGGGACCGCAGGGAATGCATAGAGAAAGTGCGATACCAATTCTTTAGGGGATTTTAAGGATTTTCTTTTGATTTTGAAGCTTGATATGAGGAGCTGGTATATTAGACTTGCAAAAGGAGGAAGTATGAGTAATAATGAGCTCATACGGTCAGCAGAATGTCAAGGTGACAATTTTCAGTGTAACAAATTGCCCCCTAAAGTGCAAAGTCTGTAATAGATGAAGCTATAGTCTGTCATATATGAAGAGTGCAGTACTTTATCATTTCAAAGATCATCCTGTGGACACCCCAGTCGGTACCTGTAAAAACATTCAATGCAAAATATATAAATGTATATGTCATCACTGAGGTAGGCATTCCCATACTCAGATAAAAACTAACTATAAACTAACTGAAATCGTTCTGATACAGGAATGATTTTGAATACATCATAGTACAGATATATGTAGACACAGTATGGACGCAGCCATCTGTTTATCAATAGTCTATTGTATAGATGACAACAAAATTCCTCGCAGCCTGGATGGTGGAAACTAGATCCAGGGTCTTGATTTCCGCATCTCGAACCAGTACGATTCTATCCATGTGAATGAATGTATTGAAGTCGAACATGGTAGAAACCACTTGATTACCAGTCAATGATGTGAACTGTTAACAAGTGTGAGAGAAACCACCAGTAATGTCAATGGCTTTCAAAGTACTCAGTACAGTCCATGAAATGTGAATGAATGAGCTGAAGTCGAACATGTCACGGAGTCATTCGATCGAAGGTCATTAATGTAACCTGTCGTCGAAAGCGAGAAACCTGCCATTGAGGCATGCAGATTTCAAGGTACTGACGATTTTTGGATCAACTTCCTAGATAATGTGCTGATGTCGATAGAAAGTGATCTGTCGTAGGCAAGCCCACAACACGAAATCATAGATCAAGTTTTGAAAATATGTTGGCAAGGACTGACTCGGGGATGTTCAATGATGGATGACAGATATTTTGCAGATGAATGGTTTTATTTGAACTGTTCTCTTGGACACATAACGACACTGCAGATGGCTTGGTGACAATTGACTCAAAGCTAATACCCAGAAACCGGCTGAAATTTTTCAATGTGGTTTGATTAACTGTTAAGCAAAGGATTTCCCAACCCAGGTGAATATAAGTGTCGTGTCCAAGAGTGGTCGACTGAGTTTTCGGACAATTTTTAAAATACAACAAACATGCTCATTTTTCTCTCTTTTACCCCACCATTTCTGGCAAGTACCTCTTTATTTTTGACAAGCTTGAGGAGGATAACATTTGCTTGGTTATAAGCTCACCCTTCGGGTGAGTCCAACTTAGTTTAAAATTCGAACCCTAAGAAGGAGTGGTTTGTTCCTGTTGAAAATTAAACAGGTCCTTTATTGTTAAGTTTTAACGAGTCCAGTATAGGAGAAACTCGGTGTTTTTCAGTTTTAGGGAGTCAGAAGAAAAACTTAAGAAAACTCCATGGGTGTTCTTTTTCGTAAATTTAGTCTCTCGAGCCCGAAAAAAGGATAAAATAATGCGGGAGAGAACTCTATTGACCGTATTTAGTCAACGTATACCTTTTTCGTAAATAGTCCATTTCAGTTCGTAAAAGGGGTAAACTTATACTGAAGGGACGACTGTTCATTTACTTTAACGAGTTTGAATAGTCAAGTACTCGGCAATCTTTTCATATTTAGAGAGTCTGAAAAGGGCTTAAAGAGGACTCCAAGGTTTCGCTTTTTCGTAAAAATTTTGAAAGAGTCCGAAAAAGTGATAAAAGTATGCTCTTTGTTGAAAAATGATTATTTCACCTGAAAAATCCTGTTTCTGCACAAAAACTCAAAACATTACACATACCTGTTTAAGATAAATAAAAATGCTTTCAAAATATCCCTTTTAAAGTGAAAAATAAATAAATTTACAATTCATTCATTCGAAAAAACTTATAAAAAGGACTTTTTCTATTTCATTTTTACCGTTCAGTTGCAGAGTGAAAAGTAAAAAGCTTTTGGATAAAAAGTTCCCGTGAAGATTATGGAAAATTCAACCGTTGGAATCGAAAATCGTCAGCCCCAGGTAATCCACGACCTCCTTATCTTGCTTTTCATCCGTTTAAAATTCGTTTTTAGGCTTTAGTTTGATTTTTTAGGGCAAAAATAGGTCAAAAAATGCGCCCGCGGGGTCCGCAGGCGGGACACAGGTTGCCTGCGGACCCCGATTTTTTCTGAACGGGAAAAAATCGGGGGTTCCGCACCCGGCACACACCTTTCGTGCGGAGCTACGCTCTGTTTACAAAGGGCGGGTGCGGTACCCGCGCGGTTAAAATTCAAGCATAGTTTTCTCAAATTTTTGCCAAAAGTTTTCAAATGAAATCATGCTAATATGCCTTATTTTGTGTTGCAGGATTAACAAGATGCTTATTTGGCGAGAAAGGGAACATGAGGATGTGGATGAAGCTGCAATACTCCATTTGCCCACACAAAGGGCATTAAAAGCATGCTGCTTATACAAATTCTGGGCCATCTCTGGCATGAGGGCACAAGTGGAACTCTTAACATGGTTGGTAGACAGATGGCATATGGAGGACCAGTGTTTCTTCATTGGTGGCCACCGGCTCGAAATTGAGCTGGAGGATATATACTTTTTGACTGGTTTGTCCAAGAGGGGCGAACATGTATCTTTGTTTGGGACTAGGCCAGGTGGCCAGACTATCGCTAGTCTTCAACTCGAATTTTGCAATGATCAGGCAGATCCTCGGGACAAACGGATTGACATAAAACATATCATCCGTCCTGAACTGAAAGTTATAGCATTCATTGTTACCAAACTATGTGGGAGCGCCGCGCTTCATGTAGCTACTGGTTCCCAAATGCGCATTGCTGTGGACTGTTTTCGCGGCACCATCTTCAACTGGTGCGAAGCTGTGTTGGCAAATATAAAAGGCCAACTTACCAGAGCAAAAACCGGGAAACTAAAAAGCTTTGGATATGGTTCCATTGTCGTTTCTTTTGCTTTGGAGAGGGTCCCTCAGTTAGCTCCACAGAGTATTTCAGTTGATGCCGGTCGACTTCGAGAACCAAGAATGGTTCGCTGGTCCGCGCTGATGGCTCGTCATGCTATCGAGGGCACCGAGATTGTACGATTCCCTGCTTCATATTTTCATTGGCTGGATCGCCAAATTTTTACGATAGAGGATTTTCCGTATGCAGGGATAGATTTCCGCGGAGATAGAGAGATGTCTCTCCCTGCAGGGGAACAATGGGACGATTCAGGTAAAACATTTTTCAACGTTTGCTAAGTTCTAAATTTTTTAATTTTTTATCGTCTTAGAAAACTAATAACCAAAAGTTTTTCAAATACAGATGTGGGTCCACAACGTCCAGCTCATCTCCAACCTTTCGAGAGGAAGCAACCAGTTGCACCCGCACCAGCCCCAGCAGGCCAATCAGTAGAAATTTTGACTGATTTGGAACATCATCTAGAGCACTTGACTCTAGATATACCAGAGACGAGTATAGATGACATTCCCTTCAGGCTTCAAAGATATGTGATTGGAGTCCCAGGACCTTTCAGGAGGTTCCTATGCAGGGTGGCTCGAGCAGTTGTTTCCTATCGAGATCATCATCAGTGATGAGATGATCATGTAGACTCATTTTTGTACTTTTGTGTTACCATTTTTGCCGATCATAAGGTGTTTCCAACCTATGATCGAAGACGATGTATATTTTTTGAACACACTCCTATGATATATATCACTATTTTTTACGGCTATCTGCGTACATGAATGAATGTTTTTTGTTTTACTGCTTTTAATTATTGCAAATGTCTATTTATCATACTAGAAGCAATTGAATCTGCTAATGTATTTAAATGTCTTGGAATATGCTGATATTCAATGTAATCAAACTCACGTTCCAAGAGACGAACTCTCAAAAATAACCGTAATAACACCGGATTTCTAATGGTATAAACCCTGTTAAGCTGTAATACAACAAGTTCGGAATCAAACCTTACAATCAAACTCCGAATTCCAAATGATATGGACTCAGATAATAACTCAATCACTGCACTATACTCGGCAATGTTATTTTTTGTTTGACCAAGGCTTACCCCATGCATGGATACTAACTCGTCAGAGGGTGAATAGATAACCCAAGCTGCGGAAGAAATGTTCCGTGTACTACGACAAGCACCATCAACAAAACCAATGTAGGTTTGAAGAGACGTCGACATCTGCAATATCAAGAGTAAAACTCAGATAAGCAGTCATAGTGAAAAACACACTTCTAAACTAGGCACACTTTTTAATCTAAAACACACCAACAGTAAAGAAATCTAAAACTAACAAAAAAATCTCCACACCTTGTTTAAGCGTAATATCTCTTTAGATAAAGCCCATTTCTGGGTTTATCTAAAGGGACACCATCAAAATCCACTAACTCATAGGCCCCTTTTGCTAACTTTCGTTTCACAATGTAAGGACCATGCCACATAGGCACGAATTTTCCAGCTCCTAGCTTGTCATTAGCTTGATCATAAAGTAAAACTAGGTCTCCTTCTGAAAAATTTCGAGGGGTCACATTTCTATCATGCTGAGCTTTTATCCTTTTAACATGAGCCTCGTTTGCTATTGCAGCACTTCGTCGATTCTTATCTAATTGGGCCAAGTACAAGAAACGTTTTTCCTCTTCAGACGTAGCTGGAAGTAATTCTATGGCTAATTTTAATGACGGTATTTCGCATTCAATTGGTAACACAGCTTCTAAACCGTAAACTAGTTGAAAAGGAGTGAAACCCGTTGATGTTTTGACTGAGGTTCGATATGCCCAAAGCGCTGAAAATAACATGGAATGCCAGTTCGTCTTGTGAATACCAATGATTCGTTTAATCATGGTGACTAAAAATTTATTAATAGCTTCAACCAGGCCATTTGCTTGTGGATAGTACGGAGTGGAATTATCGTGGCGTAGGCCAAGTTGTTCTGTTAATTCAGTCATCATGATGTTCCGAAAATGACTTCCATGATCTGTAATAATAGCTTGAGGAACACCAAACCTAGCAATGATGTGATTGAACACGAATGTTGCAGCAGTCTTGCCGTCAGCTGAATATGTAGGCATCGCCTCGGCCCATTTCGTAAAATAATCTACAGCGAGAATAATATAGGCATGCCCCCCGGCCGAGTGAGGGTTACATGTGATAAAATCGATACCCCATTTTGCAAATGGACCAACGGCAATTATAGGGTGAAGAGGAGCAGGTGGCGCGCGCATTTTTCTATCAAAAATTTGACAGTTGTGGCATTTCCGAACCGCATAAATGCAATCTTTAAATAATGTTGGCCAGAAATAACCTGCACGCAATATCTTTTGGGCAGTGGCATACCCAGACATATGACCGCCACATGCTCCAGAATGACAGACATTTAGTACCTTTTCAGCTTCTTCATGAGTTAAACAACGTCGGAAAACAGAATCCGCTCCTCGTCGATAAAGAGTATCACCAATGATGTTATATTGTTGGGATTGGAAGCGTATTTTCCGTCGTTGAGTTCGTGAAATTTCAAGCCGAAAGGATTGGGTTTGGAGATATACAATAATATCCCCATACCATGGATCAAGCGTACTGATAAGAAACAAAGATTCGTCCACAATGGACTCTTCTACCACTGTTTCAATATCAGTAGAGGGAAAATCACACATTAGTTCCGCAAAAACCAAAGATTTCTTTGCCTTGGATTTTTCAAATTCCAAGTCAAATTCTTGTAGGATAACTATCCATTTAGAATACTTTCCCCCTAGCAATTGTCTGGTCAAAATATACATCATAGGGTTGCAATCAGAAATTACTGTGGTTTTACGTAACAATATGTAATGTCGAAAACGTTGAACAGCTGCCAAGGCCAATTTCTCCACATGTGTATATTTGATTTCAGTCGGATTCAAATTTCGACTAAGATAATAAATCACATGTTCGTTGTGAGATTCATCTTCCTGAACTAGTACCATCCCAATAGTGGAATGAGAAGCAGCGAGATATAGAATGTAATCCCGGTTGTAGTTGGGAGGATGCAATAACGGTGCATGGGTCAACGCGTGTTTAAGTGCATCAAAAGATCGATCAGCGACCTCGTCCCAAAAGAACAGAATGTCTTGTTTCAACAACCGGGTAAAACCCTTTGCAAGCTCGGCATAGTTCTGAATAAATCTACGTAAAAAGTTTGCTTTCCCCTGCAAACTCTGGAGTTGGCGCGATGTCGAAGGAGGAGGCAATTTAACAATAGCTTCGACCTTCGAAGGATCAACACGAATGCCTGATTTTGAGACAACAAATCCCAGTAAACGACCCGATTCTACGCAGAAAACACATTTATGCGGATTCAACCTTATCCGATAATGCCGACATCTCATAAAAATTTCTCGTAAATGAGTAGGATGATCGGCCCTACGTGATGAATGAGCAGGTAAATGATCAAGATATGGTTGAACAATGTGCTTAATGTCATGAAACGCATAAGACATAGCCCGTTGAAAAGTTTCTCCAGCGTTCTTAAGTCCAAAAGGTAGTTTACAATAGGCAAATGTTCCCCATGGACAAATGAAAGCTGTTTTAGGTTGATCTGCAGGGAGTATGTTTATTTGATTGTAGCCGGAAAAACCATCCATAAAGGAGAATAGTTCACTCCCAGCACAATCGTCGATTATCTGATCGATATAGGGAGGTGGATAATTGTCCTTTGGACACGCTCGATTAATATCCCTATAATCGATACATACTCTTATTGTTCCTTGTTTTTTAGTCACAGGAACAATATTCGATACCCAATCCGTTAAAGGAATCGGATAAATGAATCCTGCTCGAAGTAATTTTTTAACTTCAGATTTTATAGCAGCAGCTTTTCTAGGATGTATTTGACGTAATCGTTGACGAACAGGTTTAGCATCCGGGTAAGTCTTAATTTCATGTACTACGATCGATGGATCAATTCCTGGCATTTCTTCGTAAGACCAAGCAAACACGTCACGGAATTCTTGAAATAGGGCTTTATAAGTTTGAATTTCTTCGTCTGAACAACAAGCACCTATATGAATGTTTTCAATTATCCCAGGTTTTACTGAAATGTCAATTGGAACCGTTCTAGATATATTTTCTAAATTTAATTCAGAATCGGGATTTTTCAATGGATTCTGAGGTTCCTTGGCATATTCAGCAGTAAATATTGAAGCGAAATCATTTTCAAAATGATCTAATTCAGGTAAGAATGAAGACCTATGATGGAGATCTTCCCATGGTAAATCATCAACAGACAAAAACTCACGAATTTGCTCATATGTATGAACAATTTCAGGAAATGTCGTTGCGTCTGAACTAGAAATAGAAAGTGATTCCTCTTGGATCCCATTCATTGGATCAATTTTGGTTGAAAAGGTGTTGGAAAAAGACTGTACAGTCTGGTATGCAATTTCAAATGGACTCAAAGGCATCACGCCATCAAATGAGTCAATCTCGGATTTCGAAGGTAGTATCCAAGGATCATCAGTCAAAACTGTGTCTGACGAAATCATATGAATAGTTGCTGTAGAAGACGATACGTTAGGAGGAGGAAAGGAAAAAGTTCCTAGTAAACCAGAATCTTTAATCAAACCTACTCCAACATCCTTATAAGAGATAGTCGTTTTACCAAGATGCTGGATTGTTTCTGTAGAGGCTGGGTCTGACGAAAAATAAGTTAACTGATCTATTGTCACGATCCTTCCTTGATATGGAAATTTTATAAGTCGAAAGACCGAAGAGACAACGGCAGTCATAGCATAAGACCAACTACGACCCAGTAGAAGGTTGTAATCTAGAGGGGAATCAACCACCTCCACATCTAGATTAACAATTTTCCCTTCAACCCCTATGGGTAAATCCTGCAAAATACCATAAGGTTGAAAACCTCGACCATCAAAAGCTTTAGAATCGTCGGAGATTGGTTAAGTGTAGGAGAACCAAGAGATTTCCAACACTGAAGCGACATAATACACGTTGAAGCTCCCTCATCAATCACAGTCCGAAAAATAGGTCTGTTTTTTACTAACACTGGAATCTGGAAAGCCATTTGATGAGGAAGACGTGGTGTACTAGTTTCTAAATCGAAGATTATAAGGTTAGAATCGTGAACATCAACAGCTCCTATGGCAGACAATAACAATTTACGCTGTGCTGGACACGACTGCAGCACTTCCAAAGCCGACATTGCTGAAGGAGAAATAGCTAAATCTTCAACAATGTTGTAATTCTGAGCAGCTCTCGCATGTGGATTGAAAGCTAATTTACGAAGAACACCTTTAGCAGGCGGCTTGATTATCAAGTCTGGATTTTTTTTCTCGATCTGTAGCGGACCGGAAACAGGAGGAGTTGTATTTGATGCGTTGGCATTGGAAGACTCTCCTTCTTTGCCATCAACGGGATTCTTAGAACCGTAATCTTGCGATCGCGTCGCAACCCTTATATGAGACATCATCATAATAGGTTCTTCTAAAGTGGTCGAGGAAGAACCAATCATCTTACTATCTTGAACTGGAAAAGGATCCTTCAAGACAGCAGGTTGTTGCGATCCTTTAATGAGTTTCGTAACCTCTTCTCGATATGGGCATTCTTTCGTGAAGTGATCTTGTTCACAAATGAAGCAAGGATAACGAGGTTTACGTTTCTCATCATTGGATTCTTCTCTATCTGTTTTCTCTTTCGAATTTTTCTTTTTTTTATTCCTCCCTTTCTTTTTACCACCGGTTTTTGATTTTGCCGTAGATGTTTCAACGACATGAATATCGGCAGAAACTTCTTGAGAGGATTCTCCCTTCGGGGAATCAGGTAAAGTTATGATTGGAGAAGAATTCTTTGAAGATTTCTTCTTACTTTTTGAACTAACTGTACCAATCATACCGTCAGCGGCATGAGACCCTGAAGGAGGAGCAGCAATTTGACCTTGTTTGGGTAAATCAGGAATTTTTTCATGTAAAGTACCTGACTGCGTATAAACGAGGTCTAGGTACTGAGCCTGAGCAATTACTTGCTCTTCGGTAACAACACCAGCCTTAGCTACATCTTCAGTGATCTTAGGCAGTAATGATTTTACAAACCACTCTGCCAAAATTTGATCCGGAATATAAACCTTCACCAATCGTCGTCTACGTCGCCACTCATGAATATGATCAGAAATATACGTGGACGTAGATTGTTGTAGTGAAGTTAATAATTCTGTGCCATTGTCGTATCTGACAGGCAACTGGAAATGAGTTAAGAAAGACGTTGCTAACTGACTGAAATTATGAAACGAGCCTCGTGGCAACTCAATGTACCATTTGGCTGCAAGACCTATGAGTGTCCTTTGAAAAAGACGTAAGCGAATCGAATCATCAACAATATAATTAGATGCACACCAAAGGTGATAAGTCATCACATGATTTGATGGATCCTCTCCTGACTTACCTTCAAATTTTGGTATGTCACTGGGCAACTTATGAGGCATTGACGGCCAGTTCTGATAATATAAAATAGGATCATTAGTAAGGCGCGTCAAATCTGGTAAATCCAAAGTTGCGATGAACGGTAACTGACGGTTAGGGTCACGAAAACCTTGAGAAGCCAAAGCGGATCCAGGAGGCGGATACCCAGGATAACTAGGAATTGGATTAGCATTGGGTATTGTATAACCTCCCGGATAACCAGGATGAATCGGACCATACTGAGGTTGTTGATAAGTATAACCAGGGTATGGCTGATAGCTCGGATTCTGAACATAGGGACCGTATTGCGGTTGTCCTTGGTATGGTTGATAAATAAACTGAGGTTGACTCGTAACAACTGTCCTTGTACCGGATTGTCCTGCAGGCATCTGAACTGTAGTCTGAGCTGTAGGCCCTGACTGAGGTACAAAGACTTGAGGGATTTGCCCGGATACAGGGATAGCCGAACTCGGGGCTACAGACACTCCAGAAATAGGTGTAACAGGTTGAACAGACGTTGCAGCAGTTACAGCAGTTTGGGGCGGAGTCTGAGGTGTACTAGGCCCAGCCTGCTGAACTGAACTAGGTGCAGGGGTTTGAATAGCTGGCTGACCAGGCTGCTGAATTGAACCAGAAACCATTGGCTGACCAGGTTGATAAGGTATCTGCACATTAGGTTGCAAAGGCTGTTGATATTGGGACGGATCCCACACCATCATTCCGGGGTACTGTCCCGTAGAAGGTTGAACGTAAGGACCAAAACTTGGTTGAACGTAGGGTTGATAATAAGGTAAAGTTCCGGCTCCTTGAATAGATGGTTGACCAGAAGGCTGTTGGTATCCTTGTATTGGGTACTGCCCTTGAGGTTGATAACCTTGAGGCACGTACTGAAGTTGGGGTTGTTGAGGACCCTGAGGAGCATATTGAGTTTGGGGTTGACCTTGAGGAATGTACTGTCCTTGAGGTTGGTAACCCTGAGGTATGTACTGTCCTTGGGGTTGCCCCCCAAAATAATATTGATCCACGGTTTGTCCTGGGAAAAAGCTACCTTGAGGTTGAGCCCCGGGTGGTAACTGACTACCTTGGGGTTGCCCCCCAGGCGGTAATTGACTACCCTGAGGTTGCCCCCCAGGCGGTAACTGAGTTCCCTGAGGTTGACCCCCAGAAGGAAACTGACTGCCTTGAGCTTGAGGATTAGGAATATTACCAGACATCATAAAAACTTGCTCTGCGTTCGACGTTTCAATTTTAAGTCCACCAAGACCAGATGATAACACATTTTCGATAGGTTGAGGAGTTGCTCCTGAGAAAGTACCAGACAAAGACTGATATCTTGCAGGAACAGAAGGACCACCATGTAAAAAAGATTCAGGCGTTTGCGAAAACATGGACGACTCTCCAGCCATAATAGATGACGGATAGTAACCTCTGGGTGTAGGATGAAATGGAGCTCGAGGTGGATAAAAAGTAAGACTCGGATTCTCTAAAAAATCAGTTAAAGAAAGATACCAGGGATTAGTTCGAATAGGGCTGTAGAAAATGGATTCACGCTCCCTAAGATTTAACGATTGAGGGGAGTTGGGAAGAGATATGTCTTCGTCTGGATTAGTAAGTTCTTCTATAGAAATTAGTCCAGAAGGAAGATTTTCGGTAATGATATTTCTAACCCTTGGTGAACCTGGATCGCTAGAAGTTGGTGAGATAAATCCTGAAGATGTTTCTAACACAGAAGATTCAGTTTCAGGCTCAGAGATTTCAGGTTCGTCAGATAATTCTCCTGTAGGAGAAATATTTTCAGTGACTTCAGAAACTGAAATCGGTTCTTGAATATATTCTGTTGTGGGAATTTGATGATCGGGATGTATCACAATAGCAGAGCTTTCAGCTTCTGTTGATCTAATTCTACAGCTACCGTGTGGTACCAGAGCCCGAAGCCCTTCTAAATGACCTGGTGTAAATTCAGGGGGTTTCCCTTGTATTCTCCGGGATTGTCTTGGCAATTCCGCCACGATGAAAAATTATCTAATCACACGCAAACAAAGAAAAATTTCAATGAAAACACCTAAAGTCTCTAAGAAACAAACAATTGAATCATACGCTTAAAAAAAAATCTAAGAGTTCAAACCACACACAAACAAGTAACTTTCCGTACTAAAATCACTAGTTGGTGATGAAATCCAACTTAGTAGAGTTTTAACACGGAAAGGGCGGTTGGAACAGTTACCCCGACAACCTGCTTAATGAAACAGACTGGCACAAGTTTCTTCACATAACCATCTCGAGTGAAGAGAACCCCCCAGAGAGTCCAAGTGAGTCTAGTCGACGTCTGTTCCAGGTACAGTGGGATCTTCCCTCCACCGTCACCGTAGGAAAGAATCCTAAAGATTATGGCCTCTAAGGTTACCAACTGAAACAAATATACCTGGGGGAACAGTCTACGATCCGACACACACGCAAGGGCAGAGTAACAAAGCTCAATCCCCTTGAAGGCTCCTTGAACAGAATCCAAGGTTTACCGACAAGTGACCCACGGCTCCTCGACAATGGTCTATCCGAGGTTTACCGTTTTTAATACGTGTATATCTTCTATCGTTCCCAATGAGGAAGGATTGATTACCCCACTGGTTCAGATATGATCTCGTGCTTAACTCCTTTAAGAGGAGCTTCCCAGAGCATACATGCAACAGCTGGAATTCTTCCTACCGCAAGATATATCTACTTGTTTGTTTTATCTACCTTGGAGAGTTAATTACTCCCTACTCCAAGATACTAGCCTAAGCTATGTTGGTGATGAGAGCCCTAAAAATAAAAAGATTACTAGATGAATTTTATTTAAGCGTTACTTTTAAGAGCTATTTCTTAAGTCAAATGGGCGTGGAAATGAAACTTTGTATGATGTGAAGACTCGACCTCCAAAAACACTAAAATGCACCTATGATGATATTCAATTCTTTTTTCTTTCAATGAATTTTTCTATCTAAAGAAGAGTTAGAGAATGCAACTTTCAAATTTCTTCTTCAAACATGAAAACTAAGTGAAAGAAACTATTTTGTCTTTTCGTTAAACTATCAAAGCTCACAAGAAAAACTATTTTCTTTTCCAAACAAGAAACTACAAAACAATTCTCTTTCGAAAGAAATCTACAAAAATTAAAACTATTCAAAACTATGAAGACTAATCTTAAAAAACTAATCTAAATTGAGTAAAAGCTTTTTAGAGTTTTTTTATGAATGTTTCTCTTAGTTATTCAGCAAACTAAGAATCTATCAAACAGATCAAAAACACTCAAAATATGTTTTTCAAAACACTCAAAGAATAAATGAAATTCAAAACTTTTAAAACAAGTTCTTTTCGAAGATTTGCAAAGAAATCAAAAAGGCTTAATTTCTCAAACTAGGATGTTTTCACAATGAGGTCGGATTCAATAGACAAAATGAGATCTTATGTGATCTGAGATACTACAGATTGTCAAAAATTTGAATCACTACAAAGACCAAACAGGAAAAATAATCCAATCGGCAAAAACTTCTAGAAAATCATTCAAAACAGTGACACTGTTGGAGTTCATAAACAATGAATTCTTGATAGACACAATAACCAGTCTGGGCAGAAACCAAAGATCTAAAAATTAACCAGAAAAAGAAACCTAGAGATTTTTCAAAATTTTTACAGGGTCCGCATGTAAGCAGTGTTGACAGGTGCGGTCCCGCACTGTATTCTATAAAGAACATGCGAAACTGCCCGCACTGTAACAGTTATGCAGAGTGCGGTCCTAGCAAAAATGATAGAAAAATCCAAAATACTTCTAAATTTTCAAAAACAGAAAAAAATTTAAAGCACCCAGACAGATGTGAATCAATCAAAAACCAGAAAAAGAAACCTTTTCTCAAGTCAAAAATCAAAGAGAACCAAGAACAAACAAAAGTTCTTCCCCAGTATGGTCGCCATTTTGTTGTGTAGATTAATCCATCTTGCGGACAAGACCGATCTCTCTAGTACAAAAGGTAACTAGCAACAAACAGCCAATTATACTAATCTCTCTCTAAGCATATGCAATTTATAAAAACACTATACGGGTGCAGGGCCTACCTTATATCCAACGCTTTGCTTGCTTACTTGATTTTGTTGAAGTCCTTCCCGTGCACTGAAAGAACGTCCTTCGTATATCTGCAATCACAAACAAGGAAAAAGATTAAGCAGCACTTGTATAGACATTATCATAAATCATGCTTATCATAATGATCAAGGAATTTATGAAATAAACCACAAATTGACAGTTTAATGAGAGAAATGAGTATATTTGTATTAACTTTAAAGATAGAAAACCTTTACAACCTGTGCCTTGATGTTGCGCAGGTCCTCCCGGGGTCCGAAGCAGGAATCTCCTTTACTCTGACAAGCATTGCACTCTTTGAACTAAGACAAATGAGGATAAGTGATTTAACCTCACAGAAAGTCTTAAGTTACTCAAGTCTAAATCTCAACAGCATTTAACTTCAAATCTTATAAGCTTGAACTCCCTTTGAGGCTACCCAAGGCCTCTTTTTATAGTGAAAGAGAGGAGGTTTCTAGTTCCAAATATGAAGGGATAGAATCCTCCTTCAAAGGGATAAGCTCCTTACATCAAGGGGTTAACTCCATTAAGAGAGGGATGCATGAACCAGCTTCAAAGCGTATCCATTCTGAAAATTCCCGTCTAGAATCTTCTAGAATTCACCTGGAATTCACTTTTTAATCTTCATTTTCTCGCCTTTTTATGTTTTACAGAGGTCCGCACCCATTACACAAAGAACGTGCGGTATGGTTCCACATGCAGGCTGAGATTTAGGTGCGGGACCGCAGGGAATGCATAGAGAAAGTGCGATACCAATTCTTTAGGGGATTTTAAGGATTTTCTTCTGATTTTGAAGCTTGATATGAGGAGCTGGTATATTAGACTTGCAAAAGGAGGAAGTATGAGTAATAATGAGCTCATACGGTCAGTAGAATGTCAAGGTGACAGTTTTCAGTGTAACAAAATGTATTCTCAGATATTTGAGCTTTGGTGGTTCAAACATTTCTATACAAGGATATGTTGATGCAGATATAGTAGTTGATAGATATAACAAGAGAAGCACTACAGGGTGCGTATTTACTATAGGTGGAACAACAGCCAACTGGGTTTCAAAAATGAAAATTGTTGTTTCACTTTCAATAACAGAAGCAAAGAACATTGCTGCTACAAAGGTTAGTGAAGAAATGATTTGGTTACAAAGGTTTATGGATGAATTGGGTAAGAAGCAAAAGATGGGAAGGTTATATAGTGATAGCCAGAGTGCCATTCATCTTGCAAAGAACTTTTCATTTCATTCCAGGACTAAACACATACAACTCAAGTACCATTTCATTTGGTCAGTGTTGGAAAATGGAGAGTTGAAGCTGTAAAAGATACAAACTAGCTAGAATCCTGCAGATATGTTAGCAACAGTTGTAACTAGGGAGAAATTGAGATTCTGCTCAGTTTCAATTGGTCTTCAAGTATGATGATGAATATGAGAAATAGCTAGTTCCAAAGTGGATTCATTATCCATCAAATGAAGTAGCAGTAGATTTACTACAATCAGTCTCCAAGTGGGAGATTGTTGGGTGTGGAGCCTAGTTTTCTTCTTTATTTAGATGTATCGCCACGTTAGACCCCTATTCTTAATGGGGCGTCAACATCTTCTATTGTTTGATCGTCGTCAGGAGGGTCCATGGGGGGTGGGGGGTTGCGGGGGGGGGTGAAGACCTTTTGGAGCACCCCCCCCCCCCCCCCCCCCTCTGGTGGGGGATTTCAAGGGTAGAGCCCCCGAAGCTAAAAACATATGTAAAATTACCTTGTAAAATATCATAATTTCATAGTCAATCTGGGTCGTTCATTAGGCAGATAATCTAACATTAGAAGTTATGTTTAACTTAGGTTTTTTTTCCCTTGAAGGAAACCCCTCTATTTTATGAGGGAATTTTACTGCGACTATGTATGGTGTGTATACTCTGAGCGAGAAACAGCAAGGGAGACTGTGTGAGAGAGTAGAGCATATTACAATGGATCTGTTGTAGGTTGTGTGTCTTCATTTTTCTGGATAATAGAAAGGAAGGACTGGTTGTTTATGTGGACGTAGCCCAAGTTAGGTGAACCACATATATATGTCTCTCTCTTGTTTTATATGTTATTTATGTCCTTTTGTTTCCACATATTTTATGTGTTCCATTTCTCTATAATATATTATTTTCTAACATTTGATTGATTTCACTCGATGCATTGATCCAATGTAGTTATTGATTCTAATCCTATTTGGTTTCTTGCGCTAGATGCTTTGATGTAAGTGTAGATTTTGATTTCTTATCAGATTTTACTGCTAGCACTAGATGCACTTATTGCAATGTAGATGTTAATTTATAATCCTATCTGATTGCTTGCAATAGATCCACTGATTTCACTGTATATGTTACCTTCTAATTATATTTGATTCCTTACACTAGATGCATTGATTTCAATGTAGATTTCGTTTTTTATCTGATGTAGCTAGATCTGTGATGTACATTTATTTCAAAACAATTAGATTAATAGTGTGCATTGATTTTAGTGTAAGCACAAAACATTATTGATGACATGCATTGTTTTATGTGTTACAATAATTAAACCATAAATAAAATACTTGAATTTTCATCTTAAATAAAATGTTCACTTACATGAAATGTTTGCTTCTTGAAACTGTAAGCTATCTCTGTAATTTACTACATTCTTATTATTCCATTTTTCCATCATCCAACATTATTAGTCACTTTAAATTGAAATGAGGTAATAGAAAATAACTACCATTGAAACTTACTTGGGTTTTAACACTCAATAATTCACAACTATTGACATAGGAGAAAGCTACTATTATTATTGGAGAGCAAGAGAGACAACATATGATGTTCACTATAACATCTTGATTTAAACATTTGAATGGTCTATTATTTCAACTTCCCCTTTCATATGATCGATATGAAAAGATGGAAAAAATTCCTATTATTTACATTTTCTATCATTCAACATCGTTGCATTGTCACTTTTCATTCACAATTTTTATTTCATCATTTTTCATCATTGAAGTTATTAACAATCTCTATCATCTCAAAAAGTAGATTAACTAAGTAAAATTAAAATTAAAATGAGTGTATTAATCTTAGACATATTTAGCATATTTAAAATTATTATATTAATTAAATGTTCATCAAATTTTATATGACTGCGCACAATTGAAACCAGCCTAGAACCATCTTAACCTCAGATCTATCTAGTACCAAGTAGGATCAAACCTCTTGAGGTGCAAATCTTTCCTCAAGTTTTTCACTAAAAAAATAAGTTTTCACCTTGAGAGATTTGATTCCTCTCAGTGCTTGATATATCCATAGTTAAGATGGATCTAGGCTAGTGGTAATCCTAAGGGACTATATTGGACTCAAACCTATGACCTCCCTACTAGAAATATGTCTTTGGCGGATGGTCTAATTGATTAACCTAACCATTGAGGTTTGAATGTGTGTGCATGTAATACCTATTGGTTATATTAATTGGTCGACCGATCCACCCAAGTAATATTGTTGATGGGGACTTCATAAGTAATAGATTCAATTAAAGTGTAATGATCCTTTTTGAGGAAATTCAACAAGATGCTAAAGAGAAACGTTGTATAAGTAAAACTGTGCAAAAATAATGCAGATCAGGACTTGGTTCCTTTTATTTATGCTGTATGGGACTTATATATGGAATTTCATCTAAAAAAAATCAGTTTCGATACATTAAACAGATCTCCCAAAAACTAGACTAGTTAAAAAGCACCCAAAGAGGAAGGCTGTAGCCAAATGCAAGCACTGCCTCAAGAATTGCGCAGTTTTAGTAGATTTTTAGTGGAGATCAACAAGAAGATTTATATTTAAATAATACAGCAGCAAATCAGCATTATGATGAAGCCCTTTCATTATACAATATAATGCATGAGTCAATACAGTAAGAAATCTTCAGGAAAGAGAGTTAGAACACATATATATTTGCAGAAATGGCTCAACAACGTTATTTTTTAGGAGCTTCAATAGTTGGAAGTTACAACTCAGATCTAGGACAGATCTGTGGACAAAACATTAGATCTATTTCAGATATGGAAGTTATATTGTCTTCTCTTCAAGATCCACTTGGAATTTTGACAAAAGCATACATAAATAAGAGTAGATCTGAGAAACAAGTTGCAGATCTGGAAATTGCTGCAGTAAATTTCTGAATATAACATTTCATTACAATGGATCAGATCTAAACAAAAGATAGATCAACAAGCTAATCCATGGATCACCAAGTGGAAGGCAAAGCCCAACACTAGAGATCTCTGATCTAAACTATGAGCAAGACACCATGAAAACCCTCATACAGAAATAATGCAGTCTACTCATGGGAATAACACTGTAGCTCAAATGACACAAAAAAATACTGTAAAATTGTAGATCTGAAGTACAAGAAGCAGAGACACTCTTTTAGGAGGTTAAAGAACACACTCCATGAGAAGAGGTTCCCAAAAACACACTAGATCTCTGCAGATCTAGACTCCCACTTGCTGCAGCTTACAAGACAACTCAACTCTCAACTTGAGCAGCACTGTAGTGTAAGGTGGAGCTTGGCCTCAAGCCTGATAGTGGTTCAATTCAGCAAAATTTCCTCCAATATTCCTTAAAGGAAGAGGTTAAATCCCTCCATATGAATTCCAGATACAATCCTCCACTAAACAACAGAGAATGGTATTTGTATAAGCAGAAAAATACTCAAAAATATGATCAATCAACAACCTTCTCTTGCTGCCTTCCTTTTCCTTTTATAAGATGAGAAATCTTTTGCAAACCCTAAACCATCTTGATGAGTTAGCCCCTTTCACATGATAGGATTCCTTCTAGAACTGCACTGTCCCTTTTGGAGATGCAATGAACCTAGACAGCGTTGTTGATTTGGTCAAGGTTGACCCAGTCTTTAGCTTAAACCTCTTTCACACCTGCAAGTGATTATTTACATGGCCTTGATTTGTCTTTGTTCACATGGGAATTGATTTATTCAGACTTTTTAGGAGTTTTACATGTCCTCCTTTATTCATTTATTCATGAAACATAAATTAAAACAAAATTGAATGTTCCTCTTAGCTAAGGCTAAGTGGGAACATTACAGTCCTCCCCTCCAAAATGTTGCTTGTACTCAAGAAACTGATAGGGTAAGAACTATAGTTCTTCTCCTTCTCCATTGATGGCACCATCAAGGATCAAGCTTTCATCATGGGCCAAGTGCTCATTAATCCACTACATCAAAAATTGCTCCGCCAAGGCTAACATGATAGGGGCATAGTCCATCCCTCTAGAAGTGTAAAACTCAATAGAAATAAACATGGGTGAAGCAATGTCACATCTAAAACATGTATCATGAAGTACAAGATGAAGTACCATCCCGTGTGGTACATATACACTGCCCACTCTTTGCCCATACAAACCCATAAACAATACCAATATATCATCTATGTATGGAAGCAAAATCACATATATGCAAATTGAAATTTTCACTTGAGGAGGTGGGTCACAATCCCACATAAGATACCAACGCAATGCACTCCTTGTCTTGAGTAGATATGAGTGTGGTAAGTGGTACTCCCACCACACCTTTGCTGCATGGGTCACTTTGACATGGCTGAAAGTGATACCAAAGTTAGGTGCCTTTGGGAAGCACCCATCATGATAGAGAATCTCCCTTTGCACCTCAAGGGAGTGACCAGATTTAGAATTTTTTTGGCCTCACCAATTCCATGAGATATGCATGTAATATCACTCCTTGTAGGAGCCATGGTCTGCATACATATGGTAAGAGAATATGTCAAATCAGAAAAATAAACATGTTCCATAAGATCAGATTCTTTACCATTCAAGTCTCCCACAAACATGGAGTTGGGCATGGGCATTTCTCCTCTTTTAAGAGAAGGAAGAGATGGCTAAAATGACTCCTGCATAGATTCCTTTGATTGCCCTAACTCCTCATAACTATTGCACTCTTGTAACTGCTAATGTAGTTTCTCCCAATCATAGTGCTAATGTAGTTCCTCCTTCATACCCTCCCAATAAAAACTCCTCATGATTAGGGTGTAGATCTTTTTTGACTACATATAGCTGGAAAGGAACTCTTTGTGTGCTCTTTGTAGTATCTCTTTCTTAAGCTTGGAGGCTTGAGAAAATAATACTTTACCAAGATGATAGATGACCCCTTCATGGACCAAATAGCCTCCCCCTTGCTTCATGCCATCTAATATCATCCCGGTGTGAAGATCTTTGGAGTACTCCACAAGGAGTTGAGATCTCCAATATGGATCCACACAACTCAAAAATGACAGCACTGCTGATACATCTATGGTGGTGCTTGCCTTGTTGTTGATTGCTCCTCTGACATTACACATGCCAAATTTGTTTGCTGGGAGGCTGATCCTCCCCTTTCCTTCATCTCACAGCGCTGTGGCTTTTTCTTTCATTGCTCCAATCCTTGCTTGATCTATGCTTGGAGCAGCACTTTGTGAGGCTTCCCCCACATGATCAGAATCTAATGGCATTCCAAGTGGCTTGCCATGAGGTAGTAATGTTCCTTGCAACATCCTCATAAACATTAGAGAAGGAACTATGAGATCCCTGTTGCCACTGCGCAAATCCATCTCTATTGTTTGTGTGGAAACATCAGGTGCAGGATAAGTGTGCATGCCTTGAACTATTTGTGGTTTCCCACTCTTAAAGTCCACCCACTCCATTTGCAAGGCTTTCTAATCAGTGGTAACCTTCCCCAAGGTAATCAACCACTGGACACCCAAGATGATATTGGTGCCTGTTATGTCAACTACAAAGAAGTGGTCCACCAAAGTGTAGGATCCCATAGTGACAGAGAGTGATGGAACATATTTCATGCATTGCATGGTTCTATCTCCTGGGACCAACACAGAAAACCCATCAAAAGTGTCTGTGGGGATTCCTCTCCTCTGCACAAGTGAGCATCAATAAAGTTGTGGGTGGCCCCACTATCAATCAGAATAGACACTCTCTGGTTCATGACTCAGCCTTGTACTCTCAGGGTCAAGTACTTAGGCACTCCTCTCAAAGAGGGAAGAGTCCCACTTGCTGGAGAAAAGGTTCCCTCTTCAACTCTAGATGGTGATTGATATTCCTCCTCATCATCACCAGTGTTGTGACCCCTCCTAGGTCCATCATTCCCATCTTCCTCCTCAAAATCTGAGAATAATTCTATATAGTGTGCCCTTCTAGCAGCACATCTATGTCTCGGTACCCATGGCTCTTGACAAGTGAAACACAATCTCTTTTTCCTCAACTCCCTCCGGAGATCAAGGTCAAGAGGTTTCTTTAGTGAGCTCTCCTTGGGTGGAGCAGCTTTCCCTTCTTTCCACTTAGAAGAGTGAGGGGCTTTGCTTTGGAAAGTTCCCTTTGCTCATGGCAAGGCATCTTGGAGATATCTAGCTATCTCAATGGTGTCATGCAAAGTGATGGGCTTGGTAGACTTAACCAACCCATGCAAAGGTTCCTCCAGGCCATCAATGAACATGTAGACTCTCCTTGCTACAGATATATCAGGAACCATTACTGACAATCTTAGGAATTTGGAGATATAGGCCTCTGCATCTCCTGTCTGCTTCAGTTGTGCCAGGTTTATAAAAGGTGCCTCGGGATCCTTCCGATCAAATATCTCCACTAGTCTTCTAGTGAAATCAGCATATGTAGACACATTGTTGTGTCCCAATGTAGATAGTCCATGGAACCACCAGTTGTGGGCTTCACCCTCAAATTAAAGCACAACAATCTTGATGGCTTCTACTTCAGGGACTTTATTAACCTGGAAACAAATATCCAGCTTTTCCACCCATGCTTTGGCAGAACAAGTGGATTATCCATCGAACTTGGGAAAAAAGAACCTACCCATGGTGTGGTGTCTCACATGAAAGAAAACACCATCTCTGTACTGCTGCCATGGTCTCCTCCGGTCCTTGAGATGGAAAAAGTCTTGGAAACTTAAGTTATCCTTGAATCTCTGACTTTGTGAGTCATATTCCACAAAGTAACCTTCCAGGGAGGTTGGCTCTTGCGGGCCTGTTATCACCCTAGTAATTCTTAGGTCGTGGGATTTTGGTTTATAGTTAAAGAAAACCAGGGGTAACCAAGAACCTCTTTTGAAATTCAGGATCTAGCCTTCCCAAATTTCGGAGAGGGATCCCTCCTCAAGATTTAGCTTGATTGGTTATAAGATTTTAGGCTAGGTATGATTGGACAGTGGGATTTGTTTTGAAAGTTTGGTGGGAATAAAAGGTGTTTCAAGGTAAACCACAAGGGGATCTACCAGAACATTGGGCTATGGAGTCAACTTTCTAGGCAAGCAGAGCTAGGAAATAATATCTAAAGAGAAAATGTACTAAGGGCAGGGTAGATGACCTTCAAAGGGTTTGAAATAGGCTTTTTGATGAAACGGGTGAAATCTGAACAAAAGGGAAATTAAGAATCCTTAGGTTACAGAAATGAAGATGAAAGGAGGGGATCAAACAGGGACTAAGAGCATTTAAGAATTCTATAGTCCGGTTATCAAGCAGAAAATATAATAATGAACAACTAGTAAAAAACATGGAGCTTTTTTAACACTAATCATGTTTAAGCTTTCCTTGTTAATCATTAAAGATAGAAAAAATTAAAATGTATGTATGGAAACTTTTGAAAGAAAACAGTGAAAACAGGAAGATACTTGACTTATCTGGTCAGCACAAGAATCTTGAGTTATGATGTCTTTAATCTTAATTCTAGTTTGCTGCTTTACTAATCGACTCACACAAACTTCAATATATCCAGCAAAATGACTATAGTAGTCTTCATAAATTTTATTCCACACTTAATACTTCAAAAAGAGAAGTATTTATACAAAATATATGAGAGACATGTAGGAATATCTCTAGGAAAAAATAAAGTTTATTACATAGAAAGAGGGACAGCTACAAAGAAAACTGGCAAGCTATCCTCTTATCAATAAAAAATAGGACAAATTATCCTAACTTGTTGCTAGGTTGTAGCTACTAAAAATGCTTGCTGGAATTTTGGAAAAGATCTTTTTGAAGATAAATTGAAAGACACTCTTTCCATTTCACATCCTTTCACCTGTGATTTATCACTGATACTCTTTACGTTGCTCCTTTTACTGTTTCACTGTTGTAAAATAAAGAATTATCTGTATTAAAAAGGTATTTTGACTGATACTCTTTAACTCTATTTCTGACCCTGATACACTTTAACTGCAAATCTTCAGATTAAGTCACTGAATTCCTGCCATTATTCTGCACTGGGAATTCTCATACTCTTCAATTTCCTGTAACTTTCATTTGCCTCTGTATACTTGGAAAAATTGGGCTTAACAATGAAAATATGTTTGATCTCATTTTGTAAAAAGAACAAGTTTTCAAAATATTCCAAAATGACTTTACCAATTGGAGATCCTTGTGGTAAATGTTTGCTGACCTGCTCTTTGGCATAAGCCCTGATTTTTTTATCATAATCCTTCTGTGCCATCAATTTTTCATTCAAAGCATGAATATTTGGTAGGCCTGTTGTGTTAGTACTGTGTATTTGGCCCAAAATCCTGTGATTGCCAAGTTCATGTCCTTGCATCTGTCCTCCAAATTATTCATCATATTTCTCTTATTCAGGACTTTCTTGATTTGTAGTATACTTTCAGTTCTATACTGAATTTTTAGCTTTTCAAGCTCTTCTCTATGTTTTCTATTAAAAAATGTAATAAGTTTTAAGGCTTGAGAAGGTTTGTCAGCCAGTTCTTCTTTTGTCTTTTGAATTTCTATCTTTGCTTCTTTGAGTAACTCTTTTTGTTCATAAATAATTTGAATTGAAGGCCACTAAGAATGTATGCCTTGAATGATGTTGTTCCAAAGATAATTCTTGATGTAAGATACCTGCTCAGTGAGATTAACCTGTTGTTGAAGAATCTTTACATGTTCCTGCAATCTGTTGGCTCTCTGCTCATGTCCTTTGGATGTAATTAATGCATCTCTGTTAGATGTTTCAAGATTTATGATGGTGCCTTTTAAGTTGATTATCTCTTTATCCTTTAAGGACATGTCATCCATAGCCTTTACTATGGAAGTTGTTTCTCCTGTTGGATTTACCTGTGATGTAGATGAAGAAGTGGCAGACATATCTTTAGAAGTAATTGACACTACAGTTTCCAATACTCCTTTCGGTGCTAAATGTTCTTCCAATGTAGAGGGAATAGCTGTATTTATAGTTGGAATAATTGTGGGAATGGGAACTTCCTAAGATTTCTTCAATATTTCATTTTCTTGCATTAGAGATTCTATTTGATTTTCCATATCTTTAATCTGAGCTGTCATCTTCAAAACCAATTGCATAGTTTCCTCCTTTTCTGTCTTTTCTCGAAGAACTTATTTTGCCTGAGGGTGCTTACTCTGTGGCAATTTGAGTTGCTTTCTCAAGGCTGTAATATCCTCATTCTTCTGTCTTATCAATTTCTTAGCAACTTCAGTATTAGAGGGATATACTCCTGTTTCTATCACCAAATCTTCTAAGGACTTGATCCTCAAATCCTTAGCATGAAGAGATGCTTTATCTAATTTCATTTGGGTTTGCAAATTAGATACAGTTTTCTGAAGCATGGTATCACTCATGGTTTTGCTTACTACCTATGAATATAACATCACTGATGCACTCCTATGGAACTCTATCTAATCTAGTTCATGTATAGTATCAGCATTCACTGCAAATTCTGACTTCCAATAGTCTGTGGCTGACTTTGGATCTGTTACTACTGGTTGGAGAAAAGACATGATCATTTTATTTGTTGAGTAATCAAATGTTGTTACTAGTCAGTCTTTATCTCCTGGTTTTTCCTTCAGAATTTTAGAATAAACTTCATTCTTGATTTCTTCATTCTTTTCTGTGATTTGCTTGAACCTCTTCTGAATATCAGAATCAGTTTCTGTTGTTTTAGAGGAAGAGGGAGGTTCTGTATTCATTTCTACTTCAACCATCTCTTTGCCTTTTCCCTGTGCTTGTACCTGTTCATTTTGAATTTCCCTGAGTGTTTCATTAACAATCATTGTGGCCTCATCATCTGTTTTCTGATCATTATTATCATCTACATCAATGACTCCTTCTTTTTCTAGAGTAGTCATTTTGGCCTTTTTGTTGTAGATTGTTTTAAATTTATTTTCAATGATTGTCTCTGCCAAATATCCTTCTTCTTTTCTCGGCCTTTTATTGGATACCTTTGTTGGTTGGTTAACTGTAACCACCTGTGTACTGTCCATTTTATTTTCCTATAGATTATCTGTTTGCATCTCCTGATCATCATCAATTAAAGTGTTTGCAACCCATTCCATCTGATTGGCATATTTTTCAATTAGTGGCCTTGATTCATGGAGGAATGGAGTTAACTTACATTTGATCCTGAGGTTGCTCAGAATACCTTGAGGGTCATAGTTCTAGTAAAAGCTTTCTTGGAACTTGAATGCTGATAATTTGCTGCTTACCTCTTTCAAAGAATCTCTGTTGTTAACTATGAAAGAGCCAATTTGACTTTTTAATTTGAATTGTGCTTTCTTTTTGGATGCTATAAAGTTCACTGCATCTGCATTTAAAATCTATCTCAAGTATTCCAAAGCAAAAATCCTTGTAGTTAGAAACTTTGGTAATTTGTATGGATCCAGGATTGCACCATATACTCTAATTTCTGTGTGATTTTTATACAAATACCAATCTCCAACTTTACAGTTTTCAGACAATTGTAAAATTCTTTGGATTTCTTCATTGATCCTTGGTGGCCCTGCTTTGTCCAGCAAACTCATGGCAGGTCTGATAAACAAATCATTGAAATCATTGTAAATGTACTCACTGTTGTTTTTTCTGAGAAGAAAAGTCCAGAATATTACTGAAAGAGGTTTGCCCTCCATATCCATCTTCTGTAATGCAATGGGAAAATTATCTTCTTGAGAAAATAAGAAAAGATGTAACAGATATGAAGTGTATCTGAACACTCCTTCATCAGGTAATTTTACTAGCTGATAATGTATATTATCAACAATGAATTTGGCAAAGCCAAAGACCAACTCTGGCTGTTGTCTAGGAGACAAGGTGGAGAGGAACCCTAAAATGGATGCATCTGTAAATTCATCATTAACATAGCCTAAAATGAATGACAACATGGAAATGATTTTTCTAGAGCCCTCAGGGAAATCAAAAGTATCATAGGGTAGATTTACCTTAGGAAGGTTGACATGATTGGGCATGAAGTTTTGAAGGATCTCAAACTTCCCAGGGAAATCCAGGTCTAAATACATTTGAGTCAAATCTTCAATTGACAATGATATTTCTCATGGATCATGGCTTAGTTGGAGCATATCATTGATTTCTTCACCAATTATGTAAAACAGGACCTCACTATCTTTGTTCACCATGCACCTTTGATCAGGGATATAATGCATCTGACACAACCTAATGAAATCTTGAGCTGGATGAGTGATGGGGACCCCATATTTGGGCAAATTGGAGTCCCATAAAGGTATATCATTTGCCACTTTTTTCTCAGATTTTTCCTGACACCAGCTATGTACTTCCAGAATATCAAATTCTAGAGTAGCATCAGCAATTCTGTAGTCTAAGTCAATCAAGGGGTTGTTCTCTTCAGAGGTGACGGGAGGTTGTAATGGTCTGACTACCTCAGTAGAATCTACAGTTAGGACAGGAGTAGGTTTATCAATTTTGGGAGGTTTAGGGTTTGGAAGCTTGATGGAGGTAGACTTCTGAGGTTTGGGACCTTGAGTCCTAGGGGTGACCTTCTTTTTAGTCATTTTTGATGTAACTGAGCAACATTAGACTGTTTGCTCAATTCTTTTTAGAAATAGAGGGTCAATTAAGCTGATTTTGGGGAAGAATTCAGAATTTGGGCGAGGGTTTTATGAGGAAAATGCAAATTTGCAATGTGTAGAAGGTGGGAAAGGGATTTTCAATGGTTTCTTTGGTAATTCAAAAGGATTTTCACCGTAGGAATAACTTTTGGATGGTGAAAATTCTTAAGGCAGAAGTGGAAAATTTTGGGAAAATTTTGACAGGGTTTCCCCTGTTTCTTCAACGTTTGAGTACTCTCAGATGAGTACTTTTGGCTTTAAAATTTCAAATTGGTTTAATTTTTCATGAAAATTATGAATTTGTAGTTTTGGATTACTGAAAAATACCTTTAAATAGGTATGGTCGCGGTTGAAGAGGGTTGCAGGTGGTACCAGTCTTCAAATAGGTTGCAACTGTTTAGTTATAGGTACTGGGATTCTTTGGAGGTGAAATCAAAAGGGGAGATGGCTTTAGAACGATGAATTGTTTCGAAAGCGGCTCGGAAATGGCATCTGGAGTAGTTATCTGATAGGGTGTATGCGAAAAAGCATGTAAACAATAAGAGCTTAATGTTCGAAACCTTAAGTCTTATCAATAAACACAATATTTATTGCAAGTTGGAATTAATGGCGGGAGCAGTTTGTGCGTT
Source organism: Pinus albicaulis (assembly GCA_034641835.2). NCBI lineage: Eukaryota > Viridiplantae > Streptophyta > Pinopsida > Pinales > Pinaceae > Pinus > Pinus albicaulis. The sequence goes on along the minus strand of CM076576.1, from coordinate 321,575,407 downwards.
TGAAGGCAAAACCACTAGTGTTTATCGCATTGCTTCTGGGCAGTAACTAGTTTTAAGCTTTTGCAATGCAATCCAGTAAAATTATGACACGTATCGGGCGGTGGTTTCGTAAAGCAACTTTTATCGCAAATTTTTTTGTGAACATCGCGCGATCACTTTGGTAATGCGATATGGGATCCATGCCGTCAGATTTGGTTGAGTGAAGCGAATGGCTGAGATGCATCGGAAAGTTGCGGGAAATAAGGTGGGACCAGGTGCTATGATCTGCGACGTTGATTTGGTAAGAGGAGATTGACGGTTTAAAATTAATATGATAGGAAATGGTGGGGGCAAGGGAGTGATTTATCGGGTTTAGTTTGGACCGTAGGATTAAAGGGATTATGATGATCGGAGGGTCGGGAACGAATGCGAGGATGCTTCGTTTTTAATGAAATTTATGCATAAAAGGAGTTTATACATAGGATGGGCGGGTTATTATAGGGTTTAACCAAGGTTTAAACTTTGGTAAAATGATATATATCAGGAAAATGGGATAAGGTTAAAATTATAACCATGGGTAAAGTTTTAGAGGGGAAAGGTGAATAAACTCTTTTCTTCTCTATCCTATGTACACATTGTATAAATAAATTGTGCTTTTTCAATATAATTTTTATTATATAGTTTCAAATTTGTCGAAGGTATAAAACTATAGGGGAGAGGGGATATTTTATTATGGATAAGTTTCATGTCAAAGGGATGATTTAGGGATGTTTTTCAACATGTGTTTAATATCTTTGACATGAAAAGTATATAATAAGAGGGTTTTGGGGATATTAAATAAAAGGGGGCTATATTAATAGGACTAGGATAATTGATAGGGAGTTAATAAAATATGTTAAGTGTTAATATGAAAAGGGACACTCAAAACATACAATTATAACCAAGAAAAGTGAAGATCAAAGCCAAACTTGCATTATGATAATTTCATCAATTCAACATAGGATAAAATGCCATTTTGAGGGTTTTATACTTCATGAGATGTAGGAAGTTAATCAAATGGGTATTTATGTAATATTTAAGTAAGAAAAGAGTTCCCACTTATGAAGTTAAATGGTGATGAGTGCATGAATGGGTAAATGATGAAAATTTCAGGGATTAATATAGAAACTTAACATTTTCAACTAATCAGTCATTGAGAGTTGGGTCCGGTCCCAACAGAAGTCAAGAAAATGCCTTGAGCCTCTTTGACTGACAGTCTAGAATATCAAATTGCTATGGGGAAGGGAAATTAGTTATTTGTAGCCTGGTGAAATATATTTACATTGATGTCTCTCAACTTCTTCTACCTACCCAGTCATTATCTTCTAACATTTTTTCCTTCTATTTTAATAAGGTGCATTTGAACTAGCAACCTTACAACATTTTATTATTTTATGAAAACAGTAAACTATCTAATTCTACACTTATTTCATCCAAGAATCCAGATTAAACTGTTGGATTCTTGTATTCTCTACCTAACTACTGAATTGTCATGATTAAACTGTATGGCAATTGTTTATTCTCTATCTACAATATTTGAAATTGAAAAATGACGAGTCAAGATCAAATTGTTCAACTCATCACAGATTATGGCATTTATTGACACTCTATCATAATCAACTGCAAAAGGTAAAAGTAGTGGCATTTAGACTTGCACACTTTCATGTTTTATTCATATTTTTCTTTTGGGGTATACTATTTTTTCTAAGTCCTTTGATTTTTCTTTTAGGACTTTTTTACCCTCTTTTTGATTTTTTGATTTTTTTATTTTTTACAAAATATTGGAATACAACTTGCAGAAGGCAAAGTATATACATATTTACAATATTACCATCAGTCAAGTCAAAATTATGAATCCTATATTTATAGGTCACTAACATCGGCTTCACTTGGGGATGGCATTTCTTGGTGGAATGTCAAGAACTCTGAGATCAGTAGCCTTCATCTTTAACTTTGGTGATCCTGTAATTGTCTTCGGTTTTCTGCAACAATTCATACTTATGACATTTATACTGCAAAGCTTAGGGCATTCTCCTCGGGCTACAACTTTGTACATAAAATATCCAATCTAATCTACACACTTGCAATAAGTATTTACAATGATAAAGTAAATCAATCTAACTGTTGAGTGACTCTGAAGAATAGTAGTGTTTCAGCATCCTACCATTCACTGTTCCTTCTTGAAGTTCATTTCCATCCAAATTCCTGATGAAAAAGGAATTATTACCTCTGTAACCATATATCACATAGGGTTCTTGCCATAGAAAGTCAAACTTTCCATGTTTGCCTTTATCCTCTCTTCGTGAATCCCATCTCAAAACTTGATCTCCTATGAAAAAATCATCTTCTTTAATCCTTTTATCAAAAATATTTTTGATTTTGTCATGTAAAACTTGTGATTTTTCATAAACTTCTTCCCTAGTTTGTTGGAGATGTATGGTTCCATTGATTCTTCGTTGAATATCGTTTGTTTCCACCTGTGATTCCTAGATAATTTTCATGACTGGAACTCCCAAGGAAGCGGGGAAAACTGCATCTGTTCCATAAAAAATCCGATAAGGTGAATTTCCAATAGACTTTTTTGTGGTAAGTATATCAGCCCATAGGGCATAGACTAGCTTTTTGTTCTAGGTCTTTTTGTTTTCTTGGAGTAATTTTTTGATGATGTTGATTAAGCTTTTGTTTGATGATTTGGCTAAACCATTACCTTGGGGATAATATGTTGTGGAATGACCTAAGGTAATATGGTATTTATGACAGAAAGAAACCATTTTCTTGGATTTTAATGCAGCTGCATTTTCAGTAATAATCTTATGTGGGCATCCAAATCTTGATAAAATATTACTTTCTATAAATGATATTATAACTGAATCAGTGGCTTGCCTAGTAGGAATGGCTTCTATCCACTTGGTAAAGTAATCTATAGCAGTTAAAATCCATTTATTTTGGCCTGAAGATGGAGGATGGATTTCACCAATGAAGTCTAACCCCCATAGTTGAAATGGATTTTCAATTGATATAGGCTTAACAAGTAAAGGAAATAGTTTCCTTTTCCCTTCGAAAATTTGGCATTTGTGACAGGAGGTAACAATTTTTTTAACATCAGAGAATAAAGCTGGCCAGTAAAAACCAGATCTCAGTATTTTTTCTGCTCTACTCTTCCAGTATAGGTGGCCCCCACAGTCACCTACATGAAATTCCTTAAGAATTTTGTCAGCCTCAGATTTTAATAAAAAATTTAATAAAATCCCACTACTTTCTTTCCAGTAAAGTGCATTGTTTAAGATACAAAACCTCATTGCTTTCTATTTGATGAATCTTGCTTTGGTTTTAGTTAGCCCAGGAGGAGCTTGTAAATATGTCAGTACAAAGATAATATTAGAGTACCATGGTGAGTCTAGATAGGCCTCACTGATCAATGGAGTCGTCATCTCCTCCTGGTCATCTATTTGTGCAATGAAATTAATATCTAAAGCATTGCAGTTGGATTCAGCCATCAATCTGGCTAAACCCTATCCTTTAATGAGCTTTGTTGGTTTGATTTCCAGATCATATTCAAGGATAGTGGCCATCCACTTTCCTCTCCTACTATCAGGTCCATCTTGTGTCAGAATATCTTTAATTACTGCATTGGGGACATATGCAATGATGTGTGAATGAAGTATGCAAACTCTAAAATCCTTGATGGCTTTAACCAGGGCTAAAGCCTGTTTTTCCATTATATTGTACTTCAGAGGTGCATCTCTGAGGGATTTACTAAAGAATGCAATTGGCTGTTCAAAACCCTGATTGTTTTTCTGCAGAAGAATTGCAGCTATGGTGTGTTCAGATGCAAAGGAAAATATTATGAAATCTTTTGTATAATCTGGGCTGATGAGGACTGGTGTTTTTGTCAAGGCCTATTTTATGGATTCGAAAGATTGTTTGGCCTTTATTGTCCACTTTATTGCTGAGTCCTTTTTAAGCAAATTGTTGAGTTCTTTTATGATTTCAGCCAGATTAGAGATAAATCTTCTTAAAAATTTGATTTTACCCAAGAATGCTTGAAGTTCTTTTATGTTTCTTGGTGGTTGAATGTTTAAAATAGCTTCAATTCTTGCAGGGTCTATTCTAATGCCTTCTTTGGAGATTATGTGACCTAACAGTTTTCCTTATTCTAGTCTGAAAAGAGTCTTTTTAGGATTAAGGGATATACCATATTTTCTACACTTGATAAAGACTTGTCTCAGGTGATCTAAGTGTTCATCATTTGTTTTTGAAAAGATAGTAATATCATCAAGATAGATAACTAAAAATTCATGGATCTCCTTAGCAAAGGCAATATCCATGGCCCTCTGAAAAGTAGCTCCTGCATTTTTCAATCCAAAAGGCATTTTCATGTACATGAAAGTGCCCCAAGGAGTGGTAAATGAAGTTTTAGTTTGATCATCTTTATGAACTAGAATTTGATTATAACCAGAGAAATAATCTAGTAAGGAAATTCTTGAAGAACCAACCACCCTCTGCAAAATATGATCCATTTTAGGTAAGGGGTAATTGTCTTTCAAGGAAGCTTTATTGAGATTTCTAAAGTCTATACACAGTCAAATTTTTCCTTTTTTCTTTCTGGTGGGCACTAAATTAGATACCCGGTTAGAATACCTGGCTGGAGTAATTATTTGTGCATCAAACATTGTTTTAACTTCTTTCTCGATTAATGGTAACAAAATTGGATTAATCCTTCTTAGTTTTTGTTGAAAATGTTTTTGATTTTCTTTCAAAGGAATCTTATGTTGAATTATGTCTTTGTCATAAGTTTTCAAATCTTCTTAACCCCATGCAAAAGCATCCTAATATTCTTTCAAGAGTTCTATGTATTTGACCTTTTCTTATGATGATAAGGATTTTGATAGTTTGATCATTTTTGGTTTTTCATTTTTCCTTAAGTTATACTCTTCTATATCAGACCTGACTGGTTCCATTTTTGGCCTTTTGGGCACATCATTGGAATCAAACAAGTCTTCTAGGGGAGTTAACCTCTGGGTAAAATGTTATGTTTTAAATCAATCAAATCTAGTTCATCTTCCATCATTTCCTCTATATCTAATTTTTCCAATTCATCTATGTCACTCTAAGTAAATATAGTAGGTATATCAAAATTATGTACATCTAAATAATCTAAATCATATATTTGAAAAAAATTTGAATCTATGTTACAAGGTGAATCTGTATTACAATCATTATCAATTTGGAAATTTTGAAACTCTCGCTCATTGTTCAAAAAGTGATAGATTTGTTCATCTTCTGAGAAAATTTTCCAGTATTTTACATTATCTGGGACAATAGGTCTGTGTTTGATTTCAGCAGTGTATTTTTGTAATAGTGAAAATGGAAATTTGCAAGTGCTGGAAAAGGTTGCTAAACAATGGGCTTGCATGTTCTGTTTTCTAGGGATGATAGCAAACTTGCTTTCTAACAAATCCTCAACCAAATCATGTGTTGTGTCCCTATATATGGCTAGTTTGGGATTGTGAACAGAGTATTTTGCGTTTATTTACTTGATAACTAACTCAGAATCTCCCATGACTAATATTCGTTACCTTCCCAGTTTTCTAATGATTTGAAGACCTAAGATTAAAGCCTCATATTCAGCCAAATTATTAGTACATTTGAAATTCAATCTAAAGGCATGTCCTTGGGAATGGCATGTTTCAATGTTGGTAATCCATACACCAACTCCAGATCCTATTTTATTCACCGATCCATCAAAATCCAAATGCCATAAAGCCTCATGACCAATGTAATCATCCATTATTTTAGGCTTCTTATCAGTGAGTTCAGTTTAGGTATTATTATGATCATAGTTACAGAGAATAAAGGATTCAAGATTAGTAGGAGTTGAATAGATTGGGTAATTGGTAGGTCTTTCAGCACTGCTGATCATAAACTTCATTAAGGTTTCTCTGTAAAGCTTTTTGGGCTGTCCAAATACCGAGATAGTGGCATAAATCATGTCAATTTGTAGAGATCCCTGCAACTTTTCTCCCCATGAGCGAGAAAGAAGCATGCCATACTTTGGCGGGATATCAGCTACCGCAACATCCATGATCATGCTTTTACTACGATATTGGACTAAGTTTACACACATATATTCAATCAATCCTATGCATTGGACTTTAGATGAATCAAATGAAAACAGATCTTTATATGGTCGGGTTATGTCTAGATTCAGGGTTTTCGTTATTGCTCTGGGCATTAGGTTATGGGAAGCTTCAGTATCTAGCATAGAATTGTGTAATATCTGATCATGTACTGTAAGACTTAAATAAAATGGAGGTACTGACCCATATGAATTCTTACCATCTACATTTGGACCAAATACTAATTCAGGTCTATCATCACTCATATTAATTGTATCCTCATTTTCATTTACATTCAATGTTTCAGTAACAATAGATCTATACAAGTCATTTTTAGCCAATTCAACTAAGGTAACAACTATCTTTAACTTGGATATTTCAGATTGAATGTTAAATGTTGACTGAGATTTGATGGCTTGAATTATTTCATCTTTTGGAACTGTTGTTTGGGATGATTTTTCTTGTGTGTCAACAGTTTTACCTTTGGCTTGAGGTTTTCTTTTGTCTTCTATTTGAGTTTCCTGATTTCTGCTATCTTTGATTGTTTTTTGAGGAACAGTTTGAGTGTTAATAGATGCTTTATCAGATTCAAAGTTCTCAACAGAAGATTTAGGATTTGATGATTTTGAGTCAACTGGATTCTTTTTTGGATCAGTAGTTGTTGTTGAATTGGTGGTCTTTGTGGTATTAGCCTTTTGGGCATCTCTGGAGGATTGAGCCACCTCATCAGTAATATCTACAATATTTGGACTAGGTTTTTTTTAGGACTAGGTGGGTTTGAATTTTGTTTATTTTCTCTGGGAAAAATCTGCAAAATTTTCGTTTTGGAAGCCTCAATCTTATTTTTGTTTAGGCTTTGTTGAGTTGGAGCATTGTTTTTTGTAGTAGGCTCATTGGTTTTCTTGCTCCTAAGGTTATATTGGTTGTGAATTTCATTGATTGCGAAGTCATAACCTTGCTTATAGTCGAAGGATTCACCAGATTCCACTTTGAACTGTTGTAGCTCAAAGAGTTCTTGGTCCTCCTGAGTGAGGAAAATTGTATTTCTTTCATATATCCCCATAACTATGTTGATGTCTTCCTCATCCTCAACATTGTTTTGTGAACTCTCTGCAAAGTTCTCTTGGAATGGGGGTCTAATGTTCTGATCTGGGGAAGGTTCTTTACCTTTCCCAGGATTGTTGTTTTTCCTGTAGTTGGGATTCCTAATTTGGGATTGATTGTCCCATTTTGGTTTTTTTTCAATGTGGTCTAGTCTCTCAACTACGTTTTCTAATGTTTTGTTAATAAAATCAAATTTACCATCTAAGTTTGAATCTTATTCTTTGATAGTAACCCTCCTTTCGTTTCTCATTCTGGATTTTCTGGCAAGGATATTGAGTTCTACTCCAACAACATTTAGTTTCATTTGTTCTAGGGTGTCTACATCCATTTCTCTAAGTTGATAGGCCATGTCTACATCAAAACAATCAAGGAATTTGAGCAGCACAGAATATGGAGTGGGTTTAAGGTCTGCAGGAATAGAATTATAAATATTGTTGTATCTAGTGCAAAAATCTTGGACAGACTCATTGGGAGCTCTCTTAACATCATCAAACTCAGATAATATTTGTAGGGGGTTTTTCTTCTTTTCCCATTTATTTAGGAAAGCTCTATGGAATGCAGCTAAGTCTGCTATAGTACCAACACCTAAATTTATAAACCATGTTTTTACTTCTCCAGTTAAGCTTTGTGCAAACAAACTCATTCTGACATCAGACTCATCTATCTCATAAATTTCCCAAAAATCATTCATTCTAGTGATATGTTGTTGTACAGTAATTTGTGAAAAATTATCAAACAATGGGATATCCTTTTGGTAATTTTGGGACATGTCATGGAGATTTTGAGGTAAGACCAAGGGAGCATATGTGGCTGCCATGGCTTGAATTTTTGCTAAACTAGGAGCTACAGTGTTAGTGGAAGGGATAGTGTTCGTTACAACAGTGGATGTACTTGAAGAGCTTGGAAAAGGAGATGAAAAATAAGTGGTATGGCTAGTGCTTATGGTGGTGGTGATTGTAGTGGATTTAGTGAATGATGGAAATACTACTTTAGGCTGCAAGGGTAGCTCAGGGATGAATGGTATCGTGGATGAAATAGCGGTGGATTGATGATATGATGAATATATGATCCTAGGCTACAAAGGCAACTCAGGACTAACAGGCTCTGGGGGTGAACTGATAGTAGAATATATAAATGAAGTGGCAGCATACAAAGTAGAATCTGCTGCGGGAAAGATGGTGGTGGATAATTGAGAAAATGGAGGTTTAAATTGAGACAAAAAATTTGCTAACTTGATAGCTTCATAAATGTCTTTAATTTTTGTGACACTTACCCTTTCTACTGGACTTTGAATTTCAGTTTTGTCTGATTTAATAGGTGCTGAAATAACTTTCTGTTTTTCATTCACAAAAGAAGTAAAAACATAATCTAAAACAGTTTCCTTTAAATCAGTTTCGGATTTGGTTCTAAATAGTGACTTTTCAAACTTCAAATCAAATTCAATATCTGATAAGCTTACTAATTCTTTGGGTAAAGAATCAACTCTTTTCAGGGGTACTTCAGTTTCTGAACTAACAATTTGTTTTTTCTTTTTTCCTATCTGGTCCGAATTGTCTACTATATCTGCAGGGTTGGGATCAGGGTTGGATCTAGTATAATAGACTTTCTTTGGAGCCAGAATGATTATTGTATAAATACCCACAACCTTTAAACTTAATCTTAAAGCAGAAAATATATGTTTAAAAATATTCTTCAAAGATTAAACTTAAAACTGGAGAGTGGATAGTTCGCCAGTATGGTCGCCAGTATGTTATCACCCTAGTAATTCTTAGGTCACGGGATTTTGGTTTATAGTTAAAGAAAACCAGGGGTAATCAAGAACCTCTTTTGAAATTCAGGATCTAGCCTTCCCAAATTCTGAAGAGGGATCTCTCCTTAAGATTTAGCTTGATTGGTTATAAGATTTTAGGCTAGGTATGATTGGACAGTGGGATTTGTTTTGAAAGTTTGGTGGAAATAAAAGGTGTTTCAAGGTAAACCACAGGGGGATCTACCATACCATTGGGCTATGGAGTCAACTTTCTAGGCAATCAGAGCTGGGAAATAAGATCTAAAGATTAAATGTACTAAGGGCGGGATAGATGACCTTCAAAGGGTTTGAAATAGGTGTTTTGATGAAATGGGTGAAATCTAAACAAAAGGGAAATTAAGAATCCTTAGGTTACAGAAATGAAGATGAAAGGAGGGGATCAAACAGGGACTAAGAGCATTTAAGAATTCTATAGTCCAGTTATCAAGAAGAAAACATAATAATGAACAACTAGTAAAAAACGAGGAGCTTTTTTAACACTAATCATGTTTAAGCTTTCCTAGTTAATCATTAAAGACATAAAACATTAAAATTTATGTATGAAAACTTTTGAAAGAAAACAGTGAAAATAGGAAGATACTTGACTTATCTGGTCAACACAAGAATCCTAAGTTATGATGTCTTTAATCTTAATTCCAGTATGTTGCTTTACTAATCGACTCACACAAACTTCAATATATCCAGCAAAATGACTATAGTAGTCTTGATAAATTTTATTCCACACTTAATACTTCAAAAAGAGAAGTATTTATACAAAAAATATTACAAAATATCTGAGAGACATGTAGGAATATCTCTAGGAAAAAATAAAGTTTATTACATAGAAAGAGGGACAGCTGCAAAACAAACTGGCAAGCGGTCCTCTTATCAATAAAAAATAGGACGAATTATCCTAACTTCTTGTTGGGTTGTAGCTGCTGAAAATGCTTGCTGGCATTTTGGAAAAAGATCTTTTTCAAGATAACTTGAAAGACACTCTTTCCATTTCACATCCTTTCACCTGTGCTTTATCACTAACACTCTTTACGCTGCTCCTTTTACTATTTCATTGTTGTAAAATAAAGAATTATCTGCAGTAAAAAGGTATTTTGACTGATATTCTTTGACTCTGTTTCTGACCCTGATACACTTTGACTGCAAATATTCAGATTAAGTTAGTGAATTCCTGCCATTGTTTTGCACTAGGAATTCTCATACTCTTCAATTTCCTGTAACTTTCATCTGCCTCTGTATACTTGGAAAAATTGGCCTTAACAATGAAAATATGTTTGATCTCATTTTGTAAAAAGAACAAGTTTTCAAAATATTCAAAAATGACTTTACCAGTTGGAGACCCTTGTGGTAAAGGTTTGTTGACCTGCTCTTTGGCATAAGCCCTTATTTTGTTATCATAATCCTTCTGTGCCATCAATTTTTCATTCAAAGCATGAATATCTGGTAGGCCTGCTTGTGTTAGTACTGTGTATTTGGCCCAAAATCTTGTGATTGCCAAGTTCATGTCCTTGCATCTGTCCTCCAAATTATTCATCATATTTCTCTTATTTAGGACTTTCTTGATTTGTAGTATACTTTCAGTTCTATCCTGAATTTTTAGCTCTTCAATCTCTTCTCAGTGTTTTCTATTAAAAAATGTAATAAGTTTTAAGGCTTGAGAAAGTTTTTCAGCCAGTTCTTCTTTTGTCTTTTGAATTTTATCTGTGCTACTTTGAGTAACTCTTTTTGTTCATAAATAATTTGAATTGAAGGCCACTGAGAATGTATGCCTTGAATGATGTTGTTCCAAAGATAATTCTTGATGTAAGATACCTACTCAGTGAGATTAACCTGTTGTTGAAGAATCTTTACCTGTTCCTGCAATCTGTTTGCTCTCTGCTCATGTCCTTTGGATGTAATTAATGCATCTCTGTTATATGTTTCAAGATTTCTGATGGTGCCTTTTAAGTTGATTATCTCTTTATCCTTTAAGGACATGTCTTCCATAGCCTTTACTATGGCAGCTGTTTCCCTTGTTGGATTTACCTATGATGTAGATGATGAAGTGGAAGAGATATCTTTAGAAGTAATTGACACTGCAGTTGCCAATACTCCTTTCAGTGCTAAATGTTTTGCTAATGTATAGGGAATAGTTGTATTTACATTTGGAATAACTGTGGGAATGGGAACTTCCTGAGCTTTCTTCAATATTTCATTTTCTTTCATTAGAGATTCTATTTGATTTTCCATATCTTTAATCTGAGCTGTCATCTTCAAAACCAGTTGCATAGTTTCCTCCTTTTCTGTCTTTTCTTGAAGAACTTATTTTTCCTGAGGGTGCTTACTCTGTGGAAATTTGAGTTGCTCTCTCAAGGCTGCAATATCCTCATTCTTCTTCCTTATCAATTTCTTAGCAACTTCAGTATTAGAGGGATATACTCCTGTTTCTATCCTCAAATCCTTGGCATGAAGAGATGCTTTATCTAATTTCATCTGGGTTTGCAAATTAGATACAGTTTTCTGAAGCATGGTAGCACTCGTGGTTTTGCTTACTACATTTGTATATAGCATCTCTGATGCACTCCTATGGAACTCTATCTGATCTAGTTAATGTATAGTATAACCATTCACTGCAAATTATGTCTTCCTGTAGTCTGTGGTTGACTTTGGATCTATTACTACTGGTTGGAGAAAAGACATGATCATTTTATTTGTTGAGTAATCAAATGCTGTTACTAGTCAGTCTTTATATCTTGGTTTTTCCTTCAAAAGTTTAGAATAAACTTCATTCTTGATTTCTTCATTCTTTTCCCTAATTTGCTTGAACCTCTTCTGAATATCAGAATCAATTTCTTCTGTTGTTTTAGAGGAAGAGGGAGGTTTTGTATTCATTTCTACTTCAACCATTTCTTTGCCTTTTCCCTGTGCTTGTACCTGTTCATTTTGAATTTCCCTGAGTGTTTCATTAACAATCATTGTGGCCTCATCGTTTGTTTTTTGATCATTATTATCATCTACATCAATGACTCCTTTTTCTAGAGTATTCATTTTGGCCTTTTTGCTGTAGACTGTTTTAAATTTATTTTCAATGATTTTCTCTGCCAAATATCCTTCTACTTTTCTCGGCCTTTTATTGGATACCTCTGCTGGTTGGTTAACTGTAACCACCTGTGTACTGTCCATTTGATTTTCATGTAGATTATCTGTTTTCATCTCCTGATCATCATCAATTAAAGTGTTTGCAACCCATTCCATCTAATTGGCATATTTTTCAATTAGTGCCTTTGATTCATGGAGGAATGGAGTTAACTTACATTTGATCCCGAGGTTGCTCAGAATACCCTAAGGGTTATAATTCCAATAAAAGCTTTCTTGGAACTTGAATGCTGATAATTTGCTGCTTACCTCTTTCAAAGCATCTCTGTTGTTAACTATGAAAGAGCCAATTTGACTTTTTAATTTGAATTGTGCTTTCTTTTTGGATGCTATAAATTTCACTACATCCGTATTTAAAATTTGTCTCAAGTATTCCAAAGGAAAAATCCTTGTAGTTAGAAACTTTGGTAATTTTTATGGAGAGAGGATTGCAACATATACTATAATTTCTGTGTGATTTTTATACAAATACCAATCTCCAACTTTACAGTTTTCAGAGAACTGTAAAATTCTTTTGATTTCTTCATTGATCCTTGGTGGCTCTCCTTTGTCCAACAAACTCATGGCAGGTCTGATAAACAAATCATTGAGATCACTGTAACTGTACTCATTGCTGTTTTTTTTTACAAGAGAAGTCCATAATATTATTGAAAGAGGTTTGCCCTCCATATCCATCTTCTGTAATGCAATGGGAAAATTATCTGCTTGAGAAAATAAGAAAAGATGTAACAGATATGAAGTAAATCTGAACACTCCTTCATCAGGTAATTTTATTAGATGATAATGTATATTATCAACAATGAATTTGGCAAAGTCAAAGACCAACTCTGGCTGTTGTCCAAGAGACAAGGTGGAGAGGAACCCTAAAATGGAGGCATCTGTAAATTCATCATTAACATAGCCTAAAATGAATGACAGCATGGAAATGATTTATCTAGAGCCCTCAAGGAAATCAAAAGTATCATAGGGTCAATTTACCTTAGGAAGGTTGACATGATTGGGCATGAAGTTTTGAAGGATCTCAAACTTCCTAGGGAAATCCAGGTCTAAATAAATTTGAGTTAAATCTTCAATTGACAATGATATTGCTCGTAGATCATGGCTTAGTTGGAGCATATCATTGACTGCTTCAGCTTATGTAAAACATGACCTCACTATATTTGTTCACCATGCACCTTTGATCAGGGATATAATGCATCTGACACAACCTAATGAAATCTTGAGCTGGATGGGTGATGGGGATCGCATATTTGGGCAAGTTGGAGTCCCATACAGGTATACCATTTGCCAATTTTTTCTCAAAATTTTCCTGACACCAGCTATGTACTTCCAGAAGATCAAATTCTAGAGTAGCATCAGCAATTCTGTAGTCTAAGTTAATCAAGGGGTTGTTCTCTTCAGAGGTGACAGGAGGCTGTAATGGTCTGACTACCTCAGTAGAATCTACAATTAGGACAGGAGTAGGTTTATCAATTTTGGGAGGTTTGGGGTTTGGAAGCTTGCTGGAGGCAGAATTCTGAGTTTTGGGACCTCCAGTGTGACCTTCTTTTTAGTCATTTTTGATGTAATTGAGCAAGATTAGACTATTTGCTCAATTATTTTTAGAAACAGAGCGTCAATTAAGCTGATTTTGGGGAAGAATTAAGAATCTGGGTGAGGGTTTTATGAGGAAAATGCAGATTTGCAATGTGTAGAAGGTGGGAAAGGGATTTTCAATGGTTTCTTTGGTAATTCAAATGGATTTTCACCGTAGGAATAGCTTTTGGATGGTGAAAATTCTTAAGGCGGAAGTGGCAAATTCTGGGAAAATTTTGACAGGGTTTCCCCTGTTTCTTCAAGGTTTGAGTAATCTCAGATGAGTACTTTTGGCTTTAAATTTTCAAATTGGTTTAATTTTTCATGAAAAATATGAATTTGCAGGTTTGGATTACTGAAAAACACCTTTAAATAGGTATGGACACGGTTGAAGAGGGTTGCAGGTGGTACCAGTCTTCAAACAGGTTGCAACTATTTAGTTATAGGTACTGGGATTCTTCGGAGGTGAAATAAAAAGGGGAGATGGCTTCAGAACAATGAACTGTTTCGAAAGCAGCTATGAAATGGCGTCTGGAGTAGTTATCTGATAGGGTGTATGTGCAAAAGCATGTAAACAATAAGAGCTTAATGTTCGAAACCTTAAGTCTTATCAATAAACAAAACATTTATTGCAGGTTGGAATTAATGGCGGGAGCATTTTGTGAGTTTGAAGGCGAAACCACTCGGGGTTATCGCATTGCTTCTGGGCGGTAACTGGTTTAAGCTTTTGCAATGCGATCCAATAAAATTATGAAACGTAGTAGGTGGTGGTTTCGTAAAACAACTTTTATCGTAAAAATTTTTGTGAACATCGCCCGATCACTTTGGTAATGCGATATGGGATCCGTGTCGTTGGATTTGGTTGAGTGAAGCGAATGGATGAGATGCATCAAAAAGCTACGGGAAATAAGGTGGGACCGGGTACTATGATCTGTGTCGTTGATTTGGTAAGAGGAGATCGACAGTTTAAAATTAATCCGATAGGAAATGGTGGGGGTAGGGGAATGATTTATCGAGTTTACTTTGGACCGTAGGATTAAAGGGATTATGATGATCGGAGGGTTGGGAACGAATGTGAGGATGCTTCATTTTTTAATGAAATTTATGCATAAAAGGAGTTTATACATAGGATGGGCAGGTTATTATAGGGTTTAACCAAGGCTTAAAATTTGGTAAAATGATATGTATCGGGAAAATGGGATAAGGTTAAAATTATAACCATGGGTAAAGTTTTAGAGGGGAAAGACGAATAGATTCTTTTCTTCGCTATCCTATATACACATTGTGTAAATAAATTGCGCTTGTTCAATATAATTTTTATTATATAGTTTCAGATTTGTCGAATGTCTAAAACTATAGGGGAGAGGGGATATTTTATTATGGATAAGTTTCATGTCAAAGGGATGATTTCGGGATGTTTTTCAACATGTGTTTAATATCTTTGACATGAAAAGTATATAATAAGAGGGTTTTGGGAATATTAAATAAAATTGGGTTATATTAATAGGACTAGGATAATTGATAGGGAGTTAATAAAATATGTTAAGTGTTAATATGAAAAGGGACAATGAATACTCAAAACATACAATTATAACCAAGAAAAGTGAAGATCAAAGCCAAACTTGCATTATGATAATTTCATCACTTCAACATAGGATAAAATGCCATTTTGAGGGTTTTATACTTCATGAGATGTAGGAAGTTAATCAAATGGGTATTTATGTAATATTTAAGTAAGAAAAGAGTTCCCACTTATGAAGTTAAATGGTGATGAGTGCATGAAGGGGTAAATGATGAAAATTTCAGGGATTAATATAGAAACTTAACATTTTCAACTAATCAGTCATTGAGCCTTGGGTCCGGTCCCAACAGAAGTCAAGGAAATTCCTTGAGCCTCTTTGACTGATAGTCTAGAATATCAAATTTCTATGGGGAAGGGAAATTAGTTATTTGTAGCCCGATGAAATATATTTACATTGATGTCTCTCACCTTCTTCTACCTACCCAGTCATTATCTTCTAACATTTTTTCCTTCTATTTTAATCAGGTGCATTTGAACTAGAAACCTTACAACATTTTATTCTTTTATGAAAATAGTAAACTATATAATTCTACACTTATTTCATCCAAGAATCCAGATTAAACTGTTGGATTCTTTTATTCTCCACCTAACTACTGAATTGTCGGGATTAAACTGTATGACAATTGTTTATTCTCTATCTACAATATTTGAAATTGAAAAATGATGAGTCAAGATCAAATTGTTCAACTCGTCACAAATTATGGCATTTATTGACAATCTGCCATAATCAACTGCAAAAGGTAAAAGTAGTGGCATTTAGACTTGCACACTTTCATGTTTTATTCATCTTTTTCTATTGGGGTATACTATTTTTTCTAACTCCTTTGATTTTTCTTTTAGGACTTTTTTACCCTCTTTTTTATTTTTTTATTTTTTTATTTTTCAAAAAATATGGGAATACAACTTGCAGAAGGCAAAGTATGTACATATTTACAAGATTACCATCAGTCAAGTCAAAATTATGAATCCTATATTTATAGGTCACTAACAGGGCATTCATTCTCTACAACGACGAAGTAGGAATAGTAGATCGTTGTGAGGCCTGTGGAGCTTGTGGAAAACTCACAGGTTTACTAGTCCCATAATGTGACATGTCAGAACTTTCTCCTTGATGGAATCTCCCAAGCGATTCCCTCATCCTATCCACCCTCATCTCTCTTATTTCCTTGGCAAGGTATTTCATAGACTCCAAGAGATTTTTTTCAAACTCCTCTGCTTCCATATCCTTATCATTCATAGATTCAGGGGCTTTCCCCTTGTCTTGACCCCTGTCCGGGTCATCAATGGTGTAGTCATACTTTTTATGACTCCTATTTTAGTACCTTCTCTCCCTCTCAGTGAGAGGATCCTCTTCTTCGGAATGCAGCATGACTGGTGCTCCAAGGCAAGCACAGGTTGTGCCAAGAGTGGAGCTCTGATACCACTGTAATGATCCTTTTTTGGGAAATTCAACAAGATTCTCAAGAGAAACGCTGTATATGTAAAACTGTGCAAAAATAATGCAGATCGGGACTTGTTTCCTCTTATTTATGTTGTATGGGACTTATATATGGAATTTCATCTAAAAAAAATAAGTGTAGATACATTAAACATATCTCCCAAAAACTAGACTAACTAAAAAGCACCCAAAGAGGAAGGCTGAAGCCAAATGCAAGCACTGCTTCAGGAATTGCGTAGTTTTAGCAGATGTTTGGTGGAGATCAACAAAAATATTTATATTTCAGTAATACAGCAGCGAATCAACATTATGATGAAGCCCTTTCATTATACAGTAGAATGCATGAGTCAATACAACAAGAAATCTTCAGGAAAGAGAGCTAGAACGCATATATATTTACAGAAATGGATCAACGGCGTTATTTTTTAGGAGCTTCAGCAACTGGAAGTTACAACTCAGATCTAGGACAGATATGTGGACAAAACATCAGATCTATTTCATATCTGGAAGATATATTGTCTTCTCTTAAAGATCCACTTGGAATTTTGACAAAAGCATGCATAAATAAGAGTAGATCTGAGAAACAAGTTGCAGATCTGGAAATTGCTACAATAAATTTCTGAATATAACATTTCATTACAATCGATCAGATCTAAATATAACATAGATAAGCAAGCTAATCCATCGATCACCAAGTGGAAGGCAAAGCCCAGGACTAGAGATCTCTGACCTAAACTATGAGCAAGACACCATGAAAACCCTCATACAGAAATAACACAGTCTGCTCATAGGAACAATGTTGTAGCTCAAATGACATAGAAAACTACTATAAAATTGCAGATCTGAAGTACAATAAGTAGAGACACTCTTTCAGAAGGTTAAAGGACATACTCCATGAGAAGAGGCTCCCAAAAATACACTAGATATCTGCAGATCTAGACTCCCACTTGCTGCAGCTTACAAGACAACTCAACTCTCAACTTGAGGAGCACTGTAGTGTAAGGTGGAGCTTGGCCTCAAGCCTAATAGTGGTTCAATTCAACAAACTTTCCTCCAAGATTTCTCAAAGGAAGAGGTGAAATCCTTGCATAGGAATTCCAGATACAATCCTCCACTAAACAACAGAGAATGGTATTTGTCTAAGCAGACAAATACTCAGAAATATGATCAATCAACAACCTTCTCTTGCTGCCCTCCTTTTCCTTTTATAAGATGAGAAATCTTTTGCAAACCCTAAACCATCTTGAGTTAGCCCTTTTCACATGAGAGGCTTCCTTCTAGAACTGCGTTGTCCCTTTTGGAGATGCAATGAACCTAGACAGCGTTGTTGATTTGGTCAAGGTTGACCTAGTCTTTAGCTCAAACGTCTTTCACACCTGCAAGTGATTATTTACATGGCCCTGATTTGTCTTTGTTCACATGGGCATTGATTTATTCAGACTTTTTAGGAGTTTTACATGTCCTCCTTTATTCATTTATTCACGAAACAGAAGTTAAAACAAAATTGAATGTTCCTCTTAGCTAAGGCTAAGTGGGAACATTATATAAAGTTGAGTCCCTTGGACTATTATCACTTGCAATTGAGCCACAACCAGATATTTTGATCGGGAAAATATCATGAGTATTTCCATGGGAAAACACACACACACACACATATCCCTAATGTTTATATCAGTCATTGAAACCATTCATTAGATGCATATTAACCATGGGGATAGTGTAGGTCACAAGTTCAAATCCAATCAATATCTTCTTAGTTATCATCCACTCTTGAGGCTATTAGTTTGTAGCCACCTAAAATGGATCATTTCCTAAACTTAGTTTTTTCCCGTGGGACCTATTTTGGGATAAATTATGCATACCAACAAAATGGGATTTTTTAATGAAAAAGTGGATAGGACACATCTTTTTATGACACTAATTATCATGGAGCTAGAATCTAATTCAAAGATCCAAAAGTAAAAAAGCATAATTGTCAAAAAAATTCCAGAATGTGGTGTTTATATTATAAATTTAGAATATTCAAATCAAAATGAAAAAATATATCAAGATTCAAATTATAAATGGAAAATTATAAAAGCAATAGGTAATTGTAGAAGAACTAAATTACCACAAATAACAATACCATTATTAATAAAAATGATGTTCACTTTTCTCTTTTAAGGGGAACCTCCATATGAGAAAAGCCTCAATTGCAATAGGATTCATAAGAAATCCCATTACCTTTCTTCTACTTCATTATATAGTTTCTATTTATGCTCATAGGAACTTCTAATAGTTCTTCTTACAATGATTAATTTTACACTATATCTTCTGCATGGACCTTATTTGATAGACATGGCCTCTGAGAATCATATCTAGGGGTTACCACTATAACATCCTTCTTAGTGTCCTAATTTATACCGTGTCAATATCATTAAAACTTCAAAGAGTGTACAAATATATATATATATATATATATATATATATATATATATATATATATATATATAATTTAATTTCTTTATCTAAAATTAATAGAGTAGAATTTCTTAACAGGGATGGCTTGCACGTTTCTTGATTCTACTAATTTATTTCAAAACATAAGAGATATATAAGAAGAAATATTTCGGAAAGTGGAAAAATCACATTCGAAAAGAAGGACTCACTGCAATTAATTGAAGTTGGAATATACAACAAATAATCTCTAGGGATTTATTATTTTCACCTTCAAAATAAATTACAATTATTCTCTCCCATTTCCTCGTGCTAATATTCCTTAATTCCTTTTATTAATTTTCCATAAACGTAAATTCCATTATTTAATTGAATAACTAGCATATGTTTGAAGTGAAAAATATATAAACTTTCCAAATAGAATTAATGCTATAATAATATAACATTAAATTTATATATATATATATATATATATATATATATATATATATATACACACACACACACACACACACACACATGCATTTCAAAACAACCTTGTTTGAAAATAGTGGAATGTCGCCCCACTTTAGTGGTTTGATCTCCATTCTTATGTAATTTCAGTACAGATGGGTGAGCCATCGTCATTCTACTCTATGAATTTTATCATGATAACTAGACCATGTGTTAACCCACTCTATATATTTAGTGGAATTTAGTTCCCAAACACTTTGACAAGTAAGATAAGATAATATTTGAGTCTGCACTATTGTTCCAAATATCTTTCATGTCTATATTCACAAGACTACTATATCAAATACCCACTTGATCAATACTCCAAATGTAACTCTAATGGAATATTAACAGTCAATATTGATGTAGGAAACAATAGAATTCCATCCCAATCCAAACTCCACACTTGATGGTACTAACTAAACAATATTTACGAGTATGTTAAATTCCAACAAAATTTCCAAATGTGCCAATGATGATTGAACTACTTGTGAAAAACAATGCAAATTCATAGTGAAGAATCAAAATGAGAACCCAAAACAAAGTACCTATGGCAATGGAAGTATTAGTGGAATCAAGAAAAACAAATTTCACTGATTTTCCATTTCTAGTTCCTAGCTTGTTGGAAAATCTCTCACCAGTTGCAATATAGAATCCCACTAATAACATTTCCAAACTATTAACATTCATGCAGATAGAAGGAGAATCAACTATGACTTTTGGATAAGGTAGATGTTTTTTCGAGAAGAGTAGTGCTTGGTAATACCAAGTCTCTAAACATATCATGACACTTGATGCAATATATAGTTTAACGAAAAGCCACAAGTCTGTGAATGCATTACTTGAAAATCCAGACCATGTCTGGGGACAACCTCCATAGGTAACATAAATAAATAGGCTAACTTCATACACCCATTGTTAGCGCAATGAGTCACTCCTTGACTGCAAAAGGAATAATCCTTACACGTCATAGTTCATTTCAAATTAAAAGGCGTTTACTGGTGGGATCGCTTCTTAAAGAGTTTGAAACTATTTTTTATTCTTTTATAATTTCATGCATTTGGCAAGCTGTGGCAAGTATAAATTCTATGGGTAAATTAGTAGTATAAGGGAGCAGATTGTAGCAAATGAAAGATGACATATAGCTGGTACTCAATCTAAGAAATATGCATATCCTAAATCATTCACACAGCTACAAGAATGGCCTTTTACACAAACTATGTTTTATGTAAAGGAAACAACATTTAGAAAGTAGAGTACATGCATAAGTATTTCATAAATATTTCAGAAAAACCTTCACTAACATGATCTACACAACATATATATGATTTGCAGGAAACTAAAAAACAGATAATTAACTATTAGATCCTCTAACAGTTCTCTTACTCACACCTTACTAGTTGTTGCAACTCATAAATCAAAAGAATAAAAAAATGAGAGAAACACTCCATACATTAGATAGTCCTTGAATCACAAAATCCTCTAGCATGAAGTACAAAAAGGAGTTTTATTTATTATTATAAGTATTCAGGCTGACCAAAATCCAACCTTGAAATGGTATTTACAAATGATATTTATAGAGAGAGAGGCACCAACTCCATCTCTCCTCAAAAGAAGGAACCACTCTTCCTCACATTACATAGGTGTTATAGGACATTAAAGATATATCTTATCGAAATATAAATAATAGGACAAATGTAGATAAGAGAACAGAAGACAGTTTGGACAGTGCTGCTGAGTGTGGTGACATGCTGACCCTTTTTATGTTGATTTGTCTCTCCATGACCTTGGTTCTTCAACAACCATGTGTGTTCCTTAAATGTGACCTTTAAAAACCTCATAACCACTTATCAACCATCACTTGAAATATCCATATCATTATGAGTCTTTATCATCTTTGGACTAGCTTGGAATTTATGTTGATAGTTGAAAATCATGTAAAACAGACACTATTGGAAATTCCAATAAAAACCTATAACTGTGCAAAAACTGTAATGCTACCGGAATTTTCGATAGCGCTATGTTTCTTTTTCAAAGATGCACAGTAAATACTTGAAAATCCTGTGCAGATCAATATATTCTGAAACTTGAGTTGTTGTTCAAAAATGTACTTAGTAAGAAAAAAGGTATTTTATTAGGAAACCTGTTTACCTCTCTTCCATATGGGTTGCAACTTTTGCAAGCTTGTCCAAGTATGTTTGTTTGTCAATAGTTGATTTTGACCTTGTGGCCCTGGTGATTATTTATTTTACAATGGTCTATTTCTCTTCTGAACCCTTTTGAATTTTTCTTCTTTTTCAGGATGTTGTTTGCTGACCTGAAGGGGATTTACCATTATCTTTATTTTTGGACTCACTAATCTCTGAAATTGAAGGATTTAAAGTCTCTAACCCTTCAGTTTGCCTCTCTATATCTATGAATTATGTTAGCAAACTTGGATTATGCAGGGATTTAGATTTTATCCTAAACTTGTTGTTGTCTCTTGTGTTTATTTTCCTACTACTAGAAACTGGTTTTGCATATTTTTTCCTTCACTTGCTGCTAATATCATGCCCTGCATATTTTAGGAGCTCCTCATTAGACTTAGTGGGTTTATATTCCTTCTAAATACTTTGTTGATTTTTTACTTCTGAAACTTCCAGTAGCAAGATTTTTTTGCAGTTACAAAATTTATTCTCCGTGCTCTAGTATAAACCTTGGGAAAAGGAGAAATGGGAGGCACCATCTTGATTGATTTTGGCTTTCTAGTTGATGAAACTTCTCCTTACTCCAACTTATTTTCAACCTTGGCTAAAGGAGATTTTTCTTTTCTGCCTTTAGCATTTTTTTCGATGTTCTCCTTCTTAGCATTTCTCTTAGTCCTCTTAACAATTGATGAAGTAGTTAGCTTTTTATTTTTCCCTTTCTACTTGGCAGGCTGAGGATGTTTCTGTGAGGTTGTAGATAGTTGAGTTGGAATATCTAGTGTAGGTGCAGGTTGCCTACCCTCTAAAACATAAAATGTTCCCATGACTGGTTTCCTTTCCCGACTTCTTCCTCAACCAATACTTTAATAAGAGCTTCATGATATAAGCTATACTATGATGCAACTATATGTGTTTGTATCCTAGTTGAAATCTTTGTCATTGAGCTCTTCAGCAGAAATAATGGTAGGTTGAGGGTCTTCATACCTGCAATATGAAACAAAAATTTCACATGATAAAGAAAAAAAACATAATACCTCCTCTCACGGGTAAGGTAAATCTTGATGAGCTTGACAGTCTTAGCCCATTCATTCTTGAGGTAACTGCTAGGAATTCCATTAGCCCAGTTAGGGTCTCTGTGTCCATATTTGGTGAAACTGTGTAGGTCTCCTCCAGTGATGACTTGGCCCTTAAACCATTTTTATCATTCTTGTGGAAGGTTGAAAGCTTCATCAATAGACTCTGTTGATACCTGCAATCTGAAGCCATATACATTTGCTTCCTGTCCATTAAAAGAGATTTAAAATTCCTTAAAAAACTCCTAAATGAGAGCTTCCTATTCTTGAACACAATAGATACCACCCTGCCTAAACAAAGAACCTTTTCTCATTCGGATTGGCATCAACTAGATTAGCTCCTTGGGGTTCAATGAATTTTAGTTTTCCTCCTTTCTTAGTCCCCTTTAGTAATAAATAAGGTTGTCTAATGAAATCTAATAGGTGTTAATATTAGGGAAGCTCACCTAATGGGTGTTTCTCTATCTTGAATGAAAACTATCTAAAATCAGGCTCTCCTTCTTCAAGAAACTCATTGGAGTTGCTCATTCAGCAATAGTCAAACTCGAAACTAATGGTTTTCCCTTTATTACGGTGGTTTAAAAATATATGTTGGTTCACCTTTCCATGCATGATATTTTTCATAATGGGAAATATCTTAGATCGTAGAATACACCTTGTGGTATTCATGATTAACTTCAGTTGGCTGCAATGTTTCAGATTATATGCTACAGGTGGCTAGAGTTGAACGGAGCTGGAGCTACCAGTCACCTCCATTGTATCCTTATTACAGGTCTAAAATTTCAGCAGCGTTCACACGTGATCAATCCAAACGATCATCACATTAAAACTACAGATCCACGATCTACCTTAACACTTAATACGTA
This sequence comes from Pinus albicaulis, assembly GCA_034641835.2. Taxonomy (NCBI): domain Eukaryota; kingdom Viridiplantae; phylum Streptophyta; class Pinopsida; order Pinales; family Pinaceae; genus Pinus; species Pinus albicaulis. The sequence goes on along the minus strand of CM076576.1, from coordinate 321,551,579 downwards.
CCTCGACATGTGGATGTAACGACTCAGCTAGCACATAGGAAAAACAACGGTTAGCTTTAACAACTACGGATTAACACCTAGCTTGCTCCACATATAACCACGACTCAACTTAACATCACTCAACGTAAACCTTTCCTATCATGTGACCTAACTCATGATAAAACGTTTAAAATGTAGTTGATAACAGGAACACGTGGCTTAACACAAAAGCGGACACGCCTTTTATTTTTTATTTTTAAACAGGGGAGGTTATTGGAATTTCCAGTAGCATCGGATAAAAGAAAAATAGACATACAAAAAAATTAAAATAGACTGTCTAAAAAGGCTAAAGAGACGCTACCAGAAATTTCGGTATGATTCTAATTTTTTTTTAAATTTACAAATTTAATCTGAAAAATAAAAAATTTAAAACATACTCATGACTTAGCATAGAACTATGCTAACACCCACCATGTTGAATCTAGTTCCACTACTGCTCCTTTAAGTCCCATATCTAATTTAATAATAAACATATAGTTTAGAACAATATAAATAATGAAAATGGATCTAGTGAACCAAGCGATGAAAAATGTAGTGGAATTAACTAGTTGGTTATTTATTCATGATAATGCAAAAATATCATTTGGTTAACCCATTAGCTTTAGAATGTGGGTGGTAAGTATATAAATTAGTAAAATTGAGACTATAATAGCAAATAAAACAAGCTAAGAATGTTTCATATATACTCGCATCATGTGATATTATTGAGCTCCACAAGTTTGGCCACCTAGGGTTTCGAGTATATATCGCTGCTCTTATTACATCTAATGGAATGGAAAACTATAGTTTCTATTTGGGTCCAAGCAGAGCATTGTTTGTATGTGCCTCCAAATCTTGACATGGCTAGAGAGGCCATTGTTTCCATTGACCCTTCCCCTCCGTGAGATATATTGCCTCCAGGGTGTGTTCAATTTTTTGTGCTCCTTGATGCTTTGGAAATCCATCCTATAGCTATTCCTTTCCAAAAGGATGACATGATTTTAGATGTTATACCATTCTATGACACAATGATTATTCCAATGAATAATTTTTTAATTCGAAAGACTAGCTTGAATCTCAATCCCTAATCAACACATGAGAAAAGGATTTAGGATTATATAGCAATATTTACATTCAAATCATGGGGTCTATTTTCCATAAAGGTCATTGGATCTCCTATAATCATTTGTAGTCACAATATTTTCCAAAATATTGGAAACCCAAAAGATATTAAATTTGAACAATTTAATTGTATCAGATTCTCTCACAAACCCCTTAGATCGTAGTTTGAACATAGTTCTATTGTACATTATAAATGTTGGTAGTTCAACCAAATAATCCAAAAAACATACATGATATACAAGTGGGGCGAGATGGTTTGATCACTCTAAGACCCATGTGTGGTAGCTATTGATCACTGCTAATTTGGGATTGGGTGTTGGAACATATAATTCATTGCAATACTTAAGCTGGTGACTTATCAAGTGGGTGGCTAGGAAAGATGAGTTATTACAATAGTTATCAATGGTGTTTGAAAATGCAACTATAGGACCAGATAATCATTCATAATAAAAATTTTATTTCTACAAGTGTGCAATATTTAATTTTGTAGTCAAGATATGATATCATGAAACGTGAGGGTTGGGGTATGATGGAATAATAAGAGCATGAAATGAAAGGGTATATGTGTCAAAGATAAAAGAGAATAGATTAATGTTTTAGTGGTATTTCTTAATGTGACAGTAGTATTATATCCCTTGGTGCTCAACCGACATACAATTGGATAGAAGTCCACGAGACTAATGAGAGTCTCCTCTTGAGAATATTTGTGACAATAGTAAACTCCATCTCTAGAATTAACAAATTTTTCCTAGAAATGTTTGTTACAACACCTTGTATACCATCATGCCCTTGATAATATACAACATGTATATAGTATACATCTTTCCTTAGGGTTGGGAGAAATTGAGGATATAGTAAGATAAGATAATATTTGAGTCTACAGACATTCAAAAAAGTATTTAGAAGGAATATAAACCCACTAAGTCTGATGAGGAGCTTCTAAAAGATGCAGGGTATGATATTAACAGCAAGAGAAGGAAAAAATATGCAAAACCAGTTGATGGTAGCAGGAAAAGGCACACCAGACACAACAACAAGTTTAAGATCAAATCTAAAGCCCTGCATAATCCAAGTTTGCTAACACAAGTCATAGATATAGATGTAGTTTGAAGGGTTATAGACTATAACTCCTTCAATTGCAAAGACTAGTGAGTCCAAAAAGAAAGATAAGGGTCAAGCCCCTTCAGAATAGAAAACCAAATCCTCAAAAGGAAGAAAATTTCAAAAAGGTTCAGAAGAGAAAAAGGCTATTTTCAAAGAAATAAACAGCAGGACCACAAGGTCAAAATCAACTGTTGACAAACAAACAGACTTGGACAAGCTTGCAAAAGTTGCAGCCCATATGGAAGAGAGGTAAAAGGGTTTCCTAATAAAATACCTTTTTTCTTACTACATACATTTTTGAACAACAACTCAAGTTTCAGAATATATAAGTCTGCACAGGATTTTCAAGTATTTGTTGCACATTTTTTAAAAGGAAACAGAGCGCTACTAGAAATTTAATGTTCCTAATTTAGCTTCAGCTAATAGGAATATTAATTTTTCTATTGGAATCTAGAAGCATGAATAATTGAGCAAGGAGGCTCATAATTTGCTCAAGTATGAATAAAAATCCCTCCTAGTGTGAAAGGGGATCATGTAATAACTAGTTCAAACATCCACATGTGTGAACAAGGTTTAAACTATGTGGGCAAGGTCAATTTTAACCAATTCAACATAAATTACTCTCAAAGAAGTGGATTCTAAATAAAGTCGGATCAATGTGAATAGGGATCAAATCCAGCTAGATAAAATGAAGGAACCTTGAGTGTGAAAAGGGACGAGGCATGAAGAATCATTCAAGGTTGACCAAGTCAACAAACTGTCTAGATGCATTGAACCATCTTGTTGGACAACGCAATTTTTGTGGAGGAGCCTTTGCATGGAAGCAACCTCATAGTGGGTGGGACCCTTGGTGAGGAAGCTCATCAATTATATAATGAAGGAGATGGAAAGCATATGGAAATATTGGAGATTAAATTTTCATGAGGTCTGCTTAGACTTCCTACATATTTAGCTTTTCAACTAAGTTGCTACACTGCTTAGTGCAAGGGTTTGCCCGGGTGGGGATTCCCTACTCTTTCTTGGAGATCTTGTTTGATAAATCTAAGAGGAGGTTTCTGATCTGCATTTTCCACTACCTGGTGTTGGGCCAAGCACCTACCTTCAACAAAAATGCATTCCCTTTAGAAAATTGCGTTATTTCTTAAGGTGTGCAGTGGAAGGGGTGAAAACCCCATTTTGAGGAGCTAGTTTCCCAAGAGGAGGATCAAACTTTCTTTGGGAAAGCTAGGAGAAGCATCTACAACCATTTCTTTGATTTTTCAGCCATATATTGCAGAGCTTCAGCCATACATCATTATTCAGCCACATATTTGCAGCATCTTTCTCTTGTATATCTTCTTTTGTCAAGAAACCCTTGCTGGGTCTTCTTGGATCGGTGTGAAAGAGATTAGATCTCTGTTTTTGTACATCATTGAGTATTATAATAATATTATCAGATGTATTTCTCCATTTTCTGAGTTAACCTCTCTTTAGACTGCACAGTCACTTGTGCAACTACTCCGGCATTTTGCAGTCTTGGGGTTTTGGAAATTTTTAGCTGTCTTGAGCATGGGAGGCCTGTTTAACTAGGCTAAAGGCATTTTTTTCTGAAAATATTTTTCATGCATGTCCTATATTTACTAATATAAAGGACACAACCATTATTTTTCACGGTTATAGCTCAATATTCAGAAAATAACGTTTTGGGGCCAAATATGTTGTTTTTCCCCACTTGGTGAATTGTATAAAGGCATAGTTTGTTTTTGTGATTGTTCTATGAAGGTCATGTGTTTAAATACATTATATCAGATGATCACTTATTGTTCTCCAACTTTGGAATACCTTAAGGTATTCTTATTGTTGTAGAAAATTCTAGATTTGGAATATTACAGTGGTATCAGAGCAACAATCTTGGCTCATCCTGTGAGCCCAAGCATTATGGAGACTTCTCATGGGGAGGAGGAGATTTGTAGAATAAATCAGAGCAAACCCTTGTTTTCTAGAGAAAGGAGGTTCTCAAAACTTCTCTTGACAAATCTGCAGGGCAAAAGCAAGGGCATCAAAGGAGTGAGGATGGAAACACATGAAGATCCCTCAACAAAATCTATACAGGAGGAAGATTCTAAGTCCTCATCTTTTGGATATGAGCACTCAACCATATCATCATATCTACGACGTTCTATCAGCAATTTCTTCATTAAGTGGAAGAAATGATATGTGCCAAAGAGAGATACTCTTGGTGATTATTTGCAGGAATATGAAGATTAATCTGAGGAGTTCAAAGATCACTTGAATTTCCAAGGGTTTTTCCAAATGAAGGAAAATAACACAAGGAGCAAGAAGCAAGGTGAGGGTAGATTCTTTCTATCCACTTTTGATGGATCACCTCTATGTCTAGCTAGGGCTTGGGTGAAGGAGCTAGACACCTTTGTGCATCAACATCAAGTTTCAGAATGTGAAGCCATCAAAGTAGCAGCACTGCATTTTGAGGGTAAGGCCTATGCTTGGTGGTTGTTTGAATCATTTTCCTTAAAGAATGCAAATACATTTACTTATGAAAATTTCATTAGAATATTAGTAGAAAGATTTGATGATATTTCATGTGAAACATCTTCTATTGCAACTATCAAACCACATCAAACAAAACTTTTTCATGAGTTGGAAGGGTCCATAAATCCAAATCCATTTCTGAAAACCAATGAAGAGGAGGTGAGCTTGTTTGATGCTTTTCCAAGAGAAATATCTCCTTTGGATGAAGGGATTTCTTCTCAAAGGAAAGACATGAAGACCCCTTCTTCAAAAGAAGACCGAGATTTGAGGTCTCTTGTTGAAGATAAGGCAAGTTCAACTATTAAAGAGGAGAAAGGGAAGGTAGGGGAGAATAACGCAGTCATGACAAGGGCACCTCAAGCACCTCATGGAGAAGAGGATGGAGCACTTGCTCCAAGAAAAGAAACTCTTGCACTCTTGCAACGAGTTCCAAAAGGTCTCACACATGGAGCTCTTGGCATAACACATGAGCAGCATGTACTTTCATTTCCAAGTGATGGGATCTTGAAGTTAGGAGGAGGAAAAGAGGAGGAATGGCATCCTAAGATGGAGAGCATGAACTCTTCTCTATCTTAGAGTTTGAAAGAAAAAATAAGGAAAGAGGACCCATGAAACAAAGGTAGGGGAAAATCTATCCATCTACATTCACATCCTGCTCTATGCCTTGATGCCTCTTTGCAAGGAGGCATTTCAGAAAGAAGACCTCCTAATTGGAGGGAAATTAAAGTGTTATCTCAACTATATACAGTAGCAACATATTTGTTTAAAGAGGGAACCTTGGAAGGAGCCACTACAATGCTGAAAATCATTTATGGGAGGCTAGGCAAATTTCTGAAATTAACCTTGTTTTCTTCCATTCACCTATTTGTGTTGGAGGGGATAGATTCAGAAATTTGTGTTGATATGAGCATAGTATTAAAAGGCTACTCCATAGCCTTGGGGCAGCAAAGGATACTCCAATATATAATGAAGATTTCTGAACATAACTAAAATTAATTTCATTTTTGCATGCAGGAGCAAAGAGGTGGAAGTTTTTGAGAAAGATAACCTTTCAAGGGAAGGGTGACTTTCCTAAACTTCAATCTCTTCTTGAGCAAGATCAGCTGCAAGAGGGGCAACAAAAGAAAGTTTGGAATACTCCAACATGTGACAAATGAATCATTTCATACTTCTACAGTGTTGTCAATGTTGGGAATCCTAGACCCTTATTGGGAGTCCCAACTCTTGATGGAATATTCTAAGGACCTATTCACATGTAAGGTTCTTGATGGGCAAGCCATGGATGAAGAGTATGAGGTAGTTAATGGAATCATTTATGTTCATGATCAGATCTACTTAACCAAAGATTCCAAACTCGAGAATAAACTACTTGACACAACCTATGAGGTCTTGTTTTCAAATCCCACTGGCTTCATAACAACATATCGTGCTATCTTAGATGGATTTATGTGGGAGAATTTCAAGGAAGAGATGCACTCTCATATGAGTAATTGCATGGATCATTTTCTGGTTGAGGAGGAACATAGTTCTTGGGAAGAGTTATCATTATCACCTCCTTATTCATTGAGTGTGAGAGGGAGCTCATCCATGAGCTACCTTGCTGATTTTAAACAAGTGTATGACAAACATTGTATTGCTGAATCTCATGATGTATCTATTATATACTTGTATTTTCTTAACACTCATGTGCAGGTCTTGGCCCCAAAAGGGGGCACTTTTTTTGATGGGCTTCATGGGCCACTTTGGGCCATGAACAATGGTGATGTTGGCCATTCTTTGGGAGGTCTTGTAGAGATGATGTACTCTTCATGGTGTGATTCATTAACACCAACCATCATACACCTTCTCCAAGCATGTAAGAAGGATGGGGCAGCAAACAAGTGTTGGGGAAAACGCTTGTCATATTATTTTTCAAGGCAGTTTGGAGTAAAACTACGCTGGTTGCACTTGAGGGACCATTGTCCTTCTCCCTTATTGTATATGGAAGCTAGCATGATCTTACTTATGATCCCACATGCTGAAGATTTTCTTATTTTTGTTGGGAACATGGTTGGAGGAGAGGCACATTTGTTGAGTGTGTATTTGGGGGAAGAGAGCCCCTACTTTTTCTACACTACATGTTCCAAGGGGAGCATGAAAAACTATATGGCCACCATTTCATATTACTTGTTTCTTTATGATGTGGACCATATGTTTCGTTGGAGCACTTGGGGCATGCCTCTCATGAGAAAGTGGGAGGAGCTTTTCTATGAATTACCAAGCTGGAGGGTGATTCATTTTATTTGGATGATAGCATGGAGGGGGGAGACCTCCATTGATGATGAAATTCCACATGATTGTCATCATTTCTTTCTTGAGAAGGCCATGGATAAGCAAGGAGGTTTCCATAACAACCTTATTTTATATCATGATGAGAGCCATTGGGTTTATTCAAAAAAGGCCAACTTGTATACTTGGGAGGAGCCATTGGGAGATGGAATTTTTGCATAAATTTTGAAGCAATGGAGGAGACTATGTGATGAGAGGGCCACAAGAGGAAGAGGGGAGATTTTGCAGCACCCTTGCAGTTGCTTGAGGACAAGAAACATTTGGGAGGGGGAGACTGTAATGTTCCTAATTTAGCTTCAACTAATAGGAATATTAAATTTTTCTTTTGGAATCTATATGCATGAATATTTGAGAAAGGAGGCTCATAATTTTCTCAAGTATGAATAAAAATCCCTCCTAGAGTGAAAGGGGATCATGTAATAACTAGTTCAAGCATCCACATGTGTGAACAATGTCTAAACTATGTGGGCAAGGTCAAGTTTGACCAAGTCAACATAAATTTCTCTCAAAGAAGTGGATTCTAAATAAAGTTCGCTCAATGTGAATAGGGATCAAATCCAGCTAGATAAAATGAAGGAACCTTGAGTGTGAAAAGGGACAAGGCATGAAGAATCATTCAAGGTTGACCAAGTCAACAAACTATCTAGATGCATTGAACCATCTTGTTGGACAGCACAATTTTTGTGGAGGAGCCTTTGCATGGAAGCAACCTCATAGTGGGTGGGACCCTTGGTGAGGAAGCTCATCAATTATATAATGAAGGAGATGGAAAGCATATGGAAATATTGGAGATTATATTTTCATGAGGTCTACTTAGACTTCCTGCATACTTAGTTGTTTATCTAAGTTGCTGCACTGCTTAGTGCAAGGGTTTGCCCGGGTGAGGATTCCCTACTCTTTCTTGGAGATCTTGTTTGAGAAATCTAAGAGGAGATTTATGATCTACATTTTCCACTACCTGGTGTTAGGCCAAGCACCTATCTTCAGTAACAATGTAGTCCCTTCATAAAACTGCATTATTTCTTAAGGTGTGCAGTGGAAGGGGTGAAAACCCCATTTTGAGGAGCTAATTTCCCAAGAGGAGGATCAGCTTTTCTTTGAGAAAGCTTGGAGAAGCATCTACAACTAGTTATTTTCTTTTTCAGCCATCTATTACAGAGCTTCATCCATACAGCATTATTGAGCCACAGATTTGCAGCAGCTTTCTCTTGTATATCTTCTTTTGTCAAGAAACCCTTGCCGAGTCTTCTTGGATCTGTGTGAAAGAGATTAGATCTCTGTTTTTGTACATCATTGAGTATTATAATAATATTATCAGATATATTTCTCCATTTTCTGAGTTAACCTCTCTTTATACTGCGCAGTCACTTGTGCAGCTACTCCGGCATTTTGCAGTCTTGGGGTTTTGGCAATTTTTAGTTGTCTTGAGCATGGGAGGCATGTTTAACTAGGCTAAAGGCATTTGTTTCTGAAACTATTTTGCATGCATGTCCTATATTAACTAATATAAAGGAAACAACCATTATTTTTCACTTTTATAGCTCAATATTCAGAAAATAATTTTTTAGGGCCAAATATGTTGTTTTTCCCCACTTGGTGAATTGTATAAAGGCATAGTTTGTTGTTGTGATTTTTTTATGAAGGTCATGTGTTTAAATACATTATATCACATGATCACTTGCTGTTCTCAAACTTTGGAATACCTCAAGTTATTCTTATTGTATTGGAAAATTCCATATTTGGAATATTATAGGAAATTACAGTGGCATTACGATTTTTGCGCAGTTACAGTTTTTTATCAAAATTTCCGCTAGTGCCTGTTTTAAATGATTTTTGTCAACTATCTGTAGAAATTCTAAGCCAATCCAAAGATGATAAAGACTCGTAATGATATGGATATGTCAAGTGATGGTTGATAAGTGGTTATGAGGTTGTTAAAGGTCACATTTAATGAAGACACATGGTTGTTGAAGAACCAAGGTCATGGAGAGAAAAATCAGCAGAAAAAGGGTTAGCATATTAGCACACTCAGCAGCAGATTCCAAACTGTCATCTCTTCTCTTATCTACATCTTCCCTGTTAGTTATATTTTGATAGGATATATCTTTAATGTCCTATAACGCCTATGTAATGTGAGGAAGAGTGGTTCCTTCTTTTTAGGAGAGATGGAGTTGGTGCCTCTCTGTCTATAAATATCATTTGTAAATACCATTTTAGGGTTGGATTTTGGTCGACCTGAAGACATATCATAATAAATAAAACTCCTTTTTGTACTTCATGATGGAGGATTTTGTGATTCAAGTACTATCTAATGTATGGTGTGTTTCTCTCATTGTTTTATTCTTCTTATTTATGAGTTGCAACAACTAGTAAGGTGTGAATAAGAGAACTCTTAGAGGATCTATTAGTTAATTATCTACTGTTTAGTTTCTTGCAAATCATATATATGTTGTGTAGATAATTTTAGTGAAGGTTTCATGAAATATTTATGAAATAATTTATGCATGTACTATGCTTTCTAAATGTTGTTTCCTTTACATAAAACATAGTTTGTGTAAAAGGCCATTCTTGTAGTTGTGTGACTGATTGCGAATATGCATATTTCTTAGATTGAGTACCACCTATCTGTCATCTTTCATTTGTTACAATATGCTCCCCTATACTTCCAATTTACCCATACAATTTGTACTTTCCACAACTTTCCAAATGCATGAAAGTCTAAAAAAATAAAAAATCATTTCAAACTCTTTAAGAAGCCATCCCACCACTCAAAACCTTTTACTTTGAAATGAACTATGATGTGTAATTCTTTCTCCTTTTGGAGTCAAGGAGTGACTCACGCTAAAAGTGAGTGTATGAAATTAGCCTATTTATTTATGTTACCTAAGGAGGTCTTCCCCAAACATGGACTGGATTCTCAAGTAATGCATTCATAGACTTGCGACTTTCCGTTAAATTATCTATTGTGTCAGGTGTCATGATATGTTTAGAGACTTGGTATTACCAAGTAATACTCTTCTTGAAAAATCATCTACCATATCAAAAAGTCACATTTTATTCTCTTTCTATCTGCATGAATGTTAATAGTTTGGAAATGCTATTAGTGGGATTCTATATTGCAAATTGTGAGAGAGTTTCCAACAAGTTAGGAACTAGAAATGGAAAAGGAGTGAAATTTTTGTTACTGGTTCCACTAGTACTTCAATTTCCATAGGTATTGTGTTTTGAGTGCTCATTGTGATTCTTCACGGTGAATTTGCATTGTTTTTCACAAGCAGTTCAATTATCATTGATACATTTGGAAATTTTGTTTGCATTTAACATACTCTTAAACAGTTTTTAGTCAGTACCATCAAGGGTGGAATTTGGATTGGCATAGAATTATATTGTTTCCTACATCAATATTGGGTGTTACTATTGATCAGGAGATCACGTCCATTGTTCAAAAACGCTAAAAAATGAAAGTGCTCAACTGAGTTTGCAACCTGAGCGATCGGAAATGTCTCGTCACTGCGATTCTGGCGCCATGAATGATTCACAAAACAGAGGTCGTATGAAAAATTTATTAAGGTTTCAAAGGCCCAGTAAACTCCAAAAAATGACATTTTGACCCATTTTGACTTTATATAAAAAAATTTCAAAAAAATTATATTATTGAAAATTATTTTATTATATATTTTTTATGGCCAATCAGCGGGCACCACACGGCCAACTCAGAGGCTTCCACGTCTCCCTAGGCCGGAGGATGAAGATTCATATAAAATTGTTTGGAGAGCTTGGGGTTTGAACGGGGGAGCTCTCGCTCGACAGTGCAGCACCCGACCATCAGGCTACACGAAGTTTCTTAACCTTAAGGGGCACGACTTACCTTTAAACTTTAACTTTGATTTCGTTGGCGGAAAAAGGGGGTTAGCCCCTAAGGGCTAGCCCCCACTCCATGTGACCAGGGCTTGGAACTGCAACCTTAATCAAACTGCAGCCTACAAACTGTAACCTCGGGCGTCATTTGCGTTGTGGTCACATACTTATCCGCAATATTTTTTTGTGATTGCTAGTTCTGGCAGAGATTCTGGCAGAAACGCTAATTTCGGCGGCAAAGCCATATTTTTCGGACTTAACTTGAGTTCCCCCAGTTTTGGAGGAGCTTTCCTAGGGGACATTGGGCAGTTTCTTGTTTTGGCCATAAATACTTGTATATTCGAACAACTTTGATGAATGAATAGTCAATTTTGGGTATTCTCGTTATTCTGAACACATTTGCAAAGGTTTCAGTGCCTTCAAAGGTAATCTTGTGTAGGTTAAGCTTCAGGAGAGGTCAAGTAGCCACTAGGGCCACTAGGGTGTTTTCAGTTTTTTGAGCATCCATTATTTGTTTTCTGCAGATGAATAGTCATTCATGACTAGTTCAACCATTCTGAAGCTATTTTACAGAGAGAAAAACAATTTGAGGCTTTTATTCACATGTACTTACCATTCTTGAGCAATAAGATATGAGGTACATGCCATTGGGAGCTGAACCAACAGATGTAGCCCACAAGGGGTGAACTGCTTCATCAAATTGCTGAGTATTGTCATATGTGAAGCTTTATTACTTGTTATTTACTGTTGCACAGTGTTATACAAGCTAATTTACATACTTTAACCTCACACAAAAATTTGTTTAACTAAGTTAAAACCATTTGTTTAACCTGAAAACTTCAGAGAACCTTATGCACACAATTTAGTTACTGTTTGGATACTTAGCACACAAAAATTAATACATTCCATTCAGATCAAGTTGGTATCAGAGCTCAGGTTGAGCATTAGGTTGAGTTAGAGTATTTTCTTTGTTTAATCATTTGTGCAAAGAATTTGATTAATAGTTTGTAGAGTTTTAATACTTACTAAGTGAAGCTTAAGAGAGGAGAAGGTGAATTGGTGAAAGTTAAAAGTAATCCTCAGCCAAGGAGGGCAAGAGTGCCATTATCTCCACCTTCAATTTCACCTCAAAGAGAAGCAGAAGAAGCCATAATCATGAATTCAAGATAAGGAGAAATTCCTAAAGAAGTTGATCCCAAGGAGGAATAAAGTGTGTTCAAAAAAGCATTTCTTGACTTAATTGAAATGGTGAGAGCCCTTTATCAAGAAAGGAATGAAAGACTAGAAGGAGAAGGATCTAAACTTCAGAAGGAAGGAGAAGGATCTTCAGAAGGCCATAATGATGAAGATAAATCCAAGAAGGGTAATGGAGGAAATGGAGACAGTGGAAATTCACCATCATCACCCTCATCTTCATCTTCATCAACCTCTACTTCACCTTTAGTACATCAGCCATACAAATCAAAGAACACTGGTAAAAATACTTTTCTAAAACTTGATATTAAGTTTGAATTGACAAATTTTGATGGTGAAGTTAATGCAGAAATGATAGATAATTGGATTAGGGAATTAGAGGTCTATTTGAGAATTCAAAATTTTCATGATGATGACACCAAAATCCAAGTAGCTTCATTGATAATGGAAGGTGCAACACTTGTTTGGTGGGAAGCCAAGACAAAGGAGGGGATCAAGAGATATGGTAAGATTATCTTATCATCGACTAATTTCATTAGTACAATAAAAAACAATTTTATCCATTAGCTCACATGCAAAAATCCATAATGGACTGGAAAAAATTTAAACAATTAAAAGGACAAAATTTACAAGTATATACCCAAGAATTTATAGGAAGAGCTCTTTTACTAGGAATAGATTTGCATAGCCAAGACACTTTTCTCAAGTATATAGGACGTTTACATACTTACCTAAGACATATGATTCTCATGTTTAACCCTACAAGCTTAGATCAGGTTTGTGTTCAAGCCACACGTTTAGAGGAAAGGGGAAAACAAAACTTAGAAGATAATGAGGAAAGTGAGTTTAAAGGCAAATGGAAGAAAAAGAGAAATGAAAATACTAGAAAAGTGAATGGAAGATTCTTCTGCAAACACTATTCTAAAACTAGCCATGATGAGGACCATTGCTTGAAACTTCATCTAGAGTTGAAACCAGAAATTTTTAAAGCCAAAGAAAAAACCAAGGAAAAAGGCAAGACAATTGCAATAGTTGAACAAGACCTAGGGTCAAATTTGGGAGATGAAACAAAAATCATAGCTATGGCACTAAACAAAATAAAGGGGAAAGAGAATGAAAATAAACCCAGTTCTAGTATTTCTAACTGTCACATATATGCTCCAAGTGAAGAAAAGAGAATTGAATTGTTTCATATGAGGGTCATTTCCAAACATACCAAGGTTGACACACTATTTGACAGTGGGTCGCAAGCAAACCTTATTTATGAATACTTAGTCAAGAAAATTAATCTTGAGACCATTCCACATCCGAAACCATATCCACTTGGTTGGATTTATAAGGATGCAAATTTACAGGTTTCAGAGAAGTGCAAGTTGCGCTTTGCAACAAGAAGACATTTCATTGAGACAATTGAATTAGATGTTGTTCCGCTTGATATAACAGGTATGGTGTTGGGCAGTCCTTACTTGTATGATAGAAAATATATCTTCCATCACCATTAGAACAAGTACCATTTATTCAAAGATGGTAAGTAGTACATTGTGAGAGTTCATCGCAAGAAACTAGACTCTTCATTAGTTAATGCTGGGCAGATGAAGAGGCTCGTCAATGCAAGTCAAAACTTGAAATTGATGATGATTAAACAAAGAGAAGTTTTACATAATCCTTTTCATGTAAATGCTGATATAAATAATGAGTTGTTTTAGTCTGAAAGCAGGTTGTCTTTGAAAGAAGATGACAAGAAGTTCCTGCAATTGACTTTGGTGTTGAATGGTGTTGAAAAAAAAGTGTCAATGCAAGAAGTTGCAAAGGTCCAAGAGAGGGAAAAGAAACTCGAAAAAGAGGGCACAAGATTCAGTAATGTTCATTGCTAGTTTCAGAAAGGCATGGTACAATGGAAAAGAAACTTGGTCAGGAATTGACACAAGTTCAATTTAGCAAAAAATCACCATAAGGACAGGATGCAAGGTGAAAGTAATTTTAAGTTTCCTTTGATTATAGACCACTGTAGAAACATTATGTTTACTACAAAGTTAATTTTTTGTTCTGCAAGTTTCGGAAATGTGCAGCATGACAAGTTCAAAGTTAGCAACGGTTGGTCAACATAATCAAGGAAAAATTTGATGTTTCATGAAAAGCTTCAATTAATGAAATTAGGGAAATTTCAGTGGATTAAGATTGGAATAGCGGGAACACATTCTCCTCATCTTAAAGTTCAGTAGTCCAGAGAGCTTTTGGGGTCCAAAATATTCCAAGTGGGGAGGTGTGATTAGGAGATCATGTCCATTGTTCAAAAATGATCAAAAAGGAAAGTGATCAAAAGAGTTTGCAACCTGAGCGCCCAGAGAGGTCTCGTTGTTGAAATTCTGATGTCGTGAATGGTTTGCAAAATAGAGGTCGTATGCAGAAGTTATTAAGGTTTGAAAGGCCCAGTAAACTCCAAAAAATGACATTTTGACCCATTTTGACTTTATATAAAAAAAATTCAAAAAAAATATATTATTGAAAATTATTTTATTATATATTTTTTATGGCCAATCAGCGGGTGCCACATGTCCAGCCCAGAGGCTGCCACGTGGCCCTAGGTGAGAGGATGAAGAGTCATATAAAATTTTTTGGAGAGCTTAGGGTTCAAATGCGGGACCTCTCGCCCGATAGCGCAGCGCCTGACCGCTCGAGCTACATGAAGTTTCTTAACCTTAAGGGGTGTGTCTTAACTTTAAACTTTAACGTTGATTTCATTGGCAGAAAAAAGCATCCATCCCCCACTCAATGTGAACAGGGCTCGGAACTTCAACCTTAATCATACCGACGGTCTATAAACTGTATCCTCCGGCGTCAGTTGCACGTTGGTCACATGCTTATCCACAACATTTATTGTATCTATTAGTCCTGGCAGATATTTTGGCGGAACTGCTAATTTTGGCGACAGAGCCATATCTATCGGACTTAACTGGAGTTCCTCCATTTTTGGAGGAGCTTTCCTAGGGGACATTGGGCAGTTTCTTGTTTTGGCCATAACGCCTTGGATATTCGACCAATTTTGATGAAATAATAGTCAATTTTGGGTATTATCGACATTATAAACACATTGGAAGAGGTTTTAGAGCCATCAGAGGTCATATTGTGCAGTTTTAGCTTCAGGAGAGGTCAAGGAGCCATCATGGCCACTAGGGTGTTTTCAGTGTTTTGAGCATCCGTTATCTATTTTCTGCAAATGAATAGTCATTCCTGACTAATTCAATCATTCTGAAGCTATTTTTACCTATAGAACATCCATTTGAGGCTTTTATTCATATGCACTTACCATTTTTGAGCAATAAGATATAAGGGACATGCCATTGGGAGCTGGACTAGGAGATGTAGCCCAGAAGGGGTGAACTGCTTCCTCAAATTATTGAGTATTGTCACATGTGATGCTTTATTCTCTGTTATTTACTGATGCACAGTGTTATACAAGCTAATTTACATGCTTTAACCTCACACAGAAATCTATTTAACTAAGTTAAAACCATTTGTTTAACCTATAAACTTAAGAGAGCCTTATGCACACAATATAATTATTGTTTGGATACTTAGCACAACAAAACTAATGCATTCCATTCAGATCAAGTTGGTATCAGAGCTTAGGTTGAGCATTAGGTTGAGGTAGATTATTTTCTTTGTTTAATCCTTTGTGCAAAGAATTTTTTTAACAGTTTTTAGAGTTTTAATGCTTACTAGGCTAAAGCTTAAGAGAGGAGAAGGTCAATTGGTGAAAGTTAAAAGTAATCCTCAGCCAAGGAGGGAAAGAGTGCCATTATCTCCACCTTCAATTTCACCTCAAAGAGAAACAGAAGAATCCATCAACATGAATTCAAGAGAAGGAGAAATTTCTAAAGAAGTTGATCCCAAGGAGGAAGAAAGAGTGTTCAGAAAATAATTTCTTAGTTTAACTGAAATGGTGAGAGTCTTTTATCAAGAAATGAATGAAAGAGTAGAAGGAGAAGGATCTAAAATTCAGAAGGAAGGAGAAGGATCTTCAGGAGGCCATAATGATGAAGATAAATCCAAGAAGGGTAATTGAGGCAATGGCGATAGTGGAAAGTCGTCATCATCACCCTCATCATCATCTTCATCAACCTCTACTTCATCTTCAGTACATCAGCCATACAAGTCAAGGAATACTGGTAAAAATCCTTTTCTAAAACTTTATGTTAAGTTTGAATTGCCAAAGTTTGATGGTGAAGTTAATGCAGAAAAGATAGATAATTGGATTAGGAAATTAGAGGTATATTTGAGCATTCAAAATTTTCATGATGATGACACCAAAATCCAACTATCTTCATTGAGAATGGAAGGTGCAACACTTGTTTGGTGGGAAGCCAAGACAAAGGAGGAGATCAAGAAATATGGTAAGATTATCTTATCATGGATTGTGTTATCACTCAAAAAATCAAAAACATCATTTTGAAAAGATTACTTATGTTCATGGGTCAAAATAGGGTTTTAGGAGTTATTTCAAGTTTGACCAAGGGAAGCATTACATTTTTTATAGTTTGATCCTACCCTAAGGTTTAAACAAATTCATTTTTAAAAGTCCTTCATGTCAAATCATTCTTCATTTTAGGATTCATTTCATTTCGCGAATTGTTTGTGCCAAAACTGCCTAATAAGCCAATAATATTTTTTTCATAGTGCATTCAGTGTAAAAAAGGCAGAAAGCACTAAAAAACTGCTGAAAGTTTCGTAGTGAAATATGAAGCAAAACTATGTTTTCTGGTTTTTACTAGTCAACTTCAAAGGATGTTTATGAGCAAATAGAAAGGTATTTTGCGAAATTGAGAGAGGTTATTTTCAAAAACATATCAAGTAACAATAACCTCTCTCACGTTTCTCACAGGTGTTATCAATTGGGAGATACAAGGCTTTCTTTAAAGCCCTATTTTTAGAAAACCGATTTTTCTTGTTTTACACATGTTTTTCAAAGGCAGTTTCTGGACAGCGGGAGATGTGTTTCAAAAAAAAAAAGAGGAGTTTATTCAAGACATAATGGCCTACAAAAACCTCCTTCAGTTTCTGAAATTACATCATGAATTAGGAGATATAGGCTCTGTCCCAAGACCTATTTTTCAAGAAAAAAAAACAAGAGAAATCTGCAAGAAATGCCTCAAGGAAGCTAGAATGAAGTGGGTTTACAGTTGGTATGGTTTGTAGATGATGAAGACAGGTATATTTTGAGTTTTTGGGAAAAACTACAGTTTTCACTTGGAAAATTATGAAAAATCTACATACTCTGCAGCTTCGTAGTGCATTCAGTGTAAAAAAGCAAAAAAGTGCTATGAAACTATTGTAGTTGTCTTTTTTGCTTCTTTTGATCAATATTAAAGGTGTTAAGGGCTGAGTTAAGAGCTTAAATTGCTATTAAATATGTTTTGAAGGATAATTAACCTTATCCAAAAGGAAATAGCTAAAAATTTTGAGGATAAAGGCTTGTTTTACAGCGCTACGAAACTACCTTACTTTCGTAGCGCACTATCTTTCAGCGTTTTTAGCAGGTTTTCGAGCGGTTTTTGGACAACTGGAAGTTATGGAAGAATTAAAGATCATGTAAATAAATTATTTAACACTCAAGGACCACAAATTAAAGATTAAAAGATAGCCTAAGTGTTTGAAGAAGAAGAAGACCATTTGCCTAAAAAACAAGGTATTGTTTCCTAGTTTTAAGGAGGTCAGTTTAGTGATCATAAAGTGATGAATCCCTCATCTAAATTCGACCATGTGACATTATACTTGTCAATGATGTAATTTCAAGTAGATAAGGTTGTTAGGATAAGGTTGTTAAAGATATTAATAAGGAGTTTGAGTCCTTTTTGAAATAGGATTGTCAAGTAGGATAGGTGTCTGTTTGTCATAAATTTTATGTTTTATGGTTATGAAAGGTGTCAGTGGACAGAAATTCGATGTATCTAGCCTAGAGAAAGATCATATCATGTTTTAAGAGGTCTATTAAAGGCCAAGAGATTGAATTGGTCAGGGGTTGGACATTTTTGGCATAACTGTGCTTGTTGTGAATTGACTACTTTTAAGCTAATACAAAGATCTTCTACTTGACCAACTTGAGATTCAGAAGTAATTTTAGTGTTTTCCTATCCTATTTGCATCTATTATATATCTCATTGTAGTGGTGTTAATCTATATTACTCATAATTCATATATTAGATGCTCTGACTTCCTATATAAGTGAACTGACTCTGTTTTTACAGTTTCATGTGTGTGTACCTTGTGACTAAAACTCTGATATGCCTCAACTTCCATGTTAAGTAGAATCACTAAATTACTGAATTTCTTTGACTCCATAAGCCCAATGTATACATGCTGATGTGATTCTCAACCTACATTTATCATTTATCTATTTATTTCCTAAATAGATTTATTCATCTATATCTTTATCCATATTAGTAACCCTTGAGAGAGCCCTCTCAGGCTAAGGAGGCTAAGTCTCAATCAAAAGATTAGGTTTGAAATAGTTACATGAGATTGTCTGATCAAGCAGCCTATCAGGTCCAATTTTGTGATAATAGACTAATTTCATTACTGTAATAAAGCAACATTTTTATCCAATAGCTCAAATGCAGAAAGCCATAATGGGCTAGCAAAATTTTAAACAATTGAAACGACAAAATGTACAAGTGTATACCCAAGAATTTAGAAGAAGAGCTCTTTTACTAGGAATAGATTTGCATAGCCAAGACACTTTGCTCAAGTATATAGGAGGTTTACATACTTACCTAAGACATACCATTCTCATGTTTAACCCTATAAGCCTAGATGAGGTTTGTGTTCAAGCCACACATTTAGAGGCAAAGGGAAAACAAAACTTAGATGGGAATGAGGAAAGTGAGTTTAAAGGAAAATGGAAGAAAATTAGAAATGAAAATACTAGAAAAGAGAAGGGGAAATTATACTGCAAACATTGTTCTAAAACTAGCCATGATGAGGACCATTGTTGAAAACTTCATCCAGAGTTGAAACCAGAAAGTTTTAAGACCAAAGAAAAAGCCAAGGAAAAAGGAAAGACGGTTGCAATAGCTAAACAAGACCTAGGGTCAGATTCAGGGGATGAAACAAAAATCATAGCTATGGCACTAAGAACATAAAGGGGAAAGAGAATTAAAATAAACCCAGTTCTAGTATTTCTAATTGTCACATAGAAGCTCCAAGTAAAGAAAAGAGAATTGAATTGTTTCATGTGAGGGTCATTTCAAAACATACCAAAGTTGACACACTATTTGACAGTGGGTCGCAAGCGAACCTTATTTCTGAAGACTTAGTCAAGAAACTTAATCTTGAGACAATTCGACATCCAAAACCATATCCACTTGGTTGGATTTGTAAGGATGCAAATTTACAGGTTTCAAAGTAGTGCAAGTTGTGCTTTGCAATAACAACACATTTCATTGAAACAATTGAATTAGATGGTGTTCCGCTTGATATAACATGTATGGTGTTGGGAATTCCTTACTTGTATGACAGGAAAGCTATCTTCCATCACCATGAGAACAAGTACCATTTATTCAAGGATGGTAAGGAGTACATTGTGAGAGTTCATCACAAAAAACTAGAATATTCTTTAGTTAATGCAGGCCAAATGAAGAGGCTCATCAATGCAAGTCAAAACTTGACATTTATGATAATTAAGCAAAGATAAGTTTTGCATAATCCTTTTCATGTAAATGATGATATAAATAATGAGTTGTTTCAGTCTGAAAGAAAGTTGTCTTTTGAAAGAAGATAACAAGCAGTTGCAGCAGTCGACTTTGGTGTCGAAACGGTGCTGAAAACAATGTGTCAGTGCCAGAAGTTGCAAAAGTCCAAGAGAGGGAAAAGAAACTTGACAAAGAGGGCACAAGATTCAATAATTTTCACTGCTGGTTTCAGAAAGGCATGGTACAATGGCGAAGAAACTTGGTTAGGAATCAACACAAGTTGAAAGAAAATTCAGTAAAAAATTTCCATAATGACAGGATGCAAGGTGAAAGTAATTTTAAGTTTCCTTTGATTATAGACCAATGTAGAAACAATATGTTTACTGCAAAGTTAAGTTGTTGTTTTGCAAGTTTCGAAAATGTGCATCATGACAACGTCAAAGTCATTAACGGTTGGTCAATGGAATCAAAGAAAAATTTGTCATTTCATGAAAAGCTCTAATTAATGAAATTAGGGAAATTTCAGTGGATTAAGATTGGAAGAGTAGGGATACAGCCTTCTAATCTTCATGTTCAGTAGTCCAGAGAGCTTTTGGGGTCTTGACCCAAGTTTGGAGGTTAATGTTTGCCAAAAAACCCCTATACTACTGGCCGTTTCGACAGTGACCTGCTTGTGCAGGCCAAAGTCTCACCTGAAGCAGTATGGGAGGGTGCTAGAACCAGGTTTCCGCACCCTGGGAGAGAGCATGTAAGTCAAGCCGGTCCGAAATTATCAAATCTATTCAGCAAGAATTTTTTCACAGGGTTTTCAATATATAACCAGAACACAGCTATCAGATCTACTTAATAGGTTCGCATCCATGTGCGTACTACCAGTTAGGATCACAGAACAGTATAATTGTAGCAATTTAATAGATCATAGATACATACACCAAAAACACAAATAGTTCGCATCTACTAACATATACTTTTCATACTTTCATATAACCTTTTTTGGTCCTGTGATTTGGCAGATTGGCATACCAAATGACAAGGCAACATGGAACCAGCCTTTAGAATTCTAGGACCTGTTAGCCACCTATAAACTTTGTTATATCAAAAGGTGGTTAAGACTTTTTGAGCCTTCAAGGAACAAATTTCATTACTAAAAATTGTTGGCTCTTGAAGACTCTTGAAGGCCTCATGCCTATCCTCTGTCCAAACTTCACCGCTATTCCCATGTTACACTTAGATATCCTGCTGATTTCCAAGCCAGAATACTGATGCAAGTACCTTTTTCCCCCTTCCCTTCTTCCAAAAACTAACCTAATTTTAACCCTTTCATCTCCCATGAAAAATCCCTCATTTTCATAATTTTCCCTTTCCCCTTCATGAAAACCCCTTGACAAGGTTGAAAACTCCTTTTTCGCCTTATCCGAACCTCTCTAACCCTTTTAAAATCATTGAAAAACTATAAAAAACCCACATTTCGGGCATATATGGGTCCTAGCCCTTTTTTCCATTGACCCTCGGTCACATTATTTCCCATGCGCCCACGGCCCCGTAATCGGGCGCCTAGCCACATAATACATATCCTGCCTCAAAAATATTAAAAACCTTATGTTATTTTCGAAACTTTGGGTTTTTAATTATTTTATTAGATTTCTGCTGGTACAAGTTTTAAATCGTTCCGCACCGTCGATCTGATCTGAAGATCGGACGGTGCAGAGTCCGTCTCCCTGTGGTCCCTGCATTCCACTAACCCTTTCTGAAAAACAACGCGGTATTCATCGCACCGCCTTTGGGCGACGACGGTTTTTCCCAATCGCCAGCGATTCCACTCATCGGGTGACACGCGTCCTGGGCACTGTTCATAAAACCTCCATCCATCGCGCGTTAACGATCGGACGTGGATGCCGCGCAATATCGTCGTACACCGTCCGATCTGGGGCGGTCCATCCAATGGCTATCGCTCACCGAAGATGCCCAACAATTAACCGGGCTATGGCGCGGCTTTCAAATAATCTCCGCTGACGGTCCATATTCCATCGCCCTGATTCAATCACCCAATCAACGTTTTCTGCTTTGACTTCCCGTTTCCGCTCCCGACCATCGATCTCTGCGCGATCGACAACTCTGATTTAAACATTTCTTCCAGCTTTCACTGCGCCTTCTCCCAATCAATCCTGACCGTTGGATGATGCCATCCAATGGCCACGCTTCCTCCACGTGTCCTCTGTAGCAATAAACCTATATATGCAGGATTTCTTAATATTTGTTTGTATTTTGCAGGGTTTAAATGGTTTCCTCACCATTTTTGAAGAAAACTCGAGGGCAGAGGATGACGATCTTCCTGCCTTCAATTCACCAAAGAAAATCATCACAGGGTGTTAAAAACATGTTTTCATCAATCATTCATGAAGCATTAATGCCACACAACCCTGCGCAGCCCTGTATATCTGCAAAAACCATGAATCGGGCGCAGTTAGAGAGTATCAACAACGAAGACCAAAATTTATCAAAGCAGAGGATTAAAGAAATATTTCGTGGGGATCACAGCTAAGAATGTTTATCAAAATCCTAATCCCCGATTTAAAACACATTTTAAAGAAAATCTGAAGTGTTTTATCGACAAGAAACCCTCCACCGCCACAAATTGAGGCAAATTGATCCCTCTAGCTACCACGACGCCACCTGTGCCTCAAAGTATTCAATCAGGAGCTAAATTTATTGATCAAGATCAGATATTTGTCTCAAAATGCAGCTAAAGAGTAATTTCTGCCAAGGAACTTAATGACAGACATCTGTAGAGTTACTTCCACGCCACACAGAGCCTCAAAGGTCAACAAAAGCTCCCACCGAGCTTAAATCTTTATGTAAATAATTTAATACAGAGGATATGTATTGTAAGTTTCTTCATTGAGCCCCTCAAAGGCCAAGAAGCTATTAAGTTTGTATTAATTGTAACTGAGATCTTTTTAGATCTCACCTCCTCATTCTTCTATATATACTACTGCAGAAGATGAGAGTGGGGTTGGTTGCAGAACTTTGAAATACATTTTGAGCTTAAACTTATGATTGTAAATAGTGTTCACTGGCCCTTGGAGCTCTGCTTGTGATAGATTATTTAGGCTGAATAATGACGATGATTGCTGAACTGAAACATTGGACATGAGTACTGTAACTGGTTTAACATCAATAAACAAGTTGTTTCTTGGGATCCTGGTCTATATCACTGGTGAAGTGCTTCATTATTTGTTATGGTTTTCCTTCTTTGTATGTCATATTGTTCGTTATTCTCTGATAAAGAACAACATTTATAGAGTTAGGATCTGTTGTATATCAGTAACCTTCTCTGACTGAAAAGCTTTATCTCAATGTTTTCTTCCAATTTGTTTATTTGAGAATGATTTAATACAGTTTAAGCAGTTAGGAATGCTGGAGTTCCCTCGTCCTACTGTTTTCCTTAAACATTGTTCTTGAAAGTTATTTTCCTTATTTTGCTTATTAAAGATGACTATGGAAGATATGGTGTGCCATGGTCCTAGTTTTTCTCCAAACGCAGATTCTGAAAGTTTCCCTTGGTGTTGACTGAAAGCAGACTAGGTTTAAAAGTACTTTATCTGATCTTAAGTTTACACTCTATTTTCTCTTATATGTTTTCATACTTACTGAAGGTAATTATGTGGATTACTGGATTGTTTTTCAATTAAGCTGATTTAATACAAACTTGCCCAAGAGGTCAATGGTCAGCCCTACACTTGGTTGGTTTTAAACAGTTACTTAAGAGGCTTTTCTTGTTTGGACTGACTATAAATCCTTTGTGAAATTATTATCAGTTTCCACCCCTCCAACACTTTATTGTTCCCATACCATCATTATAATCTCAATAATCTTGTGATGTAGATGACTTGCCCCTTGGATCACTCTTGATGTTGTTGTTCAATTAAAGCCCTGTTATGACTCCATAGCCCAATGGACTAAAAACCAGCATTATATCTATCTCTTTAGCCAAAGTTGTTCTATTCACTTGCAACTTCTCACCTTTGAAACTGTTTTTCATTTAGAACTTTCCCCTCAAGTAGTATTCATGTTCAACCATCCAAAAAACAAACAAAACCCTTGGCCTTCATAACTAGCCTAATATCATAACCCCAAAATTCAAAGACAAATCCATCTTTGCACTTATTGGAGAGATCCCTCTCTGGATTCAGGAGGGATAGATCCTAGAATCCCAAAGTGGTTGAAATAATGTTGGTTCTGTAGTTTTAGTCTCACCAACTGCTAAAATTACAGATTCCTAACATTTCTAGCGACTCCACTGTCCTGAACAGACCTTAAGACTCCACTGGGAAGAACCCTTATCATTATAATATCTTTCAAACTCAGTCAGAAGACTGTAGTATTAAATTTTTTGCAAAACAGACTAGTTAACCTCTTAAATATTGTCATACCTGGTTGAACTTGTCTTGTTTATTTGGGTCTGAAAAACACAGCATAGTGGCTCCTAGAAAGATTCAAACTAGAGCCTATCCTGACCCTGATCCATCTGAAGTATTTGATAACCCAGAAGGTATCCTTAGAAAGTCTCCTACGATTAAATTATCAACTATTTTCATATCACCCTTGAGAGCTAATTCAGTCCCTGAAAATCTTTCAGCTCTACAACAATCACAAGTTGCTTTAGTAAATCCCTTTAGAACTAGGTCTCTTGGTAATTTAGATCAGTTAGATTCTGAGTCTTCACTTTCATCTCCTGAAACAAGTGAACATCCTGGCAGTAGAGAAACAACACCTCCTGATTTGCATTTCCTTCACAATTTAGGTGTCTCTCATCCAAGATCAGCTCAGCAATCTATTCCTGGTCCATCGACTTCTGCTCACCCTACATCCACTGTTCAAACCACTCCACTTCATCCCACTTTCCCTTTTTTTAATCCACCTCTTGTAAATCCACCCCCACCACATATCATGGCAACATGGTATGCTCCCTTAGTCCTTCATGCACCATTAGTCAATATTCCACAGGACTATCAGCCCAAAATTCCATTATATGATGCTAGCAATGCTACAACTGCATCACAACATGTGGATAAGATAAATGACTACTTTGACAGAAATGAAATTGATGATGATTCTTTCAAGCTTAGGTTATTTGCTCAGAGCTTAGGGGGAGAAGTAAGAAAATGGTTTAAAGGTTTAGGCCCCCATAGTATTAATGATCTCCAAGACTTCCATCAAACATTCTTAAACAAATGGGAAGTAAAGAAAAACCCTCTCCAAGTCCTTTCTGACTACAAGGACCTCCATAGCAACACTGGGGAAAGTGTACAAGATTATTGCACTAGATTTAACAGTGTGTATAATGCACTTTCCCCAGAGCTAAAACCTCCACAAGGCTCAGCTTTAAACAAGTTTCCTAAAGGGTTTGACTCTGACATGACCTATCAGCTGAGAGAGAGAGATTTTGAAACTCTTGAAGATATGAAAAAAGGTCCTCTTTCTATGGAGGTCAACTTAATGGAAAAGAGAGCAAGAATGAAAAATGAAAAGAGAGTGTCTTTTAGAGAGGAATCCACACCTTCTACTTCAAACTCAAAGATGGAGAAAATGATGGAAGAAATGATGAAATAAATGAGCATAATTAAGAGAGCCCAAGCAAGCCAAAACCAAAATGCTCCTCAAAATAGAAACCAAAACCAAAATCAGAATTTTAGAAGGAACCAACCTCCAAACAGACCCAGGGAAGATGATCAGCAGATCACTCCTCCCTTTTAGCAAAACTATATAAGTGAGGTTGAGGAAAAAGGTGAAATAGCAGAGGAGGATGATATCAACATGTTGGGGAAAGACAATGATGACTGTGAGATTCATTCTGATAGAAAACAAGGTCTATACACACCTTATGATGACAGAAGAGATGAAGATGAGAATTATTATCAAGACATGGAAAATGTCATCATAGAACCTAAAAAAGAATATGACCTTAGAAGAAAAACCAGTAAAAAAACTCCCAACAACAAAACCTCTGACAAATCTTCACAAAACAACACTACAACCAAACCTAAAGTTTTCAAACAAAAGGATAAAACAGTGGTTGTGAATTCTGACAATGGAAAAGAGAAAGGCACTCAAAATAATGAAAAACAGAGTGCAGACACTCTCAGTACTAACACTTCAGCTAGTACTCCTGTGAAAGAAATTTTGTCAAGTGTAAATAAAACAAATCAGCAAGCTGATATTGCTGATAGAATGACAGCTAATAAGGCTGAAACCAACACTTTAAAGAGTCAAATTCCTTTCAGCCTGGAGCAGGAAATTTCAAAGATCAAAATCTCTGTTCCCCTCACTGAGTTAGCTGCCCAACATGTATATAGAACGCAAATTTTGAAGGCTTTGAAAATTGAAGAAAATGAGGACACAGTAAATCTTAATGATGACCAAACAGAGCTGATTTTTGGTCCTAAGAATGAAGGTAGATATCAAGAGGGACCTGTTCCTCCCTTTTATGTAAGTTTAAACGTTCATGAAAAATTTTTGCACAACACTATGCATGATTCCAGGGCTTCTCATAATTTAATTCCAAAAGCTATAATGGAGAGCCTGGGTTTAGAAATCACCAAACCTTACAAAGACCTTTGCTCCTTTGATCCCAGCAGAGTAAAATGTTTAGGATTAATCAAAGACCTCTGTGTTAACTTAGCCCAAATTCCAGCCAAATGTTTAGTCATGGATATTGTTGTGGTTGATGTGCCCCCAAAGTATGGAATGTTATTATCAAGATCTTGGGGGGCTAAGTTACAAGGGACTATGCAAATGGACATGACCTATGCGACTATCCCTATTTTCAATCAAACTAGAAGACTTTACAGGGAGTCCCATATGAAATTCACAGTTACAATTCAAGACAAACCACAAAACTCTCCCCTCTATTCTGTAAATACAGGCCTTGATTCTTTTATTATGTTTAACGATGAAACATTTATTGAACAGGTCACTATAACAGGATTAATGACAGATAGAGAGGAGGACCAAGACAATGTAGGTGTGTCTAAACAGTTTGCTAAACCTATAAAATCTAGCAAACAAAACACAGGTCTTAAGCCACAAATTACGTCTCCTTTGCTTTTAAACATTGAGAGTCAAGAAAGCAGTCCTCAAACCAATAATATATCTGAGAAAATGAAACAAATTCAACTAAGTGTTGAGTTTCCACAACAACCTTTGAGCACGGTAGTTGAAGAGGACAGTAACCAGGTTGAAACTAAGAAATGTCCTCTATGGAGTATATATTTTGATGGGTCCTGCACGAAGAACAATGCTGGTGCAGATGTTTGGATTACTAACACTGAAAACAACCACATAGAAAGCATTTCCTGCAAATTAAACTTTCAGTGTTCCAATAACATAGCAGAATATGAATCCCTTCTCTTAGGCTTACTGTTATAGCATCATTTCTCACCTTCACATGATTCATGATTGCTTTGATGGTTTTCGGCACCCATTCCTACAGACTTGGACAGATTCACTTCAAAACAGTGTAAAAATCCCCATACGCGACTATGCCTGTGATTTTCCGCGTGTATACGCGAGTCCAGCTAGACTTTTCCGCGTATGCGATTAAAATGATTAAAAAATATATAATTATTCCCTATTTTCGGGCTGGGTTGATGGTTACTCAGGTAGTTCAACCACCCCAGCACGTGGCCAACTGTTTCCAACTGCTGAAACTACTTGGAGGGAGTATAAAAACCCCTCATGTGTATGGCCTAAGGGGGAGAGAGAGATTTATTGATATTATACTCTGTTGGTATTCCCTATCCAAGTCTGATTCCCTGTGCCTCCTGCACTTTCCCAGTTCATTATAGGAAACCCTTGTTTCCTTGAGATGCACATCTCCCTATATGTCATCTCATATGCACCAGTTTGGAAGGAGTCTTAGCGAGGCAAGGGCTGGACGGATCCGGACGACGGTCTGCGAAGGCCGTGGAAGGATGAGGTGATCTCTCCACTCATTACTTTTGTACATGCTATTTATAATACAGAAGTATCATGCTGTTCCCGAAATAAACGTGTTAGTGTATGCTTATATGTATGAGAATATTTGTTATACAAGCATTCATTATGATTTATTTAATGTTTTATATGAATCTCACTAACATTTAGAGTAGATATATGCTGTACAACCAGCCCTTTGTGCTTGTTTCTTCTTGTCTTTCAGGTTAAGAAGGAAGGACGGTTGCTGGGGGTTTGAACCCTACGGGATCTTCTTCAACCGTAGGACCTACGGGTAACTTTCTCATTCTACTCTATTTAGTTTTTCTGAACGTGCATGGTTGTGTGAGTCTCTGTTAAGTAGCATGCCCCTGCTCTGTGGAGGTTGTAACCCAACGAACCTCTAGGGTGATATTCCCCGAAACACTTACAACTTTTGAAAAAGTTAGAAGCTAGAAGAATCAATGTGTATGGGGATTTAGAGTTAGTCATTAGGCAAGTCAATGGAGAATATAACGCAAATCATCCCAGACTTAGAGCCTACCGAAACAATGTCATGGACCTTTTGAAAACATTCAAGGATTCCAAACTGTTTTTTGTCCCAAGAAAAACAAATATTGCGGCCCACAATTTATCCTTTGCAGCTAGAACATGCTTGACGCCATATGAAACCAAAGACTGCACCACTGAGATAAAATTTAGACGAGTTGTTCCTGATAATGAGAAATATTGGCAGGTGTTTGACAATGACAAACAAATAGAAGACTTCATGCAATTCAAAAATGAATTTGAACTACACAGTTCGGACTCAGATTATGATACAGACTGCAGTGAAGAAAATTTCCTTGGTGAGCAAGAACCGTCTCCTAAACCTACTAATATAAACCTGTTATCTAGCAAACTTAAAAATAAAACAGAATTGAATGCAGAGTTAGAAACAGAGGAGTTAGAAACTCTGCACTCTAAAGATGAAAGTTTTCCTAAGGGTCTGGCCCCTTTAGAAGAGTTGTTCGATTTTAACGATGTGGAAAATAACCCAAAACTGGAATGTGTAGAGACTGAAGTGGAAGAGTGCAATATAGGCAGTGAGGAAAAACCTATGATGATTAAACTATCTAAAACTTTACCAGCTCACATTAAACTTAAATACATAGAGCTGTTTAAAGAGTTTTCTGATGTTTTTGCATGGAGTTACGAAGATCTTAAATCCTATGACACTGAAATAATACAGCACAAAATTCCCCTCAAAGAAAAACAAAAACCATTCAAACAGAAACTGCGCAGAACAAACCCTGTTCAGTTGCCTTTGGTTCAGAAGGAGATCATGAAAATGTATGAAGCTGGTATTATTGTCCCTATTAGATATTCTGAATGGGTGTCTAATCTGGTGTCAGTTAGGAAGAAAACTGGAGAAATCAGGCTTTGTATAGACTTTAGAGACTTAAACAAAGCTTCATATTTTACAAAGGGTGGTAGGGTCTAGAAGAATTTCTTTACTGGATGGCTATTCAGGGTACAATCAGATCTTAGTTCACCCTGCTGATCAATTAAAGACAACCTTTACTACACCATGGGGCACTTTCATGTATGTGAAAATGCCTTTTGGTCTAATGAATGCTGGAGCAACTTTTCAAAGAGCCATGGACATAGCATTCTCGGAAGAATTGGGTTTCTTCATCATTATATACCTTGATGATGTCACTATTTTTTCAAAAACATATGGAGAGCACTTAGAACATTTGAGAAAAAATTTCGAGAAATGTAGAAAGTTTGGAATATCTTTAAACCCTAAGAAGACACTTTTCGGTCTCCAAGAAGGTAAACTTCTTGGGCACATTATTTCTAAGGAGGGTATAAAGATAGATCCAAAGAGGATTGAGGCCATATTGCAAATCTCTCATCCTCGAAACATCAAAGAGTTGCAATCTTTCATTGGAAAGATTAACTTTTTGAGAAGGTTCATCCCCAACTTAGCTGAGCTTCTTAAGAATATCACAAACATGTTGAAGAAGGAGCAAGGGGTAAAATGGACCGTGGAAGCAAAGAAGTCCTTTGAGCAATGAGGAATCTTGCAACAAACACGGGTTCTTATAAGTCTGATTTTCAAGAGTTTTCTGTTTTCATTTTGCATCCAAGCATACCACAGGCAGCCCATTCTTTGTCAAATCACAAGGACAAAAGCAGGCTATTTGCATTCTTTAGCAAGGCATTGAGGATACCCCTCTGAAGTAACATTATGGAAAATGAAAACTTGCTTTGGTTAAAAGCTTTTGAAAAAGAACTTGAGGAGTATACATCATTCACTCACACATGTTGCTGCTTTGTCTGACGCAGCAGGTTGTGAAAGACATTCTAACACGGACCAGATGGTAAGAAGTGATGGATTACATTGTTATCCTTGAATATGATTTAGAGATAAAACCCACTAAACTCATCAAAGGCCAAGGTCTATCTAGATTAATGGCTGAATCAAATTTTGAAGTTCTTGATATTAATATGATTAATGCTTTGGATGACCAAGAATAATTCTCAACTCCTATAGTTGAAGATCATCTTATGAATTCTCCTTGGTATGCTGATATTATTTATGTTTTTCTTAAATTGAATACACCTCCTAGTTTGACAAAAACAAAGGCAAGATTCCTCAAATTGAAAGCTATAAACCATTGCATTATTGATAGATGTCTTTATTGGAAAAATGCAAGCAGTGTATTGCTTAAATGTTTGCCTGAGTTTGATGCAGAAAAGATTAAATACTAGTTCCATGAAGGAGAGTGTGGAGGTCATTTGTACTAGAAGACAATAGCCAACAAGATCTTGAGGGCTGGTTTCTATTGGCCTACTCTTTTCCATGATGTACATAAGATGATCATAGCCTGTCATAAATTTCAACTTTTTGAAGGCAAAAGAAAACTGATACCCCTGCCTCTGCATCCAATCACTGTTGAAGCCCCATTTCAACAGTGGGGACTTGACTTCATAGGAGAAATCCATCCCCCATCTTCTGCCCAGCATAGATGGATTCTCACTGCCACTGACTATTTCACTAAGTGGATAGAAGCTATGCAGCAGCAAACGGTGGCTAGTTAGTTACCTGCAGAACATGGATACTAACATTCTCCTCAGGGTTGGTCTTGCTTTTGAATTATCACTGATAATGCAGCAGCATTTGGATCAAACAAGATGGTTGATTTCTGTCACAGATATCAGATAACATTGGGGCATTCCACGGCCTATTACCCTCAAGGTAATGGACTTGCAGAATCCTCAAACAAAATTTTAGTGAACATAATCAAGAAATTGTTGGAAGACAACAAAAAGTCTTGGCACACAAAGCTAGTTCATGCACTGTGGGCTGACAGATTAACTTTGAAGAAATCCACTGGCATGTCACCTTTTCAGCTGGTGTATGGTACTGATGCAATTTTTCCAAACAACCTTGGTGTACCAGTAATGAAGTTTATTCAAGAGTTGCAAACTGAAGATAATGACATGATCAGAAGAGGAAGTTTATAACAAAGCATTTCGGAAACAGATCAGCATTAAGAAGCTTTTTGACAGAAGAACAAAGGCCAGCAATTTCAAAATTGGGGACCAAGTTTTAAAGTGGGACTCAAGGAGGGAAGAGAAGGGAAAGCATGGAAAATTTTACAACTTATGGCTTGGCCCTTACTCTATTCATTCAACTGCTGGCAACAATGCATTTTTCTTGCAGGAGTTGAATGGAGCAGAATTGTTTGGGGGTCCTGTCAATGGCAGGATGCTTAAGCATTACTTCTCTTGATCCATGTTATGTTCCAAAAGCCTTTTTATCTTTTTTACACTACAAATATTCCATCCACCATTGCATTCAAAGTTGTAAAAATCAAAAATACAAAAACAAAAGAAAGAAAGAAAAGAGGGTAGATTATGAAAACAAGAAAGGTATAGCCCCATACCAAAAGAGAGAAACAAATTCTGAAAGTGTGCAAGCTTAAATGCCACTCCTACAAAACACACTTATGGTTAGTCAAACAGTCTAATATTGACTAATTAGTTTTAAATTTTCTGCTGATAGGATAGTGAAATCGATTTTCCAAACTGTTTAATCTTGGCTTATCAGTAGATAATTTAGGATAGAAATTAAAGGTTCAAACATGATCAAAATCTGAACCTAAGTTTCCAAAGAGAGATGACTCAAATCTGTTTTGTTTTTTCTAAGTAAAAAAAGAATTAAATCTGGTTCTAATTAACTCAAAATCTGAACCAGAGAACAAAGAAAAACAGCTCAAACAAATTCAAAACAGAGTTGTGAAAAGAAAAGTCCATGATGAGAAACTTTCAGATCTTAAGCCTTCCATTTTTGTTTTAAATTTTTTGCAAAATAAATGTCTATGTGCAGCTTGTTTTTATGCCATAGACCAGCATCAAGTTAGACTGTTCAATCCTGACTTGAGTGCTTTTCAATTTCTGTTGTAGAATTTAGAGAATAAAAATCTGTTGGATAGTTTAATCCCAACAGATAGTAGAATAGGTAGAGAAGTGTCTGAACTCAACTGTTTAATCTGAGTTAAGGGAGAAATAAGGAGTAGAAATAGATTAGACTTCCTGCTTTCAAAAGAATAAAATGTTGTAAAAGGGTTTGCCAATCCAAGTGCACTCTAAATGAAGGAAAAAATGTTAGATTAGTAGGATTGGGTAGGTAGAAGCTTGTATTGATAAAGATCCATTATTTTATGGTTGTTAATATGTTTTCAGATAAATTCATCTCAGCAAAGGAAAAGTAGCCCAATGGATCAGGCACAGGTCAACCTCACAGAGAGTGACCTGGAGCCACTGTTAGCCACATATAAACTTTGTTATATCAAAAGGTGGCTAAGACTTTTTGAGCCTTCAAGGAACAAATTTCATCACTAAAAATTGTTGGCTCTTGAAGACTATTGAAGGCCTCATGCCTATCCTCTGTCCGAACTTCACCGTTGTTCCCATGTTACACTTAGAAATCCTGCTGATTTCAAAGCCAGAATACTGTTGCAAGCACCCTTTTCTCCCTTCCCTTCTTCCAAAAACTAACCTCATTTTAACCCTTTCATCTCCCATGAAAAATCCCTCATTTTCATAATTTTCCCTTTCCCCTTCATCAAAACCCCTTGACAAGGTTGAAAACTCCTTTTTCGCCTTATCTGAACCTCTCTAACCCTTTGAAAATCATTGAAAAACTATAAAAAACCCACATTTCGGGCATATATGGGTCCTAGCCCTTTTTTACATTGACCCTCGGTCACATCATTTCCCATGCGCCCACGGCCCCGCAATCGGGCGCCTAGCCACATAATACATATCCCACCTCGAAAATATTAAAAACCTTATGTTATTTTCGAAACTTTGGGTTTTTAATTATTTTATTAGATTTCTGTCGGTACAAGTTTTAAATCGTTCCGCACCGTCGATCTGATCTGAAGATCGGACGGTGTGGATTCCGTCTCCCTGTGGTCCCTGCATTCCACTAACCCTTTCCAAAAAACCACGCGGTATTCATCGTACCGCCTTTGGGCAACGGCGGTTTTTTACTGATCGCCAGCAATTCCACTCATCATTTGACACGCATCCTGGGCACTGTTCATAAAACCGCTGTCCATCGCGCGTTAACGTTCGGACGTGGATGCCGCACGATATCGCCGTACACCATCCGATCTGGGGCGGTCCATCCAACGGCTATCGCTCACAGAAGATGCCCGACAATTAACTGGGCTATGGCGTGGCTTTCAACTAATCTCCATCATCGATCTGATCTACAGATCGACGGTCCATATTCCATCACCCTGATTCGATCGCCCAATCAATGTTTTCTGCTGTGACTTCCCGTTTCCGCTCCCGACCATCGATCTCTGCGCGATCGACGGCTCTGATTTAAACATTTCTTCTGCCTTCACTGCGCCTTCTCCCGATCAATCCCGACTGTTGGATGATGCCATCCAACGGCCACGCTTCCTCCACGTGTCCTCAGCAGCAATAAACCTATATATGCAGGATTTTTTAATATTTGTTTGTATTTTGCAGGGTTTAAATGGTTTCCTCGCCATTTTTGAAGAAAACTCGAGGGCAGAGGATGACGATATTCCTGCCTTCAATTCACCAAAGAAAATCATCACAGGGTGTTAAAAACACATTTTCATCAATCATTCATGAAGCATTGATGCCACATAACCCTGTGCAGCCCTGTATATCTGCAAAAACCATGAATCGGGCGTAGTCAGAGAGTATCAGCGACGAAGACCAAAATTTATCAAAGCGGAGGATTAAAGACATATTTCGCGGAGATCATGGGTAAGAATGTTTATCAAAAGCCTAATCCCCGATTTAAAACACAGTTTAAAGAAAATCTGAAGTGTTTTATCAACAGGAAACCCTCCACCGCCACAAATTGAGGCAAATTGATCCCTCTAGCTACCACGACGCCACCTGTGCCTCAAATTATTCAATCAGGAGCTGAATTTATTGATCAGGATCAGATATTTGTCTCAAAACACAGCCAAAGAGTAATTTCTACCAAGGAACTTAATGACATACATCTGTAGAGTTACTTCGACGCCACACAGAGCCTCAAAGGTCAACAAAATCTCCCACCGAGCTTAAATCTTTATGTAAATCATTTAATACAGAGGATATGTATTGTAAGTTTCTTCATTGAGCCCCTCAAAGGCCAAGAAGCTATTAAGTCTGTATTAATTATAATTGAAATATTTTTAGATCTCACCTCCTCATTCTTCTATATATACTACTGCAGAAGATGAGATAGGGGTTGGTTGCAGAACTTTGAAATACATTTTGAGCTTAAACTTCTGATTGTAAATAATGTTCACTGGCCCTTGGAGCTCTGCTTGTGATAGATTATTTAGGCTGAATAATGAAGATGATTGCTAAACTGAAACATTGGACCTGAGTACTGTAACTGGTTTGACATCAATAAACAAGTTGTTTCTTGGGATCCTGGTCTATATCATTGGTGAAGTGCTTCTTTCTTTGTTATGGTTTTCCTTCTTTGTATGTCATATTGTATAATATTCTCTGATAAAGAACAACATTTATAGAGTTAGGATCTGTTGTATATCAGTAACCTTCTCTGACTGAAAAGCTTTATCTCAATGTTTTCTTCCAATTTGTTTATTTAAGAATGATTTAATACAATTTAAGCAGTTAGGAATGCTGGAGTTCCCTCGTCCTATTGTTTGCCTTAAACATTGTTCTTGAAAGTTATTTTCCTTATTTTGCTTATTAAAGATGAATATGGAAGATATGGTGTGCCATGGTCCTAGTTTTTCTCCAAAAGCAAATTCTGAAAGTTTCCCTTGGTGTTGACTGAAAGCAGACTAGGTTTAAAGTTACTTTATCTAATCTTAAGTTTACACTCTATTTTCTCTTATATGTTTTCATACTTAATGAAGGTAATTATGTGGATTACTGGATTGTTTGTCAATTAAGCTTCTTTAATACAAACTTTCCCAAGAGGTCAATGGTCAGCCCTACACTTGGTTGGTTTTAAACAGTTACTTAAGAGGCTTTTCTTGTTTGGACTGACTATAAATCCTTTGTGAATATATTATCAGTTTCCACCCCTCCAACACTTTATTGTTCCCATTCCATCATTATAATCTCAATAATCTTGTGATGTAGATGACTTGCCCCTTGGATCACTCTTGATGTTGTTGTTCAATTAAAGCCCTGTTATGACTCCATAGCCCAATGGACTAAAAACCAGCGTTATATCTATCTCTTTAGCCAAAGCTGTTCTATTCACTTGAAACTTCTCACCTTTTTAACTATTTTGCATTTAGAAATTTCCCCTCAAGTAGTATTCATGCTCAACCATCCAAAAAACAAATAAAACCCTTGGCCTTCATAACTAGCCTAATATCATAACCCCAAAATTCAAAGACAAATCCATCTTTGCACTTATTGGAGAGATCCCTCTCCGGATTCAGGAGGGCTAGATCCTAGAATCCCAAAGTGGTTGAAATAATGTTTCTTCTGCAGTTTTAGTCTCACCAATCTGCTAAAATTACAGATTCCTAACAGGACCTAGCCTTCCTAGACTCAGAGAGGGATCTCTCAGGTTCTTTACAAAGGATATGTGCTTGTTTTCTTTTAAGGGTTGATTTTAGGCTAGTTATTAAGTACAAAGTTTTTTTTATTGTTTTTGTTGGGTACGATGATCAAAGAGCATAGGTAGAATGAGGAAATATCTAATTCATTGGGAAATGGAGTCAAATGGAGTTCATGATAAGTTTTTTAAAGGATCAGGGAGTATCATAGGGAAAATCTAACTTGGCTAGTGGATCTTCAAAGTTTTTGGAATATCGAGATGAACATTAAGGATAAGAATGAAAAGTAGGACAAAGGGCAACTAAGATTCCTTTATCATGTACTCTAAAAAAGAGAAATCTTTCAAGGTATACGTTTTGAAGCAAGCCAAAGGACAAGGCTAACCATAGACTTCTTTGGAAAATAATTT
Source organism: Pinus albicaulis (assembly GCA_034641835.2). Classification (NCBI taxonomy): domain Eukaryota; kingdom Viridiplantae; phylum Streptophyta; class Pinopsida; order Pinales; family Pinaceae; genus Pinus; species Pinus albicaulis. The sequence continues at coordinate 321,515,273 of CM076576.1, read as the reverse complement.
AATAAGCAAACCTTTTAGACAATAATCCAGCAATCAAAGACTACTTTCAGATAAAGAAAACATATAAGATAACAATAAGAGTAGTCTAAGATCAAACATAAATAATCTAATATGCTTTTGACTAACTCTCTAAGGATCTTTAAAGCAGCCTTTTGAGGCAGTCCAGAGGAAAGGGCGCAGCATAGACTTCCCTGGTTTAGACTCTACTAAGCATACTTTAAAGAATTTTCAGAAACAATTCTCAAGTTGTACTCAAAGGAGAATGGACTCACCATAATTTTCCTGGTTTCACTCTATTGAAATCATTCCTTAAAAATAACCTCTCAAGCCATACTCAAAGGAACATGGACTTACCAAATGAGAAACTCCTTGGTTATACTCTATTGAATTATTTCTAAAATAACAAGCTAGATGGAACTGGAGGGAAATTAAGAATCCTCCAATCAGACCTTGTAGAAGAAAAAATGAAGACAGTGAAGAGCAAATAAAACTAAGGTGCTTTCAAAAGACATTTCTTAGCCTAAAACTTTTACTCTACTGTAAAAAAGAAAAATGAAAACATAATGGAAACATGAAATAACAATAACATATACAAGCACTTCACCAACAACCAAGCTCAGAGATCTAGTGATCTAGCCTCCTCCATCAAAAAACAAACTAGGGCATCCACAAGATCCAAGACATCAATTTTCCTTAAACTTCCAAGAGACTATGTATTACTTCAAAGAGTCATCAAATGCCAACAATACAATGAGTTCAAAAGCAGTATTTATGCTACAAATGAGGAGGTGGAGTTCAAGATAGGGTTTGAGTATCATTAATTACAGAGTAAGTGCATTCCCAACCTTGAAAACCATGCAAGGCTTAAGGTAGGAATATCTGCAGCTACTGCTCTGTTTAAATAACTCTTATCTTAACTCCTAAGGGAAGATAGGTGAGGATTTGAAATTTTAAGGCCTATTTTTAATTATTACAATAACTACCTTGATAGATAAAAATATCTTCTAACTGTGTAATAACTGCCCAAATGCCTTTATGGAAAGGAAACATGCTATAGGTGGCAGTTTGATCTTTTAGAGGAGTAACTGCTTCCTTGTTGAGTTATTTGAGGCTGTCTTTGGGTTACCTATCTTTGTTTTAATCATAAATATGTCTTTTTAGGCCTTCCAACCTTGACTTTGTTTTGATAATCTTCCTTACTGCCTTTATCCTCTATTTTGATTCATGATTGTCTTATTCATTTATCCTTTATCTTTAAACCTTTGAATTTTCATCTTTAATCACTGTCTTTAAGGGCTAATATTTTGTTTTATCTTTTGATCTATAATTAGCCCTTTTGATCCTTCTGTTCTTCATTCCTTTACTGATGCTTTTGTTGAATTTTTTCTTTGTGTGCAGGGAGGGTTTCTCCATGGTATGAGGGTTTATAACTCATCGATGATCATGATTCATTGAGAGTTAAGATTTTTTATGCAAACCCACTTGGCCTCTTTTTATATGAATTTATCTCTTCGATCGTCATCTAGAGGCTAATTTCATCATTTCTTTGGCTGTCGAAATGCATTTTAAGATCATAATCGTCATTAAAACCTGCACAAAACACAAATAAACATTAGCTTAAAAACCTGTGGGAGGGGAAAAACTGCATATTTTGAGGTCTGGAGCTGTTGGGGGCAATCTGCAGAGGAGGATAATGTGCAGAGGGAAGGGTTCCGGGGGTGGAACATGGTGAAGAGGCAAAGAAATTCTAATTTTGGAGCGAGGGGGATAAAGGTGGTTTTGGAAAGCCACGACAGTTTATCGCGTAGGTGAAAGGTGGTAAGTGGTATTAGGCCAGGGTTGCGTGATTCCACTAACCGACTACCGCATGGCAGGGCGAAACCACCCATTTTGCACGGGTCGGAACTGTTAAATATCGGCGTTGATTTTCGCACGATATTGGATTTGGACTGTCAGATATCAAGGGGTGAGATCGACGGCGCAGAAGGGTGGAGGGACCAGTGCGCAAGTTTGGGAAGTAGAGCCTAGTGATAGGTGGCTGGCTGCAGTTGGTCGGCAAGGGGTAGTAAAAAGTGGGGCCCGATTTGATGACATGGTAGTTTTGTTGTGTTGCGGAGTTGGGTTATATACAGGGTCGAGGTAGGAGACGGGATGACCGTTGGATCGGCAGAACAAATCCTGATCAACGGTGGGGTTTGCCTGGTAAAAGGTGCATGTGGAAGAGAAGCGGACCCTCTTTTTAATATTTTTCGAAGGTTCGGGTGGGTTTTTATAAGTTTGGGGGTAAAAAATAAAATTAGGGAAGGGGCTTAGAAATAGGCAGAGGGAACGGTTTCATGAGAGAAAAAGGGCTAAGGCTTTAGGCCAAAAAGGGATTAAGGGCCTGTTTGATAAAAAGGCAGATTTTTATAAAAACAGATTTTTTATAAAGTTTTTTGGATGTTTGATAGGTTAAAACGTTAAGGTTTAAACAATGTAAAAAGGGGTTTTACATTGTTTAAGGGTACTTTAGACAAAAATGATGAATAAAGGGGATTTTATGAGGGCTTATTAGGGAAAACAAGAAATGGGTTTTGAGAGGGGAAAAAGAGAGTGAATGAGAATGTAAGTGAGGTGATAAAATGAGGCAATTAGGCCCAGAAAATGGAGTTTTCTTTGGAGCAGAAGGGTAGACTTTGAGAAGGAAAAAGATGAAATTTTTAGTGAATCAGTTAGGTTTAGGATGATGAAGGCAATGAGATTTCTAGAACCTAAAATGTTTCCTTCAATATTGTTTCTAGAAAACTAGGATTTATAACTTAGTCATCTTTGGATATCAACAAAATTTACTGATGACTAACATAACCCACGTTCGCATCAATCATAACAGAACAGATCCAGATAACATCAAATGTCCACAATACTTCCGCATATATATTACTACCAAAATCTACTTACATTCCTAGAATACCGCTTGCGCACACAGCCAGCAGGGTCCGCACACAGTAGGATAGAGGATCTCCACGCACAAAGCCAGCAGGAGTCCTAACCCAAAAAACCCTACCACAGATCTAACAATTTGAGCTTCGCATCAATCTCTATTCTTTTTCTTCCTAAGACTCAAAAAGTTTCATCTATTTATACCAATTTATCCTACACATCCAATGGTCTGCAAACCATGGTTTGCGGACTCTTGGTATACCCATGACCCATTTACAATGCGTTAGGGGCTTTGACCCACCTGAAAACCCCTACGTTAGACTAATTAAGACAAAAATATACAAGATTTATACAAAATTCACAGCTGTTAGGGGACCCTGTTCCAACAGCCCCCCAACACAATCTTGTGACTCGTCTCGAGTCACGGTGGTCGTGGGTCCTCCATCTTTGCCTAAATCTAATTGATGGCCTCAATCAATGGGGGTAGCACCCCTTCGCTCTGTGCAGTAGCAGTCTGAGCTATCTCTACCAACTTCTGTGAAGTTGGGCCTTCTGTACACTTTCCAATGTCTGGTTCAATTGTGTCACTGCAACATCCACATCGTGGTATAGCTTGAGGGCCTCGTCCACCCATGGTTTGAGGTGATCACTCAGCGTATGCTTCCACTGTCGAAGGGTCTCTATGTCATCTCTGAATGCCTAGTTGGTGCGTAGTCGAGCCAAGCACTGGGTCGGGACCAACGTACTCAATGTAGCATCCACTTGATTAAAATCCTCTTCTTTGTGGCATAGCGTTTGAATAATTTCCCGTAGGAGAGGATCACGTTGTACCTTGGTCCATAACTGCATCATTCTATCCAATAATAGGGGGCCCTAAGCAATTTTTCCTATGATCACATTTGTGGTGGCTGTAACGAGTGTAGCTCACTGGGCCACGACCTCTGGAGGTGTTTCTTGCTATAGCTTGGCCTATAATTCTGTGATTTTATGTTCCATATGAGCTTTGAAGACCTGGATCTATGTCTTGGAGGCTCTTAAGGCTACGACCAGCCCTTCAATCTTGGCCTGGGGGGTAGCTGTGGCTGGTATTTCATCAGTAACATCAGTGCAGATTCGACCAATTAATTTCTCTAGCTCCATGTGCGCAGCCTGTACCCTGGTTACCTTAGCTATCTATTCGATAATGTTCTGCTCCATTGTGCTGAGCCGCTGGTGGGCCTGATGGTCCCTGTGTTGAATTTATTTAAACATTGAGCTATGTAGAACCTATAGAGAATCATATGGAAATCTTGCTAAATCCAGCTAGACCTCTACGCAGGCCTGTATTCACGATCCTACGTCGGGTGGACTTACTGTGAGGGCTGCACCGGGAAATGGGAAGAGGTGGCTTTCTCCTACAACAAGGGCCGTGCTGCTAGCTGCGGAGGTTGAGCGGGCCTGGACCAAACTGATTTCCAGAGCCAACCACTTGTCCTCCGTGGCCAAGGTGACCACATCTGCGATTTGTTACAGGTCGCATTCCATGAGTGTAACTGTTTCATCGCGCTCTGTTCTCTGTGAGCGTTGCTTCTTTCGTTGTGCCTTAGCGTCCTCACCTATTCGTTTTGTTCCTCTGGGGGATTCATCACCTCCCGTCTCCTAGCCCGTTGTACCCAGGTTTCGCTGTGACCCCTTCTGTGATGTTACTTCTGCACCCTTCTCTGTATTGTTATCTGGCTGCGAATCCTTCTTTGACCTTACAGTCCCTTCTTTCCCCATGCCTTTATTTGATCTGCCAATTCCTTTGGCTATGGTAGTCGGGGTAACCCTTGTAACACTTTCCCCTGAAGTGCCCACTGTACCAATCTTGAACCCAATCTTCCACTACGGAGACCAGGTAGCGACTATGCGATCAATATCCTCATCCACAGCCATATATGGGAGCGAGACCCAAGTTTTATCTTTGCGTGCTATGATTTGGATGTGGTGCAGGGTGACCTAAAATACCGTGATGGTTTTGTACCTTTCGTACACTGCGAAAGACAAGCACGGTCGATAGTTGAAGGCTGCTACCAAGCTGCTCTGAAACATAACCCAAAAGACCTGATTGTCCTCAATACACTGTGTCCTTTGAATCCCACAAGTTGGCGTAGCGTGCTCCTTCGCACATGTCAAGAGTGATCTCGGGGAGTACTGCTTCCTCCGATGATTCCCATGCAACCAACGCAATAAGCAGCAGTAGCCAAGAATAGCAGAATGGGCGCCCCTGATCCTGGGCTTCGCGGATATTTGCCAAAAATTCGTTACACAGGTGTTGGGCTCAATTGAAGCATACTCATTTTTTGCACTGTCCTACCAACTGAATGACATATGCGGGGAGAATGGCATCCTGGCATTTTCGCATTAGCTTGCATGCTAGCAATAATGTGCCCATCTGCGTTCCCGGGTCGCTGATGGTACTGATCATGAATCCCTGAGTATTTCGTAGTACATGGTAATTCTCACGCACACAGTCAGCGATCTTCTTCTCATACTTCTTGCCCACCCTTAGCATTGGGTCAGGTCCTTACATGGGGAGGCTAGTAATTCAATGAATTAGTGTAGTGTCAATAGGGGTGGGGTCCTGAATCCACAAGCTACCGTCATGGACTAAGGCGAGCAGTTGACAGACCAAGGGATCCGTAACATTGTAGTAGAAAAAATGTAGCATCCTGAGTAGGTTCAATAACCTAGAACTGGCCAACCCGTGTGCCCAGTGCATAGGGATGACTTGTACCCTATCATCCTTCAGTATCCGTTCCAGGTAAAACTCAAGGGCCAGCTGGGGAAAGGCCTCATAGTTGGCTAGGTCACGATCATCAAAATTTACCTCATGAAGCTTGCCAAAGGGTTCACCAATGATGGGGACCTCACCCGGGGTTAGTGGCATCTGTAGGTAGGTGACCAGGCCATCGAGGTTTTTTGGCGTGTGGGTTGAGGGCCTGCGAGGTCGAACAAATGGGGGCAAATAATTGATTGGTTGGGCGACCTGGGCCTTTTCCTGATTAGATAAAGGGCAGCTTGCTGGTTTAGGTGAATCGGCTGGGGCCACCTTCCGTGGAAACTTCATATTGCGGGGAGAAGTGCAGGGTTTTACCCCAGCCCATTTTGCAGGTTTCCCTAAACCTTCGCTTTCTTCTTTCCTTTCTTTGTTGTTGGAGGTGGAGTGGAAATAACTACTTCGGCTTCTAATGCAACCTCTACTGCCTCCTCGATTGTTGGCTCTGTCGAGGCTATCGTCGGGTTGGTGGTCATTATTCTGGCGCAGAAAATGAATCTCAACCCCAGGTGGCTGCTATCAGAGGGGGTAGGTGGTTCAGACATGACAAACGTACAGTAGGCCCAAATTATCTTAAGGCATAATCTCGCAGATCACAGACAAGCCAAAAGATACAAAACCCTCTTCTGACCGATCCTTCCCCTTTTATAACCCCAAAGAGCCACTAACAGTCAGGTGAACCATAATGGAAACTTACCATCAAATAAACGGTACAAAATCTCAATAAATCGCTTCATTAAATGCCGGCCGCCAGCTCCTTTCAATAGTAACTTTAGCTTTCTACCCGATTTTACTGTTCCAATGGCTATTTTTCACACCTCCTATGCACCCAGCACACCCCTGTACTCCCAGCATGCCTGCTGCACTTTGAACAGACACCTACGCCCCCTGAGCACCCCTCTGGGATTCCTAATTTGTGGTCGCTTCCTACGTGTAACCTATTCATACTCATGTTTTGTGGCAAACATATTCTGCTTTATACAACTACTCTAGCCATATAGTCATTTGATCTAATATGGTTTGAGCCGACTACCATTGACATAGCCTAGTAGCATATCGTCGCGCATGGTAGCTAGCCTAAGAACTCCGACATTTGTTATTTCCTCAACTATATAGGGACCAAGCCAGTGCTATCGGAACTTCCCTGGGTGTTTCGCAAACTGGCTAACATATAATAGGACTAGTTCTCCCTCTGCAAATGTCTTTTGGTGAATATGTCAATCATAGCAGGCCTTATCGCGGGCCTTCTGATGATGTAAATTAGCAATAAACGCTCCTTGATGATGTCAGGTTCTGCCATGTTTGTAAATGATGCGATACGCATACTGGGAACAATATACTCCATTGGCATAACGACGACCTTGCCATAGACCAGCCTGAATGGGGTTTTCCAAGTTAGTTTCTTGCAGGCCATTTGATAGGCCCAAAGAACTGATGGGATGCACACATCCCAATCGCTGCGATCAGCGTTGCATACCTTAGTCAAGGCTTGCTCCAAAATTTTGTTAAAAGCTTCGACCGCTCCATTTTCCTATGGATGATACAAGGTACTCTTTTCATGATGGATCCGGAACTCTTCAGTCAAAGATTGTATTGTTTCATTAACAATGTGTGTACCTATATCACTCATAAGGATCTTTGGACATCCAAATCGGGTCAAAATCTGCTCAAAGATGAAGTGCACAGCGGTATCCACAGTACAATCCCTTACCACTTGTGCTTCGACCCACCTAGTTACAAAATCAGTGGCGGTAATTATGTAACGTGCACCTGTCTTCTTCACTTGCAGGTTGATCAATCCCACAAAATCAATGGCCCAGTTATCAAAGGCTTTCAAAGCCAATTGCGGTTGTAACAAAATTTCGTCTCTTAGTGATGGATTTCCTATCTGCTGGCATGTATCGCAGGCTTTACAATAGTTGTGAGATTCATTATGTAGGGTAGGCCACCATAGCCCAGCTCGTAAGATATTTTGTGCCATTGCCTTGCCTGCGTAGTGACCTCCTGGGATTCCTTCATGAGCTTCTGCCAAGATAGCGTGTCATTCGTGCTCCAGAACATACCTATGCAGCACTTCATCAACACCTAGTTTATATAAATGACATGCGATAATGGAAAAATCCATCGCATGGGTAACCAATTCCTTCCTTTGTTGTATTGAATATTCTGCAGGTGCCATGCCTGTAGTCAGGAACTGAATGATATCAGCGAAGTGCGCATCAATGACCTTAATGGCGAACATATACGCATCAGGCAACCCTTCCTCCAAGTTAGTAGTTTCTTCACCCATATCGATTCGGGATAAGTGATCTGGCCCAGCATTCAACTTCCATGGATTAACTATGATTTCAAAATTGTATTCTTGAAACATTAGCAGCCACCTGTAGATCTTCCCCCCCCAACACAGGCTTATTCACTAGGTACTTTAAAGCCGAATTATCTGTAAACATTTTAAGCTGTCCTCCTAACAGATAGTTTCGATACTTCTGTAGCACATAGACCATGGTCAACCCTTCCCTCTCTGTGGTGGCATAATTGCGCTCCACACTTGAGAGTTTATGACTAGCAAATTCAATTGGGTGATCAATATCTTCGGAACGAGGCTGCGTAAGGACCTCTCCTAGGGAAATCCCTAAAGCATCACCATGAACATGAAATACCTTCGCCAAATCGGGGAAGATAAGGATAGGTGTAGAGACCATCTTTTCCTTGAGTAGCTGAAAGCTCTTCTGGAATTCCTCATCCCAACAAAATGACACATATTTCTTAAGCATCTTTTCCAGAGGTGTTGTGATCAGTGCGTATCCCTGAATGAATTTTATGTAGTAGCCTGTGTGTCCAAGGATCGAACACAACTATTTCTCAGCGATAGGTACTGCCAGGTTGATGATAACTGCAACCTTTATAGGGTCCACCATCAGCCCTTGTTGGCAAACTATATGTCCGAGCAAGATTTCGAAGGGTATGCAAAAGCTACACTTTTTAATATTTAGGGAAATATGGTGTTTTCGGCAGGTGTCCAACATCATGCACAGGTTTGAAATGTGCATCTTTAATAAGCCGAAGACACTCCAATCATTTAAATATACTTCTAGAAATTTGTGGATGAATTCCTTGAACATTGCAACAATGACCCATGAGAAGATAGCAGGGGCATTTTTTAGTCTAAACGGCATGACTATATACTGGAAGGATCCCCATTCCGTGACAAATGTAGTCTTGTTGTGATCTTCTAGTGTGATTTGGATTTTATGGTATCCGGAGAACCCATCGGTGAACGAGTAGGCTTCCTGGCCTCCTACGCTATCTAGTATCTCATCGAAAAATGGTGTCGGAAAGGGGTCGTGTACGCAGGTGTCATTTAACTTGCGTAAGTCCACAGAGATTCAAATTTATCCCTTTGTTTTCTTTTCCTGAACTACCATCGGACTTACCCAATCCAACTGCTCGATGGGCTTGATAATACCTGCAGCGAGCATTTTATCAATTTCCTCATTAACCTTCTATTTATACTTAGGATTCGACTGGTAAGGCCGCTGCTTTATCGGTCGTGCATCTGGTTTTAGCATGATGCGCATAACCCCTAGGTCCCTTGTGATCCCTTTGAGCTCCAAAAATTTGGTTGGGAATAATTCTTGGTATTCTGTGAGTAATTCAGCCACCTTTCTTATAGTTTCATCATCCCAGTAGTCACCAATATTAGCCAGATTAGGCTGTTCTGCCGTGAAAATGTTGACTTCCCACAATTTCAGGGGTTTTGTCACATCCAAAATTTGTAGCGGAGGTCCCATAACTATGCGTTCCCCCTCTGATTCTGGAATAGAGACATTGCGTAGATTCTCATCACATTATTCTATAGCTATATTGCGGCAATTGAAAATATCCTGCATTTTTGTTTCCCACATCGGCGCCCCAAATGCTGCAGAGGAGATGGATTCACCAAACACAAATGCATCTATATCCTATAGAGCTTTGTCAAGCACCTCCGAGCCCCCTATTAGTCCAAAGGTACCAATGAATTCGTCCTTCAAAGTTTTATAGTGGTGGGTGCATTGATGTAGCTCTACATCCGAGTACCATGCAGTAGGGATTGGTCCCAATACATGAAAAAAAAAGTGAACCCATTCCTTCGGAGTTTGGTTGTACCATTTTTCCATCCAAGTAAACAAGTGTTCACATGGGTCCCCTGGGCCAAGGAACTTCTTGATACATACCTCAGCTGGGGGCTCGAATCGCAGGATCATCATATCCTGACTTTCCTCCCAGTCCTTGAACACCTCCTTATGTGCCTCCCACCATCTTGCAGGCGTTGCGCGCATAGATAGATTAAGGGCCCATAACCTCCGCTCTCTTGGAACCTCAGTTTCGAATGTGCACAAAAATTCCTTTAGATTACCGAAACCATCAACGTAGGGTAATTCTCTTACCTTGGAGGAAATGCAACGAATTCCCTGGTAATTTGCAGATAGCGCAGCGCGGAGACATTATATAGTCAGTTTCGCCAATTTTCTATTTCTTCGTTGGAGTCGGAAAAGAATTCACTATCATTTTCCCAACAAAGCACACCATCAACCATAGGATTGATCCAATCTTCATCCCTTATAGTTAACCTATAGATATGGTCTACCTTGAATCTTCCTCCCACGTTGTCTCAGTATATCTTTCTCCTTCTGCAGGGTCGAGTGGTACGATCACCCATGTTCCTTCAATTTCAAACACCATGCTGCGTTTCTTTAAATTTATAATACCACCCATATCAATGGGCCAATCCAATCCCAGGAGTGTCGAGTAGGTGTCCACCTCTTCCTCGATCTGAATGACTTCAAAGTCAACTCGTACCTTAACTTCGGCAATATCTACTACAATCTTTGATAATCTTCCCAATGGTATGATCTTCTGTTGATTAGCCATGCGCAACTGGATATCAGACCATTCCAGTTTAGGTTCTCCCATTCAGTGCCAAGTCTGTTTAGGTAGTACGTTCGCATTGAATCTGTATTGTTCCAAATTTTTCAATAAGGTGATTGGAACATTAGATTTGTTTTACTTTTAATAAAGTGAATAAAATGGGTAAGGGAGCCCATGTATAAACCTAATAAACACTCCTAAGGTGCAAAAAATTCACTTAAGTGGCTTAAGTTAGTAGCCCCAAGTGTGAAAAGGGCCAAAAGCAAGTGAGCTAGACCATGGTTGACCCAAGTCAACAACGTACCCAAGAGGGGAAGCTTGCACAAGAAGATTGCGTAGTTGGATGGAGGGAAATTTGAAATGCGAGAAACCCTAATGTGAGTGGGATCCATGGCAAGGAAGCATTCCTTGCATAAAAGAGGTGAAGGAGAGCCATTGTTGATTATGCTTGAGAATTTCGATTTGCTCTCTTCAGTTGTTCAACTGAGATAGCTTGTGTTGCTCAGCACAAGGGGAATTCTTGTTTAGGAGTTTCCTTCTCTTCCTTGGGAAGCCTTGGAGGAGATGTTCTTCATCTTCCTCACATCTTGGCTTGAGGCCAAAGCATTCATCTTCAGCTGCTACGTTATTCTGTTGGGCAGAAATGTTGGAGTTGCTGGTGTTGCAGTGAGGGACCATCATCACACATTTTCGGAGCTTGTTTTGTAGAGGAGGAACTCCCTCTTTCTCTAGGAGATTAGTAAAGGAGATTTCTAGAGCTCTATTATAGATTTTGGCATTGGGCCATCGTTTCATCTCATTACCATCGCAGTCCCTTCCTCTTAAAGCGTTATTTCCAGAGAGGGTTTGCAGGAGGAGTTCACATGGTGCACTAGAGGGTGAAATCTTCAGTGAGAGGAGTAGCCTTTCACTTTGGAGATCATTGGAGGAGGTTTATACTATTGTTCCAGCATTCACATCCTTCTCCCATGTTGTATTTTATTTGAGTTGCAGTTGCTGCTACTCCAACTCTGGGATTTTTTATATTTATCATTCTTGTATAGATTTCAGCCAATCCTCTTAAAGGATTGATGTCATGTATTTTTTTGGGTTGAGATCTCACTCCCCCTTCTTTATTTGAGTTGATCTTGTTATATACTTGTGTTCACATCTATTTGCAGTCATTTTCCCTTATAGAATGTGCAGTTATAGATTTGCTGGGTTATGTAGCAGAGTGTTTTCTCCATTGCATGTACATTTTCCTTTAAGGCTGATTTGAGCTCACGTTGAGAAGTCTTTTCCTCAAGGAGTTTGTATATCTTTTCCTGCTACAGTTTATATATCAGATTTATACTCTTCTCACATTTCATGAGCATTATTTCATTGTTGTTGTTGTTCATTATTGAAGTTCAGATGTTGTTGTAGCTCATCCATTGAGAAATATCTTCCTAAAGGAAGAAATATTTGCATAGCTATAGGCAGAGTCTGAGAAAGGGCCAAGAAGCCTCCAGTTCTCATCCTCTCTTTAGAGGTGACATAACTGGTAAAAGCCCTCTCAGTCCATCTCTGAAACAGCCTTGTTCATATTTCCGACAAAAGGAATTCTTTAGTGGTGCAAAAGTTGTTGATTTCCATTTCGGAACATTACAGTGGTGTCGGAGCTTCAAACTTGGCTCAGCTTGTGAAGTTCAAATTTCGGAGAAGAAGAGGCTAGAATGATGTAGAGGATGAGATTAATCTCATCAATTTTCAGATCCAGCAACAACCTCTCCAAATAGGTTGAGGAGACAGAAAATGGAGAAGAGGAAGGACCGTGCACTTCCTATCCTCACAAAGGAGCAGAGCAGAAGCATGAAGATCACTTGGAATTCAAAGTTCTAAGTGGGTACCTTGCTGAATATCGAACAAACCCTAGATTCTTCCAAGAGACTCTATATTTCCCTCACCATATTCAGCAGAAGGAGGAAAGGAGACCCTACAGTCATGGGATGATGAAAGGCAATAGATTTCTATTGTCTACATTTGATGGATCACTCACATGTGTCGCGGAGGCTTGGGAGAAGAAGATTGAGGCTTTCTTCCTGCTACATTCTGTAGCAGACAAAGAGGTTGTAGCAATTGCAGTGCTGCACCTTGAGGGAGAAGTAAGAACTTGGTGGTTCAGCCATGGGAGGCATGCAAGGGTTTCTACTCTTGCTGATTTTTCTCAGATCTTAATCAGAATATTTGGCCAAAGGAGGGAGGAGACCTCACCACCATAAGAGAGGGCACATGCAGCACTGTCCCATTCATATAGGAGCAACCTCCATCTTCAGCAATTGGGGCAGCCAACACATTTGGAGAAGAGACACTTGCAGCCACATTATACTCCCTAAAACTTCGTAGAGGTATGCACAAGTTTACATTTTCTGTTGATTCAGTACCTTCTATGAGGAGTTGCATACCATTGCAAGTTGATTGTCTTGAGCAGAAGACTGTCACTGCGCTGTGCCATCATTCTCATACTCCATTGATGAGTCATGCATCACACAGGAGAATGGGGTTTGAGAAATGGACCATAGAAAGGATTGCATTTCAATATCCCATGAAATGCAAAGGTGATAATATGTTTTTGGATGATGGCAGCTCTTGTTGAGGAGGTGCCAAGTTATAGAATGGTAGGATGCATCCACTAGGAGCTGAGTGGATGTGGATGGGAGGCAAGAGGATGGTGAGACTCTTACAGATCTATGATACAGGGCAGCCTGAAGCCATGCTACGTTGGTTGCTCTTGAGAGAGTTTGGCCAACATGTGACCTATTCCTTTTCATGGGGATTGAAAGGGAAGAGGAGATGGCAGGATACTTACACCATGGAGCAAAGGAGAGCATGGGTGCATCATGATGCGATGGCACTTTTCTTACCACTCATTATGTTCCCATTTCATATTTGGTATGGTGGGAGTATGGAGGAGTAGCAAACATTCTTGTTTCTCAGATTTTGTTTGGATGTTACGGGAGCAAGAGGAGGCACTAGCATGGTGCAAGGAGATTTCTCTTTGATCTTGGATTCCCAAGCAGCACCTTCTTCATGGGAGGGGCTCTACATTTGCAGCAACATGATGGAAGGAGTCTTTGGCAAGATTCGTGTCAAAGAGGGGAGCTTTGAGATGACAGTGGCCCTACTCCAAAGGCTAGCAGCGCTGTCACTTGAGAGCTTGAATTACTTGCTGGAGTGTCCTTAAAACCACTTCACAAGTGATGTATCTTGGAGGCATGTAGGAGATGAGGATGAGGAAGTAATGGATGGCATCATCCCTTGATATGTTTTGATTTTCTTGGCTTGGGCTCACAAGCACAAGAGCAGACACCTACATGCAGCAATCCTGGATTCTTCTTCCATGCATTCTTATGCATACCATTTACTGATGGAGGAGTCCACTTGGGAGGGCTTTCTAATGGATGTATATTAGCATATGGCTAGATACATAGCCCAAGAGATGATGAGATGGTCGGCACAACCACTCCCCTACTATGTTGCAGTAAGGGGGACTTTTCACTTGAGCCATTTCAGCTCAAAGGCCAAAGTACATGATGAGGGAGGTAACTATTCGTTTCATGCTTTGCACTCTCTTATCTTTATGAGCAACATATTATATCAAGAAGGATTTTTCATTCTTGCACACTATTTTTTGTCATGCTCATGGTCTATTGTAGCAAATATGATGGCTATTTTAGCAGTGGATTGTGGGGGAAAGCCACATGGGTTTTGGTGTGCACCTTTGGCACCAAATTATGTTTTCAGGATCACATCTTGTAGGATGAATGTGGCAGAAAACAAGTGGCTGCAAGGACACTTGTTAATTTTTATTTTGATGCAGGCAAAGAGTTTACTGCGCAGGTTCCCTTGGTGGAACAATGATCCACTTTCTGGTTGTCATGAGACAACTTGCTTCTATTGGTTCTTGCTTCCATGCATTGCAATATTTTTCTTGGTACATGGGGGGCTTTGTTTGGAGAGTGGGACATGAGTTGATGATGCCCATTGGGAGTAGGATTCTCCAGACTTTGCATGGTGTATGTTTCAGGGGAAACAATGGGCAGCCCATGATTGCTAGGCTTCACCTCTTTCCTTCATGTGGAAGGTGCTATTTAGAGAGTATGAATTTTTGGAGGAGGCATTTCATGGTTTATATGTTTGATGGGGTGGCTTGGGTCTCTCATGAAGACCATTTTATTTCAGCCATATATCAGCAGCAGCCCCATATTTATGATGATAATATGCCATATGATGATGATTTCCAACTCATCACATATGAGGTGACTTGGGCCAACTTGATTTGCAGCGTTGGAGGAGAGATCCTTGAGGATCTAGACTTCATCTTGCCTCTTGAAGGAAACACCATTGCAGCCCAATTTCAGCTTTCACTCCACATGCATCATAATTGGAGAAGAGGACAGCATCGGGTAGGCTATGAAGCTTACCAAGTTTATAAATTCAGCCCACCTATTTCTCATGAGCACAAGGTGGAGGAGTACTTTCAGGAGTTGCCTAGTTGGAGGGTGACTCATTTTGCTTGGTTGATTGCTTGGGGGATGGAGGATCTACATGAGGATATTTCAGACTCCATGCCTTGAGTGGAGGATTTTTTTCTGTCCATCCTTGCTCTTGCTTGAGGACAAGCAAGTTTTGGGACGGGAGGACTGTAATGTTCCAAAGTTTTCAATAAGGTGATTGGAACATTAGATTTGTTTTACTTTAAATAAAGTGAATAAAATGGGTAAGGGAGCCCATGTAGCAACCTAATAAACACTCCTAAGGTGCAAAAAAGTCACTTAAGTGGCTTAAGTTAGCAACCCCAAGTGCGAAAAGAGCCAAAAGCAAGTGAGCTAGACCATGGTTGACCCAAGTCAACAACGTACCCAAGAGGGGAAGCTTGCACAAGAAGATTGCGTAGTTGGATGGAGGGAAATTTGAAATGAGAGAAACCCTAATGTGACTGGGGTCCATGGCAAGGAAGCATTCCTTGCATAAAAAAGGTGAAGGAGAGCCATTGTTGATTATGCTTGAGAATTTTGATTTTCTCTCTTCAGTTGTTCAACTGAGATAGCTTGTGCTGCTCAACACAAGGGGAATTCCTGTTTAGGAGTTTCATTCTCTTACTTGGGAGGCCTTGGAGGATATGTTCTTCATCTTCCTCACATCTTGGCTTGAGGCCAAAGCATTCATCTTCAGCTACTATGTTATTCTGTTGGGCAGAAACGCAGGAGTTGCTGGTGTTGCAGTGAGGGACCATCATCACACATTTCCGGAGCTTTTTTTGTAGAGGAGGATCTCCCTCTTTCTCTAGGAGATCAGTAAAGGATATTTCTAGAGCTCTATTGCATATTTTGGCATTGGGCCATTGTTTCATCTCATTCCCAACGCAATCCCTTCCTCTTACAACGTTATTTCCAGAGAGGGTTTGCAGGAGGAGTTCACATGGTGCACTAGAGGGTGCAATCTTCAGTGAGAGGAGTAGCCTTTCACTTTGGAGATCATTGGAGGAGGTTTCTACTATTGTTCCAACATTCACATCCTTCTCCCATGTTGTATTGTATTTGAGTTGCAGTTGCTGCTACTACAACTCTGACATTTTGCATATTTATCATTCTTGTATAGATTTCAGCCAATCCTCTTAAATGATTGATGTCATGTATTTTTTGGGGTTGAGATCTCACTCCCCCTTCTTTATTTGAGCTTATCTTGCTATATCCTTGTGTTCACATCTATTTGCAGTCATTTTCCCTTATAGAATGCGCAGTTATAGAGTTGTTGGGTTATGTAGCAGAGTCTTTTCTCCAATGCATGTACATTTTCCTTTGAGGCTAATTTGAGCTCACCTTGAGAAGTCTTTTCCTCAAGGAGTTTGTATATCTTTTCCTGCTATAGTTTATATATCAGATTTACACTCTTCTCACATTTCATGAGCATTATTTCATTGTTGCTGCTGTTCATTATTGAAGTTCAGATGTTGATGTAGCTCATCCATTGAGCAAGATCTTCCTGAAGGAAGAAAGATTTGCATAGCTATAGGCATAGTCTGAGAAAGGGCCAGGAAGCCTCTAGTTCTCATCCTCTCTGTAGAGGTGACATAACTGGTAAAATCCCTCTCAGTCCATCTCTGAAATAGCATTGTTCATATTTTCGACAAAAGGAATTCTTCAGTGGTGCAAAAGCTGCTGATTTCCATTTCGGAACACTACAAAATCCCAAGTCATGAATAACTGTATCCATCTCATAATCCCTGATTTGTGCGGTCAACTATATCTCCCTACCAATGCATCTCTTGTGCTTATACAGTTTGTGCACATCCTTAACTTCCATAGCTCGGGTTTTCTTTCATGCACAACTATCTATCAAGGCTTGGAGGTTTTCTATGGCCCATTAGTTGAGCAGTAGTTTCATACGCGCCTGCAGGAATGAGTTAACTTCACCATCTCCTCTAAGGTGCACCGGTGTTTGAAGGGTAGGTGCCTAAGCCTTAGCAAAGTCTTGGCGAGCTACGACAAAAGTTTCCTTTTCCTTTGGTAAGTCCAACCCTTCTTTTTAAATGGTCAGCTTACGGATAAGAGGTTTCATCTCAGCTTTCTATGTAGCCCCTCTGGTGGCTATGCCACTGCATGTTATAACATTAATACTTGGTCCTTCATTTCAGGGTTGTGTCTTGAACCTTTATACATTCTGCATAGGTGTTTGCTGCTTCTCTCTAATATTCCAAATCTGGAACTTCACATCAAGCCTGCTAAAATAACACACTCCTGGGAGATTGATGCACAAAAATGATTTTATATCCCTTGGATCCCTTAGATCAGCAGATCTGGGGTCTAGATCCAAAAGGGGAGAAAAAAAAAATCAAACTAGGTGTGGTAAATAGATCTCCCACCACCTAGTCTAGCTGAAAAACACCCTACAAGCGGGGCTGCAGCTATGCACAACAAACTGCTTCAGAAATAATACAGTCTTGGACAGTATGAGAAGGAGGCCATAAAATATGATTAACTTATGAGTATACAACAACAAATCATAATTACAATGAAGCTCTTTCAATATACAGTAGAATACAGGAGGCAATAGAGCAATAAATCTTCAGAAAAGAAGGCTGCAACACATATATAAACTGAATATTGGCTTAACAACATTATTTTGAGGAGCTGCAGCAGCTGAATATTACAACTCAGATCTAGGACAGATCTATGGACAAAAAATTAGATCCATTTCAGATCTAGAAACTAGATATTCTTATTTACAAGATCCCCTTAGGGTTTTGACCAAATCATGCATAATAAAGAGTAGATCTAAGTTTTACGTTGCAGATTTTCAAAATACTTCAGAAATTTCTGAAGATGACTTTACATTAAAATATATCAGATCTAAACAGAACATGGATCAGCAAGCTAATCCATGGATCACCAAAGTGAAAGGCAAAACCCAGTGATCTGAAATGTGTGAACAAAATATTTCTTATACAAATATAGACAATAGGGGCTTTTACTGGTTATTTCACCTTTCGAAGAAAGGATGAAACCAGAAGCTTCTGGCCCTCTTACTGGCTCTGCCTAAAGAAATATGAAGTAAACACTAAAACAATCTGGCAATGAAAGTATTTGTTTTCTGATTGCAAAGTATTCATTAACCAATATTATGTGTGAACAAGCATGTTAAGGTGTTCTTCAATGGAAGTAAAGTGGTTTGGAATGGGAAAAATAAGTTTTGATCACTGTATAAGTCTTTATGTGTTAAGAGGACTTATTTAAATTTACTGTTTAATATATCAAACTCTGGAAATAAGCAGCAAGAATTCACAGCATAATAACAAGCATCTGTTAAAGCAGTTCACCCCTCTCTTGGGCTACATCTGCTAGGTCCAAAAGCCTCCCAATGGGCTTTTCCCTTCTCTATTAATTCTCAAAATACGTTTTACACCATGAAGAAAGCCTTAATAGGCTGAAATAGCTGCAAAATCAGAATCAGAGTGCTGGAAACAGTAAAAATTAACTATTCATTCACCTCAAACAAATGAACATAGCCCAATTCAGTTGATCATTCACCTAGCCCTGGTGGCTCCACAAGACAATCCACTGATAAAACCTCTGATAGAGTGCCCTGATGGCTCTACAACCCATTCCAACAGCTTCAGAATGTTCCAATACCCCCAAAACAAAACAAAAAATCATTCCAAAAGGACTTTCCTAGCCAAAGTTATGACTGACACTAACTTTTCCCAGTTAGGGCTAGGAAAGCTCCACCAAATCTGGTAGAACTCCAGTTAAGCCCGAAAAATAAGGAGTCCGCGCTAAAGTTGGGCGCTCTGCCATATAAGCCGCCAGTTCGTTGGTGCTAGGGAGATAAGACCACGGGACCGTGACCTTCGTCAAATACAACGGTAAACTCCAGTTAAATGCGGAATAGATTAATGTTGAAACCATATAACAAAATGGTGTATTTAATAAACTCCCCGCTCCACGTGACCGACTGTTCAAATGGTTGCGCGCCAATGGTTTACGCCATGGTTCCAAAGCCATGGTTGTATGCGGAGGGGGCTGGCCCCCTTTCGGGCCCCGCCCAAAAGAAATTCAAAGTTCATATATGACTTCACGACATTGCTTTATAAGAACCACCTTTGGCCTGACAGTTGGACCGCTCAGTTTCTACCACCCTGACCCGGGGTCGACTCCTGCCCGCGATACATAATTTTGCCATAAAAAAACTTCGTCTGATCCTGGGGCCACGTGGTAGCCTCCGGGCTGGCCACGTGGCGCCCTATGATTGGCTGCTCCACGAAATATTCTACAGAATATTCTATGGAATATTCCCAGAATATTATGTGGAATATTTTTTTTTTAATAAAATTTTTTAATAAGGTCAAACTGTCAAACTGGCCTTTTTTTACCTGAAATTGAGAAAATTCAAAGTTGAATAACTTTCTCATACAGCATTGGTTTTCAGTGTCATTCGCAGCTATAGGATCGTCTTTTCGAGCTCTTTCCCGTCGTTCTATTTTGGACCATTTCTGAGCAACTAATTTTTTGAGCATTTTTCCATTAAGGACATGATCACCTTATCACCCAGCACCAAAGATATCTCATAAAAAATGGGATCAAAACACCCTGAAGAATATCTTATGAAAATAACGCAGTTCCTCAATGAAAACTGCACTGTAGCTTGAATAACAATGATGTCCTGATGCCAAGAAACAAATTTGAAGCTCAAACAGTGGATGTGCTCTTCCAAGAGGTTAAAAGACACACTCCATGAGAAGAGGCTCCAATACAAGCTAGATCTAAGTAGATCTAGAATTCCACTTGCTGCAACTTACAAAGGCAAGAAAACCCTCACTGGATCTGCGCTGCAATTGGAATTAGGGCTTGGCCCAAAGCCTGATAGTGGATCAAATCATCAAAACTCTTCCAAGAATCCTCAAGGGAAGAGGTGAAATCCCTGCATAGGAACTCCAATGCTAAGCAACACAATCCTCCACTAAACAGGAGAGAATAGTATTTTTCTAAATAGACAAGATAATCAGAAATGTAATCAATCAACAACCTTCTCTTGATGCCTTCCCCTTCCTTTTATAAGATGAAAGCCTTTGCAAACCCTAAACCACCTTGATGATTTAGCTCCTTTCACATGAGGGGCCTCCTTCTAGAACTGTGCTATCCCTTTATGAGGTACATTGAATCTAGACAATGCTGTAGATTTGGTCAAGGTTGACCCAGTCTCACAGCTCAAACCCATTTTGCACCTGCAAGTGATTTATTTAGATGGCCCTGATTTATCCTTGTTCACATGGGCATTGATTTATTCAATCTTTTCAAGAGTTTTACATATTCATTTATTCATGCAACAGAAAGTAAAACAAAAATGTATATTCCTCTTAGCTTAGACTAAGTAGGAATATTACAGTCCTCCCCTCCAAAATGTTGCTTGTCCTCAAGCAATTGATAGGGTGAGAGCTGTAGTACTTCCACTCCTTCATTGATGGCATCATCAATGATCCAGTCCTCATCATAAGCCAAGTGCTCATCAAGCCCATACATCATGAATTGTTCCTCTAAGATCAACATAAGATGTGCATATTCCATCCCCCCAGGAGTGAAAAACTCAACAGAAATAAACATGGCTGGAGCAATGCTCCATCTAAAACAAGTATCATGAAGTATAGGTAGAAGTTCCAAACCATGTGGTACATACAAACTACCCATCCTCTCACCATACAGCCCCATAAACAATACAACTATATCATCCAAGTATGGAAGAAAGACTACAAATATGCAAACAGAAATCTGAGCTTGAGGAGGTGGTTCAAAATCCCACATGTGATGCCAGCGCAGTGCACCTCTTGTCTTCATTAGATCCAGGTGTGGCAAGTGGCATGCCCACCACACATTTGCTACATGAGTCACCTTAACATGGCTGAAAATGATAAATAAGTTTGGTGCCCTTGGGAAGCACCCATCATGAGAAGGAATCTCCCTTTTCACAATAAGGGAGTGGTCGAGTTCAACATCTCTATTGGCCCACCAACAATCATGAGATCCACATGATCTCTCACTCCCTTTAGGAGTCATAGCCTATAAAAACATGGCAAAAAAATGTGATAAATCAGAAAATACAACTTTCTTGGCATGATCAGATCCTTTACCATCATATTCCTTCATACAGATGGAGTTTTGCATGAGCATTTTCCTCCTCTCAAGCAAAGGAAGAATTGGCTGAAATGACTCTTGAAAAGAGTCCATTGGCTGCCCCAATCCTCTATGGCTAATGCACTCTTGAAAGTGTTGATGTAATTCCTCTCTCATGCCTTCCCAAACAAAGCTCCTCTTGATCAGGGTATAGATCTTTATATTGTTGAGGAAGAATTATTCATGTGCCCCTTGTAATATCTTATGCTTGAGCTTGGAAGCTCTAGCTAAGAAGACCTTACCATGATAATAGATGACTCCCCCTTGGACTAAGTAGCCCTCTTCTTGCTGCATGTCATCTAGTATCATACCTGTGTGGAGATATTTTAAATACTCTACAAGCAGTTGAGATTTCCAATACAGATCCACACTGCTCAACAATGACAACGCTGCTGATACATCCATGGGAGTGCTTGTCATGTTTCTGATCTCCTTTCTGAATATTTCTTGAGTTGTCCCAAGCCTCCCAACGCTGTAACTTGGTCTCTCATTGCTCCAATCCCTCCTGGATCTAGATTTGGAGCAGTAATTTGTGAAGCCTCTCCCACAAGATCTAAATCTGATGGCACCCCAGGTGGCTTGCCACTAGATAGGAATGTCCCTTGTAGCATCCTCATGAACATAAGAGAAGGGACTGTAAGATCCCTGCTTCAACTGTGAAAATCCATCTTTGTTGTTTGTATGGAAGTACTCGATGAGGGATAAGTGTTCATGCCTTGAATAATTTGTGGTTTCCCACTCTTCAAGTCCACCCACTCCATCTGCAAAGCTTTCCAATCAATGGCCACCTTCCCCAAAGTAATCAACCATTAGACACCCAGAATGATATTGGTGTCTAGTATGTCAACTACAAAAAATTGATCCACCAGAGTGTAGGATCCCATGGTAACTAAGAGTGAGGGAACATATTGCATGCATTGCATGGTTCTATCTCCTGGAAAAAAAAAAAGAGAATCCCTCAAAAGTATCAGTGGGGATTTCTCTCCTTTGCACAAGATGAGCATCAATAAAGTTGTGGGCTTCCCAACTATCAATTAGCACAAATACCCTCTGATTCATGACTGAACCTTGTACTCTTTAGGTCAAGTACTTAGGCACTCCTCTCAAAGATGCAAGAGTCCCACTTATGGGAGAAAAGGCTCCATCCCCATCTCCGGATGGTGTTGGCTCTTCCTCATCATTATCAATGCTGTGACCCCTCTTGGGTTCATCATCTCCATATTCCTCCTCAAAATCTGAGAAGACTTCTATGTAGTGTGCTTTCCCAGCAGCACATCTGTATCCCGGTGCCCATGACTCTTGGCAAGTGAAACACAGTTTCTTCTTTCTCAACTCCATCCTAAGAACAATATCAAGAGGCTTCTTCAAAGAGCTCTCCTTGGAAGGAGCAGATTTTCCTTCATTCCCCTTAGAAAAGTGAGGGGCCTTGCTCTGGAAAGTTTCCTTTGCTTTTGGCAAGGCATCTTGGAGGTCTCTAGCCCTCTCAATGGCATCATGCAAAGTGTTGGGCTTGGTATATTTCACCAACCCATGCAAAGGTTCCTCCAGGCCATCGATGAACATGTAAATCCTCCTTGCTACAGATAGATCAGGAACAATGACTGATAATCTCAGAAACTCAGAGATATAAGTTTCTACATCCCTTGATTGCTTAAGCTTTGCAAGGCTTATGAAGGGTGCTTCAAGATCCTTTCTTTCAAACCTCTCCACTAGTCTTCTAGTAAAATCAGAATAGGTAGTCACATTGATATGTCCCAATGTAGACAACCCATGGAACCACCAATTGTGTGCCTCACCTTCAAAGTGCAGCGCTGCAATCTTGATGGCTTCAATCTTAGGGACTTTGTTCAACTGAAAGTAAATATCCAACTTTTCTACCCATGCCTTGGCAAAACTGGAGGATTATCCATCAAATTTAGGCAAAAATAATCTACCCATAGAGTGGTGTCTATCCTGGTTATGAAAGAACCCACCATCTCTATACTGCTGCCTTGGTCTTCTTCTGTCCTTGAGGTGACAGAACTCTTGAAAACTCAAGTGGTCTCTGAATCTCTGATTCTGAGATTCATATTCTACAAAGTAATCTTCAAGGGAAGCTTGCTCTTGTGGTCCTTCATTATCCACAGCCAAGAAAATAGGCATAGTGGGGCATTGTGAAGCTTGTGGGGCTTGTGGCAGGTTCACTGTTTGACCAGTCCAATGATGAGACATGTCAGAGCTTTCTCCTGGATGAAATCTCCTAGGATATTCCATCATTTTTGCCATCCTCATCTCCTTGATCTCTTTGGCAAGATCTTGCATGGCCACCAACAGAGTTCTTGCAAACTCTTCTCCTTCTTTATCACTTGCAGTCTCAGGGGCTTTACCCTTGTCTTGATCATCAGTAGTGTAATCATACTTCTTGTGACTTCTGTTCTGATACCTCTTCTTCCTCTCAGTCAGAGGTTCATATTCTTCTGAATGCAACATGGCTATGGTGCTCCAAGGAAAGCATAGGTTGTGCCAAGAAAAGAGCTTCGATACCACTGTAATATTCCAAATCTGGAACAACACAGCAAGCCTGTTGAAATAACGGACTCCTGGGATATTAATGCACAGAAATGAGTTTAGAGCCCTTGGATCCCTTCTATCAACAGATCTGGGGTCTAGATCCAAAAGGGGAGCAAAAACAAATCAAACAAGGTGTGGTAAACAGATCTCCCACCACCCAGTCTAGCTGAAAAACACCATACAAGAGGGGTTGCAGCTATGCACAACAAACTGCTTCAGAAATAACGTAGTCTTGGACAGCATGAGCAGGAGGCCATCAAATATGATTAACTTATTAGTATAAAACAGCAAATCATAATTACAATGAAGCTCTTTCAATATACAGTAGAATACAGGAGATAATAGAGAAAGAAATCTTCAGAAAAGAAGGCTCCAACACATATATAAACTGCAAATTGGCTTAACAACATTATTTTGAGGAGCTGCAACAGCTAAATATTACAATTCAGATCTAGGACAGATCTGTGGACAAAACATCAGATCCATTTCAGATCTGGAAACTAGATTGTATTATTTAGAAGATCCCCTTGGGGTTTTGACCAAATCATGCATAACAAAGAGTAGATCTGAGTTTTAAGTTGTAGACCTGCAAAGTACTTCAAAAATTTCTGAAGATGAATTTACATTAAAATAGATCAGATCTAAACAAAACATGTATCAGGAAGCTAATCCATGGATCACCAAAGTGAAAGGCAAAGCCCAGCACCAGAGATCTCTCATAAAAAATGGGATCAAAACACCCTGAAGAATCTCTTATGAAAATAACGCAGTTCCTCAATGAGAACTGCACTATAGCTTGAATAACAATGATGGCCTTATGCCAACAAACAAATCTGAAGCTCAAACAATGGATGCACTCTACCAGGAGGTTAAAAGACACACTCCATGAGAACAGGCTCCAATACAAGCTAGATCTAAGCAGATCTAGAATTCCACTTGCTGCAGCTTACAAAGGTAGGCAAACCCTCACTGGATCTGCGCTGCAATTGGAAGTAGAGCTTGGACCAAAGCCTGATAGTGGATCAAATCAGAAAAACTCATCCAAGAATCCTCAAGGGAAGAGGTGAAATCCATGCATAGGAACTCTAATGCTAAGCAGCACAATCCTCCACTAAACAGCAGAGAATAGTATTTGTCTAAACAGAAAAGATACTCAAAAATGTAATCAATCAACAACCTTCTCTTGCTGCCTTCCCCTTCCTTTTATAAGATGAAAGCCTTTGCAAACCCTAAACCACCTTGATGAGTTAGCTCCTTTCACATGAGGGGCCTCCTTCTAGAACTGCGTTGTCCCTTTATGAGGTACATTGAATCTAGACAGCGCTATAGATTTGGTCAAGGTTGATCCAGTCTCACAGCTAAAACCCCTTTCACACCTGCAAGTGATTTATTTACATGGCCCTGACTTACCCTTGCTCACATGGGCATTGATTTATTCAGTCTTTTCAGGAGTTTTACATGTCCTCCTTTATTCATTTATTCATGCCACAGAAATTAAAAAAAAAATGTGTATTCCTCTTAGCTTAGGCTAAGTAGGAATATTACATTCTCCTGCATCTTGGCGATCAGAATCGGGAAATATTCAACTACATGGTCCAACTATTTGCAATATCTACAGGATTGTCGAGTTGGGTTCGTGCAGTCCCTTGCAAAGTGGCCTACTTCCACGTAGTTATAGTAGATCATTTGGCCTCTACCCCTACCTGCGATTCCACCTCGTCCCCCTCCCCTGCCCCTAACCGAGGAGCCTCCTATACCTACAGGGGATATAGGTGATGAGGGGTCTAACTATACTCTATATAGGTTTCCCCGATCGATCATTAGATCATAAGTTCAACAGTTTTGTTCATCATGTCCTATAGACCTACAAAACCTACACCATTGTTGCTTTAATTATGGGATATATGTGGCAAGGTGGGGGAAGTGGCTGGTATCATTTAGCCCAGCAACGCGATACTAATCGCACCATAGCACCAGCCCACTTAGTCCCACAGCTTCCCTAGGGCGCAGTAGGCTGGATCCCCCGGCCTGTTTGTAGTCTGTGAGAAGTGGACATTTATCTTTGGTGTGGCCATTCACCCTGTATCATATGCACCATCTTTCAGGATTGGCCTCCATCCCTCGCTTCTTTCACAGATTCTGGATCTCCATGCGCATTGCATCTAGCTAGCCTTGTATCTGTTGTACTCCTAATTGGGTACCATCTCTTAGTGTAGCCTCCAGCATCATGGAAACCTCCAAGGTCTTCTCTTGCATTTCAATGGCTTGATGACCCATTGGCACGTGCATGTGGGGCAGCAACATAACAATGAACCACTCCGTGTGACGCCTGTCATCATACTGGAATCCTCCTTCTCAGATTACTTTCTTTCATCATTGATCCGCTTCCCATATGGACTCAGACGATCCTTCCTTGAAATCTTTCAAGTCGTTCACTATCTGAGAGTAGGACTTAGGCTTCTTGAACTGTTGTTTCAATGCATTCTTGATTTCCTCAATAGTTGCATTTGCATGTTGGTCAATATATCCCATGTACCAGTCCAAGGTTCTTCCTTCAAAGGCAAGGGATAGATGTGCCCTTTTCACTGCATTGCTCGCTACGTTCTGCACAATCCATACCGATCCCGCAACAAACCAAAACTGATCCATGTCCTCATCACCTATGCCCTTGAAGGTACGTAGCTTCATGTGCAAGGCCATATCGTCTTCTGGTGGGGGTGGAGGTGAGTTCTTACCCCTATGAGGGTTCGAAGGCGGCGTAGATGGAGAGCTATCCGCAGCAAAATTTCGTTCTGGAATATAGAAATATTGACCCCCTTCTTGATTAGTTTTGTAGTACTTACCACTGCGCGTTGTACCCTCTCTTTGGTCAAAGCTCATTCACTCTGTATGGCCACCCAAAATGCTTTTTCCACCCAAAAAGATCTTACCTAATTATGCAAAGTTCTCATAAACTTACCCTAAAAACCCTTGAAGAACCTCTACTCTGCTTCTGAGTTAGACACCTTAGTCTTGCATCATTTTATGGTAAAATTCGCACTATGATTTTATTTCACTGCGAATTCTTGAAACTATTCGTCGATCTCTCTCTTCTTAGGCTTCTAATACAGTCTTGGCATTACCTGATCCCTCTCAAAATTCTCTCGGTCCTAGCAATGGAACCATTTGTTGGCTCGAGGGGTCTTGACCCAGGTTCAGAGGTTAAGGTTTTCCAACAAACCCCTATACTACTAGCCCTTTCGGTAGTGACCTGCTTGTGCAGGTCAAAGTCTCACCCGAAGCAGTATGGGAAGGTGCTAGAACCAGGTTTCTACACCCTAGGAGAGAGCAGGTAAGTCAAGCTGGTCCGCAATTATCAAATATATTCAGCAAGAAGTTATTCATAGGGTTTTCAGTATATAACCAGAGCACATCTATCAGATCTACTTAATAGGTTCGCGTCCACGTGCATACTACTAGTTAGGATCACATAACAGTATAATCACAGCAATTTAACACATCACAGATACATACACCAGAAACATAGACAATCTGCAGCTACTAATAAATACTTTTCATACTTACTCATATATCCCATGTTCACATCAATCATACTAGAACAGATCCAGATAACATCAAATGTCCACAATACTTCCACATATATATTACTACCAAAATCCACTTACATTCCTCGAATACTGCCTGCGCACACAGCCAACAGGGTCCACACACAGCAAGACAGAGGATATCCGCACACACAGCCAGTAGCAGTCCCAACCCAAACAACCCTACCACAAATCTAACAATTCGTGCTTCACATCAATCTCTATTTTTTTTCTTCCTAAGACTCAAAAAGGTTCATCTATTTATACCGATTTAGCCTATGCATCCAATGGTCTGCAAACCGTGGTTTGCAGACTCTTAGTCTACCCTTGACCCATTTACAATGCATTAGGGGCTTTGATCCACCCCAAAACCCCTGCATTAGACTAATTAAGACCAAAATATATAAGATTTATACAAAATTTGCAGTTGTTAGGGGACCCTGTTCCAACATTTCCAAAAGCTTCCTGGTGGGGAGGTGTGATCAGGAGATCATGTCCATTGTTCAAAAATGCTCAAAAATGAAAGTGCCCAAAAGAATTTGAAACCTAGGCGACCGGAAAGGTGTCATCGCTATGATTCTGGCACTATGAACGGTTCGCAAAACAGAGGTTGTATGCAGAATTTATTAAGGTTTCAAAGGCCCAGTAAACTCCAAAAAATGACATTTTGACCCATTTTGACTATATATAAAAAAATTCAAAAAAACATATATTATTGAAAATTATTTTATTATATAGTTTTTATGGTCAATCAGTGGGCACCACGTAGCCAACCCAGAGGCTGCCACATGGCCCCAGGTGAGAGGATGAAGAGTCATATAAAACTATTTGGAGAGCTTGGGGTTCAAACGCAGGACCTCCCGTCTGACAACGCAGCGCCCGACCGCTCAAGCTACACGAAGTTTCTTAACCTTAAGGGGTGCGGCTTACCTTTAAACTTTAACGTTGATTTTGTTGGCAGCTAAAGGGGGCCAGCCCCCACTCCATGTGACCAGGGCTCGGAACCGCAACCTTAATCAAACCAGCGGCCTACAAACCGTAACCTTCGGCGTCAGTTGCGCAGTGGTCACATGCTTATCCGAAAATTTTACTTTAACTACTAGTTCTAGCAGATATTCTGGTAGAACCGTTAATTTCAACAATAGAGCCATATCTGTCGGACTTAACTAGAGTTCCTCCAGTTTTGGAGGAGCTTTCCTGGGGGACAATAGGCAGTTTCTTGTTTTGGCCATAACGCCTTGGATATTCGACCAATTTTGATGAATGAATAGTCAATTTTGGGTATTATCGACATTATGAACACATTGGAAGAGGTTCCAAAGACATCAAAGGTTATATTGTGTAGTTTTAGATTCAGGATAGGTCAAGGAGCCACTAGGGCCACTAGGGTGTTTTCAGTGTTTTGAGCATCCATTATCTGTTTTATGAAAATAAATAGTCATTCCTGACTAATTCAATCATTCTAAAGTTGTTTTTGTAGAGAGCTTAGCCATTTGAGGCTTTTATTCACATGTACTTACAATTTTTGGGCAATAAGATGGACATGCCATTGGGAGTTGGACCAGGAGATGTAGCCCAGGAGGGATGAACTACTTCATCAAATTGTTGAGTATTGTCATATGTGATGCTTCATTATCTATTATTTATTGCTGCACAGTGTTATACAAGATCATTTACATGCTTTAACCTCACACAAAAACTTTTTTAGCTAAGTTAAAATCATTTGTTTAACCTGCAAACTACAGAGAATTTTATGCACACAATTTAATTACTGTTTCGATACTTAGCACAACAAAAATAATACATTCCATTCAGATGAAGTTGGTATCAGAGCTCAAGTTGAGCATTAGTTTTGGCTAGAGAATTTTCTCTGTTTAATTCCTTGTGCAAAGAAATTTATTAACAGTTTGCAGAGTTTTAATTCTTACTAGGCTGAAGCTTAAGACAGGAGAAGCTCAATTGGTGAAAGTTCAAAGTAATCCTCATCCAAGGAGGGCAAGAGTGCCATTATCTCCACCTTAAATTTCACCTCAAATAGAAGTAGAAGAATCCATAAGCATGACTTCAAGAGAAGGAGAAATTCCTGAAGAATTTGATCCCAAGGAGGAAGAAAGAGTGTTTAGAAAATCATTTCTTGACTTAACTGAAATGGTGAGAGTCCTTTATCAAGAAAGGAATGAAAGACTATAAGGAGAAGGATATAAACCTCACAAGGAAAGAGAAGGATCTTCAGGAGGCCATAACGATGTAGATAAATCCAAGAAGGGTAATGGAGGAAATGGAGATAGTGGAAAGTCTCCATCATCACCCTCATCTTCATCTTCATCAACCTCTACTTCATCTTTAGTACATTAGCCATACAAGTCAAAGAACACTGGTAAAAATACTTTTCTAAAACTTAATGTTAAGTTTTAATTGCCAAAGTTTGATCGTTAAGTTAATGAAGGAAAGCTAGATAATTGGATTAGGCAATTAGAGGTCTATTTATACCTCAAAATTTTCATGATGATGACACCAAAATCCAACTACCTTAATTGAGAATGGAAGGTGCAACACTTCTTTGGTGGGAAGCCAAGACAAAGGAGGAGATCAAGAAATATGGTAAGATTATCTTATCATGGACTGATTTCATTATTGCAATAAAACAACAATTTTCTCCATTATTTCACATGCAAAAAGCCATAATTGACTGGAAAAATTTTAAACAATTGAAAGGACAAAATGTACAAGTGTATACCCAAGAATTTAGAAGAAGAGCTCTTTTACTAGGAATAGATTTGCATATCACTACTACATTTGGCGGAAATTCTGACACTTTTGACCAAATGTTGGAAATTTTTTCAACTTTTTCAAATTCTTCCCAAAACCATCGCTATACCGACGTTTAGAGAAAAGTTTCACAATACCAACACTTAGACAAAGTGTCGCAATTGCGATGTTCTGAGGAAGTCGTCGCAATTGCAACACTATGGCCCAAAGCATCGCTATTGCGACGGTTTCTTCCAAACGTCGCGATTGCGACACTCAGTCCAAGTGTCGCAATTGCAACGTTTGGAGGAAGCCGTCGCAATAGCGACGCTTTGGGCCATAGTGTCGCAATTGCGACGGATTCCTTAGAACGTCGCAATTGCGACACTATGGCCCAAAGTGTCGCTATTGCGACGACTTCCTTCACAATTACGACACTTAGCAAACTCTGGCCCAAGGTGTTGCATTCAAACTTAGAAAATCTGGCACAGGCACCCTGGGACCAAACGACCCAACCTGAACGGATGCCCTCACCCGGCGCAACATGAAACACCCACCCAAAGGGACGCACATGGGAGCAAACGGAAAGCGGGCCTCCCAGACATGCACAAGGCACCCGGGCAGTCACAATTTAGCAAATCTGGCACGAGCGCACTCGGACCAAACAACCCGACCCGAACGGACGTCCTTATCCGATGCGACACGGCGCGCCCACCCGAACGGACGCCCTCACCAGGCGCGACACGGCGCGCCCACTCGAAGGGACGCACATGGGAGCAAACGACAAACGAGCCGCCCGGACGTGCACAAGGCACCCGGGCAGTCACAACTTAGCAAATTTGGCATGGGTGCACTCCGACCAAACGACCCGACCCGAACGGATGTCCTTACCCAACGCAACATGGCGCGCCCGCCCTAACGGATGCCCTCACCCGACGCAACATGGCGCACCCTCCCAAATGGACGCACATGGTAGCAAATGGAAAACGGGCTGCTCGGATGTGCACAAGGCACTCGGGCGGTCACAACTTAGCAAATCTGACACGGGCGCCCTCAGACCAAATGACCCAACTCGAATGGACGCCCTCACCCAGCGCGACATGTCGTGCCCATCCGAACGGATGCACATGGGAGCAAACGGCAAACGGGCCACCCAGATGTGGACAAGGCACCCGGGCGGCCATAACTTAGCAAATCTAACATGGGCGCCCTCGGACCAAACGACCCAACCCAAACGGACGCCCTCACCCGGCGCGACATGGCACACCTGCCCGAACGGACGCCCTCACCTGGCGCGACACGGCGCGCCCAACCGAACAGACGCACACGGTAGAAAATGGGTGGTCACAACTTAGCAAATCTAACATGGGCGCCCTCAGACCAAACGACCCGACCCGAACGGACGCCCTCACCCAGCACGACACGGAACGCCCACCGGAACAGACACTCATGGGAGCAAACAGAAAACGGGCCGCCCAAACGTGCACAAGGCACCCGAGCGGTCACAACTTAGCAAACCTGTTACGGGCACCCTCGGACCAAATGACACGACCTGAACAGACGCCCTCACCTGGCGCGACATGGCGCGCCTGCCCGAACAGACGCCCTCACTCGGCGCGACACGGCGCGCCTGACCAAACGGACGCACATGGGAGCAAACGGTAAACGGGTCGCTCGGACATGCACAAGGCACCCGGGCGGTCACAACTTAGCAAATCTGACACAGGCGCCCTCAAACCAAACGACCCTACCCGAACGGACGCCCTCACCCGGCGTGACACAGCGTAACCACTTGAACGGACGCCCTCACCCAACGCGACACGGCGCGCCCGACCAAACGGACGCACATGGGAGCAAACAAAAAACGAGCCGCCCGGACGTGCACAAGGCACTCGGGCAGTCACAACTTAGAAAATCTGACACGAGCGCCCTCATACCAAACGACCTGACCAGAACAGACGCCCTCACCCAGCGCGACACGGCGCGCCCGCCCAAAGGGACGCCCTCACTCGGCGTGACACAACGCACCAGACCGAATGGACGCACATGGGAGAAAACGACAAATGGGCCACCCGGACGTGCACAAGGCACCCGGGCGGTCACAACTTAGCAAATCTGACACGAGCGCCCTTGGACCAAACGACCCAACCCGAACGGACGCCCTCACCCGGTACGACACGGCGCGCCCACCTGAACGGACGCACATGGGAGAAAATGGCAAATGGGCCGCCCAGACGTGCACAAGGCACTCAGGCAGTCACAACTTAGCAAATCAGACACAGGCACCCTCAGACCAAATGACCCAACCCGAACGGACACCCTCACTCGGCGCGACATGGCGCGCCCACCCGAACGGACGCTCATGGGAGAAAACGGAAAACGCGCCGCCCGGACGTGCACAAGGCACCCGGGAAGTCACAACTTAGAAAATCTGGCACGGGCGCACTCGGACCAAATGACCCGACCCAAACGGACGTCCTCACCCGGCGCGACACGGCGTGCCCGCCCTAACAGACGCCCTCACCCGGTGCAACACGGCGCGCCCTCCTGAACGGACGCACATGGTAGCAAATGGCAAACGAGCCGCCTGGATGTGCACAAGGCACCCGGGCGGTCACAACTTAGCAAATCTGACACGGGTGCCCTCGGACCAAATGACCTAACCCGAACGGATGCCCTCACACGACGCGACATGGCGTGCCCACCCGAACAGACGCACATGGGAGCAAATGGCAAACGGGCCGCCCGGACGTGCACAAGGCACCCCAGCGGTCACAACTTACCAAATCTGACACGGGCGCCCTCAGACCAAACGACCTGACCCGAACGGACGCCCTCACTCGGTGCGACACAGCGCGCCTACCCGAACGAACGCCCTCACCCGGCGCGACACGACGCGCTCGACCGAACGGACGCACATGGTAGAAAACGGCAAATGGGCCGCCCGGACGTGCACAAGGCACCTGGGCGGTCACAACTTAGCAAATCTGACATGGGCGCCCTCGGACAAAACAACCCGAATCGAACGGACGCCCTCACTCTGCACGACACGACGCACCCACCCGAACGAACGCTCATGGGAGCAAACGAAAAACGGGCTGCCCGGACGTGCACAAAGCACCCGGGTGGTCACAACTTAGAAAATCTGACACGGGTGCCCTCGGACCAAATGACCCGACCCAAACGGACGCCCTCACCCGGCGTGACACGGCGCCCGCCCGAACGAACGCCCTCACCCGACGCGACACGACGCGCCCGACCGAACGGACGCACATGGGAGCAAACGGCAAACGGGCCGCCCGGACATGCATAAGGCACCCGGGCGGTCACAACTTAGCAAATCTGACATGGGTGCCCTCAGACTGAACGACCTAACTCGAACGAAATCCCTCACCCGGCGCGACACAGCGCGCCCGCCCGAACGGACGCCCTAACCCGGCGCGCCCGACCGAATGGACGCACATGGGAGCAAACGGAAAACGGGCCGCTCGGACGTGCACAAGGCACCCGGGCGGTCACAACTTAGCAAATCTGACACGGGCACCCTCGGACCAAACAAACCGACCCGAATAGACACCCTCACCCGGCGCGACACGACGCGCCCGCTTGAACGGACACCCTCACCCGGCGTGACACGACGCGCTAGACCGAACGGACGCACATGGGAGCAAACGGCAAACGGATGCCCTCACCCGGCGCGACACGGCTCGCCCACCTGAACGGATGCACGTGGGAGTAAACAACAAACGGGCCACCCGGACGTGCACAAGGCACCCGGGTGGTCACAACTTAGAAAATCAGACACGGGCGTCCGTCCCTTGGACCAAACTACTTGACCCGAATGGACGCCCTCACCCGGCGTGACACGGCGCGCCCACCCGAATGGACGCTCATGGGAGAAAACAGGCCGCCCGGACGTGCACAAGGCACTCTGGCGGTCACAACTTAGCAAATCTGACAGGGCGCCCTCAGACCAAATGACCCGACCCGAATGGACGCCCTCACCTGGCACAACACGGCGCGCCCGCTCGAACGGACACCCTCACTGGGCGCGACACGGCGCGCCTGACCGAACGGACACACATGGGAGAAAATGACAAACGGGCCATTCGAACATGCACAAGGCACCTGGGCGGTCGCAACTTAGCAAATCTGACATGGGCGCCCTCAGACCAAACGACGCAACCCGAACGGACGCCCTCACCCAGCACGACATAGCGCGCCCACCCGAACGGACACACATGAGAGAAAACGGCAAACGGGATGCCCAGACGTGCATAAGGCACCCGAGCAGTCACAACTTAGCAAATCTGACACGAGCGCCCTCGAACCAAACGACCTGACCCGAACGGACGCCCTCACCCGGCGCGACACGGCGTGCTCGCCCGAATGGACGCCCTGACCTGACGCGACACGGCGCGCCCAACCGAACGGACGCACATGGGAGAAAATGGCAAACGGGCCACCTGGACGTGCACAAGGCACCAGAGCAGACACAACTTAGTGAATCTGACAAGGGCGCCCTCGGACCAAATGACCCGACCCGAACGAGCACCCTCACCCGGCGCGACATGATGCGCCCGCCCAAACGGACGCCCTCACCCGGCGTAGCACAACGCGCCCGTCCGAATGGACACACATTGGACCAAAAGGCAAACGGGCCGCCCAGACATGCACAAGTCACCTGGGCGGTCACAACTTAGCAAATCTGACATGGGCACCCTCGGACCAAACGACCCGACCTGAACGGGCGCCCTCACCCGGCACGACACGGCGCGCCCGCCCGAATGGATGCCCTCACATGGTGCGCCCGCCTGAACAGACTGAATGGACACACATGGGACCAAATGGAAAACAGGCTGCCTGGACGTGCACAAGGCACCCGGGCGGTCACAACTCCCCGGACCAAACGACCCCACCTGAACGGACGCCCTCACCCGACGCGACACAGCGCGCCCGCCCGAACGAAAGCAAAAAGGCACGAAGGCACGAAGGCACAAAGGAGCAAATGACAATCGAGTCGCACGAACGTGCACAAGGCACAGGAGCGGTCACAACTTAGCATTTTTTTATACGGCCTCCCTCACACGACCCGACCCGAACACGTTTCCTTGGGTGCCCTCACACGGCACGACCTGACCCGCCCGAACGAAGGCACAAGGGATAAAACGGAAAATGGGTCGCACGAATGTGCACAAGGCACATGAGTAGTCACAACTTAGCATTTTTTATATGACCTCCCTCACACAGCACGACCCGACCCGGCCCGCCCGAACGAAGGCACAAGGGAGCAATTCGGAAACTAGCTGCACAAACGTGCACAAGGCACATGGGTGGTCAAAACTTAGAATTTTTTATATGGCCGCCCTCACATGACCTGACCCGAACGCGTTTCATTGGGCACCCTCACGTGACCCGACCTGACCCGCCCGAGCGCGTTTCCTTGGATGCCCTCACAAGACACGACCCGACCCGCCCAAACTCATTTCCTTGGGCGCCCTCACACGACATGACCCAACCCAACCCACCCGAACGCATTTCCTTGGGTGCCCTCACATGACATGACCTGACCTGACCCACTCGAACGCGTTTCCTCTGGCACCCTCATACGGTACGACCTGACCCGAATGCGTTTCCTTGGGCACCCACACACGACCCGACCCGACCTGCCTGAACGAAGGCATGACGGAGCAAGCGGAAAATGGGTCGCACGAACGTGCACAAGGCATAGGGGCGGTCACAAATTAGCATATTTTATACGGCCTCCCTCACATGACCCGACCCGACCCGAACGCGTTTCCTTGGGCGCCCTCCCACGGCAAGACCCAACCCGCCGAAACGAAGGCATGAGGGAGAAAACGGAAAACGAGTCGCACTAATGTGCACAAGGCACACAGGCGGTCAGAACTTAGCATTTTTAACACGACCGCCCTCACACGACCTAACCCGACCCGCTCGAACGTGCACAAGGCACACCCATGATCACCACTTAGCATTTTTGACAGGGCAGCCCTCACACGACACAGGCCCGACCCATCCCGGCCCACCCGAACGTGTTTCCTTGGGCGCCCTCACACAGGCGAAGCACTGGCACCACTACCACTTCGTGGCAGATGGTATCAGAGCTCGATTCAAGGCGAGTTGAGCTTTGTTGAAGTTTGAATATTGAAGCAAGAATACAACGATGGGGCTGTAGTTGGTATCAAAGCTTGGACATTATTTTGGTTGGTCTCGGCGAAACATTGGCATGGGCAAGGCATTGGTCAGGGTCGAAGCTGCATAAAAAGACATGGAAATTTTGGAAGAATGTCAAGGGAGGCTTTTTCAGACCTTTTGCAGGTTGATTTTTTCATCGTTTCATCGACCGTTGTTCTTCGCATGTCCACCGAACGCTTCCAACGCCCTCCGTCATCATCCTCGACTCATGGGTCTTACATAAATCGAACTGGTTTGGTGATCAGTCCAACCAGAGATTCTCATTGTGAGAATGTGCATACTCATACCATGCATTAGTTGTCCCTCTCGCATCCTATCACACCCATAAACTCAATCAAGGACCCATCCCATATGAGTGTAAAGTAATCCATGGGGATCTGTCTCATCCACAACACGTTGCCCATCCAACAAGCCATCTCTATCTGAAATGTGCTGCCCATGATGCCAATCTCCACGTGCTGTTCAAAAGACAGCCACAACTATCGAGCATCATCCACGTGTGAAAGGTCCTCCTCAAATCAAGTCAAGAACACCCTCTCAACAATGTGCCCTATTCAAGTCCATGAAGCTACGTTCATCCCATCTGCAATATGCATCTAACATGCGTACCAAATTTAATTCAAGAAGGCTCAACCCATGCCCAAGCGTATACCTATCAACTATGATGAAAGTAATTATTCTACCTTAAAATATTATATTTATTAATATTTTTTATTACTTATAAATAATAATTACAATGAATATTATAAGTAATGATTTTTACATCCAAAAATATTGATAAATTGTTTTTAAATAAAATAAATAAGTTTATTTTGTAAAATATTACAGCAGTTTACAATAAATATATAAAATAATTTAAATAAAATAAATTATTCACTAATGTTTGAGTGGGAAATTGTCATATGATTTCATGTCATAGTTTCAATTTTTTCCCGCTCAGCTTGTTCGACCAGCCTATTCAAATTTTATTAATCGACCTATTCAATTTTTTTTCCCGCTCAGCTTGTTCGACGTCCTTTATGCCTTCTTTCCCATTCTGCCCTATTCAATTTTTTTTTCCCGCTCAGGAACATCGACCTTTTTCTCATGAACTCTGAGCATGGTAAACAGCCTCTGTTCGGAACTCTCAGAATCGATTCGAAAAGAAGTAGATGTTCAGAATCGAAGAGAAGTCGATGTTCAAACAGCCTCTGTTTGGATAGATTTGGTAGATCGGTCTATCAAACCACAGGCCTTCTTCGGCCATCCCATAGGCCGCTTCACAAATGGCCACACCGCCATTGATTTCATAGGTATATAATTACTAGACTTCTGTTCTTTTTATACATATTCACATAGCAGTTAACATAATATTTATTATCAGCTCAAGAAGTTATGCCCCAGTCTATGGGAAGGGTTTAGTAAGAATGTTATGGTGAAATCCTGAAGATTATTTCAGAAAATTGATTCATGTCCTCTATTTTGTCATTTCTTTAAGCAACATACATGGGTTTGCCCTTTCCTTCGCCATATTTTGACCCACAAGCAAATTTCTCTACTGGATTAATCTTTCCTCTGGAGGTAGCGGATTGTTGGATTCCACAGGTCAAGATTTGGTGAGTTGCCTCCCTGTTTTCAATATTGCATTCGTGGACTCTATATTTCATGGATTCCGATTGTGTAACATTATTATTATATGTTATTCTCTTTTATAATTTTCCAACTAATGTTTTTGGTTTATAAATCATGATTGTTCCCTATGTATGTAGAGCTATGGCAGGAAGAAAGCTTGATTTGCGTGAGGCACGCAAACAGATTAAAGTTCTAGAGAAAGAAATTGAAGAAAAAGATGTGGAGGTACCTAACTTGTGAAATGCCAACTGCCTTTAAAACTTAAAGATTAATTTACAAGCCTTGCCTCAGTCTTCCTTTTCATACAGATTAAGAAGTGCAAATCCCATATTACGTAATTGGTTATAAATGCAGAAACACAAGCAAATGAGTACTAGCAAAAGGTATAGAGAACAATTGGATTGTTTTTTTAACTTTTAATGCATTTGAGTACTTGAACTTGGTCAACAGTTCTTGATTCCTCTATGATGAACGCATAGATACGATTGGTTGTTGATCCAATTTTCTTTTCCCAACTGTTGAAGCAGTATGAATCATTGGAAGCCATGGCAAATCAAGTTAAGGTTGAACAAACAAACTCCAATCTTATGGCTTCATCTACAAACAAGACAAGGGAAAAGACTGCTGCTGAGTCTAGAGGTTCGGGGTCACCATTCAAATGTATTG
Source organism: Pinus albicaulis (assembly GCA_034641835.2). Taxonomy (NCBI): domain Eukaryota; kingdom Viridiplantae; phylum Streptophyta; class Pinopsida; order Pinales; family Pinaceae; genus Pinus; species Pinus albicaulis. The sequence continues at coordinate 321,476,589 of CM076576.1, read as the reverse complement.
GGTTGGGTTTAGCCCAACAGATGAATTCAGAGAGGAATGAAGAGCTGCATGCTTCCAAGCGACGTATAGAAGAACTTGAAGGTCTTCTTGCAGCTCGACAAAAGGAGTTACATGGCTGCTCTTTGCAATGATATTTTGGAATTGTAGAACAATATTTTGAAAATATAGCAGCAAATTGCATGGTGATTATACACTTGTATTAATGATGAGACCAAGTGTAAGTCCTGGATAATTTTGACCCAATATATAAGTGCCCCTCATAGTGCCACTGCTTAGCCAAAGGATAGTTGTAAGCGGCTTTTGTGAAAAAGCATATCATAAAATAAAATCAATGGCTGAATCTTCCTAAATTTAACTCATATTACCTTCCTACCTTACTGCTAATTTCATGCAAGGCCTAAAAGTCTGGCATCCCTATTCTATTGATGCAGTGAAGAATTAACTAGCAATTCTTTTACTTGCAGGTGTAAGGGATTTAACCTACATTAATTTTTGTATATTGATTATGTTTCTGTTTCTTCTGAGATATTTATGATGAATCCTAATCTAGTGAAAGCAGAGTCCAGATCTTTGACCTACTTTGTTTCCGAAGCTATTAGTGTTTTTCTGCTTCTCAGATATTCATGCTCAATGCGAGGTTGGCTGCAGCAGAAAGTATGACACATGATGTCATAAGGGATTTGTTAGGAGTTAAATTGGATATGACCAATTATGCTGTGAGTTCTCTTCTGAGCTCATAGGCTTCGTTGATTTGGTGTCAGCAAATTTATTTATTTATTTCATTTTTTAATAAACTATGTTTCTCTTGTTTTGAATACTACTTTATGGACGAACATGACCTCTTCATTGCACTGAACTCTTGAATTTGGTTGGACAGCCAGCTTAATGAAATTAATTGCAGACAAGCAGAAATGGTGGCTGCCCGAGTTGCAGTTGAAAAGCTGCGACAGTGGGATCAATTCCTGACTACAGAGATTGATATGTTGAAGGTATGCATTATTTTACAATATTTTGGTTCTTGATCAGGCAGACCACTGGGTTCTAAGTCATGCCACAGAAACTGAATATCTTTTTTAACCATATTCCAGACAGACAATGCTAATCAAAAGAGGAAGATTATGGAGCTTGAGGATGAGATTAAGAAGCTTTCAGGGCAACAAAGCCTACAACAGCGAATTCATCATCATGCAAAAATTAAGGCAAGCATAATTTACTGTTGGCTAATCTTCTGGCAATTTTATGGGGTTTAAAGTTTTGATGGTGTTCCCATTTCCAAAACTAGTACATGTTTCTATTTTTTGTGCAACTTAATTCTAAACATATTGGTTTGTAATGAGTGGATATTGTAATAAGTGGAAGGTAATAGGATACTCTACAAATTCATGCTGAATGTTGCATTTTGATGCTGCTTAATATGGCAGGAACAAAACAATACACTCAGAGCTCAACATGAAGAAATCAGTGCAAGACTAAGGCGGACAGAGGCTCTTTTAGCTCATGTAAGTGATGAACTTGCTCGATACCAGACATTTGATGGAAGGACACCTTATATTAGTATTGATGAAGAGTAGAGGTTGTGGAGCAAACCCCAGGTACTCGATATCCTCCTATCCTTTGACCAAAGAAAGTTAAATCCTCTTTCATTTTCATGATGGGTATGCTTTTTGGTTAAACAATGGATTTCCTCAAAAAATCATGAGAAAGATGATGCCTGTCAGCATAAGCAGTGGCTTGAATATTTACTGGGAAATCTGATTCCATATTTCCAGGAAGCTGAGGAAAGGGTGCAGTTGGCACAGAAGTTAGTGAGCTTGTGTAACAGCATCTTGCAGGTTGTAGAATGTATTGAAAATTTATTGATTGTGTGCATGCATGGTTATACACATTAGCTGTACAAAATGCTCTCTAAAACTTGAGAATGCAAACATGGAACCAAACTTACGGTAATTTTCATTACTATTCATTATTAAATAGTAATTTTCATTTTTTTTTTTTAAACTTAACAAGTCTTCGGTATACCGATGCCTTGAAAGCGTCAGTCTTGCGACGCCTTGGGAAAGCGTCGATCTTGTGACATCCCAAAACGTCAGTCTTGCGATTCATTGGGACAAAGCGTTAGTGTTGCGAGCCCACAAGAAACGTTGGACTTGCGACGGATTGCGACCAAAATGTCGGTAGTGCGACGCTTAGAAAGCGTCGGTATTGCGACACCTTAAAAGTGTGGCTAGCCATAGAGTATTGCAACGCTTCGAAAGCGTCGGTATTGCGACACTTTGTAAGTGTTGCGACGCTTTGAAAGCGTCGGTATTGCGACACTTTGTAAGCGTCGGTATTGCGACGTTTTGAAAGCGTCAATATTGCAACACATTGGCAAACGTCGAAAGAGTGATAGTTGTTTGGAAACGTCGGAAAACGTGTCGGTATTGCGACACTTTGGCAAGGCGTCAAAATTGCGACGTAACGGCTAGCCATGTTTTGTCCAACCTCTAACTGTCACTCTTCCGATGACTATGTGTCGGAATAGCGACGAATTGGCCGTCGGAAATTGGGCCAAATTTTCTAGTGTATCCAAGACACTTTGCTCAAGTATATAGGAGGTTTACATACTTACCTAAGACATACCATTCTCAAGTTTAACCCTACAAGCCTAGATGAGGTTTGTGTTCAAGCCGCACATTTAGAGGCAAGGGGAAAACAAAAATTAGATGGGAATGAGGAAAGCGAGTTTAAAGGAAAATGGAAGAAAAAGATAAATGAAAATAATATAAAAGAGAAGGGAAAATTCTTCTACAAACACTATTCTAAAACTAGCCATGATGAGGACCATTGTTGCAAACTTCATCCATATTTGAAACCAGAAAATTTTAAAGCCAAAGAAAAAGCCAAGGAAAAAGGCAAGACAGTTGCAATAGCTGAAAAAGACCTAGGGTCAGATTCAGGAGATGAAACAAAAATCATAGCTATGGCACTAAATAACATGAAGGGGAAAGATACTGAAAATAAACCTAGTTCTAGTATTTCTAACTATCACATAGAAGCTCTACGTGAAGAAAAGAGAATTGAACTATTTCATGTGAGGGTCATTTCCAAACATACCAAGGTTGACACACTATTTGACAGTGGGTCGCAAGCGAACCTTATTTCTAAAGACTTTGTAAAGAAACTTAATCTTGATACCATTCCACATCTGAAACCATATCCACTTGATTGGATTTGTAAGGATGCAAATTTACATGTTTCAAAGAAGTACAAGTTGTGCTTTGCAATAACAGCACATTTCATTGACACAGTTGAATTAGATGTTATTCCGCTTGATATAATAGGTATGGTGTTGGGCAGTCCCTACTTGTATGAAATGAAAGCTATCTTCCATCGCCATGAGAACAAGTACCATTTATTCAATGATGGCAAGGAGTGCATTGCGAGAGTTCATCACAAAAAACTAGACCATTCTTTAGTTAATGAAAGGAAAATGAAGAGGCTCGTCAATGCAAGTCAAAACTTGACATTGATGATGATTAAACAAAGAGAATTTTTAGGTTATCCTTTTCATGTAAACGCTGATATAAATAATGATTTGTTTTAGTCTGAAAGCAAGTTATCTTTGAAAGAAGATGACAAGAAGTTGTACCAGTTGACTTTGGTGTCGAACGGTGCTGAAAAAAAAGTGTCAGTGCAAGAAGTTGCAAAGGTCTAAGAGAGGGAAAAGAAACTTGACAAAGAGGGCACAATATTCAGTAATGTTCATTTTTGGTTCATAAAGACATGGTACAATGGCAAAGAAACTTGGTCAGGAATCGACATAAGTTCAAAGAAAATTCAGCAAAAAATCGCCATATGGACGGGATGCAAGGTGAAAGTAATTTTAAGTTTCCTTTGATTATAGACCAATGTATAAACAGTATGTTTACTACAAATTTAATTTTTTTTTCTACAAGTTTCGAAAATGTGTAGCATGAAAAGGTCAAACTTAGCAACGGTTGGTCAACAGAATCAAGGAAAAAAAAATTGTTTCATGAAAAGCTCCAATTAGTGAAATTAGGGAAATTTCAGTGGATTAAGATTGGAAGAGTGGGAAAATAGTCTCCTCATCTTCATGTTCAGTAGTCCAAAGAGCTTTTGGGGTTCAAAAGCTTCCCAGTGGGGAGGTGTGATCAGCAGATCATGTCCATTGTTCAAAAATGCTAAAAAATGAAAGTTTTCAAAAGAGTTTTCAACCTAAGCGAATGGAAAGGTCTCATCGCTGCAATTCTAGCACCGTGAACAGTTCGCAAAACATAGGTCATATGCAGAAGTTATTAAGGTTTGAAAGGCTTAGTAAACTCCAAAAAATGACATTTTGACCCATTTTGACTTTATATTAAAAAAATTAAAAAAAATAGATATTATTGAAAATTATTTTATTATATAGTTTTTATGGCCAATCAGTGGGTGCTGCATGGTCAACCCGAAGGCTACCACGTGGCCCTAGGTGAGAGGATGAAGAGTCATATAAAATTGTTTGGGGAGCTTGGGGTTCGAATGCGGGACATCCCGCCCGACAGCGCAGCACCCGACTGCTCGAGCTACATGATCTTTCTTAACTTTAAGGGGTGCGACTTACCTTTAAACTTTAACGTTGATTTTTTCGGTGGAAAAAGGGGCCCAACCCCCAGTCCATGTGACCAGGGCTTGGAACCGCGACCTTAATCAAACCGGCGACCTAAAATTCATAACTTCCCACGTCAATTGCGCAGTGGTCACTTGCTTATCCACAAAATTTATTGTAGCTACTAGTTCTGGCGGAGATTCTGGAAGAACCGCTAATTTCGGCGGTGGAGCCATTTTTTTCGGACATAACTGGAGTTCCTCCAGTTTTCTAAGAGCTTTCCTAGGGGACATTGGGTAGTTTCTTGTTTTGGCCATATCTCCATGGATATGCGACCCATTTTGATGAACGAATAGTCAATTTTGGGTATTCTCGACATTCTGAACACATTAGAAGAGGTTTTAGAGCCATTAGAGGTCATCTTGTGCATGTTTAGCTTCAAGAGAGGTCATGGAGCCACTAAGGCCACTAGGGTGTTTTCAGTTTTTGGAGCATCCATTCTCTATTTTCTACAAATCAATAGTAATTCCTGACTAATTAAAGCATTACGAAGCTTTGTTTATAGAGAGAACAGCCATTTGAGGCTTTTATTCACATGTACTTACAATTTTTGAGCAATAATATATGAGGGACATGCCATTGGGAGCTGAACCCGCAGATGTAGCCCAGGAGGGGTGAACTGCTTCATAAAATTGTTGAGTATTGTCATATGTGATGCTTTATTCTCTATTATTTACTGTTGCACAGTGTTGTACAAGCTAATTTACATGCTTTAACCTCACACAGAAATATGTTTAACTAAGTTAAAACCATTTTTTTAACCTACAAAATTCAGAGAACCTTATGCACACAATTTAATTACTATTTGGATACTTAGCACAAAAAAACTAATACATTCCATTCAGATCAACTATTCCATTGGAGTTACATTTGGAGTATTGATCTACTAGGTATATGATATAGTAGTCTTGGTAATATATACATGAAAGATATTTAGAACAATAGTGCAGACTCGAATATCATCTTAGCTTACTTGTCAAAGAGTCTGGGAACTAAATTCCACTAAATCTATAGATTGAGTTAACACATGGTCTAGTTATCATGAAAAAATTCATACAGTACAATGACGATGGCTCACCCATCTGTACTGTGTTGTGATCCTTTGATTTGGCAGATTGGTATACCAAGTGACAAGGCAACATCAAAACCAATCTTTTCAGCTCTAGGACCTAGCCTTCCTAGTCTCAGAGAGGAATCTCTCAATTGTTTGCAAAGATAAGACTTATGTAATGTTCCTTTTTAGGAATTTCTGGAAAATGGTCCTTTAGGACGCTGTATAAGGAAGGCAGTGTAAAATTAAGCTGGAAGGGGGTTTGTTTTCCCTTGCCAACTCATAAAAAACTTCTCTTCCAGAATATTAGCTCAAAGAAATGACTCTAGATGGGTTATTCAGATCTCCCCAACTAGATCCCTAAAAGAATGCTCAAAGAGAGAGCTTACAGCAATACATGAACATGATCATTAAAATCTGCAAATCTGAATACAACATAAGATGAAATATATTACAGCCATCATGTAAATTAATATATCAGCAACAATATACAGAAATATCATGAGGAATAAACCCCTCATGCAATGGGAATCAACCTCCAAAGATTAACACTTGAAATACAAGAGATGCAGCAACTGCATAAAATGCCGGAAAGTAGTAACTGCACTGTCTCTATGAGAGTAGCTGCTATTGTAGATGTCAATACATGAAATATGGTTGATACATATAAATAAATTCCCAAGAATATAATAATGGGCTCCAATACAAGATTTCTAGCCAATCTAGGAGAGATTGCTAGAAATGCCGAAAAATGTACAATGTGACAAATGACTTGTCACTACAACTGAATCAAAATAAGAATGAGGCTATGGTAGGTCTGAAATACTCATTCCCTCCTCTGATGGTGCTCTTTAGTAGAAGGCTGATCCCTCTACTCAAGAACAATCCTCCCGATGAGCTCAACTGGACTCTCCCAGCAACTGCCTTTGAAAACAACGCAGTTCCAACCCTAGATTGCGCTGTGAGAGATGGTGAATGATTGGCTTGGTGCCAAAGATCTAAAATGATGCCTAGGAGTCTCCTCTGCTGCTCCTACAAAGAATATGCAAGACCTCCACCGAGGAACAAGCAAATAATGACTCTGAGAGTTCCTCTGTTGCTGCTCCCAGCAACACAACATTTCCTGCCCAACAAAATAACGCTGTAGCTGAAGGGGTAAGCTTGGCCAAATGCCGGAATGAGGAAATGAAGCTCAAACCCTCTCCTTCCTTGAGGATGAGGTAGAGATTCCCGACCGGGAACACCCTGAGGTTCAAGAACACTACAACCCTGCTAAACAGCCCAGGAATGTAAGTCTTTGCAGACGCAACGAAAATGATAAGCTAATGTATAATGAAAATGGGTTGCCATCTCCTTCTTATAAAGAAAATGAACTCCTCTCACCATGGGTCCCACTCACACTTGCCTCCTAGCTCAAGCAAGTCGAGCCTCCACTAAAACTGCGTCGTCCAAGCAGGTTCAATGTATCTAGACAGTTTTAGTTGACTTGGTCAAAATGACTAGATCTAGCATGATCCAATCATGTTCACACCATGTGGTGCTCAAATCAGCTGCTTTATTATTCCTTCTTTCACACAAGGAGTGTTATTTCTCCATCAAAAGGGGTTAAGGTGTCTCCTTACCCATTTTATTCAACAAAATGAGAATATGCAAACTACAATGTTCCTTTTAGCTTGAGGCTAAAAATTGGGAACATTACAACTTGTTTGCTTTTTAAGGATTGATTTTAGGCTAGTTATTAAGCATGAGTTTGTTTGATTGTTTGGTTGTACACGATGATCTAAGAAGCATAGGTAGAATGAGGAAATCTCCTAGTCATTGGGCAATGGAATTAAATGGAAGTCATGATAAGTTCATAGATGAATCAGGGGTATCAAAGGGAAAATCTAACTTGGCCAGTGGATCTTTTAAGGTCTTTCAAGTGAAATGAAATGGACATCAATGGTCCAGAATTAAAACTAGAACTAAGGGCAATTAAGAATCCTTAATTATATGTACTTCTCAATAAAGGGACTTAAAACATTATTTGAACATGAAGAGGCATTCAATAGATAGGGCTAACCATAAATTCTACAAACCACACTTCAGCAAATAATAATTCAAAGACAAACTTTTCCAATGAAATATAGAAGGCGAGAAATTCATTTAACTTCTAGTGATTTCACTTTCAATGATAAGAAAACATTCAAGATTCACAAATAACTGCATTCCTAGAAGAGGGAACTCCTAAACATCTTTGATTACAGCTATAAAGACCTTCAAAATAATTACTTAAGAAAGTACAAAGGGTATGATCATAACAAAACCTCTTTGGTAGACTTTAAACAATGGTACTTTGAAGGGAGACTTTAGAAACAGTTTTCAAGTGGCAGCAAGTAAGCAGGGAAAACCACAAATCATTCTTGAGACCAACTATATAGAACTATTTAAGAAATAAACAAGAATAGGGGTTCTAGACAGCAATTAATAATTCCCTAAAATATCCTAGCAGAAGAAAACTTTAAGACAGTGAAGAGTAAATAGGACTTAGGTGCTTTAAAAATACATTTCTTAGCCTAAAACTTTTACTCTACTGCCACAGAGAACGATGAAACATAATGAAACAAGAAATAACAATAACATATTTATAGTACTTCACCAACAACCAAGCTCAGGGATCCAATGATCTAGCCTTCTCCATCAAAAAACATGTCAAGACATCCACAAGTTCCAAAACATCAACTTCCTTTCAACTTCAACAAGACTATGTATTACTTCAAAGATTCATCGAATGCCAACAATACAATGAGTTTAAATGCAGTATTTATGCTGCAAATGAGGAGGTGGAGCTGATCTAGGGTATGAATGTTATTTATTACAGAGTAAATGCATTCCTAACCTTGAAAACCATGCAAGGGATAAGGTACGAATATCTACAGCTACTTCTCTGTTTTAATAACTCTGTCTTAAATTCTAAGGAAAGATAGGCGAGAAGTTTAACTTTGAGCCCTATCTTTATCTTTTACAATAACTGCCTTGACAGATTAGAAACATCTTCTGACTGTGTAATAACTGCCTATTTCATTTATATACAGGGGGCATGATATAGGTAGCAATTAGATCTTTTGGAGGAATAACTGCTTCCTTTTGATTTATTCGAGGCTTCCTTTGGCCTAAGTTTCCTTGTTTTAACCATCAAACTTGGTAATAGGCTTTTAACTCTAATTTTCCTTTAATTAATCCTTTTTACTATGTTTATCCTTGGTCCTCTTGAAACAACTATTCGTTCGTGAATTCTTTGACCTTAGAGCTTCTGTCTTTAATCACTGCTTGTTGAAAGGCTAATTTCTGCTTTAATAACCTTAACCTTTGATTAATTCTTTAGCCTTCTACTCTCCATTCTTCTTCACTGATATTTTTTTCTTGTTTTGTTGTGTGCAGGGGTTTCCTTTTGGTGCACTGGAGGGTTTTATGTTTCAACCAGTGGTCATGAAACACTGATTAAACCTTTGAATCAAAACCCTAAACTCCCTTTTTTGCTTATCTAGCCTTAAATATCGTCATCCTGAGACCTGCCACTGTGGATTTGGCGGTGGGAGGGCTTGCTAACTTTGGGCCGCCATTAAACCTGCAAAATAAACAAAAACATTTTAATAAAACCTACGTGCTTAGCTACAAACTACTTCAGGGTTTCGGGGCGTCGGAGAAATGTTCTGAGGAAGGGGATATGCATGGGTGAAGGAGTTCCATAGGCAGAACCAGGATAAAACAACGAAATTTTTTGAATTTGAGCGTGAAAATGAGAGAGGGAAGTTTTGTGCGAAATCGGGTGGAGGAGTTAGAGACCTTCTTGCAGCAACACCAAATTCCTGAAGCAGAAGCCATCAAAGTTGCAGTGCTACATTTGAGAGGTAAGGCTTATGCATGGTGGATCTTTGAATCCTTTTCTTTGAGAAATGTAAACATTGCATCCTATGCTAGTTTCACTAAAGCATTAGTGGAAAGATTTTATAGAAGGATTCATGAAACACACATGGTGGGTCAAAACAAGAAAACTCAAACAAAACCCTTGCATGAGAACGTAGTATCATTACAGAAAACCATAAAAGAGGCTGAAAACTTGCACCATACTTTGCCGGAAGAGGAACTTCCCTCTCACACCTTTGAGCAAAGGATAATGGAGATATATTTTTCAAAAAGGGATCCAATTATTGGAGGGTTTCCCATTCATGTTGCAGAGATTGAGGGCAACAACGCTGTCATGTTTAGAGATTATATAGTAACTCATGCAGAGGTAGGAGGAGCTCTTGCTCCAAATAGAGGGATGCTTGCAAATTTGCAAGGAAGTCCCCAGGATCTCATGTATGGAGATCAAGGCACAACTCATGTTCTACATGTGCCATTGTTGAGGAGGCGTGGAACCGTGGAAACACAAGGAGAAGATAGGGAGAAGACCTAGCATCATGAGATGAGGAGTACACATCTCTATTCATTCATGGAGGATGATGCACCTAAGAAGGTGATTGGATTGCGCAGTGGAAGCATGGACAAACTTGTTCATTCCTATATGCAGTCACCTCTTGATGATGATGTCTCATTGCATGGAAACATTTTGTCAGGGAGACCACTAGATCAACAGAGGAGGATGGATGCTTCATCAGTTGAGGCACCACTCAGTGATTTCAGAGGAGTGGGAACCTTGGGAGAGCTTGATACAGCACTGGGAGTCTGGGGTAGACTTAAGGAGAGAGAGAGAATTCTCTCAACATCATCAGTACCCACTTCCATTTCAGATTCTACGCTGTGGCAGAAGCAGCAGGGGAAGGATAGCAACCTTCCAACTTGCATCTTTGGCATGGGAGATGTCAAAGAAGATGGTGACCATATGACAGATGCTCTTCATGAGAGATCATCAGCGCTATCACTATGGATGATAGATCCCTATTGGAACTCCTAGCTGTTGGTGGAGTATTCCAAGGATCTTTTCACTTGTATGATATTGGATGGCCAAGTGCATGAGGAGGGATATTCAGTTGGAGATGGGGTAATCTTTTATCATGGTAGGATCTTCTTTCCTAGAGCTTCCAGGCTCAAGGAGAAGTTGCTACAAGAATCTTAGGAGGATTTCCTTTTGAGTCCCACTTGTTCTATGATAGCATACCACACCATCATGGAGGGGTATTTTTGGATGGGCATTGAGGAGGAGATATATCAGCATATGCGGAGATGCATGGATCAGATGGAGATGGAGGAGAGACCTGACTCTTTGAGAGAGTTAGCACAACCACCTATTTTCTCATTGAGGATGAGAGGAGACTCATATATGAGCCACTCAATTTGTATGAGCAGGACATATGGTAAGGGTGATTATTATGATTGTTTATATGATGTATGTCCCTTAACCATATATGTGTAGGATGATGCTCCAAGGAGGAGCATTCTTTTTTCTATACCACATGGTTTAGATGAGGCCATAAGCATGATTGATGGCCATTCGTCAGGAGGACTTGGGAAAGATAGATATTATGGAGGAGATGTTCATTGTACACCTTACATCATTCACTTCCTCCATACTTATGAGGGGATTGGAGCAGCAGGCAAGTGGTTGAGAAGCCACTCATTATATCAGTCTCTATGGCAGTTGAGGGTCAAGCTGCATTGGTTACATTTGAGGGACCATTATCATTCTCGTTTGTTGCGCATGGCAGCAATCATGATTCTCATTTTTTCTCCCTATGGTTCTATTGTTGCTGTCTTTATGATGATAATGCTTGGGAGAGAGACACATTGTGTCGATGCATCCTTTGAGGAAGAAATTCCTCACACTTTCTGCACTACATGTTCTAAGGGGAACATGGGACATGATATGGTTACCTTAACAACACATTTGTCACTTTATGAGGTGAGCCATATGATGGAGGAGATGCTATATGATGATGACTTCCAACTCATCATATATGGGGATATTTGGGCAAGCTTGACTTGCAGCATTGGGGGAGAGGTCTTTGGAGATCTAGTCCTCATCTTGCCACTTGAGGGAAACTTTATTGCAGCCCAGGATCAACAGGCACTCTACAATTATCATAAGTGGAGAGATGGACAGTGTGGGATAGGCTACATTGTCTACCATGTGCAGATTTTCACCCCACCTACTTTGCCGGAGCCAAAGGTGGATGACGGATTTCAGGAGTTTCCTAGTTGGGAGGTGACTCATTTTGCATGGATTATAGCTTGGGGATGGAGGATCCATATGCGAAAGATAGTTCCCATCCTATTTCAGATCCCTTTCCTAAAAGGGACCTCTAGACATCACCGTGTCATCCTCTTGATTATTTCACTTTTACATGATGATAGCTTGATAGCTAGCTTACATGCTGAGGAGGAGCAATGTGGAGACTTGATTGATGAGATAGCATCAATTCACTTGGAGGAGATCATCATACATGGATGCTATAGGGAGAGGAGGAAAGAACTCAGTCTATCCTTTCACTTGCTTGAGGACAAGAAATATTTGAGAGGGGAGCACTATAATATTCCAAAATTTCCAAGCAGCAAATTGGAATATTAATTTTTGCTTATGTCATCTAGGAGATGAATAAAATGGGTAAAAGGCCAATGAGTAGGAATAAGATCCTTTATAGTGTGAAAAGGATCAATGGAGCAACTTAATTTTGCACCTTCCAGTGTGAAAAGGGGCAATTACATGAGGACAAGGTCAAGTTTGACCAAGTCAACAGCGCTGCCTAAGAGGTGTAGGTTGCATGAGAAGACAGGGTAGTTGGAGAGGGAGGAATATTATGTGGAAGAAACCCTAATGTGTGGGGTCTGGGGCAAAGAGACATTCAATTGTATAAAATGAGGAAGAGGAAGCCATAGTGGGACATACTTGAGCATTTGATTATTGGTCTGAAGACTATTTTTCATTCTCCGGTTGTTCAGCTGAGTTGCAGTGCTGCTTAGCACAAGGGATTCATGTTTAGGATTTCCTCTCCTTCTTGAGAGGCCTCTTGAAGGATTTCACTTCAATTCTCCACATCTTGGCTCAAGGCCAAAGCCACTTCCATCAGTCACTACGTTATTTCTGCTGAATTATAACATAGTGTTCATGGGTGTTGCATTGGAGGGTCCCACAACACCTTTCCTTGGCTCATCTTTCAGAGGAGGGAGCTCATATTCCTCCGAGAGGTCAGTGAAGGAGGTTTTTGAGCTGATTGCACATCTTTGGCACCAGGCCAAGCATTCTCTATCTCCTACAGCGCAGTCCAGCTCCTTGACTGCGTTATTTCTGAGCATATTTGCAGTGGGGGTTGCACCACTATTTTGGAGGGTAAGATCATCAAGGATTGGATCAGCCTTTCACCTGAGAGATCCATTTGATGAGATCTATGCACCATATGCAGCATCTTCAGCTATCTTCATCCATTGCTATTTTCTGAGTTGCAACTGTTGCCCAGCAACTCTGGCATTTCTGCAGATTTGCCATTTTCATGTATATTGTAGCCAATCCTCCCAAGGATTGTGTATTATTGTTGTATTAGTGTTTTCAAGGGTTGAGAGCTTTCTCCCCCTCATTTATTTGAGCTGATATTGTTATATCATTCTATTATCATGTATGTTGTTGCAGTGTCTCCAATGAACTGCGTTATTTTACTCATATGACCTTTCTGCATAGCAGTGTTGCTAGATTGTCTTGTACATGTTTCATTGAGGCTTCCATTTCCCAGCTTGAGTGATTGATTCCTCAAAGAATTGTACACATTTGCTGCTATATTATACATTGGTTGGCTATCTACTTCTTCATGTGTGCAGACTACATAAAATAACGTTGTTGCTCCATTTCATGTTCATGTATTACTGCAGACCCTTCATCGGACACTTTCTAAGAACATATAAGTGTGGGAGATCTGTTTAACACACTTAGAAGGATTTCTTTGGAGCCTCCTCCTGGATTTAGCACTTAGACACATTTTTCTAAGGGATCCAGGTCTTGGTTTCAATTCCTGTAGCAGCTATTACTGGAAAATGCGTTTCCCAGTCATGCCTTGCTAGTTGTTCTAGATTTGGGATATTACATGTTTCTATCTTGTAGAATGATTGTGGAAGAAAACAAGTGGCTGGAAAAGCACTTGTTATTGTTTGATTTGATGCAGGTAAAGGATGCACTGCGCTGGTTCCATGTGTGGGACCTTGAACCACTTTCCGGTTGTCATGTGACAACTTGTTTCTATTAGTTTTTGCTTCCATGTATTGTTGTTATTTTTATGTTCATGGGGAGCGTTGTTTGGAGAGTGGGATATGAGTTGGAGATTCCCATTGGGAGTATTATTATCCCTACTTTACATGATGCATGTTTCAGGGGAAGCGACGGGAAACCCATGATTTCCAAACTACATCTCTTTTCTTCATGTGGGAGGACCCATTTGAAGAACTTGAGTGTTGGAGGAGGCACTTCATGGGTTATTTGTTTGGTGGGGTAGCTTGGGCCACTCTTGGAGGTCATGACATTTCAGCCCAAGATCAGCAACAGCCCCATACTTACCATAAACAGAGAGAGAAACCACTTGGATGGGAGGATCCAATCTCTCCATGCAGCCCCAACACACTGTATAAACCGGGGGTTGAGGATCTTTTTGAGCTACCTAGATTGGCTCATTTCATTTGGATGATAGCATGGGTGTGGGAGTTACTCATTGGGAATAAGATTCCCCATGTTTTTCATCACTCCTACCTTGAGGAGGCCATTAGACAGCAAGGAGGTTTCCACTTACACCTTCCACCTTTCTATGATGTGAGCCATGTGGTTTTTCATGCTTGGGAGGAAACATTGGAGGGAAAATTTGTAGCAGATAATTTTGAGTAGTGGTGGGGACTATTGATGAGGAAGCCACAAGAAGAGGAGGGGAGGAATTTTTCTCTCCTTATACAGTTGCTTGAGGAAAAGCAACAGTTTGGAGGGGAGGACTATAATATTCCAAAAATTTAGCCTTCATCTAAATGGAATATTATAGTTTCTTTTATCACTAGGTAGGTGAATAAATGGGTAGGGAAGCCCATTAACCTCTTTTGAAGCAATAAAGACACTCCTAATGTGAAAGGAGGAAGAATAAGCAACTAATTTGAGCACCTTTGGGTGTGAACAGAGATGGGATCATGTTGATTCAGTCAACTTTGACCAAGTCAACAAAGTTGTCTAGATACATTGAATCTCCTTGATGAACAGCGCATTTTTGGTGGAGGACAACTTGCATGAGCTTGGTGGCACATATGGATGGGACCCAATGTGAAGAGGTTCACTTGCTATATATGGAGAGGATGGGAGCCTTTTTTATTCATGATTTTTATATTATAAGTTGATATTTTTATGTTTAGACTTGGCTTCCTCTTGCTATTTAGCAGGGTTGCAGTGTTGTTTAGCATCGGGTGTTCCCGAGCGGGAATCCCACCTATTCCCTTGAGAGGCCTCTTGGCAGAGATTTGTACTATATTTCTCCACATCCAGGCTTGAGGCCAAGCACCAATCTCCAGCTTCAGCATTATTTCTATAGAAGAATAGTGTTGTGTTGCAGGTTGTTGCAGTGGAGGTTTGATAACACCACTTCCAGATCCGTTTCTCAGTAGAGGGAGATTTCCTTTTCTTGAGAGATCAGCTAGGAAGATTCCTGAGCTCATTTCACATCTTGGCAGTTGGCCAAACTATTCCTCATCTCCTACAGCATAGTCCCTTACAGGAACTGCGTCATTTTCCATAGAGTTGCTACAACAGGGTTTAAGCCCTTGTTTTTGAGCTAGTTTCTTAGGGAAAGGGCCATCCCTTCTCTCAGAAAGCTAGTAAAAGGGATTATCATCCCTCTGTTGTATTATTTAGCTTCATGTATCCAATGTTGCAGTGAGACTGCATTATTTTAGAGTTGAATATTCATATATGCTCTTTTTGTACTTATGCTCTCAAGAAACCCTTGCCGGGTGATTTCTATAATACATTAAAGAGGCCAGATCTCTGTTTTCTTAGCATATTATCCAATGAAACTCCAAATATATGATTCCCTATTTTAATGTTGCAAAAACCCTCACAGAATAATGCTATTATATGCTTCAGAAATTATGCATAGCTTAAGTCATGGGGTTTGGTTGTTTTTAAGTCATTTTAAGGCCAGGAGATCTGTTTAACTTATCAAAAGAGATTTTTTTTTTCTCCTCTTTTGTATGTGAGGGCCTTAATACATATTATAAGGGATCCAACCATTATTTCTTTTTGTTAAAATGTAAATCTTCAGAAATGACATTTTAAGGTTCAAATTGTTGCATTTTCCCCACTTGGGAGGATGTAGAAGTGCTTCCTTTTGCTGATGTTTCATTTAATTGATGGAAATGTGTTTCTTAACACATTTTATGATATATTTCCTTCCTGCTATTCCAATATTCTGCTTATGCACTGCTGCATTTCCATTTTGGGATATTACAGTTCCTCCTGTTAGCACTCCGTAATTTGTAAGATTGGCAAGAACAAATGACAAAGGACAACATCAAACCACTTTGGTGTCTAGGACCTAGCCTTCCTAGACTCAGAGAGGGCTCTCTCTATCTCTGATTTGAATTTATCTTTAAAATCAAGAATTTTTATGTTAGGCTAGTTACAGTGATGGTAGTATTGGTTTTTTTTTATTGATTTTGTTGGTTGGATGAGCAGGTTTGCAAGGACTATTCCATTGGGCTATGGAGTCAAAGGCTAGATTGGCACATCAACGTTCAAGAGCATCACAGGGCAAGCTAACTGTGCTAAATGAATCTTTAGAGAAGTATGAATTATGAGGTGAAAGAAATAGTAAGGTTTAGTAGTGACTTAAGAGCAGTTAAGAATTATTTAATCAGACTTGAATAGAAAACATTCAGATTGTAATGCAGACAAAATTAAGGTGCTCTGATAGCAAATATTAATCTAAAATTTCTAATTTAAAACTAGATGAATAGATTCACAGCGAAGAAAACAAAGGAAACATTTAAACAGAGAAATAGCACATCACCATTTTAACATAGCTCGAGAATCCTGCAAACAATCTTTGATTATTGATGTCCAACTCCAAAATTACAGTGCTCCAATTATCGTGGTTCTTACAATGCAAGGTCTAACAATATCCAACCCTTGATAATGAAAATTCTAGCAGTATTTAACTAACAACTACATCAGTTTCCCTAATCTACTTTGGCAATCTTCATTAATTACAAACAAACCAAAATTAGACAAGTGTAGCCATGGAAGGCCCGAGAAAATAAAATCTCTGACAAAACACCGCATGTAGAATTAATTTCGGTAGCTCTTCAAGAATGAAAAACTCAGGTGCTCTTTGTGAACCCAAAAAGCGGCTTAGAGGCGACTGAGATGGTTGCAAGGAGGCAATGATGGGTGGCTCTGACATCTGGCTGTTCTTTTAGGTCGCCACTACTGGATCATTAAATAGGATGTGATGGTGGCACTACTAATCACTAGGTGGTTATGCCAATGTATCTATCGTGCATTTTCATTATTGGAACATACACAACTTATTCCACTCCTTTTTGCTGGGAATTCTCATGCCTATGACCTGTCAATACACTTCTTCCACCTCTGTGTTTTTGCTAAAAGTGGGCCTAGTGAGGAAAACATGCTTCAACTCAATGTTGAATAAATATGTCATTGCTTAAGAGATACCAGACAACTTTCCCAGTCACCTTCACTTTGATGCTCGTGAATTTGGTTGTATCCTTAGCTCTTTCTCTGATTTTGGTCATGTAATATCCCCTTTGGACCAACTTGTTATTAATCACATACAGTGAGGGAAACCCTTTTTCCACTAGGTGTTCATTCTTGTTCAAGAATCTGTTGATGGCCATGTCCAAATCACGACACTTATCCTCCAATTTCCTTACTAAATTCCTCTTAGTGAGGACTTTTCTCACTTCTAATATGGTTGTTGTTCTATCTTGTACATCCAACTCTTCAAGCTCATAGTTGGTTTTGGAGTTTAGGAATTTTATGATTTTAGGGGTTGTGGTTGTCATGTTTTCTAATTCCCAATTTGATTTTTCAATGGCCACTGCACAATTGTCCACCAAATATTTCTGTTCAAAAATGATGTGGGCGGAGTGCCAAATTTCATCCACTAACTCAATGATACTACCCCAAACTATCAAATTCATTTGGCCCAAAAATTTTCTATCCGAAAATTCCTTCTCTGCCTTCTCCAATCTCTCAATCCGCTTCTAGGCTATCTCATGGGCAGTTTCAGACCTAGCCTTTTGATCTTTCAGGATGCCAATTGATGATTCCAATTCCTGGATCTCTTGTGATGGAAGGGTCATACTTTCCATGGCCTTTGACAGCTGGTCTGTCCCAATAGATGCTCCAGCAGTTGTAGGAACAACTAATGGAATTGTTGAAATGGGGACAACTTCGACGCGCGCTATGCGATCAGGTCCCACCTATATCACACATATCACTTCGGTGAGTTTAACATGAACCCTTTGCACTATATTTTAAAACTTGTGATGTGCGATATGCGCTCGGATCCCACCTGGCATCACACATCACACTTCGGTAATTTTAACTTGAACCCTCCATGGTTATCCTTTGAGATTTACAATTTGGGCCTACTCAACCAGACTTCAACTCTTTTTCAGCCTCTACAGACTTTGCATTCAAATCATCGTGAATTTTCTTAAGGGCGGACACATGGTGGGCGCATGGAGATACGAAAATCTACGGGGTGTGTTAGTGCAGGTGGGGACAGGTGACATGGGGTATGAGCGTCGGGGGGTGAGTGAAACTTAGGATAAGGAAAAATGCGAGGGGCGGGGTAGGAATGGTGTACATGTAGTCGGGACCTGGGGATAAAATTATATCATAAGGTCCCAATTTTTATAGACATGCCCATTTTGAACCTTTAGAGTATAGCTTTTTTACTTTCACTTTGATTTCTTCCTCTGTTTGATTTCTTCCTTTGTTTTATTTCTTCCTCTGTTATCATAGGAAAATATTCAAGCAGTTTTTCGGACTGGTTATTTACAAAGTGACCCTTACATTGTTTCCCTTTCATTTTCTAACAGATCTACCTACCCAATCTACAACTCTAAACATTTTTCTTCTTTGTACGGTGCATTTAGACTTGTAGACCCTGAACTCATTTTTCTTTGGGATTTCTAACCTATCACCTATCCCTTATTTATCCTATTGGTTCATATTACGATGTTGAAACAATGTCATTTTCTAATTACCTACTGATAAGCATAGATTAAATAGTTTGGCAGATCTTTATTTTCTAACCTATCAATGGAAAATTCAAAATTGTACAAACATGCTTAAACTATATGATTGCACAAACCCTTCTTAATAGTAGTGGCATTTTTATTTGCAACAGTGGCATTGGGGTCTTAATCTTGCTCTGGATTTGTTCGATGGCGGTGGAAAATGGTGGAAGGACGCCCTCACTCTGCGCGGCTACATTCTGCGTGATCTCGACCAAATTTTGCGAAGTCGGGCCTTCAGAAGCCATGGTCACACTATCCAATGTCTTATTCATATTTTTGACCGCAACGTCCAAGTCATGTGAAAGTTTCATTGCTTCACCCGCCCAGGGTTTAAGGTGATCGTTGAGTACTTGATTCTTATATCAGAGCTACTTGATTTCATCTTTGAGAAGATGACTAGTGCGAAGGCACACCAATCGCTGTGCTGCAATGAGGGTGGGCATAGTGATTTCCAACTGATCAAATTCCTACTCTTTTTGGCACAACTCCTGAGTGAATTGTTGGAGAAGTGGGTCGCGTTGCACGGTTTTCCACAGCTCCATAGCAGTGTCCAGCAACTTAGAGCCTTTGGAGATGTTTGCAGAAATACTTTCGGTGGCTTCCTTAACAAATGTAGCATGTTGGGCTCGCACCTCCGGAGGGGTCTGAGGCTGCAGCTCCGCCTGCAGCACAACAATCTGTTGGTCAAAGTCAACTTTGATCGTTTGCACCTTGGTCCTGAAATCCGTCAAGGCAAAAAACAAGCCCTCAATTTTCGCCTGAGGCGTAGCAGATGTGGGAATGACAACCTCAAGGATCTCTCCACACAGTCGGTCGATTAGATGTTCCAACACAGCTCGTTGTGTGACCAATGCCTTCTGTACTGCCTGTGCTTGGGTAGATTCGGCTGCCTTTGTCACGATCCTCTGTTCTACCTTGTTCAAACGTTGTTGCGCACGTTCTTCTCAACTTTGTAGCTCTGCATAGATGAACAAGTGCAGAGAGTGTAGCTTCCCACTCATTATTCGTGCAAGGTCGAGGCCAACATCTGCGCATGCTTGGACTTGCATGCACAATGCTGGCAGTTATATGGTCATGGCTTCACCCAGGAAGGGGAAAATTCCGTTCTGTTGTGGAAATGATGGTTTTTGCTGGCAGGCTCACTTGAATCGGCCTCGCCTGGTTCACGCTTGGCTGCAAATAATATGCTTTCGACTGTAATACCTATAACCCGACCTGTAACGCCTCCACCATGGCCTTGTTTTGATCTTCCAGGGAGTTCCATCTTTCTTATGATGCAGTGGAAACTATGTCGGCTATCTTCTCCAAGTCCTCCTCAGTTAAGGTGACCTTCGCATCTCCGTCAGACTTATCACCCTTTCTCTTCTTGCGCTGACCTTTGGCGGGCTTTCCTATGCGCTTTGTACCTCGTGGGGGATCCATGACCTCCCCACCAACTCCTCTGGTCTCGATATCATGCTGCGACTCCTTCTCCGTCCCCTTGGTGGTGTCTTTGGGGGTCTCCTTGGTGGTCACTTTCCCACTAGAGCACAACTCAGTGTCCTTCATTATATTTGACAGAACAATATCTTTTGGTGCTACATCTCTACCAGATTTTCCTGTTGTGACCGGAGCAGTGGATTTGAGGCCTATCTTCCACGTAGGCATCTAGGTTGCAATGAATTGGTCTACTTCTGCCTCAGTGACCATGTATGGCAGATCATATCATGTTGGGGCCTTGCGCGCCGTGATTTTCACATTGTGTAGGGAAACATGGAAGTCAACAATGCGCTTATATTTTTCATATACTACAAGCGACAGCCGTGGCTGGGAGTGTATCCCTATCGCGAGCACGCCTTCAAAAAACACCCAGAATACTTTTTTTTCCTTGACGCTCTGTGGGTCCTTGAAGTCCCACAGATTCATGTAGCATGCTCCTTCTCATATGTCGAGCTCAAGTTCAAGGAGCACCACATCCTCAGGTGTCTCCCATGTGACCATGGCAACCAGAAATAACAACCAAGAGTAGGAGAAGGTCTTACCCTGGTCTTGCGCATCGCGCACGTTATCAAGAAACTCCTCACACAAGTGTTATGACTAGTTATAACATACCCCCTTGTTGCACTACCTGCCAACTGAATGACATATGCAGGGACAACTAATGGCCAACACATTCACATCAGCTTACAACCAAGAAATCGTAGAGAGTTGCGGGAATGTTAGCATAGACTTAACATGGTAAGGATGTGGGGGTCGCCCATAGCCCACAAATCACAGATTTTATTATGTGCAGAGGGATGTAAATCTTAAACTATAAGATTTACGATATACGAGGATGACATGGCAAGGAATAGGTGGCTCTGCCCGCAGCCTGCAGATCACAGATTTTATTATGTGCCACGGGGTGTAAACCCTAAAATATGTGATGTGCGAAGAGCAGGGATGACGTGTCAAGGAACATGTGGGTCTGCCCGTAGGCCTCGGATCGCAGATTTTGTTATGTGCAGCGGGAGGTAATCTTTAAACTTTGTGATTTGCAATGAGCTCTCGGGTCCCACCCGCTTCACAAATCACACTTCGAAGCTTTTTTTATGTTCTTTCGCAGTTATCTTTTGCAACTTGTGGTGCGCGTTATGCGATCAGGTCCCACCTATATCACACATCGCACTTCGGTGAGTTTATCATGAACCCTTTTCACTATCTTTTAAAACTTGTGATGTGCGATATGTGCTCGGATCCCACCTGGCATCGCACATCGCACTTAAGAAATTTTAACTTGAACCCTTGACGGCTATCCTTTGAGATTTGTGATTTGGGCCCACTCAACCAGACTTCAACTCTTTTTCATCCTCTACATACTTTTCATTCAAATCATCGTGAACTTTCTTAAGCGTGGACACATGGTGGGCTCACGGAGATGTAGAAAGCTACAGGTTTGTTAGCTTAGGTGGGGATGGGTGACATGGGGTATGAGCATCGGGGGGGGGTGAGTGAAACTTAGGATAAGGAAAAATGCGAGGGGCGGGGTAGGAAAGGTGTACATGTAGTCGGGACCTAGGGGTAAAATTATATCATAAGGTCCCAAATTTTTATAGACATACCCATTTTGGACCTTTAGAGTACAGCTTTCTTTCTTTCACTTTGATTTCTTCCTATGTTTGATTTCTTCCTTTGTTATCGTAGGAAAATATTCAAGTAGTTTTTTAGACTGCTTATTTACAAAGTGACCCTTACATTGTTTCCCTTTCATTTTCTGATAGATCTACCTACCCAATCTACAACTCTAGCCATTTCTCTTCTTTGTATGGTGCATTTAGACTTGCAGACCCTGAAATCATTTTTCTTTTGGATTTCTAACCTATCACATATCCCTTATTTATCATATTCGTTCAGATTAAGTTGTTGAACCGATATCATTTTCTACCTATCTATTGATAAGCCAAGATTAAATAGTTTGGAAAATCTTTATTTTCTAACTTATTAATGGAAAATTCAAAATTGTACAATCATGCTTAAACTGTATGATTGCACAAACCCTTCTCAATAGTAGTCGCATTTTGATTTGCAACACATTCAGAAATATTTATTTTTTTGTGTGGGGTTTTCTTTTTTCTTTTTTTAAATGCCCTCTTTTCTTCTTCTTTTTCTTTTTTTTTTTTTTCTTTGGAAAATACTTTTGAATATTGAAATCTATGTACAAGATGAAGCACAGAATGGCCACAATGTGTTTTTGTACGATCAAATTTCTGGGTTTTCTGCAAAAATAGGGCTCAAAGATAGGGAAATAGATCTATAACCATAAAATGTTTTACAAAACTAAGAGAGGTTTTTGTTTTTAGGTATTTTATGAACTAAAATATCCTCCAGTGTTCCAAAATAATTTCCCTTTTGTTCATAATCCAAGTTTGCAGTTGGTCACCAAAAACGCAATGAAAATTGCAGCAGCGCAACATGCTCACAACAAAAGTGCATTGAAAGTTGGGAGAATTTTTTGGAGGCCCTTCCCAGGAGATTTTTGGGCTGAAAGTGGTATGGGTGGAAATCTTATGATGTCTACTACACAATAGAGTCATCAAGTATTGCAACACCTGCCCCAAACCCCTGAAAAAATGACTTGAAGTCAAGCTTTCGAAAAGTGCAACTCTCTTGTAGCAACTGTATTTTTGGAATTTCTCTCAAATAATAACACATATGCATAAACTAAAGGATTTTTTGGGTATTTTCTCTATGATTTACACGAACCTCTTTCACTTTCTTAAAAATCATCTTCATTACTTCAGAAACAAATTTTTAAGTAAGACTATCCATGTATGTAGCAAATGACCTCCAACCCTAAAAATCATGCCAATCACCTCTACTTATATGGTGAAGTCAATCCCTACTATATTGGTATTATACCTCCTGAAATAAATGGAAAAGAGGCTTGTCAACTTGGCAGGGTAGCCTACCTCTTGAATTGTTTCACAAAACCCTAGGCAGCCATCATATTCAAATGATTTCTTGATGAACGATGAGGCATTGATCTCTTTCATATTCGATGGCTCAAATATAGATACAATACCCCCCTTATTTTACTTCTTCTTCTCAATTTACATGGTTTCACTTTTTCTTGATAAAACCATAGTTTGATAGGAGGGAAAGGAAGAGTAGGATTGGGAAAATAGGGGAAAATGAGCAGCTAGGTTAGGGGAAGGAATGGAAGGGAAGGAGAGTGAGATTATTCTTGGGAAACTTTTGGGAGATGGGGATGAGTGTTAGGGAGAATAGGAAAGTGAAATTACTTGAAATAAATGAGGGAAAGATGGGAAAAGGGCCAAAACACAGTCCTAACCTAAATTATATGCAAAAGAACAACGTGGGCTAGGGTTTGTGGGAAAATGGGGGAGATAAAGGGAATGGGTATGGAAAATGGTTGGGGGAGTTATATAAAGTTTGTATGAGGGTGATAGGGTAGAAAAACCAGGTTTTTTATGACTGATATGAAGAAAAAACTTAGAGAAACCAAAAGCGTAGAGAAGCCCTGGGAGAGGGATTTGCAATGTTTTTTTAGAAAAATGACTGCATGAGAGAGGTAGAAAAGGCTAAATTACTTAATTTGGAGTCCCTGGAACCTATTGAATGCTGAATGAAACCCTTTGAATGCTCCTTTTCCCTCCAAGATAAAAAAATACAGCGTGCTAGCAGAAGCACAACATGCTCAGGCAGAAACACAATGTGCTAGCAAATTAGGGCTTGATGATTGAATGTCGAGGTCTTTGAATGTTGAGATGAAGCTCAATGATTGAGAGGTGTTGAATGAATATGAAATGAAGAATTATAATGCTTGAATGGCCTTATTATAGCTCAAAAGTTGATTTGTTTATTTGGTCATGGAGTGGCATCACATGTCTTCTTTTTAAATTAAATGATTGAGATAGTGTACTGTAGCTTATAACTTTATTAGGCAAGGTTACACCTCCATGAGGGATAAAATGTACCTTATATATTCTTGATGAAATAATATCCCTACTTACTAACTCCCATTATGGTGACAGTGGTGATGACATGACTCCCTACATGACTTATGATGACCTAACCTAATAATGACACCAAATGCATATGTAAAACCATGATTTGTAACTTTGAACTTTTGCAGAATGCATGATTATAATTTGATGACCAGGACATTCTTTTGATACCATATCACAAGGAGTGATGACATGACCATGATGCCATTTCATGACCTTGAAATGGAGGGAGCGATAATAATACCTAGACACTGACCAATGATAAAATTTTATTTGAAAATTTATTTGAAACTATAAAAATTTGACCTAGGACCCTATCAACTGACATTGAAAGAGTGCATTTGATCAATGGTGACTCATAGACACTAACAAAACTCATAGCTTCAATGTGATTTACATGTAACCTTCTGCTAAGAGTGTCTACAACCATGTTCTCTTTACCCTTAATGTACTTGATCTCGAAGTGAAACTCACTAATCGTAGATAACCACCTAGCTTGTCTAGCATTTAGATTTGGTTTGTCAAAAAATTATCTCAATCCACTATGATCACTCATCATAATGGACTTCCTTCCAAGGAGATAGTGCTTTCATATCTTCAAAGCATGGATGATTTTTTCCAACGCAATATCATGCTTCACATAATTTTTCTCATTCTCATTCAGTTTCCTTGACTCATAGCATACTACTAGTCCCTCCTACATCAGGACTCCACCAAGTCCTCTTTTGCATGAAAATGTACACACTACAAACTCTTTTTTTGGATATTCAATCTTTAGAACTAGAGAATTCATAAGCATCAGCTTCAACTCCTCAAAAATCATGGAACATTCCTTTGTCCATTCAAAATTCTTTCCTTTTCTCTGCAAAGATGTGATAGGATGGACGATCTATAAGATGTTCCTGATGAACCTCCTGTAATAAATTTCTAACCCCATGAATGATCTAACCTAAACCACATTTCCAATAGCTTCCCATTCCATGATAGCTTTTATATTTTTTGCATCCACTGATATTCCTTCCTTGGAAACAAGATGCCCCATATAATGTACCTATGTCTGAAAGAAGTTTCATTTGATAAGATTGGCATACAACTGATGATATCTTAGCAATCTCAATGGTGTTCCTAAGTGTTTGACATGCTCTTGCACATTCTTATAATATATCAATATATCATCAATGAGCACAATAAAAAACTTGTCCAGATAAGGACGCAACACATTATTCATCAAGCACATAAAAGCAGTTGGAGCATTAGTCAACCAAAAGGAACTACAACAAACTCATAATGCCCATACCTAGTTTGCAAAGCAGTCTTGTAAATGTACTCTTATTTGACGCATACTTTATGATATCCTAGTCTCAAATCAATCTTTAATAACACTGATGCTCCCTTCAGTTGATCAAACAAGTCATCAATCCTCGATAACATATACATGTTCTTTATGGTTACTGTTGGAACAAGCTTCCCTGAAAACTGCGAATTTTGTATAATTTTGTATATTTTTTATATTATTTAGTCTAGCGCAGGAGTTTTGGGGTGGGTGAAAGCCCCAAATGCATTTTAATGGGTCAAGGGTAGACCAAGAATCCGCAAACCATAATTTGCGGACCATTGGAACCATAGGCTAAATCGATATAAATAGATGAACAATTTTGAGTCTTAAAGTAGGAAAGAATTAAGTCTGATGCTAAGTGCAAATTCTTAGATATATTGTTGAGTCGTTAGGGTAAGGACTCTCGCTGGCTGTCGATGCATCTTGGTCGGATGTGGAACGGCCTAGGTTGGTTCGCCGCTTGACTTGAGGTGCAAACCAACACGGGTTGTTGCATCGTCATAAGCACGAGTGGAGTACCACCTATCGGTTTTCCATTGTGGTGGTCAAGGATTGCAACCTCAGCTGAGGCGAGAACACCCATTGAGTTTAAGCATATAATTAAGAGGAGTAAAACAAACTACAAGGATTCCCCTAGTAGCAGCGATCGAACTGGGAAGAGCCCAGCATGAAAATCGGGTGGTAGCTTCGCCTGAACTGTAGTCTGTAGAAGTATCCTCAGTGGCAGGTCTATGCCAAGTCCCTTGGAAGGGGGCGCCTAAGAGGGTGACAGCCTCGTCGGGCCAGGACCCTGCTACATCACGAGGCGTTGTCGGCAAGTCGGGTTGTTTCGGAATGCAGCCCTAATTGGGTGGTAAATTCCATCTAAGGCTAAATACGGGCGAGAGACCGATAGCGAACATGTACCGCGAGGAAAAAATGAAAGGGACTTTGAAAAGAGAATTAAAGAGTGCTTGAAATTGGCAGGACCAGGAGCATTTTGAGAGAGAGATCACGTAATGCCAAGAGATTATTGGAAAGCTGAGAAGAAAGAAATCGAAGAGTGGTTTGAAAAGAAAGTTCAGGAATTTGCAGTGAAAGAGAATCACAGTGCAAAGATACAACAGAGAAGTTGAAGAATAAATACATTTTCACAGAGATCTATGAAATTTTCTTTGTGACATTTGCGACCGAGCTTCAGGAGTGGCTTGCAAGGCTCGTAGATTTCCAGAAGTTTTGTGCAATGTTCCCAATTTTATGGAACATTAAATTTTGCTATTTTGATATAGAAGATATTCTAAATGGGTAAGAGACCCATTCATTTGATGAATAGATAATAAAAATCCTCTTGGTATGAAAGAGGATCATTTTTGGAGCTTTATTTCACACCTCCATGTGTGAAAGGGGGCTTATGCAAGAAGGCTAGGCCAGGTTTGACCAAGTCAAAATGCACAGTAGCATGAGGTGGAGAGCACATTGTGGGCCAGCGTAGTGGGATAAGGAGGGAAACTTCTAGAGGAAGGAAACCATAATGAGTGGGGTCCATTGAGAGAGGTCTCACATTGCTTAAAAGTGTTGGGCATGTGTTATATTCTTTCCACGACTAGCCCCATGCACTGTACGTTGCGTCGGGCGCAGCAGGGGGGTCACAAGGGGGGAGGCAGCCCCCACTATTGGGGTCCGGGGCAGCGCCCCGACGAAAAAAAAAAAATTGGTGTGCGGACCAACTCATAGGTGGACCCACCCATGTTTTGTGCATGATTTTGCACATGGATTTGGGGTACGATGGTTTTCGGCCCATGGTATTTTGTAGATCCGGTCAAGGGAACTACGGTTATGCTCTAATCTAGGGTTAATGGATTGGGGTTTATGTATGCTTCAGCATGTATATATATGTGTTGTAACACTAAAAGGAATATAATGAAAAATCAATTTGGTCGTCCCGATTTGGGATCCAGCGGATAATCTCTGTGTTTATCTGTTTTATGTTTTATGCTCTCGCTATTGTTTATTTTCTGTCATAAGATTCGTGTGTAGATAATTTCTATTCAGGGTTAAAACCTACATTTGGTATCAGAGCTGTTTCGGCTTCAAGGGGACGCCTTTGCTGCTGATGGTTTTTTGCTCGGGCCTGAGGTAGACCATGTTCAGTGGGAGATATGTGGGATCGATTCTTGCGGTGAAAGAAGATGGCGAGCGGCGGAAAGATAGAGATCGAGAAATTTAATGGTCAGAGTTTTGAGTTGTGGAAGCTCAAGATGGAGGAACTATTGGTGGATAAATATCAGTGGATTGCGGTAGATCCAGGTACTAAACCAACGGCAATGTCAGATGAAGACTGGAAGAAACTGGATCGGAAGGCTAAGAGCACAATACGGTTGTGTGCCTCAGATTCAGTATTGTTGAATGTATCTGGGGAAGCTACGACGAAGAATTTGTGGGAAAAACTTGGGACTTTGTACCAATCTAAGTCTCTGGTGAATAAGATGTTCCTGCAGAAAAATTTGTATAACCTGAAGACGAAGGATGGAGACTCGGTGACAGAGCATCTGAACGCCTTCAATACTGTGGTAAGTCAGCAGTCATCTGTTGATATTAAAATCTTAGATGAAGATAAGTATCAGTTTTTTGTGTTCTCTACCAGACTCGTGGGGTAGTTTGGTTATTGCAATAGGTAGCAATACAACTACCTTGAATTTTGATGACATTGTCTCAGCCTTGCTTTCGGAGGAAATGAGACGGAGAAATATGGAGGGCCAAAATGGAGATGCCTTATCTGTACGAGGAAGGTCCCAAAACATAAACAAGAATAAGGTTTCGAGTGGGAGATCAAAATCTAGAGGGAGATCTAAATCTCCTGGAAAGTTTGTAAAGGTATGCTAGAAATGCGGAAAGGAAGGGCACTACAAAAAGGACTGCAGATCTAAAGCTCCTGAGAAAGGAAAGGGATCTGATGATGCTCCTTCTGCAGAGGCAAAAACCACCTCGGATGAAGGGGGGGATGTGTATTTGGCTTCTTCTTCAAATACACATGTAGATCATGAGTCATGGTTGATTGACTCAGGTGCATCCTTTCACTTCACTCCCCATAGGGAGTGGTTCTATGAGTATGAGAAATATGATGGTGATGTCTTCCTAGGGGATGATAGGAAGGCCAAAATCATCGGACGTGGAAAGGTCAAGCTGAAGCTGCAAGGTGGAAGGATTAGAACACTTCCTGGTGTTCTGCATATTCCTGCATTGGCCAGAAATCTCATTTCTGTAAGCAAGATGGATGATGCAGGTGTAAAAACAGTGTTCGAGAAAGATGCCTGCAAGATGGTTCGGGGAGCATTGGTATTAATGCGGGGAGTTCTGATTGGAACTTTGTACAAGCTACAAGGTAGCACTGTTATTTATGGATGTAACAGTTTTGTGGTTCCTAAAAGAGGAGCGGAAAGCCTAGCTGTCTCTGGAGAAAAGACCATGTTATGGCATCAAAGGCTTGGACATATTGGAGAGAAGGGCCTTCGGATAATGCATAGAAATGGTATGGTAGAAGGTATGTCTAATTGCTCTCTAGATTTCGATTTATGTGAACAGTGTGTATATGGGAAGCAGAATCGGGTGAGTTTTCCTTCTGGTGCTAAGAGGGCGAACAAGATATTAGAACTTGTGCACAGTGATGTGTTTGGACCTGTGTCAGTTCCATCACTGGGAAAGTTTGTATACTATGTTTCATTCATAGATGAATTCTCAAGTAATACATGGATATATTTCTTGAGGAAGAAATATGAAGCTTTTGAAAGATTTAAAGAATTTAAGGCTCTGGTGGAAAACCAGACAGAGAAGAAGATAAAGGCGTTGAGGACAGATAATGGTGGGGAGTTCTGCAAGAAGGAATTTGAAGAGATGTGTAAGAAGTGTGGTATAGCACGACAGAAGACTACTCCATACACACCTCAGCAAAATGGAGTTGTAGAAAGAATGAATAGAACGCTGATGGAAAAGGCAAGAAGCATGCTCAGTGGTACTGAGTTAGGACAAGAATTCTGGGCATAGGTAGTGGAGACTGCATGCTATCTGGTTAACAGATCACCTTCATCAGTGTTGGAGGATAAGACTCCACATGAGGTATGGATTGGTAAGAAACCCTCTCTTTCACATCTAATGGTATTTGGATGTGATGCATATGTACATGTTCCAAAGGAGAAAAGGACCAAGTTGGATAATAAATCTGAAAGGTGCATCTTTATTGGGTATAAGGATGGTTTAAAGGGTTACAAGCTTTGGAACCCTGAAACAAGGAAGGTTGTGTACAGTCGAGATGTGGTGTTTAGAGAAGTGAAATATGTTGTTAAACATGAAGTCCTACCAAAGGAACCTGAGAAGATAGAGTTTGAGTTAAAGGAGGATGAATCAGACTCTACAACAGAAGAAGACTCAGAAGATGAAGAGCCACAAACTCCAGCCTTGAGAGAATCAGTTCGAGAAAGAAGGCAACCAGAAAGGTATAGTCCATCTGCTTTCTGTTCAGGTTTTGCCTTAACTATAACTGATGATGAACCCAGAACTGTCAGGGAGGCAGTAGATTCAGAGGATGGAAAACTCGGGAAGGAGGCCATGGTTGATGAAATGGCATCCTTGCACAAAAACGATGCATGGGATCTGGTGGAGTTGCCGGCTGGAAGGAAGCCCATTGGGAGCAAATGGGTGTTTAAGAATAAGATGAATGTAGAAGGCAAGGTGGAGAAATACAAAGCTCGGTTGGTAGCGAAAGGTTATTCCCAGGTGCCGGGAATTGATTTTGGTGATATTTTTTCTCCTGTTGCCAAAGTTACTTCTATTAGATTACTTTTATCTGTTGCTGCCGCATTTGATTTTGAGATAGAACAGATGGATGTGAAGACAACATTTCTTCACGGGGATCTAGAAGAGGATATCTACATGAAGCAACCTGAAGGCTTTATGGTGAAGGGTAAGAAAGAATTGGTATGCAGGTTGAAGAAGTCTCTGTATGGGTTAAAACAGTCACCAAGGATGTGGTATCAGAAATTTGATACCTATATACGGGGACTTGGCTTCACCAGAAGCAAGGAGGATCACTGTGTTTATTTTAAATTAATTGGTGACCGTGTTATTTATTTGGTCTTGTATTTGGATGATATGTTGTTGATTGGAAATGACAAAGAAATTATCCAAGATTTGAAGACCCAACTATTCTCCAAATTCGACATGAAGGATCTTGGTGTTGTAAACTATATTTTGGGCATGGAAATTAAGAGAGATCGGGCAAAGAGGAAGCTCTGGTTAAACCAGAGGAAGTATGTCGAGACTATATTGCGGAGGTTCAATATGCAGGATAGTAAACCAGTGAAGGTTCCTATTCCTGTAGGTGTAAAGCTGTCTGCTGAACAGTGTCCCAAGACACAAGAAGAAGAGGAGGATATGTCCCGTGTTCCATATGCAAGTGCAGTGGGTAGCCTGATGTATGCAATGGTCTGTACTAGACCATACATTGCACATGCAGTGGGAGTATTGAGTAGGTTTATGTCAAACCTAGGGAAGGAGCATTGGACAATAGTGAAGCGGGTTTTCAGATATTTACGTGGCACTAGTGATTATGGCTTGTGCTACCAGGGAAGACCAAGATTGGAAAGAATGTTGGACATTCATGGTTTTGTTGATGCAGACTGGGCTGGAGATCTGGACCAAAGAAGATCTACAAGTGGGTATGTGTTTAACCTATTTGGAGGTGCAGTCAGTTGGATGAGTAAAAGACAGTCTGTAGTGGCGCTTTCAACTACAGAGGCAGAATACATAGCAGCCACTCATGCAAGCAAGGAAGCAGTTTGGTTACAGAGATTGTGTTCAAGTATGGGGTTGGTACAGCAAGCTATAAGGATAGACTGTGATAGCCAAAGTGCAATTTTCTTGGCTAAGAACCCTGCTTATCATTCAAAGACAAAACACATTGATGTTCAATATCACTTTGTTAGAGATATGGTTGAGGCTAAAAGGGTGTTGCTGGTAAAGGTGGACACTTTGAAGAATGTTGCAGATGCATTGACGAAGTCTGTGAGCACTGAGAAGTTCTCTTGGTGTAGAGAAACAATGGGTGTTGAAGAATTGGCCTAATGACTAAGCTCTCCTATGGCCCCCTGTGGAAAGAAAACAACAAGTGGGAGAATGTTGGGTATGTGTTATATTCTTTCCACGATTAGCCCCACGCGCTATATGTTGCGTCGGGCGTAGCTGGGGGGTCACGAGGGGCAAAGCAGTCCCCACCGTTGGGGTCCGGGGCAGCGCCCCGGCCAAAATTTGTTTTTTGTGCGGACCCACTCATAGGCGGATCCGCCCATGGTTTTGTGCATGGTTTCGCACATGGTTTTGGGGTTCGATGGTTTTCGGCCCCTGGTATTTTGTAGATCCGGTCAAGGGAACTACGGTTATGTTCTAATCCAGGGTTAATGGATTGGGGTTTATGTATGCTTCGGCATGTATATATATGTGTTGTAACACTAAAAGGAATATAATGAAAAATCAAGCTGGTAGTCCCGATTTGGGATCCAGGGGATAATCTCTGTGTTTTTCTATTTTATGTTTTATGCTCTCGCTATTGTTTATTTTTTTCATAAGATTCGTGTGTAGATAATTTCTATTCAGGGTTAAAACCTACAAAAAGGAGGGAAAAGTTTCCATTGCAAATTATGTTGATTATTATTCATATCATTGTCTATTCAGACCAGAGAGAATTCTTTGTTGTTCAGCAAGAATTGCCGAAGGAATTCCTGTTTAGGATTCCTTCCCCTTCTTGACAGGCCTCTTGAAGGTTGTTCTTCATTCTCCACATTCCATGGCTCAAGGCCTAAGCTACCATCTCCAGTGACAACGTTATTCTTGTTCAAGAGTGTTGTTGCATTGTAGAGAGTTGCAGTGGAGGACATCTACACCACTTCCAGAGCTGATTTTCAAAGGAAGGGAGTCCCTATTCCTTTGAGGACTTAGTGAAAAAGATTTCAGAGCATCATTGCAAATTTGGCATCAAAGTCATATCATTCTCTTGCCCCTACAGCGCAGTTCACCCAGTGACTGCATTATTTTCTTGAGAGCATTTGTAGTAGGGCTCTTGCAGAGTATGGGAGGGAGAGATATTTAGTGAAGGGATCAGCCTTTCACTTGAAAGATCCATTGGAGGAGGCACATTCAGTTTGAGCATCAGATTCAGCCATCTCCATCCAGTTCTATTTCTGAGTTGCTGCAGCTACTCGGCTACTCCGGCATTTTGCAGATTTTGTGTTCTATGATCAATCCTTCCAGGAATGATAGGAGGTAGCCTTCGGGAGTTGATGACTTCACTCCTAATGTTATATTGTACCATATCAATGTATATCTATGCATTTGGCATTTTTAGCATGCAGTTTCTCTTTAAAACTGTGTTGTCATAGCTAGGGCTTATATGTGCAGCAGAGTTTCTTCATGATTTATGTACTCTTCTATTGAGGCTTGGCATTCTGCATCTTGAGTATCATTTCCCTCAAGATTTGTATACATATGTTGCTGCTATTATCATAATGAGATAGCTATGGATTCCTCTTATATGTTTATGAGTATGTGTCACTGTTGTTGGCCACCTATAAAATTTGTTCTACCAAAAGGTGGCCAAAACATGTTCAGCCTTCAAGAAATAGTTTCATGATCAAAATGTTATCTCTTGAAGCCTGTGCAAGGCCTCATGTGCGTGTCTGAAATCTTCATTTTTGTTCCATTAGAAACTCACAAATTCTGCTAAAATTTTCATGAGAAAGACTGCTGCAGTTTCCCCCTTCTCTCCTCTTCCTCCTCTCAGAGACTAACCTTCGTTTTTTCCATCATTGGCCTCTGTTTTCCATTTTCCTCATCTTTCCTTCATAAAATTTTCCTTTGCCGAGCTTAAAATCCTTTGAAAACTCTGTCGAAACCCTTTGAAAACCATCAAAAAACATGAAAAAACCCATTCTTGCATTAAGGGTTTAAGCCCCTTGGGCTGAGTTTCCAAACCACTGCCCCCATATGCCCTTGTCATAAAAACCAAGCGCCAAACCCATGAAGCGCTAATCGCATCGGAAAGATTCAAGTGTGCATGTCTTTGAGCCATTTCTAAACTCTAATTGCGATCAGCCCCTTTGTCATAAACCGCAGATCATATTTTTATTCCATTTAACCCGTGGGCCTGCAATCGGGCGCTAAACCATTGAAATATCCCTATCCGATTGACGTTTCTCTTTGTAAAATCATGAAACCCATTTTTCCAAAGTTTTAATTAAAAAACCCAAGTCACGTGCTGTAATATTACAAATGGTTAGATCAAAAAGACCGATGCACAATCGCATCGGAGAAGTTACAAATGGGTTGATTGAAAGACCGGGCCCGAATGTTCCGATTGCGATTGGCCCTTGTTATATAAAGCCCCGGGCCCATGGTACTCCATACATCCAGTGGCCCCGCAATCGGGCGCCAGCCATTTCATATTATCTATGTTCCACCCCGATCCCTTAAAAACCTTGGTTTTATTAAAGTTTGTCGATTTTTCATAAAGTAGAAAGGTTTTCCGCCGGCACAGAGTTGAAAGGATATCGGCCGTTGATTTTAAACCGATCGAACGGCCAACGCTCAATCGCATCCCCTCTTCCGCGCCCCCCGATTGTGATTGCTCCGATTCAATCCCATCCGTCCGTTTCCCTGCTGATCCAATGGTCAGCGCTCAATCGCGCCCCAACCTCCGATCGTAATCACAAGTCCTGTCTTGCGACCCCCGATCTCTCATCCCTCCGATTCAATCCTGTCCGTCTGTTTCCCCGTTGATCCAACGGTCATCGCTTGATCGCACTAACCTCCCCGATCGCGCAATCGCTTCGGCATTTCCCATCGCACCCTTTGTTTTCTCCCGGCCGATTGCGATCTTCCGATTAGATCTGGACCGTCCACGTGTCCAGATTGGACGGTCCCAGATCACCCCCGCATTATTTCATCGCCCTCCGCCTCTACCAAAGGGTTTTCAAAACCAATCTCCACCGTTGATTAGTGCGCAATCAATGGTTCTGTTCATTTCTTCCTCCCGCGCCTTTTAAACCTCCTCTCGGTTAATCTCCACCGTTGGATGATGCCATCCAATGGCTCTGCTCTCATCCCCCACCTTATAAGCAGTTTAAACCCAATTCCGCAGGATTTCTTAATTGTTTTTTGTGTTTTTCAGGGTTTGAAGGTTTCTTCGTTATTTTCGAAAGAATGCAGAAGCCGAGGGTGACGATCCTCCAGCCTCTGGTCAATCAATTAAAAATCATTCACAGGGTTTAAATTTACATACGATCAATGAACTCATGGCCCATTGATGCCATTCGACCCCGCTACTGCCCTGCGCACCAGAAGAAAAGCACAATTCATCATTTGTTAAAGAGTATCAGCGCCGAAGACAAAATTTATCAGAACCGGAGATTGAAGACCCAAAACACAGATTTCAAGTTAATTAAAGGTGTTTTGGGAACGACGAAGACATCTGTCAAGCTGAGAAAGCCTCCACCGCCATAAAAAGAGGCTAATTGAACCCTCCATAGTTCCAAAAGACACCAGCAGCCTCGCAGAAATTAAAGATCGCCGAACAATTAATGAAAATCAAAGAATCTTATCTCTAATTGTCGGCAAAACCATTCTGGAAGTTGAAGAACAGTCAAGAATCAGGTCTTTTCAATCATTTGGCCTCGAATGACACAAACAGAGTTATGAAGTAGAGTTATAAACGATTATATTCCCACCTTATGCCTTGCCTGGTTCCCAAAGGCCAGGAATTGCATTAATTGCATAATTGATAATACTTGACCCCTGGGAAATCCTCCCACCTCTTCATTCTTCTATAAATACTGTCATATAAGATGAGAAAATGTTGGTCTCTGGAAATCTGAATGCATGTAATAGTTATTCTGAAGCTACTGATGCCCTGTCTTGTAACTGAAAGATACACAAGCTGATATGAGAATTTCAAAGCTGTAGAGACCCACCGGGCTTGCAGATTGTAACTGGTTTGAACATCAATACAAGCTGCTGATTCATGGAATCCTCAATTATGTCAATGGTGATGTGCTCCTTACTGTTAATTGTTATTTTGTTTAATGTTTTCACTCTGTTCACTTTCTCTGATAAAGAGCAGCAAACATAGAGTTAGGATGTACTCTCCACGATACCCTACTCTTACTGAAAGCTTTACTTCTATGTTTTCTTCATTTGAATGTTCTCTTTGAAGAGTATATTAATGCAGGTTAGTTTAAAAGTACTTCCCTGATCTAGATTTCTCTTTAAAACGAGCCTTCCCTGTGTTTTCCTTAGAGTATATTAATGGAGGTTAGTTTAAAAGTACTTCCCTGATCTAGATTTCTCTTGGTGATTATCATCTGTGTTTCCTTATCGAATATGCTGAAAGCAGGCTAGTTTAAAATCACTTACCTGATCTTAAGCAGTCCGAGCTGTTTTTTAAATGTTTCTGATTGAAAGTACTTCAATGCAAGCTAGTTTAAAAGCACTTACCTGATCAACAGAAATACTTTTATGTTTCCCCTTAAGTACATGTTGAGAGCATGCTAGTTTAAAAGTACTTACTTGATCTTAGACTGTGCTTTGTCCTTCCTTTTGTTTGGTCTTTCACTTCTTATCTGTTTCATTCCATAAAATCACTTTAAAGATCCTTTGATATAAGTAACTTGCCCCATGGGTCCTTCTTGAATCTTGTTGTCCAAATAAATCCTCCTATGACTCCATAGCCCAATGGGTTAAAACTGTCTTTGCCCTTTTCTGTCAGCTGAATCATTCCTTCATTTGCAGACATCTTCACCTTTTATTTTGAACTACCTTTCATCTTCATCATGTCTTTTCCCGACCAAAAACAAACAAATCAAACCCATGCTCTTCATAACTAGCCTAATATCACAATTTCAGCCTTTGAAGATCACATCTTTTTACTCACTTATAGAGAGATCCCTCTCTGGATTCAGGAGGACTACATCCTTGAATCCCAAAGTGGTATGATGTTACCTCTGC